>OZ010793.1:338000014-339228743 GCA_963932465.1 Maratus speciosus
GATGCGGTCTTCTGTAAAATGGCTTGTTAAGAAAGTCCGAACTGCTCTAGTAATGTGCGGTGGTGCACCGTCTTGCATAAACACGATATTTCAAAGGCAGCCTCGCTGTTGCAGCTCGGGAATCAGAAAATTTGACAACATATTGAGATACCTTCTCCCATTTACGGAACATGTAATGAGTCCTGTGGATGTTAGTTCCTCAAAAAAAATATGGCCCTATCATAAACGTAGCTGTGAAACCGCACCACACCGTCACTTTAGCTGCATGCAATGGAACTTCTTGGACAACATTAGGATTCTCTTTCGCCCAAATTCGACAATTGTTTTCACTTGTCCGTTTAAATAAAAATGCGCTTTATCAGTCCATAGAATATTCCAGGGCCATGAATTGTCCACATTCATTCGTGCAAGAAACTGTAGTGAAAATGATAGCCGACTTTCGGTATCACCCTGTATTAGTTGTTGCATCCTCTGAATCTTGTATGGATAGTAGCGCAAAATTTGACACATGACTTTTCTCACAGTGGAAATCGGCATATCGACTTCATTCGCAATAGCTGGCACACTTGCATTACCAAATGATGACTGGCTTGCTAAATCCACGGCAGCAGTAGCAATACCTTCAATGCTAGAAATGTCTACCTTTTTTCGTCCTCTGCCAGGAAAAATGTCGAGTTTTCCTGTTTCCTCGAACTTTTTAATCATTTTGTGAACTCCACGATCCGACATTGGTCCACGTCTAACATCTTTTAGTTTCCGAAATTCTCGAAGAGCTGCAGCTGTGCTGCTGTTATTTTGATAAAATAACTTTACAAGAAGTGCCTTTTCTTTCAAAGTTACCATTCTCCACAAAGCGTAGATTCAAATGCTTTTCAGAAACAATCAACTGTTCCAGTGTCAAAAAAATCAGACACACTTTATCAGCAAGTTTTAAATCCTCAGGTGGTTAGAAGGGTATTTCAAGTTTTCGAAGTTGCGACGTCACTTTGACGTCGTTCGTCGAAAATTTGAATAAAATATGATCTTTTTCAAGCGTTGGGTGTGATTTTGTGTGTTTCATCTGGATTGACCGAAATTGATATAACGAATCTGAAAAAGTTTACTTTTACCAACAGTGAAATAAAATTTCCTGTATTTTGATTTTTACAAAATAAAGGAATCTGCAAATATCGGCTTAAATATTGGCACAGCGCCGCCTATTGACAAAAATTTTAACTAATTTTTTTTCGATTTTCGCAGAGCGCATCTCTTCAACTACGTACTAGTGAAATTTTGTTTCGTTTGGAGCCATAGAACCGGCTCTAGAGCCTTCTGAATATTCGAACTTTAATTATAACAACCCTGTATATATATATATATATATAAATAGATAGATACAGGGTGTCTACATATTAGTTGGGCAAAAAGAATAATTTTTTGAATGGAATTGACTGGAAAAAAAATTAAAGTACGTATTGCTGTAAGATAGAAAAACAGTTCAAGTTTACCATTATGATAAATGTTCGATGTGACTTCCTTTCATGACTCTGCAAATGTCCCATCGATAAATCAATTCTTGCCACGGATTTGTCAACATCTTTCCGTCGATCAAATTAATTGCAGTGCAGATTCTTGATTTAGTTCAGCGATGGATGCAGGAAGCGGCGGCGTGTACACCTGATCCTTTACAAAACCTCATACACCAAAATCAAGCGGTGAAAAATCTTGTGATCGTGGTGGCCATTCAATAACACCGCCGCTCGCTAAGCGATAGCGTCAATTATGACACATAACGCCATCTATCAATAAACTTCGTCAATATTACTACTAACTTTCAACTAGTTAATCTCATTTAATATTTCGGATGTTCTTAACTTACGAAATTGCCCAACTTGTAGACACCCTGTATATGTGATAAAATTTTAGAATTGTTATAGAGCAAAATATACTTACAAGGGAACTATCTGACGTGCTAGTCCCTGATTTTGATAAGAATTGTATCGTAGGAAAGATTTCGTCGTGAGAAACAAAAAATCCAATGGAACTACCCATTCGAAATGAACACTGCAGGAGCTGCAAGGAAATTTGCACAAGCATTCGACCAATGGATAAATAAAATAAATTTTTTTTTCAAATGTGACTGAGCAGTTAGTTGGCATGTGTTCGTAATGTTGTTAATGTAGACAATTTGTTACTGTATAAAGCAATTTAAGAAATATACTGTTTGACATGGAGTTTTATGAATGCGGATTTATTAACACAGAAAAAGGCCGCTATGTCACAAATGTTGTAATTAGTAAAGACATTGTAGATCATATGACAGTGGGTCCATTTATGACATTTGACTGGTTATTGGTGAAAGTGGCTGCCAGACTCTTGACACCAGGCACATTTGATAAACAGCTGGGTGTTACATCTGTTTACAAGTATTGACTGTTAGTGTTAAAGATACTTGTCTCACAGATCTAAAGCTTGGTATTTCAATTCGCAGTAACGCCTTGTGGAAAGCATATCGGCGCATGTCTTCAAATGCAAGGGAAGAGTTTTGGGTGTGAACCAAATGATGCAATTTTACGGTAGCTTCCCTTGTAGTCAAATCTTTTCCACCATATATAATCCGATGAATTTTGGAATATTCGGTAGATATAAATTTCCAACTAGGCGAAAAATGTCCGGACCAGGATTCTCCTGGCTGAAGCCGCCAGTGCTCTGTCATATGAGCTATCCCGGACGAATCTGGTGGAAAGTTTTCACCCAGCAAACCTTAATGATTATAGCATCTGGTCTGAAACCTGGTTCAACTCAACAGAATAAATCACAGGCTTGAGCTGAACCAGGTTTCAGACCAGATGCTATAATCATTAAGGTCGCTGGGTGAAAAAGTTCCAACAGATTCGTCCGGGATAGCTTAGATGGCAGAGCACTGGTGGCTTCAGCCAGCAGATCCCTGGTTCGAATCCTGGTCCGGGCATTTTTCGCCCAGTTGGAAATTTACATCTGATATGATTTATTTACCATTTAGATTAATTGTGTTAAAATTAATCTAGTTTGACAATAAGCCATGACTGTAGTCATGAAACGTTTCAACATCAAAGGGCTGGAGGTACTTCGTTGTACCTCCAGGTATAATCATTACTTTGACGTTTTCCCCCAATTTTTTGTGAAGTTCAGGATCTACATGGCCTGTCCATTCATCCAAGACGGAGGATTCTCTTCTCTTCCCGTATAGATTTTTTAACATTTCGAATACAATTCAGCCAACTGTTTTGATGTTTTCCCTGAAGTGGATCTGGTTTGTAGGACGCTGAAATAATGCAGCTGTTGTAGACGTTTTCCCACCCGTGATCCAAATTTGCCTTGCAGCTCCTGCAGTGTTCGTTTGGGACGGGTAGTCCATTGGATTTTTCGTTTCTCACGACAAGACCTTTCCAACAATACCACTCTTATCAAAATCGGTGCCTAACACCTCAGGTAGTTCTCTTGTTAGAGAAAATCGGAAGGAGACGAAAGAAAATTTCGTTTTAAGACATGTTTTCGTCTTAGTAGGCATAGCAGTCGGTTAGGGCCTCTTTCCAAAAATCAATTTAATAAAACAGGCGCCTTCACAAAATTCCATTTAATAAAACCAAGCCCCTTCACAAGATTCAATTTAATAAAACAGGTCCTTTCACAAAATTCCTTTTACTAAAACAGGCCGCGTCACAAAATTCCTCTCATTAAAACAGGCCTCATCACAAAATGTCTTTTAATAAAATAGGCCCCTTCACAAAATTCCATTCCATAAAAACGTAATCTTTATTAATTATTTGGATTTTGTTAGATCATTAAATGTATAATTTGCTTACAAGACAAGTTCGCCAGTAAGGAAAACTTTAACAGAAGATTCACAAAAATAACTTTCACTTTTCACAAAATGAAGCGCCCAAGAAAATAAATCTGCATCGAAACCGCAGGCTATTATATATTTATGTTGTTTGCTTTGTTTTCGGCGAGACCATAAAAATTTCCTCATTTTTTCGTTTAAATCTGTTTTTCCGTGCGTAAGAATTTCCGTTTCAGGCATAATTTTGATTCACAAGGGAACCTCTTTTGGTGTTGCTCGCACCTAGCATCGAGACCTGGTGCATTTTGTAGCCCTATACATAAAAGTAAGAGAACCGAAAAAATTTCTCTGTTAAAATAATATTTTACATACTTTTTTATACATTTAATTTTTTATTATTACATATTTATTTGTTTATTTCACGCCAAAATTGTGTTAAGTCGCCAAATAGTGCGCTACAATTTTTCCGTCCGCTTTATCCAAAGAGAAAATGTACAGAACATATTACTAGAATTATATCAGATTGCGATTTTTTTTTATAATAAACAAATATTAGGTTTTTATTTTTTTTCTATGCAGACGATATATATATATAAGTAATAAATATAATTCTATAAAAGCTTCGAAAATCATCGAAAACTATTTTTTAGTGAAATACAAAATAAGCAACCTATTTTCTTTTGAAATCGAATGAAATAAAGTTTTAAATGTTTAAAATGAAATGTTGCTGTATTAAATGGTCCTTCGGTAAAAGTAATCATAAAGTAAATTAATATTTGTACACAATTTAGAAAAATTACTGTGGCGAAATAAGTCGGACATTGCAAAATGTTTAGCTATTACAAATTCAGCTATGACATTTGGCTAGGGTTGCCGGAAAACTCTACTTTTGAAAATAAACGCTAACTGTTTTCCCGCCAAAAATATGAATATAGTTGCAATTTTTCAAAATCAAATTCGTGGGTTTTTGAAGGAATTTTCAAACTTTTTTCAATATTTTATATTTATTATTAACTAATTTTTATTTTTAAATGCTTTTCTTTAAAAATATTTAATGTTAATAGTCCGATAAGTGATCTCAAAAATTGCATTTTCAGAAAGTTATGCTGCTGTATAATCAAGAAATATTATTTTAACAGAAAAATTTTATCGATTCTCAAACTTCATAATATAGGGCTTTAAAATGCACCAGTTATCAATGCTAGATGCGAGCAACACCAAAAGTGGTTCCCTTGTCAGTTAAGTTCTGTGTATTCATTGATTTTACTCCATTATAAAAATTTGAATTTTCATATTATACTCGCGTATTAAACAGTTATTTTTATTATTCAAACTTAAGACTTCACTTCCCATTTTCAGTATAAGTAAAGGTTCAAATTTAGATTGGTTTCGTACATGCGGGATGTGCTCAACATCTGCAGTGCGGGCCTAGCATTCCGATGAACTCATTAATTTCTGCAGAACAACTAATTGCGTTTAGCTGTTAATTTTCCGTCCGGAATGTACCGTCTTGTAAGGATGAAATTAAGCTTCAAATTCTCTCTTTTGCAGTGGCGTATCAACTTAAAAATTATGAAACAAGTACTCAATTTCAAATAAACTGAACATTTAGCATTATCAATAATTAATAAAATATTCATGAGAGTAAATAATT
Organism: Maratus speciosus; assembly: GCA_963932465.1. Classification (NCBI taxonomy): domain Eukaryota; kingdom Metazoa; phylum Arthropoda; class Arachnida; order Araneae; family Salticidae; genus Maratus; species Maratus speciosus. The sequence continues at coordinate 338,005,471 of OZ010793.1, forward strand.
CTTCAAATGAATTAACATCATTATCATGAAATTAACATTTCAATTATTTTATACAGAAGATTTAATGTAACTGAAAATTGCAAAAAGTTACGAATATCAAATTATGAAATTATGAGTCGACGGTGGGTTAAGGCCAGTATTATTGCCATGTCCACTGTCACAAAAAGTGACAGGGAGATTTAAAAAAAAAAAAAAGAAAAAAGTATACTGTTATACAGCTATAAAAGTACAGATGTTTCTAAATCGGAACATAAAAATAAAGTAAATCTTATTTATCTGGAACATATCTATAACGGAATCCTGTCTTAAACATGAAAATTCATGATTCCTACTGAAGGAATAGTATACAATTATACCTCATGAGACAAAAACCTGTCTAAAAAAGACTTATTTTCCCTCGTTTGAGTTTCCGTCTTAATAAGTTTTACTGTACTAAATAAACACAATACTTTATAGGGCACTCTTTTTTTTTTTTTCTAATGGCCATCCTCCCACCCCTCACCCCCCATTTTGACAAGAAAATCAGAGTTCTAACTTTTTACGACTGCTCTTTCATCTTCACCTAACACTTCATTTATAATGGCTGTTTCATAATAAAGGAAGCCATCAGTCCATTAGAAGAAAATAACTCGGTTAAAGCGGAAACTCGGTTAAGCGGGACTCTACTGTATATAGAAAACATTTCTCCATGCTCTAACTACTTAAACAGTAAAGAATCCATTTTTCTACGACCAAAACTTATGCATACTTTGTATTTCATAAATTTTCGGCGTTTTCTTTTATTGAGTTAGGATCCTGTAAAACTACTTTTGCAGCAACGACGGTAATGATGTAACAAAACGGTATGTGTCTTTCAGTATCAATGTTAGGTACTACATAAATAACATTATCAATTTTTTCGTAATTTTGGTATCCCTTCCCCCCTTACGATATCATACATTATCAATCTCTCGAACCCCTCCCTCCCCGTAATGATATCGTTATCAATGTCTAAAAATTCTTTTCATTTTCGGAATTTTTACTTTCTTCCATCTTTGCAAGAAGAAAGTGTTGGATTCGTGAAAATTTTCGACTTCCGGTTTTCGATGGATTTATGAGTTTTAGAAGGTCCTGACCACGATTTGATGGTTTTTAGAAAATGTCTATCTGTCACTCTGTGAGTCTGTATGTGACAAAAATTTTGTGGGCGCTCTATCTCAAGAACTAATGCACGGAATTTCCGAAAACTTTAAATTCAGTTAGACCTTAATATGAACTGATTCTGATTACTTTTTGGTGTAAATCGCCCAACAGACGGTGCTGCTATGATGTATTTATCATGATTTTCGCAATAATTGTATCTCAAGAACTACTGCACGGATTTTCATAAAACTTCAGATTTAGTTAGTCCGTGATATAATTTGATGCTGATTACTTTTTGGTGAAAATTTCCCAACAGGTGGCGCTGCTATGCTGCATTATTCATGATTATTGCAATAGCACTAATGAAATGCACTAATTTTGATCAAACTTCAGATGCGGTTAGTCCCTGATATAAATTAATGCTGTTTAACTTTTGGTGTAAATTGCCCGACAGGTGGCGTTTCTATGTTGCACTTTTCAAGAACTCCGCAATAGTTGTATCTCAAGAACTAATGTATGAATTTTCATCAAGCTTTAGATTCAGTTAGTCCCCAGTATAAATTGGTCCTCATTAGTTTTTGGTGTAAATCGCCGAACAAGTGTCGCTGCTATGCAGAATTTTTTACGATTTCCGCAATAGCTCTACCTCAAAAACTAATGCACGGATTTTCATCAAACTTGAGATTCATTTAGAAGTTGACATATGTTGTTGATCATTAGATTTCGGTGTAAATCATCTAACCGGTGGCGCTGATATGCTGCATTTTTCAGGAAGTATTAACATGTATGAGATAGAAGAAAGTTTTGAAATTGCCACATCCGAGTAGTTTTCTTTTGCTTGGAGTGATATACAAATATGGTTACATTTATTTTTCGCATACTTCATTGATTCAAAAGAGAAATAAATAAAATATCACTTTACATATGAAATAACTTTATATCAAACAACACTTAAAAGAAATACTTACTATCTAAAAGCATTTAATAACAGCTTTTTGTTACGTAATGCATTCAACAGTAATAATGTCTTCTTGCACCTGCCCCCCGCACGGATTGAGTTGGCAGACAGAACTTCTTATCAACAAAATAGGTGGACAACATTCTTTATCTTTTATTTACCAGTAAACACAAGTATCATTTCAAATGTACTCCGCGTATGGTTTCTCGAACAGCGGATTATATATGCATATACATATGACAGAAAAAATAAGAATGTCTAACATGGGGGGCATTCCACATTTTCGAATTAAATAACTTTATAATCATTTAATGATTTTAATAACTTTGCATTTTCATAAAAATAGATAATATACTATTTTGATGTAAAGACCGAGTTACAAATAAAAAGAGAAAATTTTGGTCGGATAAAAAATAATAACGGTATCAAAAGACAAACTTCCCTCTCCCTAGAGATATCTTGCGATACCATTTTGCCAGATCCCCCTCCCCCCCCTAAAATGATAACATAATATATGCATTGCCCCTTACCCCTATAGTAGCATATTTTACTTATTTATATTATTTTTTAATAAGTTAATGATTTGAATTCAACTACATTTTCAATAGTGGTTGCATACATATCTTAAGTATTATGATGTAAATGAAAAATATACGAATTAAAACTTCTGATTTATTTTACTAAAAAGGTGCTAAAACACATAAGTTTTTTAGAAGATAAAAACCGTGAAATGATGTTAAAAACCAAGCACTTTCAACTGTTATAAAACAGCCATCATCAGAGGAAATTTCAGAGGTTTGAAAATTCATAAATGCTCGTTGGCTGGAGAAGAGTCTATTTCAAAGGAAGGGAGAAGGAGGGGAGGGAGGAAAATACGGTAATTATGTTCCAAAATCGCCACAGATATTCAGTATGGCTTTTTAGTGAAATAAATCAGACGTTTCAATTCGCATATTTTTCATTTAATAATAAAGGTGAACATGTCGTCTGAAAATCATAGTTTAAACTATATTTTATAGTATTATGATGTGAAATACGCATTTAAGGCCATGTTTATTTATCGATTATATATATATATATATATATATATATACACAATGTGACTTCAAAAATCCGACATTCAGAAATCCGGCAACTTCAAAAAACCGGTATCAAAACCATCTTTTCTCTTCCTTTTTCTTTTACACTTTCAAGTTATGGAAGAAGAAAAATAACATTTTTTTATGAATTGAAAACTTCAAGATCAAAAGTAAAAATGCAAAAAAAGAATATTTAACTTTTTTTACATCTGTCAGAGACGATTATTTTCTCAACAAATTTTCTGGGATTTGCATTTTTGCGTAGCAACGGAAACAACTTTGGGGACAACGTTGGCGAATGCATGGCCCAATATATGGCTGGAACAAATTTTCAGCAACGGCGACATCAATGATGAGGAAGAATTTTCAGGTTTTCAAATTTGCTGTGAAAAGGCTGCAATTTATGAGCTGATTGAACATGTGAAATCTGAAAATGTATTAAGTGTCGAAAAAAGGATACAGAAGATTGGCTAAGCATTCACGAAAATGCATCACAACAAACAATTTAACGGACAGCGAGATCGCTGACGCTGTGATAAATAGAACCGCCGATAATGCTAGTAGCTGCTCAGAAGACGAGTATGAACAAGCGGCAGAAGAAAATGTTGCACTAGAAAAATGCATAAATTTGACCGGAGTATTAATATATACTTTAGAGTAGGGGTGCACAACCTTTTTGAGAGAAGGGCCACTTACAAAAATGTTTGGGTTGTCGAGGGCCACATCAGTAACAGAGAGAGAATTCTATATCAGGGGGGGGGGGGATAACTCTGTATTTTTGAATAATATTGATTTTTGATCATAAAAAATATAAACCAATAGAAATAAATAATTGTATACAGAGCCTCTTAACATCTGTATGAATAACCATACAACACTTTATGAAGACTAACTTCTCCTTCTGCATACATGGAAAATTTTGACAAAAATTCACGATTTTTCTCCACGAGCGATTGAAGAATTTCCCGATATTTTTGCGACCAATCGACAAACTTTGCATTTTTCTCCATCAGTTGTCGAAATTTGTGATTTCTTTACCGCGGCAGAGTGACAAAATGAGCGAATTTTTCTCGCAATAAATGGATGAAACTCCCGATTTTTCCGCAGCCGATCAAAGAAACTTAAGATTTTTCGCGCCTGAAAAATCTCACGAAATTTGTAATTTATTCCCGTGGAAATTTTACGAAATTCGCGATTTCTTCTCGCGATAAACTGACGAAACTCGCGAATTTTCCTCAACCGATCAACGAAATTTGTGAATTTTCATCACCGTATCGACAAAATTCGCGATTTTTTCGCATTCGATCAATGAAATTCGCGATTTTTCCGCACTCGATCAATGAAATTAACGATTTTTCCGCACCCGATCAACGAAATTTGCAATTTTTCCACGACTGATCTTCGAAATTCTTAACTGACTTGACGAAATTTGTAATTTTTTTCGCTGCAAATTGACGAAATTCCGATTCTTTCTCTCGATAAACTGACGAAACTTGCGATTTTTCCTCATCCGATCAAAGAAATTTGAGATTTTTTAGCACACGATTGAGGAAATTGGCGATTTTTCCGAACCCGATGAACGTAATTCGTGATTCTTAACTGAATGACGAAATTTGTAATTTATTCCCGCGGAAAATTGACTAAATTCGTGATTTTTTTCTCGCAATAAACTGAGGAAATTCGCGGATTTTCCACAACCGATCAACAAAATATGGAATTTTTCCGCACCTCATCGAAACAATTCGCAATTTTTCTGTGCTTGATTACCAAAAATTTCAGATTTTTCTACGCCGAATCGACAAAATTCTCGATTTTTCCGCACTCGATCAACGAAATTCGTGGTTTATCCGTGCCCGATCAACGAAATTTGAGATTCTTAAGTGACTCTGACGAAAATCATAATTTTTTCCGCGGGAAATTGACGAAATCCGCGATTTTTCCTTTGATAAAGTGACGAGACTCGCAATTTTTCCCCAGCACATTAACGAAATTTATTATTTTTCCATACATGATCGAAAAAATTCGCGGTTTTTCCAAACCCAATCAACGGAATTCATAATTCTTAACTGACGAAATTTATAATTTTTTTTCTGCGGAAAATTGATGAAATTTACTATTTTTTCTTGCTAAAAACTGACGAAACTCGCTGTTTTTCCGCAGTCGATCAACGAAATAAGGTTTTTCCACACAGGTTCGGCAAAATCCACGATTTTTCCGAACCCGATCAACGAAATTCGTGATTCTTAACTGACTGACGAAATTTGTAATTTTTCCCGCGATAAATTGACGATACTCGCGATTTTTCCGCAACTGATCAACGAAATTTGGAATTTTTCAGTACCTCATCGACAAAATTCGCGATATTTCTGTACCCGATCAACGAAATTTAAGATTTTTATGCACCGAATTGACAAAATTTGGGATTTTTCCGCACTCGATCAACGAAATTCCTGATCTTTCCGTGCATGCTGAAGAAAATTCGCGATTCTTACTTATTCTGACAAAATTTGAAAATTTTCCCGCGGCAAATTGACGAAATTAGAGATTTTCTTGCGATAAGCTGACGAAACTCAAGCTTTTTCCGCACCCGATCAAAGAAATTTGAGATTTTTTCGCACATTCTCGAGAAAATTCGCGATTTTTCTGAACCCGATCAATTCGAAATTTCCAATTTTTTTCAGCGACATATTGACAAAATTCCCGATTTTTTCTAGCGACATATGTAAAAAAAATTGCGATTTTCCCAGTTATAATTTGACAAAGTTCGCGGGCCACAAGTTAACCCATCGCGGGCCACAGGTTGTGCATCCCTACTTTAGAAAAACAAGACTGTATTTCCGAAATAGACATTCTTCATTTGTGTAAAATACAAAACTTGCTAGAGAAAGGTTAAAAAAAAAAAAAGCAAAATTGACATCGATGTTTCCGAAATTACAAGAGAAGAAATAATTTCAAGCTTTATTAGATTTTTTTTCTGTAATTTTTTTTATACTTTATTTTCTCTTTTTCTTACATAATTATGACTTATTAATGTATTAAATCATGGCTAAAGGCCTCATTAAGAATATAGTACTACTTTTGATATTCCTTCAAAAATCCGACATAGTCCCAGTCCCGATGATGCCGGATTTTTGAAGTTATACTGTATATTTATTTTTTTCTTTTGAAAAGTATAAGTGTGTAAAATGTTCTTCTTAAAGAGCCTTTGAATTTGAATCCGTTATTTACGTTTTAACAGCCTGTCGAACGTCTTGGCATTCCTGCCGGAAAGGAACAGGCAGGTAGAAAGTTTCTTGCGCGTACACAAAGCGATTTCTTCCCCTTTTGAATTTTACCCCCTCACTGACAAGCCCGTGTTAATACGTTCACTAAGCTCCAGGTTTCACTGCAATACAAGCAATATTTAAAGTAATATAAGTCTATTAATCTAATGTATTTTTAATACATTGAACAATGATTAATACCTCCAAGGATTGCATTCATGTTCGTTATAGTTTATTTTTATAAAATGTTGAAAGAATCATCTTTTTTTTTTAGCATTTAAAACAAAATGCTGAGAAAACAACATTAAAATTTTGCTCTTTTCCAAGACTGTCAGAGGGTTAAAAATATGACATTAAATTCGTGTTCGGCAACCCAAAAATCCTTCATAAAATAATTTTTGTGCAAAATGAACGAATGGCAAAAATTTCAAGGGTCAAAAAGTTTAATGAAACGTTTTCTCCCAACAAAATCTTTTAACTCCGCGTGAGTTCTAGAGCCTCAACTGTTGAACAAATTGACTTGAAATTTTCTCCCAGTAAAGTAAACGTTTTTGAACATAAAATAAACCTATAATATGTTAAAATCGCCCATATCAGATATGCTTTACATCAAGTCAAAGGCCCAAAAAAAATGGTCAAAACATTTACATTAATTTCAATTAATTTCAAGTGGTCGCACTTGTCCTTTTTTCAAAACTTTTTCAATGTTTTTTTTTTAAAGTTTATTACATAAGAAATTACGTTAACTAATATAAAGCAAAGCATTTATGATTTAAGACTATTTTTTTAATAAGCTAAAACCTACGCAAACCGACCATGCTTTTTCAAACCGCCATAATAAACGCCTTCTTGATTTTTTTTTTTTTTTAAATATGATTTAATTTGTAAAATATTTATAAACATTCTTGAAACAACATAACGTTCACAAGTCAAGTCTATTATCTAAAAAATTAATGAATCAATTTAAAAATAAACTTAAAGTTGACCATTTTTTCAGGAATTATAAATAAATGTGCCCTTAAATGTACACGAAAAATGTATACTTTTTTTTTTTTTTTTTTTAGTTTTAGGAAAAATTATAATAATATTGCTTTAAGAAATCATTAATTGTTAATTTTAGTCGTGAAATATTTTATTCAAAAAGGGAATAATATGGTAATTTAGAAATTAACACATATTATTTAGAATTACAGTAGAACCTCTTTTATTCGAAACCCTCGGTTAACCGAACCGAAATCCATTTTTAAAGCTTTTTTATTATTATTATTATTATTATTATTTTTATTGTCACATTCCTTGTGTGCAAAGTCCAATTTGAAAGTTTTTTAACTATCATATTCCTTGTGTGTAAGCAGTCCTTTTCGAACTACGAGTACATATAAATATTTCTGACCCCCTTTCTTAGTGTTCCTTTAAATTTAACTTGAGCTCATGTAAGCTCCTGTAAGGACCAGTTATATCAAGATCTAACTGAATCTAAAGTTTTGTGAAATTCCGTGCGTTAGTTCTTGAGATAGAGCGCCCACAATATTTTTGTCACTTTCTAAAAACCATCAAATCGTGTTCAGGAAATTCTAAAACGTATAAATCCGTCGAAAACCCGAAGTCGAAAATTTTCGCGAATCCTATACTTTCTTCTTGTAAAGATAGAAGAAAGCAAAAATAATTCGACGTATGTATACCCAAAACATTTTTATATTAGAAGAAATTCGTAAAATTAGAAAATCATTCTGTGCCATTGATGAATTAATTGCATTTTATTTTACATGAAAATGAAAAGTTTTTGTCAAAGGCACAAAAAGCTAACTTGGTCCACACGAATAATTAACTAATAATTATGTATATTTAATAAACACGTATAATTTATTAATAATTATATATATTTATTAAACACATATAATTAATTAATAATTATGTATATTTATGCATGTATTAATTAATTGAAATAATTTTGCGCATTTTCATTTTCGTGTTCGTCCTAACGTAGAAAGATTACCAAAATTCGGTTTCGGTCTTTAAAACCTGTTTCGGTCGATCCTTCGTTTTATATTTTCTATACAAACTACGTCAAAGCAACAAGAATGTTTCAATTGAATTTAATACATGCATATATTCAGAAGTGAGAAAATTAATGTATTTGAATATAAAAAGAAAAGAAATAATAGCAGCAAAACATTAAATGACTTTAAGCTCATGCATAATAAATACACCGATCTGTTGGGAAGAAACGGTTGCATTTAAGAAGATGATTTCTTAGCAAAGCCATCTTTACGACAAAATTAAGGAATACATATGTTAGGGATGCACGGAATATTCGGTATCTATTCGGTATTCGGCCATGTTGCCGAATATTCGGTTTGGCCGAATATCAAACTATTCGGTATGCCGAATATTCGGCTTGGCCGAATAGCAAATTATTCGGCATGCCGAATATTCGGTTTGGTCGAATATCGAAATATTCGGCCGAACCGAATACTTAAAAAAACTTTTAAAAATTATTTTTTAAAACCTTATACAACTTCTACGTTTAACAGTCAACTTATAAAGATATTCAGAATAATTACAAACAGAGTCATATTTAAATAAAAGAGAATGTTTTTACATTATTTATTTGCTGTTTGTTAAGTATTATTTAAGAAAATTAACCAATCATGAGGATTTTGATAGGAATTAATTATGTACAAATGCAAGTTCCTCAACATTGTCCAGTAAATAATCCGTTTCTTGCTAATATTTTAAGAACAACGTTTACAACCTCTGAAAATGATTGCCCACTCCAGACACTGATCTAGGATGCATTTAAAAAGTCCTTCCGGCCAGTGCCGGGAGGAAGAGGTAGCTTTCATAATCCTTATTTAAAAAAAGCCAACTTATATCATGCAAACACACGAAGCTCAATTTAGTGGAAACTGAATATAGGAGATTCAATACTAATTTTTATCAATATAATGAATGAGAATTTCGCGAAATTAGTCAGCTTTATCCAAGCTGCTTTTCTTTAAAGTAACTTATATTTGGCTGCCAAATTCGGCAATTTCTTAAAGTGCCTGTCATTTTAATACAACATGGTGGATGAGGCTAAGCAGTGAACTTGGTCGAGACCTTAGTAATTGCTGTGCACATGCTCACTCACATCGGAATCGGTTAATATATAGGAGTGCTGTCGCATGCAAAAAATCAGATTTTTCAAAATGTCACCCACAATAGAAATTGAAACTGCTATATCTGAGCCATTTTTTAAGGTAAAGACAAACAAAAAATGCTGCTGAATCCTTATATCAAGATCAAATACCTAAGAAAGAAACCTTTTTCAATTTCTAATTTTTTTGCACCTCACTTTAAATATATATATATTTTTTAATTTAATGGTCGCCATTTTGAAACAAGATGGCTGATGAATCTGGCCACAGAATTTGGTCGAGGTGTTGATGTATACTATCCACATGCCTTCTTACATCGAAATAGGCGAATACGGGTGTTATCGCATGACAAATACAAGATCGTTTCAAAATGTTAGCCATGCTAGAAATTCAAAGTGCTATAAATCAACCATTTTTTTAAGATATCAACAGAAGAACAAATTTTCAGAAACAAAAACTGCTCCGGAATCTTTGTATCACGGCCAAACACATAAAAAAAAATCTTTTTCATTTTCCAATTTTTTAATACCTCATTTTGAATTTTAAATTTAATTTTTTTTAAATGGCAACCCTTTTGAAACAAGATGGCGAATGAAGCTGGCCAACGAACTCGGCCGAGACATTGGTATGTACTATGTACAGACCAAGTTACATGGAAATAGGTTCATAAATACGCCTGTTATCGCGTGACAAAAATCAGGTCGTTTTAAAATGTCAGCCACAAGAGAAATTGAAAATGCTATTACTCAGCCATTTTTTTTTTAGATATAGACGAAAGAAAAACTGTTCCGGAATCTTTGTATTAAGGTCAAACACATACAAAAAAAAATCTTTTTCATTTTCCAATTTTTTGGTATCTCATTTAATTTTTTTAATTTTTTAATTTTTTTAAATGGCCGCCATTTTGAAACAAGATGGCGGATGAAGCTGGCCAACGAACTCGGTCGAGATATTTGTATGTACTATGTACACACCAAGGTACATCCAAATCGGTTCATAAATACGCCTGTTATTACGTGAGAAAAATCAGGACGTTTCAAAATGTCAGCCACGCTAGAAATTCAAAATGCTATAACTCAGCCATTTCTTAAGATATAGACGAAACAAAAACTGCTCCCGAATCTTTTTATCAAGATCAAACACATAAGAAGAAAATATTTTTTCAATTTTCAATTTTTGGATCCACATTTAAAATTTAAATTTTTCTTAAAAATTTAAATGGCCGCCATTTTGAAACAAAATGGCGGATGAAGCTGGTCAACGAACTCGGTCGAGAGATTGGTATGTACTATGTACACACCGAATTACATCCAAATCGGTTCATAAATACGCCTTTTATCGCGTGACAAAATTCGGGACGTTTCAAAATGTCAGCCACGATAGAAATTCAAAATGCTATAACTCAGCCATTTTTTAAGATATAGACGAAACAAAAACTGCTCCGAAATCTTTGTATAAAGGTCAAATACATAAGAAAAAAATATTTTTCCATTTTCAATTTTTTGTACCACATTTCAAATTTTAAATTTTTTTAAAAATTTTAAATGGCCGCCATTTTGAAACAAAATGGCGGATGAAGCTGGTCAACGAACTCGGTCGAGAGATTGGTATGTACTATGTACACACCGAATTACATCCAAATCGGTTCATAAATACGCCTTTTATCGCGTGACAAAATTCGGGACGTTTCAAAATGTCAGCCACGATAGAAATTCAAAATGCTATAACTCAGCCATTTTTTAAGATATAGACGAAACAAAAACTGCTCCGAAATCTTTGTATAAAGGTCAAATACATAAGAAAAAAATATTTTTCCATTTTCAATTTTTTGGTACCACATTTCAAATTTTAAATTTTTTTAAAAATTTTAAATGGCCGCCATTTTGAAACAAAATGGCGGATGAAGCTGGCCAACGAACTCGGTCGAGAGATTGGTATGTACTATATACACACCGAATTACATCCAAATCGGTTCATAAATACGCCTTTTATCGCGTGACAAAATTCAGGACGTTTCAAAATGTCAGCCACGCTAGAAATTCAAAATGCTATAACTCAGCCATTTTTTAAGATATAGACGAAACAAAAACTGCTCCAGAATCTTTGTATAAAGGGCAAATACATAAGAAAAAAATATTTTTCCATTTTTAATTTTTTGTTACCACATTTCAAGTTTTAAATTTTTTTTAAATTTTTAAATGGCCGCCATTTTGAAACAAAACGGCGGATGAAGCTGGCCAACGAACTCGGTCGAGACATTGGTATGTACTATGTACACACCGAATTACATCGAAATCGGTTCATAATTACGGGAGTTACAGTGTGACATAGGTCAGATATATATATATATATATATATATATATATATATATATATATATATATATATATATATATATATCAATTTTGAACGGAGGGTGGTTTCGGGGTCTGGGGGTCATGATCGATGAAAATATACCAAAATTTTTTGAAATCGCTTTCCTCCGAACGGCTGCAATAGGTAGCTTTTTTGTAAAGAAAGCTACCTAAAACTTACTTGCTTGATCAAAGGGAGTAGAACAGTTATTCTTGCTAAGTTGTCACCATATGAAATTTAAATTGATTGTATTATTTATTAACTTTTACTTTAGTCTCTTCCTGACAAGCAAATATATGTACCTGTACAATTTTTCTTCCAATTTTTTAACAATTTCTCTTTCATTTTAAAATGTTTGCTTTAGAATTTAAGAAAATTTTATTCATTTGTTTTAATTCTCAGAAGAAGCCATGAAATTTAAAATTTTATTAATTAAAATTTTTTTTATAACTATCCTGTTCTTAAATAACTCAAAGCAGATTTTTTTCAGCATAAAATTTCCTTGAAAAAAAGCTCTTGTTTATTAGAATAAAAGTTTCTGTTTTAAATATTATGTAAAATTGTTTTAAAATTTAACATTTTAATGCCTTTAAACTTTGAAATATAAAAGTATTCAACAAGCCGAATATTCGGTATTCGGTCGAATATTCGGTATTCGGCCTAGCGGTTACTATTCGGTTAGCCGAATATTCGGTATTCGGTTCACCTTTTGGCCGAATATTCGGTATTCGGCCAAAATCATTATTCGGTGCATCCCTAACATATGTGATGAGAGGAGCTCGGTTTTAAAGAAAGGAGAATAAAGGGGCTGAAACTTTTGCTTATTATAACCAAATTCTCCCACAAACCAACTTATACTATTCTGTATAATTTTCTCTTTTGGAATTATATGTGACCCTATAAAACCCTTTTTTTTTCTATGAAAATTATCTTTTATGGAATCAATGAATTTAGTTAAGTAAAAATAATAAAAATATATATGTTTAATTCAAAAGTGTGAGATTTAAACTTTTAGTAAAAGGTAATCAAGTGTATATGCGCAGAAATTTTAATTGAATCATGTCTGTATCACAATGCAGTTTTGTGGATCATAACCATAATCAAATGATTAGGATGTTATTTTGTGGCACGTCTTTTGATTATGAAACCGTGATTAGGAATTAGGATTTCGTTCAATGAAAATTAGAAAATAAGTAAAAGTTAAGTAACTGAATAGTCACAGAATGAAGAATAATTTTCTATATTTAACTCTATTAATTTAATGCTTATGCTAATAATTATGCTTGACTCTTAATTTTTTGCAACAAAATGAAATATTTCGGTAGAGCGAATTGCCACTTTAAAGTCATTTTTATTAATTGCATGGATTTTTTTTTTATAAATATAAGAAAGATAATAAATCAATTTAACGTTCACGTTTAGTTTTTCAAGGCCTTTTTTTTTTGTCAACTTATTTAATTTAATAATCAAACAACTTCTGAAACAAATAAACTATTTAAAAGTGTTATAAATCTTTTTGGCAAGAATAAAATCTATAATTATAAATTAATTATAACACCTATTTATATTCCTGCTGATGCCACATATAAATTTCTTTATTCTGTTTCATTTCCTGTACAATATTCAATAAGATTTCCTTAAGATAAGTTTAAAGTGTGAAACTTCAATGATTAAAAAATATATATACATTCGAATCTACAGGAATTATTTAAATTTTCTACGAACTCAATAATAATAATAAAAATGCACTCTAAGTATATAAAAGCTAAAATATTTAACTAATTTGATAGAATAATTCTCAATGCTTTAGATATTAAAGCGTATAACGTCTTTAATTTTGTTTTTATTATACCACTTACTGGAAAGCCATAGGACAATGACGTTCAAGTGCAGGAATGGGGGAAAAAAATGAAAGAATTAGAAAAGCTAACAGTCTAAAAGTAAGCGCAAAAGATAAAATAAAAAATAAATAAATAATAAACTAAAAAAGTTAAAATGCGAAAGATGAGATTACGGAAATCAGATAGATGTCTTTAAAAAAAGTGAAAAGGAAAAAACAAAAAATACCTCTTATACTTAAGATTTTAATTCTTTTGTGGCTATTTTTTTTTTTAATGGAAGGCAGGCATATTCTTTTGGGAGTACTTGGGTTAATATTAAAAGTGTTATCAAAATGAGCATTTTATAAATAAATATTTTAAAATGTAAATGTTGATGTAATTTATTTATGGCATATTCAGAAAAAAAAAATATGTATATAGTTGAATTATTTTATAGTTTTGTATTTATGTAGTGCCCTCATGTTATGCATTTTCTTTCTTTCTTTATTTATATTGTTTTACAGTTGAATTTTTAATTTTACATTATTTAAAATTAAAAATAAAGAATTCTAATACTAATTCAATTATTAAAAAAGGTGGTTTTTACTGTTTCTGTTACTTTATTTTTTTATTGTTCCGTCATTTCTTCTTCTCTTTTTAACATTAGATTAGTATATAACCCCCCGTCAAAAATTACAGAATGTGAATGATAAATCTTCAAAACAATATTTAAAAAATGTTTTTCTGACGTTAAAAAAAAATGATGCTTCATGCATTTTGTTAATCAAAAAGTATTATCCTTTGATTTTTGATGATTAGCACAAAGAAATTATATAAACTACAGTTTAATCACCAGCGCTTAAACGCGCTATTTCCAACTACCCATTCTATGACGAAAATGCTTCTTTAGGTTCCCTCTACATTAAAAATTTGCTGTTTAGCGTGACTTTTTTTTTTTTTTTTTTCCCCGCTACAAACTATGGTAAAATTCATAATTTTATCTGCAAGATAATTAAAATATGTTGTACCGATAAGAAATATTTATTTTATTTGCAATGTCTTCAAATCTGTTGAAATGCATTAAAAAAAGTACGATTGCAACAGAAAATTTCTTTGTTTATATTAGTTGCTGATAGATGACGCCAAAAGAATTAGCAAGAAACATAAGATTCCTGATTTATTGGGAATTAAAACGGCCTACAGAGGCGCTGCTCGCACCCTTCGGTACAGAAAAAATTGTCCCTTTAATTTCCCTTTAACTGATGCTAAAGCGCCATTGAAATAATTCTTTATTGTAAATGCATTTGAAAGTTTTAGATACTCAAATTCGCATAATTTTTACTTTGTCATATAAGACAGAACACAAATGTCACAGGAAATCTGAAATTGTGCAAAAGAATAATCATTACATTCTGAATAAATTAAAAATACACGTAATGCAATGTGCTTGCACGGCACTTTCCTGAAGCGAAAGTTATAATCTTTTCTCCACCAGATGGCGATAGTTATCCGATATTTTTAATTTAGAACTTGTTGTTGTTGATTTGTCTCTTAAATTTAGAACTCAATTGAAAAGTTTTTGAAGCTTTTAAATAAAGTTAAAATATTTAAAGGTTTTAATATACTTTTACAAATATTTTAAGAGCAGTATCGACGATACCTGTAATTGTTTTTTAATGAAGTGTTCAAAGAGTCATTCATTTGTTTGTAGATTTTCTGGAATTCGAATCTGAATAGCAACAGTATCGTTTGTTTAGATCTGATTTCTATGTTTATAATAGCTTAATTTTAATTTAGAACTTAATACATTATAAGTGGATATGATACAGAATTTTTATGTGAAAATCTGCTCAACAGACATGATTTTAAGTAGAAGAAATTATCATTTAGCTGTAATATGTTAGCATATGTTTTTCATTAAGCCTAACATGGCGTTTAGCTTCGGTCTATTCACAGACCAGAGTGGTTCGCACCGGCATGGTTACCTACACTTTCCTGCACTCGGATTTTATTATAAGTAGATTACAACCGAAAAAATCATTCAGCATTTCTTCACATTAAAACCCATTAATAACTTCAAAATTTCAAAGAAAATAACAAACTATTCAGTGTTACTTAATAATGTATGCAGTAATACTTCAAACATACATGTAATGAAATTAAAAACTATATCAGCACTCTTAGAATGAAGGGAACGTTTAAAACGTGTGACTAAAATTAAATATGCTAGTTTAAAAAATAATTAAAAAAAGAATTAATTTAGTAAACTATGTCAGTTAGATAGTTTACCCATCTACAATCGTTGTTAATGGTATGCCCCCCTCCCCCCCCATAGGTGGGGAGCCTTGACCTATTATTTTCCCATGATTAAAATCAGTCGTTTTTTCAAGTTTCTTATATATTACACTTATATCGAAATTTTATTTTGATAGCTGGTTGTATAACGAATAAAATTATATATGAAATTTTATTCTAGGTTCAATATTTCAAAAATAAAAAATAATTTTGTAAAAAATGGATCAATCCTCTCCAGTCTCCCCTATAGTTTTCAAAAAAAAGTCTGTACGTTTTCTTTTTTTCTGTAAGTTTAATGTATCCATGCGTTTTTACACCAATGGTGAGGTAACTTGTATAGCTTATTTATGCTCTTCACAAATATCTACATCGGCGAAACTTTAAATATTATTTACCCCAGTATGTGTTTCATTGTACCCCGGCATACGGGGTACAATGAAACACTGTAAGACATTTATTTTTTGTTATTTTTCAAGCATAAAGATATTGTTTAGAACCTAATAAAAATTTATTTAGATGGGGAAAATACAAGGTTAAAAATATGCATTAATTATATTTTTGTGCATGCAAAATTGTGGATAGGAAAAAATAATTAGTAAATTTTGTTTCATTGTACCCCGTCTTCCTCTACGTGGTGCCCGTAAATTCTTTACCATATATACAGGGCACAAAAAGGAATTCGTAGCTTAAGGGTAGTTTTTAACTGTGTTATGGATTTTCCTGCTGAATTACATTAATATACTAATAGAAGTTTGTGAAATTTACATAAATTCATATACAAGGATACTCAAAGAACAAGATACATTGCAGTTTATGGTTAGTACTTGTTAGAAGTGTGTTTTAAATAGTGTTATGCGTTTTTTATCTGAATTAAACTTTAGTTTAATATGTAGTGTGTACAAAAGGCTTTAGATTATATACATGGCTGTACAAAATAATTCGAGTGTGTTTCTTATCTATTGACGAAAATTGCTAAAAGTTAATTTTCTAACCGAATTAAAAAATTTAGCATGCTATGTAATATACATGCAGGGCTTCACAGAGGAATTCGTATTACTCACTGTCGGAGTGAATTACTTAAGGGTAGTTTTTAATTGTTTTATGCACTTTTTTGCTGACATATACAGGGCTGCACAAAATAATTCGACTACTTTTTGACTATACAAGGAAATTGCTAAAAAGGGATTTTTAAATGTGTTATATGTTTTCTAAACTGTTTATTATTATCTTCTTTCACTCTAATTGATGGTGAAGTTTCGCTATAGTTTTCTGGGTGTGTTGGGAGGTGTTTCATGATCTTATGCGTGACGCATGATTTTTTGTTCTTGTTTGTTTTTGTTTTCCCTTCGTTTTTATCCATTCTTTCTTCGATTCATATTTTTATCAATTTTTGTGTGGGTGAAAGATACCAAAAGTGTCAAAACCAAAACAAACAAAAATAAAAAATGCATAAAAGCGACCTTTACTTTACACACTGCTCGAATATCAAAAGGATGTTTAGACAACAAAAATCTCGAAAAACTTAAGAGGAAATGCCGGCGTCAACACTTTGTGAGTCATTTTTTTTCTTTTTTTTTTTTTAATATATATATATATATATTATTATTATTCCTGAGTAAATTTTCTTATCGGTATGGCAAACACGATTTTGACACATCATTTATCAGTTAAAAAAGTGATTTTTTTTTTTTTTATTTTTTTTTTCTAAATCCTCTCGGACTAAATATTTTATGGGTTTCCGGGAGCAATGTGAATGGATGCGATGGGATATTTTTGTAGTAAGAACAGATGTTCGTGATTCGCATTTGGTAAATGGCACAAATATATCTGCTATATTTGTGGTAAAACTGCATTAAAACTACTTGGAACTTACCTTGAAAAGCATTAAATTATTCATTTATGACTCAACCAGGAAAAAAACAAGTTGATCCGCGTATACTTTGGCTTTAGAGAGTATAAAAATGCACGAAATATGTATATAAAAATCTGAACGTGCAAAAATTATTGTGATAAATTGCTCATTTCCGATAGTTTAATAGTTTTTGTAATTTTTAAAGTGCTTTTCTGTGTTTATTTATGCATGTGCGCCTACTAAGGCTTTCTTTCGTCAATATATATATATATATATATATATATATATTTTTTTTTTTTTTTTTTTTCTTTGCCATAAAACAGTGTTTCCCATTTCTGTTGGGTCAGCCATCCACCTATATTTTGTTCAGGGTATTCGGTATCATTGGATTTTTATTAAATTTTATTCGAATTGAATATGTGTCTGTATTTTTATTAAATTTTATTCGAATTGAATATGTGTCTGTATTTTTATTAAATTTTATTCGAATTGAATATGTGTCAGTATTTTTAATTGATTTTTTTCAAGTATTATTAAATGTTTTTCATGAAGGAATCATGAAAAAAAATGCAATTCTAGTGATGAAATTTGAAAATTTTATCACAAATTCTAACATAGTTGAAAAATGTTTGCGTATTGGGTTTGTTCATTTGTCTGTCTGTCTGTGCTCTAACTCTCGCAAATATGCTCGGATTTCCATGAAATTTTTATATGTCATTGATGTTTAGTATAGAATGTTTGGTATTGAAAGTGAAATTATTAATGAATTTATAGCTCGTTTAATGGGACACACAAAAGAATTCCGTTCCATTATGATCCATGGAAAAAAATCGTTTCCGATGTACTTTAATGATGTTGCATTACTTAAGGGGTCTCAGGACTCTTAAAATTGGAAAAAAAAATTAAAAAAAAAGACCATTTTCAAAATTAGTTATCTTAAAATGTGTATGATTTTAAAATACAATTTTTATTTGGTGAAAAATATAAGTATGTTCTTTCATTTCATGTATTTAAAAAAATTGCAAGATTCAGAATTAGCATTTACAGGGGACTCCAAACTGTCAGACATTTGACGAGTAGAAAATTGATATGACAGCTTAGGGCAGAATTACAAAATAAATTTCGCAACTAGAATGAAAATTTTGGTGCCTACTTATACTTAATATTACAATAATTACCCTGAACATAAATAAATTTGTATTTAAAGCATTTTTATATTTTTAATACAAAATTGTATTTAGCTAATGCAAAATTTTGAAAAATTCAACAGTATAATCACCTAAAAAAATATTTTTTTTTTAAACACTAAAAAGGAAATTTTAGGTTCAATTTATATAGACTAACATGAAACATATGTTTCGAAAATTTTGTGAAAAAATATTCAGAACTTTTTGAGATATCCTGCGCGTTACGCCCAAAAACGTTGTATGGAGGAAAATTATTTCAAAGTTTCGGAAACAGCTATTGAGCGGTTATAATTCTAAAAGCCATAACCTCTGTTCTAATGGGAATTTTAAGGAAAAAATTATATCAAAATGTTCAGAAAAATAGGAGTTTAACATCTAAAAAAATTAAATTTTTCGGAAATTTTGAAACTTTAAGAGTCCTGAGACCCCTTAAAGCATAAGGAAATTGATATGCATCACTGTGAAGTGGGCTAAAACATGATTTCTCAGAAGTATAGAACAAGTAACATTTACAGTTCGTTTACATGGAAGCTAAAAAGCATTACATTACAATGTATGGGGAAAATCGTTTGCGACGCATTTGAATGATGTTATGATACTTCAAACATGATGGAGTTAAACCGGATCACTCGGGGTGCATAAAAAAGGGTTTCTATAGATTAAAGAGCGAGTAGCATTTATCTTTATTTATAGTGACGCACAAAAAGTATTCGGTTACAGGAGGGACTATGATCGGTTTCATTGTATGAAAAAATGAAATTTCTTAATCGTATTCTGTTACTATTGGAAAGTGTTTCATAATCTATGCTTGATGCATGATTTTTCGTTCTTGTTTTAATTTTTTCATGAATGACATTGTGTTCAAACGCCCGTTCTGAAAACATTCCTTCATAAATAACGTGACCAAATGTGGTTCTTTCGTAATTAGTTATTCCATTTTAACAAATATGACGTGCTCATTTTAAAATTTATTTGAAGGAAGAATTCTGTTACTGATTATTAATTAATAAAGTTATTATTTTCCGTAAATTAACTTTGCTCTGGCATTCAATTTAATTTGAAAAATAATTTCTGTCAAACAATGTTGTATGCATGTTGATTAATTCTGTTTATCAAGCTAGCTAGAATGTGTTTTAAACTAGAATTCTAAACCAAAAAAATATTATTTTAAGCAACAAACGTAAAATAATTTACATTCAGGCAAAAAGGAAAAAGTTCAGTTTTTTAAAAAATTAACTGTGTCGAGTCTTTTATTTGTTGCACAATTAAGCTAGAAAAATATATTGTATTGCCACTTAACCCTTTCTTCACCAAAATTCATCCTTTTTTGCAAAAATTATAACTTTTACCGAAAAAAAAAAAAAAAAAAAAAACAGATCTGAAGTTATTTTGTGTGCTGTTAACACGATGCGTGATCTTTTGAAGAAATTAGTTACTTGCAATTTTTTTTCTTTGTAGTAAACCAGCAAGTGGATATTTCAACTTTTCACGTTAAGGCATATTTTTTTGCCTCTCTTGTTTTAAACAAATATTTTGGACAACAAATAGCTCTCATATTTTAATTTTAAAAATGAAAGGTTTTTTTTTTTTTTTTTTTTTAAGAAAATATACTGAAATCTACTAAGAAGAATTACAATGGACCGTAAAAAAAATTACTTTTTAGGCAGGCTTACGTCCTAGTAGGTACACAGTCTATTAATATTGTATTGCATTTGTTTAGTTTTATTTCTTTAATAGATTGTCAGAAAATACAATGTCATAATTTCTTATATCGCGAAGCCCCCTATACTGGAAAAGTACCGTTTTTCTTATGCAGGCTAGAAATTTATTTGAAAAATGCGTGGTTTATAAATAGCAGTCCCATTTTTCTACCTAATATCAATTTGACGATTACGCTATTCACTTTAAGAAAGGGTTTCTATTATTAGTCTAAAATAAAGACTATTTAGCTGTAGCGGTTTTTTTAAGTGATATTTTTTAGTGTGTCTAAATAAACGAATTTCCTTTCATTTACCTATTTCCTCCAAAAAATAATAAACAAATAAATTATATTTCCCTTTTCCATTCATTTGGCATTTAAAATTTATCTTGAATACAGAAAATGATCATAAGATCTTTAAGAATTTCAGTAAGCTTTCTTTTTTTTAGTTCCGTAGCTGGTATTGAAGTCAATACCGGTGTAAAATCGTTATCGTTCCCGTCATCATTTCTTTTCTCTGAAGCACGATCTGAATCACTCCGGGAACCGCAGAAGAGAATGCTGCTCCCTTCTTTGACCAGCATCCTACGCACTCTAGCTTGAACAACCGTGTTTTATCTGTTTGAGTGAATGTCGATCGTGGTTACTATAGGAATAGGTGACGCATTTTTTTTTCTATAATTTTGACGCAATTTGATAGAATGCTTCGGATTTTGAATCAGTTGCTCAAAATATCTCGCACGTAAGAATGGAACGTCAGTTGTATTTTTTTCCCCCTTTATGATCTGATGGTTTATTTTCTTCTATATTTATCCATTTATCTTTTTACTTTCTTCTATCTTTACAAGAAGAAAGTATTGGATTCGTGAAATTTTTCGACTTCCGGTTTTCGACGGATTTATACGACTTAGAATGTCCTGAACACGATTTGAGATTTTTAGAAAATGTCTGTCTGTGAGTCTGTCTGTCACTCTTTGAGTCTGTATGTGACAAAAATTTTGTGGGCGCTCCATCTCAAGAACTATTGTACGGAATTTCACAAAACTTTAGATTCCGTTAGACCTTGATATAAACTGGTGCAGATTACGTTTTGGTGTAAATCGCCCAACAGGTGACGCTGCTATGCTGCATTATTCATGATTTCCACAATAGCTATATCTCAATAACTACTACACGGATTTTCATAAAACTTCAGATTCAGTTAGTCCAGGATATAGTTTGGTGCTGATTACTTTTTGGTAAAAATCGCCCAACAGATGGCGCTGCTATGCTGCATTATTCATGATTATCCCAATAGCTCTAACTGAAGAAAAAATGCACGAATTTTCATCAAACTTCAGATTCAGTTTGTCCCTGATATAAATTAGTGCTGTTTAATTTTTGGTGAAAATCTCCCAACAGGTGGCGCTGCTGTGCTGAATTTTTCATGATTTCCGCAATAGCTGTATCTCAAGAACTAATGCATGAATTTTCATCAAGCATTAAGTTACTTCCTGGTATAAATTGGTCCTAATTAGTTTTTGATGTAAATCGCCCTACTCTGCCATGTGGCGCTGCCATGCTGAATTTTTTTACAATTTTCGCAATAGTTCTATCTCAAAAACTAATGAACCGATTTTCATCAAACATCAGATTCAGTTAGAAGTTGTCAAAGTTGTTAATTATATTTTGGTGTAAATCATCTAACCGGTGGTGCTGATACATTTTTCATTACATTCAGTACATTTTTCAGGAAGTACTAACATGTATGATATAGAAGAAAGTTTTGGGATTGCCACACCCGACTAGTTTTATTATTATTCCACAGGTCAATGTCATGATAAGAGGACATTTTCACAATTTAAATTATAGAGTTTCTTAAGATGGCCTATAAACAATTTTTAAGTAATGAACGAAGTGAAAATTTGAGTCTAAAATTCTGCTTTAGCCCTTTATCTACTGACGGTACTTATAAGTACCATTAAAATAACTCGTTATAAAATTCATTTAATACATCGATTAGTTGTAATACAGTTTAGAATGAGTTATAGATACATTAATTTATCTCGTTCCAAAAGCATTATTGGTTACGCAAAACAAAAATATTTTTAAAAGGGCGATTTATTTTTCCTTTGCATCTTTTCAGCTTTCTTAGCGTTTGAGGGGGGGGGGGGGGGGGGATTTTCATTTCCTATATTCCTATAGAAATATTCCTAATAGAAATATTCCTATATTTCTATTGTAAGAACATTATATTTGTACATTTCCTAATTCTACAAAATACTAATTTTAATTAATAATAAAAGATTAATAATAATTTAAAATAAAAGATTTGTGTAAGGTTATAAATATTACACAAAATCTCTATACATTCAAATTTAATAAATTTTTCTAAATCCTTCAATCCTTCTAAAATTTATTAAATGATTATGTAAATCTTCTAATGTAGTTTAAACAATTCACGGAAAATGTTTTAGAAGATAAATTTTTCATGAATTCATAATTCAGTACATAAAGGTTTAAATACACTTGAGTATGAGTACAATTAAGGACGTGAATTTCGAAACTCGCCTTATCCATACAATCAAATCTTAGGAAATTGCGAAAAACATCTAACTGCGTCCATTAGTTTTCATTGTAAACCAGGGTTTTGCAATGCTAGACATAAAAGTAATTTTTTTGCAGATTGTTGTGCTTTTTCGATGCAGGTTTACTAATAGAATAGACTGATAGAGAAAACACGATTTTCTTTAATTTTAGATAAGGCGAGTTTTAAAACTCACGTGCTCAATTAGTAAATGAAGTTGTAAAATTGTTAATAAAACAAATAAGATAAAAGAAAGGAATTTGAAGAAATAATGACCGTACGACAGAATATCCTCATCCTCCCCCGTCCCCCATTTAACAAACGTTGTATCATTTCTAATTGCTATTGGTGCAATAAAAAACCCATTCACACCAATCATCAGCTAAATCATATTTAAGGCTGTTCTCAAATCAAAAAGAGCAACTTTATGACATAAG
Source organism: Maratus speciosus (assembly GCA_963932465.1). Classification (NCBI taxonomy): domain Eukaryota; kingdom Metazoa; phylum Arthropoda; class Arachnida; order Araneae; family Salticidae; genus Maratus; species Maratus speciosus. The sequence goes on from OZ010793.1 coordinate 338,029,244, forward strand.
TTTTAATTTATTTTTGTTCGGAAATGCATAAAACTAGCAGGTGTTGTTGCTCAGAAACTATGTAATCGAGCTGTTTTTTCTGAAAACGCAATAGATCTTTCAGAAAATAGCGTCAAAGTGGGCGTTTTGAACCAAATTTCCGTGCGAAAGAAGAATAATCACTCAAGAAAGGGTGAAAAACATGCTTGTCATGTGATCAAAATCGCTTATAACTCAATGGGTAATTTATTAATAAAAAAAATGGAAAACACAGTTCGATTCCAAATCGTTTCCATGGCCAGGCTTTCCTATGTTATGTGTTAAAAATCCGTGTTGAAATGTTGCTGCGTTGAAAGATAAGCCGTAGGATCGCACATAAAAGTTTTATTTACAGAGAGTCAATTACACATCAAAATCAGAGAATACAGTGCAGGCATAAAAGAAAGTAACTTATATTTATAACATTTTGAAAGGATTCTAGGAAGGCCAATAGGGCCTTTTAATAAGACAGCCAATAGAAATTGCTAATAAGAAAACCAATCATTTTTATTTAAAGTAATGACGTAGTAGAACCGAAACCTAATGATGTAATGAAATGTAATGTGCGATTACATCACTCTAACATTATATCTTTCTGTTAAAAAGTGAATTTGTAAATGTGTCAAAACGTTTTGCGCTTCTTGAGCAGAGCAGTTGAGAACAGCCTCAACAAAGATATACATTTGAGTCCTCTTTTGAAACCCTATAAAACCTCAATTAACCAACCATCAACTAAATCATATTTAACGAAAATATACGTTTGATTCTTCTTTCGAAACAGAATAGTATTCCTAATAATTCTTTTACATTTATTGTTAGGTTTAGTCGTGCCTGAAACTTATCTTAATAATACACATTCCATAAATAGCAATCTCATTTCAGCAGTGAAACATCAATGTGCTCCTTGTATTACTCATTTAAAAAATATTTGATAGTTCTATCCAAAAATAAAGAATTATTAAGAGCTATAAAATTCTTATTTAATTTTTTTTCAAATTTCAATCTAAAAGTACAGATTTTGCTTTATTATTCATTTTTCACCAAAAATAAGTAAAAATAAAATACGTTTTCTGTTTTTATTAATGTGTCATTTAAAATTTATTATGACTACAGAAAGTAGTGTTATGCTTAATATCTTAAAGCAATTCATTAAAGGTTTTTTTTTCTTGGCTGGTTTTTTAAGATATACCGGTACAAAATCACTTACATCAGCATCTCTTTTCTCTTAATTATTCCAGGATTCGCACGAGAGGATACTGCTCCCCTCTTTGATCAACATCCTATGCATTTTAAAGCTTGAACATCCGTGTTCTATCTGTTTGAGTAAATGTCGATCGTGGTTACCATAGAAATGGGTGACAGATTTCTTTTTCTTTTTTCATAATTTCGACACTATTAGATAGAATTCTTAATCAATTGCTCAAAATATCTCACTTTTAAGAATTGAACGTTAGCTGAATTGTCTTTTTCGTGCTTTTTTTCTTCTATTTTTATTAGTATGTTTATTCAGATATATTTTTAAAGTTGCGATCGTGTCATAAGCTATATCACATACTTCCTTATAATAGAGAAAAACGGTCGAAAATACACATTGTGGTAGTTTCCCTTTCGTAACTTTATCAATGGTGATATTATCAAGGTTTATATCTACTACGACAAGTATCCGTTCAAATTCCACCAATCAGAGTAACCTGAAAAAAGTTTTTCTCAGTTCACATGCTTACTTTTTGAAACACTTAGCAGCGATTACTCACCAAATGCTCCGCATGTTGCTAATTTTTTCGATTCTGTTTGGCCTTCAAAATAACCCTACTTGCAGGCCTAAAAAGAGGCTAGAACCAAGCCAGATACAATAGTACATATATTAGATCATACAATAAATACATGTGATTAAAATTTTACGTTACTTAGTCAGATGTCATTACAAGAGGACTCTTAGTCTTCCTTAGTTCTCCGTGTGCGTTTCGTCGTTTTGGAGTTCCGCGCGTGGCGTATAAAAATTTTTAAGGAACGATCAAAGAAAGAAATCGAGTCTAAAATTCAGTTTTAAATTCAGTTAAACCGGTATCAACAAAATCGCAAGGAACGGTAAACTGATTAGATAGGTTTATACATGATATACTAGATTAATTTTTAACACAATTATTCTAATTGGTAAATAAATCATATCAGATGTAAATTTCCAACTGGGCGAAAAATGTCGGGACCAGTATTCGAAGCAGGGATCTCTTACCTGAAGCCGCCAGTGCTCTACCATCTGAGCTATCCCGGACGAATCTGGTGGAACTTTTTCACCCAGCTAACCTTTATTGATTATAGTATCTGGTCTGAAATCTGGTATTCTGCTGAGCTAAACCAGATTTCAGACCAGATGCTGTAATCAATAAGGTTAGCTGGGTGAAAAAGTTCCACCAGATTCGTCCGGGATAGTTCAAATGGTAGAGGCTTCAGCAGGGGCGTATTTAAGCAGAATTCATTAGGGGGGCGTATATGACGATTTTGCCGACTGACTTAAAAAAAAATATATATACCTTTAAAAGTAGGTTTCTGTGTCTGTATATATGTATCTACCCGGAATCCTAAAATGGACTGACTGATTTTAAAATTCATTAACTTGGAAATGGTGACAGCTATAAAATTAAATTCTTGCAGGAGTGTTATGTAAGACGTTAGGGATTTTTTTACTACGATTGTCGTTTTTAGTTTAAAGTAGTGGCGGTAGATGACGCTGCTTGAAATAGGCGCTAAATCGGGGCCAGATTCTGGCCTCTCTCTTATCTCAATATTGATGTGGAAGAAGGAGATTAAATATATGCAGTGGGATTCTAGGAACAAAATTTCATTGGCGACTGAGAGCCATTTCATATATTTAATCTCCTTCGTTCGCATCAATACTGAGAGATAAGAGAAACAAAACATCAGGTCCCGATTTAGCACCTATTGCTAGCAGCGCCATGTATCGCTGCTATTTTAAACTAAAATCGAGAATAGCTGTAAAAAACTCCTGGCATCTTACATAACCCTCCTGCAAGAATTTTTTTAAATAGCTGCCACCGTTTGCAAGTTATTGAATTTTAAATCAATCAATCCATTTTAGGACACCCGGTATGTTCTATATAAAATTGAACATTATTAACCCATCGAGATAAAATTTTTCACTTTAGAACGTCGAATACTTTTCACTTTAGAATATTGAGGAGAATATAAGGTAGATTTAAAGATGGATACACCACCCCTTCACTTTCGTTACATTGTTGCAAATGTTCCAGTAAAGTATTTGATATTTTTTCCTGAATGTGCAGAGGAAAATCTGCAATTCGGATTAATTACACAAGTTGAAGTTTTTAGTAAGATGCTACGTGGAACTTATACAGAATCATCTTATTTATATTTACATTAAAAAGGATGAAATCAAAACTTATTTTAATTACATTTTTGTTCATCCATTGCATAACATGCATTTTAACTCACTATTTTTTTAGACGAGCCCATCTATTCACGACGGTGCCCAAATCTAAGTATTTCGAAATATCCTCCTAACATCATGAGTGTATTCAAACGTGGATCGGTCATTGTTGTTCTTAGATATTTTTTCACAATTTTTAATTTACAACGTCCTTTCATTCGAGGCAACTGTGGCTGGAGAAGTTAGAGCCAGATGACTGACATTGTTTGCAAGTGGCAGAATGTATCTCAAAGATTCTGTTTTCATGTAAATATCGTCCATTCTTTCAGCCTCTGCGCAGAAGTATTACAAAATTTTCAGCTCTGCGTGTAATGCTTCCATATCAGAAATTGTCACTGTTTCACGAAAGACATTTATTTACCGCTTTCTTAACCAGATTTAGTGTTTATTTCTTTCTTGCAATGAGAGGATACATATTTTATCCAGTAATGAGATTATGCTGATGCAAGAATTAAGACTTTCAGCTATCACAACTGTAGAGTATCCAATACGTTCTGAAACTCCATGCGTTAGAACATTAGAAATTCGGGAACAAAGAGAATGTTTCAATTACCGTCTAACTTCTTTGGTTCCAATCTTCGTGGATATTGCATAGCAAATTCATTTAATGGATCAACACCTTACTTTCTTTAAAAGAGAAACTGCACACTATATCTGCCTATTCACATTTTCATTGTCATTGTTGACTGTTTCCAATGATTTGGTACAAATCTTCAGTATTTTCGTAGCGTCTATTTTAAGAGTCTTCGTCTTCATTTTTTCAGTAACTAACTTGCACTTGTACTGAACGTTCTTGAGAAACATCATAGTGAAGCAATGAAGTCGAGCGATAACGTTTTCTTTCTTAAACCTCGTGGCTTGGTCATTGTTTTGCTAACAGGAGTAGAGGAATAAACTTTTTCGAAATTTGTAGGATACATTCATATAAGATCCAGACCGCTTTCAATGATTCCGCTCGAGCAGTCCATGTCGCCTTATAAAGATTCCGCAGCAGAAGAGCATTTTCTATTTCTTGGAGCTTGTCTACTAATGGCTTCTTTGATTTAGTATTTGCTGTGAAAAACACAAATATCTTCCAGCACGTCGAACACATCACCTATAATACTGCTGGCATTGCATATATGGGGCATTCTCACAATCTTTTGACTTTTGGGGGAAAAAATCTGGCGAAATTAAACTTGCTAAAATAACATTTTAATCTGATAGACGAATGCCTTAATGATTCAAAATAAAGAAAAAAAGGTCAGCAGCGAAAATTTTTTTATTTAACTGAGATTTAGGTTAAACTCGCGAGTTTAATTTTCCTTACCATTTTACCCCTATAACTTTTTATTTTCTTCTAAATTTTTACTTATAATGAATTTGCATAGTACCCACAGGACATTCAAATAAGAAATAATACAAATGTAGTACTTTTAATACAGAATTTTTGTATAACATTGTCTTAAAGGGGTGTTAAAGAAGGGACGGTAAGGTAAAAAAAGGGACGAAATGGTAAAAAAAGAGGCGGTAAGGATGGAACGGTAACGAAAATTAACACCTATTTTTAGGAAAACCATGCTAAGACTAAGTGATAGCCACAATGTTCATTGATTTTTAGAAACAGTTGTTAACACTGGATTAAATTAATTTTTTTTTTTTAATTTACCTCGAAAAGTGCAGGAATAAACCTTGGGGACGGTCAGACTACCAATAAAGCCACGGTGCTTGAAATTGATATTTAAATGCTGATTTATATTCTGCAGTAAATTTCCTGTCAAAGAATTTTAGATATTCTTTCTCTAGCATACTTCTGAATGAGCAAAAACTTGAAAAAAAAATCTGTGGCTGCATCTGAAATGATTTTCTGTATAATTTTAGAAGAGGGATGATAAAAAATCTAAAACCCAGGACAGAGTTCAAAAAATAATATCAACCCTAAAAATGTGTGCAGGTTAATTTTTAGCTACATATTTGTATAAAACAATAGTTCCAGTTTCAGAAAAAAATTAAATTGAATTATTTTTATTGAAACAATTTTATCTAGACAGCTCCAGACTTCAAAATCAGCATCAGGGACACGGGACGGTAGATGAGTTTTCCATGTGTTTGGACCCCCAACATCGTCCAAAACTTATTTATCTCGTTAATATTGTTGTGCAATCATGGAATGGGATGTTCCCAAGTATATGAAATAAAAAAAACACAAAAAATTGTATTAAATAAAAAATTATTATTCAGAGACATGAAAGTTAAAAGATTGTGAGAATGCCCCATATGTGAAAGGAAAGTGTTGAGTCTGTGACATTGACGAGGAATAGTATAGGGCATAATTCGACCCACGATTTCTGAAAACGTCTCCTAAGTGCCGTTGAATTCTCCAGACATGCTGCTTGTAAAATCGGATGACTGGAAACTGCCTGTTCTATTTCGAGCTCATTCTTTGTAAAGATGTGTGATATCTAGCATACAAGATCGACAATGGTGTTGACGACTTCTTTTAAAACTTCCAAAAGCCGATGGGAGTTTTTCCATCTTTGTCGGCAAATTTCAGCTCAACAGCTGATCGATCCTGGTGCGAAGCATCTGGTGGCGTATCTGCCATAATTCCATAAAATTAAGCTTCTTGAAATCCTTTACTATCATTTTGCGCACTGCTGTAGCAAAAAATTCAATCATCTCGTTTTGGGATGAAGCGGAAAGGTAAGTTATATGGTAAGGGCTGAAACGTATGTCCTCAAACATTTCTTCAATTGTGGGTTATGTCTGGAAATTAATTTCACAGTTTTTCAAAAGCTTCCATTTACTCAGCATTCACGTTATGTCCATTAAGATTGCTACAATTTCTGTGCTGAATGCAAGATGTTGCTATTGCTCTTCCACAATAATCTGTTTGCGCTTGCTCTCGTCGAGTAAGTGATTACCATCATCATGAACTGACAAAATAGGAAACAGTAAATTTGATGGGTGTTGGAAAAGCAATGTTGTGCGAACTTTCTGTTCTTTTCTTTTCCTTAAGCTTTTCATTTTGTGTCCTTTACTTACACCACTCTCAAATGAAGCATTTTGTATTTTTTTCTCTCCTCGGTCCTTCATGAAACACGCAAAAAAATTAGTATTGAGTTCTGTACTATAACGTATTTGTCCAAAAACATATGCTCTTTTCTACCAAGCTCTGTTGAAATGTCACTGTCTATCTTGCGTGGTGGAATCAGTTATCGGATATGCGCTGAGTTTTGGCTGATACGGACCTAAACTGATCAAATATGTCTCTGATTGTCTGACTTAATTTTAGACCTTTTCCCCGGGCCATGTTCAATGATGGAATCGTTCCCACTTTCCGTAATGCTAACCTCTCCACGGTTCTTCTCGATTTCTTTCGCGATCTTACTATAAATATTTGACACAGACGAACAATTTTATTTTTCCCTGTCAATTATATCTATTGTCTCCTTAAGGAACAAGAAAACACGTAATTCATCAGATGGGGTCTAATAATTGGCTTGCAATTATTTAAACAATCGACTAAATGATTCAATTGTCGAAAACATTCCAATACACCACGAGTAATATGAATGCCTTCATCGAAGTCTTCATCATCTTCAGTGCTAGTCTATCATCTAGATGTTTAGAACCCTACTAATCCGGTGCAGACTCTAAGAAAGATCCCTTTAAATATCGAAAAACTAGTCTCTCCTAGTTCTTTCTCAATTTATTTTCAGAAGTCACGCAAAAGTCGAAGAAAGGAGAGGAAAACTTCGGATTTTTGAAAGAAATTAAGACAAATTGGTGTTTTTTTAGTGTATGTTTTAAGAAAAAACGTAGAAAATTGGGAAAAAAATCGTTTGTTTCAGAATTGTATTGATCGATACTGACTACCTAGAATTTGCCGACTGTAATCAAAATTGCCGACATTGGGGGGGCGAGACGCCCCCCTACGCCCCCCCAGTAGCTTCGCCCCTGGGCTTCAGCTTCAGCTAAGAGATCCATGGTTTGGACATTTTTCGCCCAGTTGGAAATTTACATCCCTCCGACTGTCTTGGAAAAGGGCAAAATTGTATTGTTGTTTTCTCTGCATTTTGTTTTAAATGCTAAAAAAAGATGATTCTTTGAACATTTTATAAAAAAACTTAATAACGAATATGAATGCAATTCTGGGAAGTATTAATCATTGTTCAATGTATTAAAAATACAATAAATAAATAAAATTATATTACTTTAAATATTACTTGTATTGCAGTGAAATCTGGAGCGTGGTGAACGCATTAACACGGGCTTGTCAGTGAGGGGGTTAAAATTGACATATAGGTTTATGGGTTGTACTTGCGAAGCAGGGGATATACGGCGTCTCTTTAAAAAATCCAGAAGGTATAAGGCGTATACCACCGCATATTCTCCACTATATCCCTAATTCTGACTGCAGAAGGTGATATTAGCAGTGGCGTAGCTACGTTTTTTGGCGCCCAGGGCAGGAAGAAATTTTGCGCCCCCACCCCCACCACAATAAAAAAATAACCACATTATTTTTCCTCACGATGATAAAAAGTCTTTTTGGCTTGTACAGGGAGGCAGCTTCACTCTTCTTTGTTTTTAAGGATTCAGCTAGTTTTACTCAAATACCCGAAAAAAATGCGTGGAACCCGATTATAGAAGATTTCTAGTTTTCATCAATACTAAATTTGAATGGGAATTCAAAAATTTAGCGGAACGTTTACGGATATTACTGTTGTTTTAAGCGTATGGGAGTAGCAACAATGAAAATAAATTTAAAAAAGAAAACACGTTTGCTAAAACTCCTAAATTACGCCCGATTATGGAAAAAAAATATCCTACTTCAAAACTGCAGCCGCCCTAGAATTTCAAATTCCTCTAAACCATTTTTAAGATATAGGGGAACCAAAGCATGTTCTTGAATCCTTCTATCAAGACCTAGCGATTATGTAGAAGTAAATTTGCAAGAAGTAAATTTGTATTTATAATTACATATATATATATATATATGTCATTCTTTATCCTGCCGACTAAATGTTGCATTATAGCAACATTGGATTATTTCTATAGTTGAAAATGCAGTTACCAAAGCATGCTCTTGAATCCTTCTATCAAGACCTAGCGATTATGTAGAAGTAAATTTGTATTTATAATTATATATATATATATATGTCATTCTTTATCCTGTCGACTAAATGTTGCATTATAGCAACATTGGATTATTTCTATAGTTGAAAATGCAGTTACTGGCTGTCTCGATAGCAGTAGTGGATCACATCCAGCAGTAATAGAGTAATATAAGTTGTCAAAACAGGTAATTCGATCCTGTTGTATTAGTATAACGAAGATTGGATGATGATGATTGGGAGCTGTAGCAGTCGACGAGTGAAGGCCATGGATTACATTTTTCCGTGAAAGTTTCCCCAGAAATAATTGAGACAAAACATAATATTAGCTCAGCAATTTATTAAAACATCTTTCGGCGACGCAGTTTTCACCAAGAATATTACCCATCTCTCCATAGTAGTAATTAGGGCTAAACAAAGTTATAGATAATCGAATAAATGGACGGTGACCAGGGGGTGGTATGAAAAATGTAAATACGACTCAAATCTGCTGAAACACAGCGAGCATCGGCTTTTTGCTCGTCAAGTGTAGGAATACAAATATGACGTAGATCGCGCTCTCAACCGATGAATAATAAAGAAAACCACGCCATGGAAAGAGTGCGGACAGAGCGAGTTGATGAATTTGAAGGGAAAAAGGATAACCTCGGAAATGCGCGGGAAAGTAAAATTCGGAAGAGAAAATAAAATGGTTGTTAAAAGAACATTCTAGAAAGAAAAAAGCGCGGAAATGGAACATTTAATTTAAGAATACTAAAAGCGTAATATTTAAGCAATTTACATAAGTGAGACATTACATTAAAAGGAATTTAACAGAGTTAACGATAGAGATTATTTAAGAATAAGGATTTAGTGAATATAAAGTAGTAATTTATAGAATAAGATAAGGAAATCGCGGAATTAGATCTAACAATGTAACATATATATATGTATGTATTTTTTGTTTGAAATCTTTAAGGGGTCGCTATTTTGAAACAGGATGGCGGATCAAGATGTCCAGTAAATTTGATCGAGATCTTAATAAACCCTTAACACATGCTCAATCACATCCAACTCGGTTTATAAATTAGCGCAGTCGCATGACAATGATCACATATCTATAGAGAGATATATATACTTTATAGATGAAAAGATAAGAATTAAAACCCTTTTAAAATTCAAAATTTAAATTAAATTTCAAAATTTTAAATTAAAATCCTTAAATTATTTTTCCTAACTTTAAATCTTTTACTCTAAAATCAGTTTTACCCTTTGTAACGTTGTTTCCCAGCATAACATTTTTTTCGCTCACCAATCAGAGAAAAGAGTAACTTAAGATAGAAAATGCTGCTGTTTGGAATATCATATGAACGTCATATTCTTCTTCGTTTGCGGTTAAAGCCTTGTACGTCATAGATCTCGGGAATTGTGAGGGTCTTGACCACAGGTCAATCAAGAGCTAATTAACCAATTAAACTAAATGTTCCTCCAATTTTTTACCTTCGCCCCATGCTCGAAAATATTACAATCCCTAACATATTAGCATGAACACGCCCGAAAAAGATTAGATTTTGCCCATTCGAGGCGTCTGCACAACCTGCGACCATGTAGGTTCCGAAATTGACGTAAATGGTTCGAGGAACATCCGATGGAACTTGCGAAGATGATTGTAAGATGCAGAGACGAAATAAACGTGTTCGGTCACAAAGAGGTTCCCGAGTCAAATTCTTTTTTCCCATTTAATCTCCCAGTTATTCCTTACATAGACAGATATAGAAATAGCTTTTTCTACTGCATATGCGCTGAATTTAAGTATATATGAAATATATTTATCTTTTAAGGGGGTCCGGGACACATTTTCAAAAAAAATTTACTTATCGAGTTAAAATTTTGTAATTTTGTATGATGGTTAACCATATTATTTGTAAACAAAATCGCATGATAAAACTTCTCATAATTTTTTTAAAAAAATTTTTAATTTAAATTTTTTTTAAAGAAGTGGGAAGTTTAAAATCGCTATAACTCGAAATATTATTTATAGAATTTTATTTTTTTTTCATTTAAATAAACAGAAATATATACGTTTTAATTTAGATTCAGCATTTAAAAAATATTAACTTAAAAAAAATTAAAAATATTTAAAGTAAAAATTAGAAAAAAAATGATGTGACTTTAAAAAAAAAAATCCTATTTTCAAAAGTAATATATATTTTTTAATTTGCTCAATCTAAATTAAAGTAAAGCTATTGAAAAAGACATGTTCCAAGTTTGAACCCTTCATCTGCAACGGTTCTTGATTTATAACAATTCAAATATGGGTAATGGTGAAAAAACCCATCATAAAGAAAAACGCTATTTCACAAGAAGTCGTTTCCTTGACAACCATAACTTGAAAGGTAGATTTTGAAAACAAACCAAAACGAAAAAATTAATATTTCCTGTTCTAATTAAGATAGAAACATGATTTAAACGTCATTTTAAGCAGAAAATGGCAGAGAAATTTTTAATCCCATAAATGTTTTTGGAAAATTTTAAGATTTTTGTGTCCCGGACCCTCTTAAAATGACGAAAACGGCCATTTGTACTTGTCATAGTAGGAAACTGAAAAGTCTGATAATTTGTAAGATTTGAGAAGGGAAATTTGCGGGTAGATCGTCCACATTTCATTATTTGGCTTTTCTCAATGCCAATTTGACGGAAAAATGGAATTTCCAATGAAGAAGAAATAATATCTTTACTTTTTGTTCTTCCAGCTAAATTCATTTTACATTGGTTCACAGAAGCCCCCATTACACGAAAATATTCGTATGAAATTCTAAGAACACAAAAATCAGCATGAAAACTAATCTATGTGTGTGACGAAGATAGCTAGAAGTATCTACCGCACGTGCAAGTCTGAAAATTCGGGTGAGGGTATGGGTAGTCCAAGGCAGATCCTGATGCAAATGAGGCGCATAATTAGTCGAGATTATTAATTAAAAACTAATCAAAAAATCGATTTTTTTTTCCCAAAATGGAAAAATCGCGTGCACATCTAAACCTGATTCAACAGCCAAAACGAAAGAAATTAAGAATTTTCCCTAATCGACTAAAATTAAGAAAACTAATTAAGATATCAATTTGAAATTTTCAGAGCACATGCAGAAAAATATTTTACACCTGTGTATAAAATTTTTGGGTCGGTAATTTTTCATAATTTTTTCAAGAAATTGACGGCGACAGTACAAAAGTCCGGAGAAAGAACCCTACAGGGACGAATGTACATTAAAAGCAAACTAATACGAGGTCTTTTTTCCGACTGCCCCCCTCCATTTAATTTCCGAAAACCGGTGTAACAGAGATTATATGACATGTAGACGATTGTCTTTATTATAAAACGTTGCCAAATGCTAAAAACATAATTATTAATCATTTTATCAATTTAATCGAAGATTATTAATGTGTTCTGTGGCATGAATCCCGTGATATGAGTTATGAGTTCGTCTACAAGGGTTTCTTCCCTTTATTTACATTTAAAAGTATGTTTTCCAAAACATAGACTTCTTTTACCAGAATTACCGAACATTAACGGCACATTCTTTTCTCGGATTCTATGGACCAGATTTCATTGGGAACTGATTAATTCAATTTAGCTTACGATTTTCTTGTTTTTAACTCTACCTTCCAGCGCAGGGAACGTATTCTTATCTTGGGTTCTATGGGCCCAATTTCAACTTCAGTTTGGTTTTCGATAGTCTTACAGTTTTTAGTTCTACTTTCCCCACCAGGGGACTGTTTTAATCTGAAGTTTCCGCCGCGTGCACAGCAAGCCTGCTATACGGGGGCGAAGAAAGCAGGGACCTGTGCCGGAGACTCCTTTTGAGAAAGATAAATTTTAATATAGGATTTTAGTGTTTAGAGGTGCGTGCGCAGCGGGGACCAATCCCAGAGGTTCATTTTGAGAAATTCGTTATTATTTTTTGAAATTTTAATATGAATAGAGGTTTTAATTATTCGCGGTTCGTTTGGAAAAATCTACGGGAGGGTCAGCTACTGTACAAATTAACAATGTTCTTTTGGAACCAGAAATGCGAATCCAAGTCGCCAAAAGGCCTTTTGATTTATAAACTCGAGGCTAGACAGTTAGAAACCTCCATCAGCGATTGACAGTTATAGATTTCTCTTTTCGTCCCACCTTCATTGAATTTCTTCAAAACATTCACACACACACAAAGGAAAAGTTCAACAATTCTTATTTATTTTCAAAGTATGTGAAATAATTTCGGTTTAAAGCTCCTCTCAATTTGGCGCACCCTATTTAATTACATTGCGCCTCAATTTAGGTACATAGTTATCTTAGGTACCAAGTGTGTTGAGCCATCCCTAGAAACATTTACAGAAGCTTTTTCTTTATTCATTATTTGGATATAACAAAATATCTTACTAAATAAAACATTCACATACAAAACAAAGTTAAAGAAATTAACAATTTTATTTTTTGCCCAAATATGTGAAATAATTTCGGTATAAATGTCTCTCAATTTGACGCCCCTACACCTCGGTGCCCGGGGCGGTCGCCCCCATTGCCCCCCCCCCCTAACTACGCCACAGGATATTAGGCATAAGATCTTTAATAATTTCATTAAACATTAATTTTCTTAGTTTAGGTTTTTAAATTGGAGCAAAAAAACTCTGTCATCAGCATTTCTTTTCTCTGAAGCACGATCTGAATCACTCCAGGAACCACCCAAGAGGATACTGCTTCCTCCTTTGACCAACATCCTACGCGCTGTAAAAATTAAACATCCGTCTTTTTTCTTTTATCTGTTTGAGTGAATGTCGATCGTGGTTACCATAGAAATGGGTGAAGTTTTTGTAATTTCGACACAATTTGCTTCTGATTCTTAATCAATTACTCAAAATATCTCACTTTTAAGTATGGAGCGTTAGAATTTTTTTTTTCTGCGTTATCTATTCTTTTATTTTTATTCTATGTTTTTTCGTGTATCTTTTCTAGATTGAATAGGCAACTGTCACGCTAAGAGGATATTTTCATAGTGTTCCATGTAGTTTCGTTATTCTAGATTTCTATTGATGGCTTACAAGTTATCTTAAGCAATGAACAAAAGAGAGAGGTTTAATCTAAAATTCTCTTTTAAATAGGTGGAACAAAAAGAATAAATAACGTAACGATTTTTTAAAAATCTGACTCAAGAACAACGCATAGGGAAATAATGTTCTTGTATTGCAATTTTCGAAATTATTTTCGTATTCAAAGGTTGCATTTCATAGTGTTCCATGTAGTTTCGTTATTTTTCATATAACTTTGTGGGCATTAAGCCTAAAATGACAAAATTTAGCTCCTAATAGCGCATCATAAAAAGTAATAAATGATAAAAAACCAAGAGATCTAAAGAAAGATACACCTCACAAGGGATATTAAAAATTGAAAAATGATTAGAGAACAATACCTCAATTACATATTAGAATACAAAACTTCAGAAAGTTGACCCACTATATTATAACTTGTGAGGATGCAATCAGATTTAATATTATTAAAATATGTGGCCAGCAGTTATTCACTGAAAACCAAAACATTGCTGTCATCTGATGTGAAAAAGAAAAAATATATTGTAACTAGATTTTTAACAAAAATGTTTAGTGCTGCTATCTATACCCATAAAAAAGAATGAAATTAATTGAAGAAATCAAAAAATGATTTAAATCAACAATTATTTAAAGTAGAATGAAAAAATAGGAATAGACTTAATAAGTTCTGAGTAAATATAAAATAAAAAAATATATAGAAATAAATAAATAAAAGGGAATTGATTAAATTAACCATTTTAAGACAAATATTATAAAATAAAAAGTGAGTATATAAATAACATTTAAAAAACGATGAGTATATGTATATATCATAGTAAATTACTGAATTGTCTCATATTTCTTATAAATGTATCTTTGATCTGACAATATGTGTGCTACATTAAATTATTATTCAAGTTTGATAAGAAAATATTATTATTATATTTTTATTATTTATATAATTACTTTAAAAAAATTCTAATAAACAATATTTTCTTCCTTTTAGGTAAGTGTGAAATATTCTTGAAATCATCTGTCGCTTTGAATATTGATGGATTTTGGTCAATTGTTTAATATTGTAAGTTGAGATATTTATTTTAATTCAAGAATAAACTTTGAAAATACAAAAAATACTGATGAAAAATATATTATGTGATCCTTTATTATAAAAGATTTATTCGATTTTTCTTTCAAAAAGTTTTGAATACATCATGCTTAAAATCTAAAATTTTGCATTTTCCCAGAATGACTGGAAAAGGGAACAAATGCCCTTTTGCGATAGTTGTGCAATGGTATTTTAAAAGAATAAGAATTATGAATTTTGCAGGTTTCCGCTAGCGGTTGTATATAAATGTGAAGTTTTCTGTTTTAAGCAGATTTTCAGGTACATGAAAATGACGAAACGTGGTCGTGCATGAGCATTTAGGATTAATACTTATTTCTTTGTAAGAAAATATTTTTCAATGAGAAAATTATTCTTTAAACAATTTTAAAGGGTTTCTAAGTATACTGCATATTTTTGGTATCGGGTTCGGTCGATGAAGTCGCAAAATTTTTGGGACTCTGATTTTAAATCACCGGGCTCGGGCTCTGAAAAAAGAACACGAACTTGTATCTATTGCCTTGTCTTTTCGCAGTATCTTTTTAATTATTTGTTTGCAAAAAATAAAAAAGTCGCCAAAAGAGTGAAAAACAGTCATCTTTGGTACTCGAATTCATTTTGAGTGAATCAACGCTGAGGCGCTAGGGTCTATGCGAAAGTCTAATGTTAACATGAAGTGCTATTATATCCAATAGAAGTAAACTCACTTGATATATTTACTCTATGTACCAAATTATGGTGAAATTTTTTCACCATGTTATGGTTTCAACTACTACACCATCGTAATTTTGTTCAACCTATCATTAAATTTTTGATTGTGTAAAAAGTGCTAGTGGACGAGGGTTTATCAATAAGTTTTTGCCCTCACATAGAAATAATTGAGTGAAATTTATGAAATTGCTACATTGTATGAGTCTTTTATATATAGTCACCGTGCTCAGTAACACATTTCTGCAAACGGTATTTCAAAAGGAGAGGGCGATAGTAGGCTCAAAAGGGGTCATTTTTCTAACTTTTACCAACCCCCACATGTGACATATTGTTGGAAACGCCTGTGACCACTTATTCATGCTATGCACCTTCCAAGCCCCCCCCCCCAAATTTACCCCCAGGCGGCATGAATGATGTCCGCAAAATGTAGAAAAGTGCCCCCCGGAGGGCAAATTTGGGGCTGGGAACTCGTGACGTGCAAAACCTGAATAAGTGATCACAGGGCTTTCCAACAATATGTCACTTGTGGGTGTCGATAAAAGTTAGAAAAATGACCCCCTTTGGGTCTACTATCGTGCCTCCTGGAATAAATCCTCCCCTACCAATTGCACAACTGACTACTGTTGTTACTGTGCACACTGACTATATAGAAAAGGACTCATAAAATGTAGCAATTCCATAAATTTCGTTCAATTATTTCTATGTGAGGGCAAAAACTTATTGATTAACCCTCGTATTAACTGCATATGCAAATTATAGGAATTAAAGATTACATCTGTAGATACTATTATTGTTTTATTTTCCAGCAATTTTAATTTAGTTGATATTAAACAAGCATAAAAAAAATTGCACAGACAATTGACAATGACTCTTCTAAGAACAATCCTTGAAAGGCGATACTTCGAAAAATTAAAGAAAATAGAATTCAGCATTCAGCTCAAATGTCTTTTTTCTTGAAAGAAAAGGTAATGATAATATGCGATATCTTTTCCTGGGAAAAAGGAATTTTTGCGGATTCCGCTGAGGAAATTCTTGCGCCACAGTTATTTTGTAGAATGTTTTCTAAAATTAATCCACAACGTGATTGCGATTCAATCACAGTAAGTTGAATTGTGGATTTTTAATGACATGTGACTAAGTGCATAAGAACCGATAACAGAGGGGGATGAAGAGGAGCTCCAGCGGCCCCACCCTGGAGCTGAAAATATAACTAACTGACTTCTCCTTTTCTCTGATGATTTAAAAAGTATAATACATTCCTCCCAAAGGATTAAAAAAATTATTAAACAACAAGAGATTCCTCGGGGCTGTCGCTTTTCTCCATGAAAACCACATAGAACTCATTTTTTAGTTTCTCATTTTACGCCCATTTGTTTAAAAATTTGTTTAATCGAGGTTCAGAGACCGGAAAGAGCCCTCCTGAGAAAAAAAAAAAAGAAAAAAAGAAAAAAGAAAGTACTATTTCGATTGAACACTTAGAAAGATGCCAGTAAAAACTTAATTTTGAATATTTAATATTTCTTAAATTTCTGTATTGACATGTGTAACAGCTGATATGTGTAAAAAGTTGTGTTGAAGGGATGCTTAAGAATTTCTTAGTTTAGCTTATTTTACGTTTAAAATTTATATTAAAATAATAATAATAATAATAATAATAATAATGCAGCTTGACTGCGGACCAAATTTTTGCTCCTCCGTAGATTTCGTTCTGCCAGCGCGCATGGCTAAGTATCTAAGAGACATACTTCTTCTTACCAGAACGGTAAAATTTCTCTTTGAAGGTTATTATTTATGAATGAAAATTTTAATTACACGATTATTCAAAAACTACTGAATCAATTCACTTCTAATGGTGTCAGCTCTTTTCTTATATAACTTTGTCGAAACTGAACGAATAATTTTTTTTCCTTCTGTTTTTAAAGATAAAACTGAACTTTCTCTTCAGACAGCATTACCAAAATAATAATAATAATAAATTTTTCACAAATTCCGTCGTTTAGTCTTTATAGATTTATATTTTTTTTTTAAAGGGGGGGGGGGGGGGTGGCAAAATTAGAAGTGAATCAATTCAGTGGTTTTTAAGTAATCGTTATCATCAATTTGAAAAAAAGCGCTTTTGAGGAAAACGAGTTTAAGGTTTTGTATCAGAGTACGTGCTTATTATTATTATTACTTTACTTGCGTCGAATCATGTATTCCAGCACCATAAAGTAGTCCCATTTTCCGTTGATAAAGCCTTTCTAAAACTGCAACTTGCAAAAAAATATATTTTTCAAAATTTATGATTAGGTGTAACCTTTAAAAAAAAAATTCTATGCACCTTATTCGAAAAGAATTTCATAGTGCTGCCATCTATCTAGTTACGCTAAAATTTAATTTCTTTGAATCGTTTACAAATTATTATTCGAATTTACTGTGTATGCTCAAAAGCATTCCTCGAACAAAATGAAATTGAAGGCAAGAATGAAAGCTTCATTACGTAATACTAGACTCTAGAAAGCAAGGTATTTTTTAAACTTTAGATGCTTTCAGCGATTTAGGTCGGTATCCTAAGGTAAAATTTACCGAAAAATCCAAATATGATGTCAAAATAAGGTGTTCGTACTGAAATTTTCAGTGTTCGTTACAATTTCAGCATTGAAATGGCCTTTAAACTTATATATATATTGTTCCTACATAAATTGAAAGGCGGCTTAATTTTCAGCCAAATGGCTATTTCCCTTTTATTATTATTATTATTATTGTGGCACAGTTTGGTAATTAAAATGTATGTTTTTTGTCCATTGTACATACAATTACTCTACAAAATCATTTTTCATGTCATAAAATTTCTCAATTGTTTTTCTGTATAAAAAAGGGGGGTTTTGCTTTTGTAATTAACATTTCATGGATGTTGAATATAATTCACATTTGGTAAGGAAATACAAAAGCACTTGTTCGAATAAATAACTACATACAATATTTAATAGACTGCATGATTCTCTACAACTCACATAAAAATAAAATAATGCAGTAACAAATTAAGTACAGCAGATATCTTCAAAATATATAAATCTTTCCATTGTTAGCATTATCAATAAAATATTTTTTAAGCAGATTCATTTTGTTTTTATCGTTAAACAGAAGAATGCGGCACAAAAATGAATTTATCAATTTATCTCAGCTGAATGAAAATCGATATACTATGTTAGACTCGCCCAGTTATTTCTGTAGCATAATGAAAGAGCTGGCATTTCTTATTTGAAGAATTTTCAAGCGAAAGAGAGAAAAAAACTTCTTAAGAAAGGGAAAATTTGATCGGATCTTCAGATTAAAATTTGGAGTAGTTACCCGGCATTATGCGTTTCGAAAATGGAAGTAATTTAAGAGTCTGGACTTGATTATCATGCATTAAAGATAACAACAAAAATAATTCCTTTTTACTTCCATCTCTGAAAAAGATTAGTCATTTTATACGAAATAAATGACAAAAGGAATAAATTAATTAAATGTATTCAAAATCGGTTAAGACGGAAAACAAGCTAATAAATAACTTTCTTCTTTAATTTGACAATTCAAAATCATTTTATTTTTATTTCGACGGACATAAATATATCGAATCACACATGGAATATCACATATCGAATCACATATTACATATCGATCACAATAATCCATGGAGGAAAAAGATAGATTGAGATGCAGTATGTCGTAAAAACGGTTTGTAATACACTATATGGCCAAAGGTGACCGGTCACTTGCGATTTTAGACGTTTTGTTAAATATCTAGAAAAATACATGAGGAATTAACCTGAAACTGCAAGTGTGTAAACAGTATAGTATAGGTCATATTTCCGCGAAGATTTTTTTTTCCGAAACCCCATTTCGGGACCGTCAACAAATTGAAAAAGAACGAATATCTTTTAGATAACCGTGTAAAAACTAATGTAATAAAAGCGTTCAAACTCGAGATTATTAATAAGTGGTTTATTGTAATATACTGTGTTCATTTTTAACAGGATAGCATGTGTTCTCGTAGAGAAATTAAGGTTTTTATAAAAACTGTCCCAAATTTCGCCATGTTTTTGGCTTATAATTTGCAGAGTTCTTAATATAAAATAAAAAGTTATTTTCAAAAAATATGACAAACAACATTGTACATAATACTCTGCAATCAGAATTAAAAAATAATAAAAATGGATAAAAAATGAGAAGGTTTACTAAAAAATGTTTCACTGCGCATGCGCGAATGCAATCAAAATAAAATGTGCATAATGTATTAGCTAAGTATATAGAGCAACTTTTGTGAAAGTCTAGAAATCATAGCTTGAGAATTCTGAAAATTATCGTCGATAGAACAAGCTCGAAATCCATTGTTCCCAAAAAGAAGCAAAAAGATGAGGGGTTGTATCAAATATCTGTTAATTAGTGCCAAGATAGCGTACACAATATTGCACGTACTGCTATATTTGGAGACAACCCCTCATCTTTTTGCTTCCTTTTGGGAAGAACGGATTTCGAGCTTATTCTATCGACGATAATTTTCAGAATTTTCAAGCTATGATTTTGAGACTTTCACAAGAGTTGCTCTATATACTTATCTAATACATTATGCACATTGTATTTTGATTGCATTCGCGCATGCTCAGTGAAACACTTTTTAGTAAACCTGCTCATTTTTTATCCAATTTTTATTATTTATTAATTCTGATTACAGAGTATTATGTACAATGTCGATTGTCACATTTTCTGAAAATGACTTTTTTTTTTTTAATATTAAGAACTCTGTAAATTATACGCAAAAAACTTGGCTAAATTTGAGACTGTTTTTATAAAAACCTTAATTTCTCTACGAGTATACATGCTATCCTCATAAAATGAACACAGTATGTTACAATAAGCCGCTTATTAATAATCTCGAGTTTGAACGCTTTTGCTACATTAGTGTTTACGGGGTTAGCCAAAATATATTCGTTTTTTTTTTCAGTTTGTTGACGATCCCCTATGGTGTTTCGGGAAAAAATCTTCGCGGAAATATATGACCTATACTATACTGTTTACACACCTGCAGTTTCAGGATAATTCCTCATGTATTTTTCTAGATATTTAACAAAACGTCTAAAATCACAAGTGAGCGGTCACCTTTGGCCATATAGTGTATGATGCGCGTTATCGTTCAAATTTAAATCCCTTATTCCGCCCAAACAAAACGAGCACGCGGAACAAGTACATAATTCTTTGACATCTCCTGCACTGTAAAAAAAAATTCGTTAAGTTACTAAAGTTTTTCTAGGAATCTGGGATTCCTAGAACTTTTTATGTAACGGCAACAACAAAAATTCCTGTACCAGCGTCTGTTACAGGAATTTTTCCTGTTGCCGTTACATAAAAAGATCTAGGAATCCCAGTTTCCTTGAAAAACTTTAGTAACTTCACAATTTTTTTTTACAGTGTGTGCATTTTTTTTCTCTAAATGGAAATGATCTCCTTATATTTAAGCATTCTAAAGTAGCATTTCATTGTATTATGAATTAAAAACTGTATTACAAGAAGTTTTCTTCTTTTTTCTGCAAAAGCGCGTGATTGTGTTTGGGCCAAACCTAGCGGATTTTAGGGTTACATTTTTGGCGTCACCTCCAGCCACCAAACTTCATCTCTATTCTTTCTCTTTACTGTGTAACAATAATCACATATCACATATCGAATGACATAAGAAAAAATAATATTGGCGTCACTAATAAATAACCTTAGCCAAAAAAAAAAAAAAAAAAAAAAAAAAAAAGTTCTCATTTTTTCTCCCGCTCTCCCTTAATATTTATAACTTAATACATCACTTAATATTTTTATATTGCTATTCATTTGGACAAATCATGAACATATTTTGGATTTATAAAAGCAAAAACATGTAACATGGCCATAAGGCTGGCGTCATCTTAACGGTGGTAATGACATGACCTTTATTGCCTTTTAGGTGCGTTCGTAATTATATAAATACATAGCACCTACAGTCGTCGTAGTCTGGTGCGTCCGTCTATCCACCTATAACAGCGGAAAAACTACCTGACCGAATGGTTTGAAATTTAATATGTATAATCGTTGCAGAATTTTGACGAGTCGTTTCAAATTTTATGAAAATCGAATCAAAACTTAAAAAGATATTAATAAAAGTTTTCTTCATTCTACAAAATTACGGTACTTCCGTATTCATGGAGGAAAGAGATAGATGGAGAGCAGTAAGGTGGCTGGAAGTGACGCCAAAAAAGTAACCCTAAAATCCGCTACAGTAGGCCCGAACACAAGCACGTACTTTCACGAAAAAAAAAAAAAAACAAGTGGGTAAGTGTGATCACAGATCGCACAGAGGGTTTCGTTTAATATTCCTTTAAAACACTTTATCCTTTTGTGAAATCTGTTAGTTCCACTTTCGCAACCAGGGGTGCACTCTATTCTACACAAACCTCTATCCAAAGGAAACTCCGTTTTACAACCTATCCGTAGGTATATTAGTCGAGGGGATCGGGTCTATAGCACCCGAGATAGGTAGGCGCCCCAGGAAATTGCACGGAACATTCTTTTATAAGCTTTTTATTATGTGTTATGAACTATGTCAAAGTTTCCAGCAGATCGACTTGTTAGATTTCATAATTTTAACAAAATTGCGTTATGTTAGTTGCAAATTCCACCACCAGGGAGCGCACACTATTCATAACAAAAGTGTATCAGATCGAAACTCTGTTAAACAACCTATCAGTGGATGTGTTACTGGAGTTGGTGGCGGCCTTAAGCGAGAAACTAAGAAATTTGCTGAAAGTACTATTCGGAAATAGTGGTAACTAAAATTTTGACATTTTTATATTTCATAAGCAGCACGTGTCTGAGTATATCATAGTGCTCAAAAAGCGACACCTAAAAAGGTCGTAAACGCTATTTTTTAAAAAAGAAATCCAGCGCCCCTCCCCCGCCCTCCCTTCACAGGAAATTGCATGCACCATTATTTTATAAGCTTTTTATTATGTGTCATGAAGGATCTTAAAGTTGCAAACGGATCGCCTTGTTATATTTCCTAATTTTAACAAAATCGCGTTTCATTAGTTCCGCATTCCACCACCAGGGAGCGCACTCTATTCTTAACAAAAGCATATCTGAACGAAACTCCTTTGCGCAATCTCTCCGTAGATACATGGTCGGGAGGGTGGCGGTGCAGTCTTAACCAACAATTTAAAACATTTTCTGCGATAACAAACGCTAAGATTTAATAAATAAATCTAGTCCCCCCCCCCCCCCCCTCCACTCCTCGAAATATCACACTCCATTCTTTTTTACACTTTTTCTTATGTGTTATAAACTATCTTAAAGTTTCGAAGACATCGAGTGGCGGTCTTAAACAATAATTTAAGATATTTCCTGAAATTGCTATTCGAAAATAGTGGGATGAACACTTATAAACCTATAAACTTTTTCATATTGAATAATTAATACTTATCTCATAGCGCGCCGTCGAAACACCCCACGCAAATTGTTAATTTCCTAATTTAAATGAAATCTCCGTTAAAAAAGCACGTGCCTCCATCTTAATCTGGCATTTGATGGAAATAAAAGGAATTAATAAAATAATAATTAATATCTCAGCTCGTAATGAAGCAATCTCTTTGAACCGGGTATGTATGGAATCTGCGAGAAATTTCCAGCCCGGATGTCAAAAAATTTAATCGAAAAATTTAATATTTAAAAAGTTTAAATTTCGTATTAGACTTTCCTCCCCTTAAATTTCTCCCGCGCCGATATGTCGAGAAATGACAGCTGCCTTCCGGTGAATGGAAATCTGTTTTCATTGTTTTTAAAAACACAGAAATTAAATTTTTATCGATCGATTTTTAGTGGATTTTTTGCGTTCTATCCTACGCAGAAATTTGAAATTTATACCAAAATAAAGTAGAATTTTTTCCGCGTATTTCTACACCTGTTACGAATTTGTACGACCGATATTTCGGCAGATTCAATTTTGCTTTTTAAAGGCCCACTTCATTTATTGCTTAAAGTACTCCGTGGTAACCCTGCACCGGCTGATTTGACGGAGCATCCGCCGAGTTTACTGGCAACCATTAGGAGAAACTGGGGAGGATTTCGATAACGTGCATTTTCACCTGCATTCAAAAGGTTGATTGGTTAATTTTAGAATTTAATTAGCCCGTAATTAGGTTAATTACCAACTTTTTCAAATTTTTATGATTTGTTGTTTGACGTGAGGTGTTCAGCTATAAGTACCCAAAATTTCAAGTCTCTAACATGTATAGTTTCCGAGAACGGGCTCTGTGACGGACAGACAGACAGACAGACAGAGGAGCGAGACGAATAGGGTTTCGTCAGATGAACGAAACCCTAAAAAAAAGAAAACTTTTAATAATACAGTTTTTAATTCATAATACAATGGAATGCTGTTTTAGAATCCTTAAAAATAAGCAGATCACTTTCATTTAGAGAAAAAAAAGCATAGGTGATGTCGGAGTTTCCTCTTAGTCCGCACAACTTTGAAGAAATTCCGTGCTATTTATATGCTGCCACCACCGATATGATTACGTGATATCGGTCACGCACTGAGAGGATTGTTTAAATGAAAACCAACGCTTTCAATTAACTAAATTAACAGTTTATTTACACACTAATTACACAACACAAAACACTATTTACACTTAAAACTCGGATGAAGGTGATCTGGCTCAACATTAAATTAAATACAATAAATACTGGCTGTGTACTGTTAAAACTAAGTTATCTCACTCTCACTCTATACACTTTAATTAAGCTTTACCGGAGATCAATCCCAATCTCCCAACACATGGGTTCTAAGCCTAAGCTCTCCGAGCCTCTCTCAACCTTACGCTCTCTCTCAGAGCTATCCAAGGAACTACCCTTGCGCTTGGCACTCCCGCCTTCAACTCAACCCTACGCTCTTATCTAAGAGCTATATACAGGAACTACTGTCCACCCTGCGCTCTCGGCTCCAACTGACTGTCTCAGCAGAAGAGCCTGCCCCTAGCAACCTTCTGCCTTTTCTCAACGTAGCCCCCTCGGGGTTTTCTACCTGGCTTGCATTCCAAGCTCTTTTCTTCGTTCGTGGAATGCCTTTGTCTCCCCATCTTCCACATACATCTCAAAAGGTTGTGCAAACCCCTCTCCAACTATCTTTTTTCCCCTTCATTCCATCTATACATTTTCACCTGCTTAGATCCAGTTTTAGACAATGAAAGAATGTTATTTTGAAATTCCAGTACACAGACCATACAATATATAATATATTAAGACGAAAATAATATAGAACCCCAGTTCTAATAGCAGATGTTTCTCAGAACCTGACAGGTGATGTCAAAGAATTCGGTCCCTGTTCCATGTGCTTGTTTTGTTTGGGCCTTCTGTGGACGTTTAAATTTGAGCGATAAATGGTTTCATATTTCAAACCTTTTTTACGGCATACAGCATCACCATCTATCTCTTTCCTCCATGTTCCGATTACTGAATTTAATGTATACCCAGCAAAGAAAGAAACAGTGGGCCATCAGCTGGAAAAAAGATGGCAGCCAGCGCTGCCATCAGGGTAAAGTACAATGGTGCCATTACTTAAACCTGTAGAAAAGTGTCCGTGAGGAATGCAGCTGGCCCATCAGTGATGGCCAACAGCAGGCCAGCATTGGTATGCCATCACATTACTTCAATCCGGCACTTTTCCTGCAGTGCTAGCACCTATCCCACTGCTATTCCTTTGCTGGTCCAGCACTTTCCCTTACAAAAAATTCTTATATAATTCTATAAAAAAAAAAAAAAAAAAAAAAGTATTACGGCTCTTTTTTCCATAAGCTAGTTTCACCAAGAGCTATAGAAATATCTGTAGAAGTGTCTGTCTATGATAGATATGTCTATTGAAATATTTAAACTTGCAACGGTTTCCATGTGGTCACCCTCCCAAGTACTAACAGCGCTCGATGCTGTTTGGTTTTCGTGAATCGTGATCGGACATGAACAAGTACTCTCAGCGTATGCTACGACCGCTCGTAGTTTTCAAGCTCTCATTACACTATTTCAAGATTGTTTCTTTTGTGATTTACGTTCCAAATCATTAAACTGGTATAGAAATTATTGTATTGTATAGAAATCCTACGTATTTTATACGCTTTTTTTTTATTATTATTGATTCTAAACTGTGTAAATTATGAAAACCGAAATCCTTTGTAACTTAGTAAAACCAGATTTAAGGAGAAAAAAAAAAGTGCGTTGAAATAAAGAATTTATTTATTTATTCATTTACTTATTTATTTTGTTGGTGGCAGTGGTGCTATATTATTTGCAGTTAAAAAAAATTAGCTTCACCGCTTAAATTGTGTTAAAATATTCATTTCAAATTTGTGTTCAAATACTCAATGTCTTCGATATTCGTAACGCCACCTAGCGTAAGGGTTCCCAGCAATAATATTGAAAAAGTTCGTGCACTTCTATCTAGTGGTGGGCCAGCGCACGAAACAGAAGCCCACCAGAATTTTATTTGATGATTTCCAACAGCAAAGTTGACTGAAGCTGTCCAGCAGTGGTCATGCAGTGGTAGACCATTAGCCAGCACTTCTCCATCATTGCCAGCACCTATCTTGCTGCTGGCCAGCAATTTCCTCTTTGCTGGGTAGTATCGTAATAAATTTTGTATTCATGCATTTTTTGCATAATAGGGCAACAGCTATTGCACCAAGATCTGAATATTTATAAAACTAGTTGAATAATACGTCGTATGAGATCGTACGCACCCCATTTGCCACGTTTGACGTACAATTTCCGACTCGTTTTGTATTTATCTTTAAACAGAAGAATGCGACACAAAAATGAATTTATCAATTCATCTCAGCTGAATGAAAATCGATATACTGTGTCAAACTCGCCCAGTTATTTCTATGGCATAATAAAAGACTCTGCATTTCTTATTTGAAGAATTTTCAAGCGAAAGAGAAAAAAAAGAAAAAAACATCTTAAGAAAGGGAAAATTTGAGTGGATCTTCAGATTAAAATTTGTAGTAGTTACCCGGCATTATGCGTTTGAAAAATAGAAGTAATTTAAGAGTCTGGACTTGATTATCATGCATTAAGCATAACAACAAAAAGAATTATTTTTTACTTCATCTCTGAAAAAAATCGCCATTTTATACAAAATAAATGAAATAAATAAATAAATTAGTGAAATTAATTCAAAATCGGCTGAAACGGAAAAGAAACTAATAAATAGCTTTCTTCTTTAATTTGGACAATTCAAAATCTTTTTATTTCTGTATCGCCTGAAACCAGAAATTTCTTATTCTCTCTCTCTTAATATTTATAACTTAATACATCTCTTGAAATTTTAATATTGCTATTCATTTGGACAAATCTATATTATAAAACAAAAACATGTCTTGAATAACGCTGACATCATATTAACGGTTAAACAACATACCTTTATTGCCTTTTTTGAATTTTTCATTTATTGTATAGATATTATTTAGGGATGCACCGAATATTCGGTATCTATTCGGTATTCGGCCATGTTACCGAATATTCGGTTTGGCCGAATAGCAAACTATTCGGTATGCCGAATATTCGGTTTGGTCGAATATTAAAATATTCGGCTGAGCCAAATACTTAAAAAAAACTTTTGAAACATATTTTTAAAAACCTTATACAGCTTCTACATTTAAGAGTCAACTTATAAAGATATTCAGAATAATTAGAAACAAAATCATATTTAAATAAAAGAGAATGTTTTTACATTATTTATTTGCTGTTTGTTAAGTATATTTTAAGAAAATTAACCAATCACGAGGATTTTCAGAGGAAATAATTATGTACAAAGGCAAGTTGCTGAACATTATGCAGTAAATAATCTGTTTTTTGCTATGATTTCAGAAAAACGTTTGCAATCTCTGAAAATGATTGCCCACTCCAGACACCGATCTAGGATGCATTTAAAATCTTCCTTGCTTAATCAAAGGGAGTAGAATGGTTATTCTTGCTAAGTTGCCACCATATAAAATTTGAATAGATTGTATTATTTATTTACTTTTGTCTCTATCTGACAAAGATATAATATATAATCCTGTACAATTTTTCTTCCAATTTTTTCACAATTTCTCTTTGATTTTAAAATGTTTCTTTTAGAATTCAAGAAAATTTTATTCATCTGTTTTAATTCTCAGAAGAAGCCATAAAATTTAAACATTTTTTAATTAAAAAAGTTTTATAACTATCCTCTTCTTAATGACTCAAAGCAGATTTTTTTTCAGCATAAAGTTTACTTGACAAAAGATCTTGTTTATTAGAATAAAAGTTTCTGTTTTAAATATTATGTAAAATTGTTTTAAAATGTAACATTTTAGTGCCTTTAAACTTTGAAATATAAAAGTATTCGACAAGCCGAATATTCGGTATTGGGCCGAATAGTTACTATTCGGCAGGCCTAATATTCGGTATTCGGCCTAGCAGTTACTATTCGGCTAGCCGAATATTCGGTATTCGGATCGCCTGTAGGCCGTGTTATGCATCAATTACTTAGTGCTTATTTAAACATTCAGTAAAGTTTAAATTGAATGATAAAGCTTTAAAGTTTTTACTTCCCATTGATGCACGTTTATTTTTCACCCTCTCTTGTTCTTGTTTACATCCGAAACGACCGGTAGTTTCATCCGTGCGTATTAGCTCCTGAGGCAAGTGCCGTTGCTGAGTAACTGTCAGTAACAGTGATTTCGGGATCACGTCTTTCGCCATGAACGGCTGACTTGTGACGTCATAGTTTGCAGCCAATGGCGTTTCAGCTGCATTCGTATGATCGGAGTTTCGGATGTGTTTTGTGTAAGTTTGTATTTACTGATTGGCAACAGTTTTTATGCAAAACAATTGATGTTCCCGGGTGTAAAAGGGTCTGGACTGATTATGGATCAATAGCTTCGTGAATTATCGTACATTTATATCACCTGTCATAATGTAGCTGCATTAGCTATTATTTTGTTTTTATATTATGATTTGACGGCGAAGTAAAGCTGTTATAATGTATGTCATCAGTTCATCATGCTTCTAATAAATTAAGTTTATTTTTAAAACTGGTGTCTTGAAAGTCTTCCACATTAACCACAGCAACTCTGTTTGACCAATGTTTTAATAGGTCAACAGGTTATGGGCCCAGTGGCCCTTGTGGAAGTGAAGATAATGTTTTTTCCTGCTGAGCGCTGATGAACTTTTCCTTTTTGCTAAAAGATGTACCTCTTTGCAGGAGTTCCGATATTCTTGAGTGATGTTTTTCGGCGATGTTTTCCGACGTTTCCGGGGACTTTCGTTATATTTTCGCCAATTCTTCGGATGCTTTTTTCGTGAACTTTACCAACATTGTTGAAGTTTATTTGAAATTGCTTCGACGGAGGCCGTGTTAAAGATGGAATTATCTAACATTGCTCTTTTGACCTCCACGAATTGGGAAACATGAAAGGTAGAAGTGAAAGTCCTGTTAATGCATTTTGGAGCTTGGAACTACATCGAGAATCCTGATTCAGAAAATGAGGTGAAGGAAAACAGTGCATCGTCAGAACCGAAAGAAGGGAAAGAGGATAAAACAGTTCCTGTAACAGACCAGTTGACTTGGAGGGAAAGAAGCGAGATGAATTTACGAAAAGCTAGGTCGTATACAATAATCTATCAGACCTTATCGCCTGAGTTTAAGCCTTTAATCGCCGGTACCACTAGTGGAGCTGCTGCCTGGAAAATTCTAAAAGACCATTTTTAACCTACAACGAGAGCCCGAGTGATACATCTGTTGGATGAATTTTTTAGTGTCTGATATAATCCCAGTGAAAATCTTGGCCTTTTCCTCTGTCGAGTGAAGCATACTGCCGAACGCCTTCGGGAAGTTGGACATACTTTACAGCCTCTGTATTTGGGGTATCAGATGATCCGAAGTTTACCAGAAGAGTTCCAGTCAACAGTCCAGGCGATTTACCGTTGGCCAGATACCGAATTTGTTCCGGACAAGATTGAGTCTGAATTGCTGCTGGAGGAGAACCGTTTAAAATTAGCAAAAAAAGGACCTTGTTGACAATGCTGCCTTTTCTGGAGAAGTAATTAAATGTAAAACAGGTAAATCTTCTTCTAAGTCTGATGATTATGTAAATCAGAGTAAATTTTCTAAATTTAAGAATAATGTTAAGCAAAGTAAATTAATTGGTCCTTGTTATTGTTGCAAATCATACGGTCACTTAATTGCTAATTGTAAATTTAAAAATCAATCTAAAAATTTTCAAGGCTCTCAATCTAGAAATTTTCAGTTTAAAAATAAATTTTTAGAAACTAGTAATATTGAATTAAAATGCAGTAATGTAAAATGTGGTAAAGTAAATTGTAATAAAGTAAAATTTAATAGTGTAAAATGTACTTTCTCTGAACAAGAGGCTAGTTTAATTGAAATTTCTCCATATGAAGCTAATTCATCTGATTTTGGCCAAAGTGGTAGCTCGGTCTTTGATACAGCTGCTACGGCTCATTTTTGCAATGACAAAAATTTGTTTTTGGATTTTGAACCTGTTTCAAATATGCAGATGTCACTTGCTGTTGGAGAAAAAGAAAGTCCTGTTCAGGGAAAGGGCACTGTAAATTTCTTTGTAAAATGTAAAGATGGCAGCTTTAATCAAATTATCTTAAAGAATGTTTTGTATAATCCAAATTTACGTAGAAATCTCTTGTCTGGCAGTAAACTTGAAAAGTTAGGAGCAAATTTTGTAGGTAGTAAAGGTAAACTTGTAGTATATGACAAAGATTGGAATTGGTTATTTTATGCTGTTAGAAAAAATGATTTGTATTTTTTGAAACCTTCTCATTATAATTCCATGTTTAAAGGAGAAATCAACTCGGTTAACATTTCAGCTAATCATTCTGAAAAAGTTAATTTGAATGAATTATGGCACGAAATATTTTGCCATGTAAATAATGAATACTTAATTAACACATGTAAAAATGAGAGTGTTAATGGACTTCCAGTACTGTCAAGGTTAACCGAGGATTGCATCTCCTGTAAACTTGCTAAAAATAAAAGAACATCATTTAAAGTAACAAACAAAATAAGGTCTAAAACTGCTCTGGAGCTCTTACACATGGATTTGTGCGGGCCTTTACAGGTGACATCGCATGGGGGGAGTAGGTATTTTTTTACCATCATTGATGACTTTTCTCGTTTTGTACTGTATACACCATCAGGAATAAGTCTGATGTTTTTCAGACGTTTTTGAAATTCCAGAGTAGGGCCGAAAGGTACTTAAATAAGAAAATAATTTCTATCAGGACTGATGGTGGCATGGAGTTTTGTAACAAAGATTTTGAGAATTTTTTAGAAAAGCAGGGAATTATTCACGAGAAAACGAATCCGTACAGTCCAGAAATGAATGGCGTTACGGAACGTTTCAATTTAACTGCTCGATGGTATAAAAACTCTCCTCAATGCTAGTGGCTTGTGTCAAAAATTTTGGGCTGAGGCCTTAATGTATTTTACTTATACCTGGAATAGAGTATGTCACAAACTAAATAAAAAGACCCCTTTTGAGATGTATTCGGGCAGAAAACCCTCGGTTTCTCATTTGAAAAGATTCGGTTGTTTAGCATATGTTGGAGTGCCCAAGCAGGTCAGAAGGAAGCTTGACATGCGAGCTAAACTAGGGATCATGTGTGGGTATGCTCAGACAACAAAAAGCTACCGAATTTGGTTAATAGAGGAAAATAAAATTGTAGAAACTATTAACGTTAAGTTTGATGAAACTAAAAGGGGGGTAGATATTGTTTCAAAACTAAAAGGGCAAAAATTCAATTTTTCACTTTTTGATTTTCCAGAAGATGGAAACATTTTTGATGATGAGCCTGAGAGTACACCTCAATTGGGGAATGACATAGAAAGAGTTAGTGTGTCAGATCAAGACCAGAGTTCAGAGCAGATTAGTTTAAAACCTTGTAGATCTATTCCATGGACCCGTAAGGCAGTAACACGTAAAACAGGAAAGGATAAAACAGACATTTATTATGGCATAGAAGCAACCAATACTAGAATTAGATCTTTTAATGAATTAATAGATTATTGTAAAGCAAATAAAATAGAATGTGATAAAAACTTGTTTAATTTCAGCAGTAAAAATAAAGAATCTGGTAAAGTAACTAATCTTTTAAATGTAGGTGAAGCTAACTTAACTGAAATTAAAATTCCTCAAACCTACAATCAAGCCATAAAAACCCCTGAAGCATCAAATTGGAGGGACGCAATGAACCAAGAATTAAATGTTATGCATGAGCGTAACGTATGGGATCTTGTGACACCACCAAAAGATGCTAAAATTCTTGGTAACCGTTGGGTGTATACCTTAAAAAGGAACGAGAAAAATGAAATAGTGAGGTATAAGGCTAGATTGGTAGCGAAAGGTTTTAACCAAGTTAAAGGAGAAAATTATGATGAAGTTTTCAGTCCAGTAGTTAGTTTTTCAATAGTTAGATTATTCTTTGCCATATTTTCATGTCTGTTAAAATGGGTCCAGGTAGACGTCAACATGCTTATCTTTATGCAAATCTGGATGAGACTGTATACATGCATCAACCTGAGGGTTTCATTAAAGAAAGAAATAAAGTTTGTAGATTAAATAAGGCCATTTATGGTCTGCATCAATCCGGCAGACAGTGGTTCTTTGAAGTGGATGATGTTTTATCCAAATTGGATTTTTATAAACTCGATTGGTGCAATTGTGTATACATGTTTCAGTCCAGATTGATTCTTTTACTTTATGTTGACGATATTGTTCTTTTTGGTAAAACTAAAGATGATTTAGATTTTGGGTTAGATTTACTGTAAAAACATTTCAATTTAAAAATTATGGGGACAACCAGAAAGCTATTGGGCATAGAGTTTGAAGAGATAGGAAATCATCTGTACATTCACCAGACCTCTTACATTGAGAAAGTGTGTGAAATGTTTGCAGAATTTAAATTTCCTGTAAGCTCTGTACCTATTCCCAAGGGCTTGGTTTTGTCAAAACAAGATTCACCTTCCACTAAGGAAGAAATAGAAATTATGTCTAAGTTTCCGTACAGAAATCTTATAGGATGTTTGTCTTTTATAGCTGGGAGAACTAGACCTGATATAATGTATGCAGTTAATTTATTATCCCAATTTCAATCAAATCCTGGAATTACTCACTGGAATAGTTTGTTAAAATTGTTAGGTTATTTAAAATATACTAAATAATATAAACTTGAGTTATCCAGAGTCAGTCAATTAAATCTTTCATGTTATTCAGATTCAGATTTTGCAGCAAACAGAGACGATCGTGTTTCTATGGGTGGGTATATTTTGTTTCTGTATGAAACGCCCATATCATGGAAGACTTTTAAACAAAAATGTATAAGTCTTTCTACCATGGAAGCCGAATATGTCAGTTTAACTGAAGCTGCAAAAGAGTTAATCTGGGTCAAAAATGTTTTGCAAAATGAGGTGCTTAACTTGAACTTGAGGGATTGTACTCTGTTCTGTGATAACCAAGCTGCAATAGCTTTTTCGAATTCTCCTTTTGAAAATCAGAAAACCAAACATATTCATATAAAGTATCTTTTTCTTAGAAACCTAGTTTTTGATAAAGTATTTAAACTTAGATATATTGCTAGTAAATTTAATTTTGCAGACAGTTTTACAAAGCCACATATTAAAGAGCAGTTATTGAAATTTTGTAAGAGAATTTTTGATATTTAAATTTTTATTGGGGGGTTATAATTTTTCATTACAATATTTTTTCACTCTGGTCAATGCCTTCCCAATAAAGTCTTATATGACCTGACATTGATCAGATTGTTGTTTTTGAATTTAAAGTGTAATTTTTTTGTTGAACTTTTTGAAGTTTTACATTTTTGAACCTTTTGAAATTTTTCATGTATTTGTAAATTTTTGTATCTATATGACCTTTTCCATATTTTTTGTAAAGCTCAAGAGATGGTGAAAAAGGAGGCCGATTGTTATGCATCAATTACTTAGTGCTTATTTAAAAATTCAGTAAAGTTTAAATTGAATGATAAAGCTTTAAAGTTTTTACTTCCTATTGATGCACGTTTATTTTTCACCCTCTCTTGTTCTTGTTTACATCCGAAACGACCGGTAGTTTCATCCGCGCGTATTAGCTCCTGAGGCAAGTGCCGTTGCTGAGTAACTGTCACTGTCAGTAACCGTGATTTCGGGATCGTCTTTCGCCATGAACGGCTGACTTGTGACGACATAGTTTACAGCCAATGGCGTTTCAGCTGCGTTCGTATGATCGGAGTTTCGGATGTATTTTGTGTAAGTTTGTATTTACTGATTGGCAACAGTTTTTATGCAAAACAATTGCTGTTCCCGGGTGTAAAAAGGTCTGGACTGATTATGGATCAATAGCTTCGTGAATCAGGGTTGCTGGCTTTTAGCCAGGCCAAAGAAAGCCGGCCGGCTTTTTTTGGTTTTAACCACTTAAAAAAAGCAGGTTTTTATTTTTTGAAGTTGGTTTACAGTTAATTTGTTTTAAATTTGGATGAATTAATTTTTAATACACTTATAAATATTTTCTACTAAAAGAAGTTTTGGATTTCTATCAAATTTTGTCAAATAAATAACTTCTAGAAGGCAACTGTGAAGGCATTATGTCTGAAAAAAAAAAAAAAATATATATATATATATATATATATATATATATATATATATATATATAAACATTGAAGGGAATATAAGTTAGGTTCCAAACTGGTGTTTTGAAATTCTATATTACATAGCTTCACATATACTGCACATTTTAAAGATTTTGATTATATTTAATAATGACAAAATGTAGCACATCAAAATGGAAATATTCTTATGTGTCCATATGGAGAGATTAAGTTATAATATGTTAAAAGAGAAATTAGAAAGGATGTAATATTTGAGGAGAGTGGTATATAAGTGTATAAAAAATAGAGCATTTAACAAGAAAAAAAAAAATCTCTAAATAAAATTTTGAAAAGTTTGTTCTTAAACATATCCATGCATATGCTATTCATAACGTTTTTAATAGTGAGAAATGGTGTTTTTATTAATATGACTATACATAATTTTAAATGTTTACTAGAAATAAAATAAGACTTGTATATTAATAGCTTTTAAAATTAATTAATAAAACATGTAACTAAGTAACCATTGCCCTCTTTAATTTTATAAAGCAGTAAAAATGAAAAAATTGGCAGTTGGTATGGCCCTTTTAAAATTTAGCTGACATATTTGCAATTCTGACTACAAATTACTAGCAAAATTATCCAAGTTTTATTCCAGTATTAATGTCATCATTATTGAGAATTTGGGTTACTTATTAAACTCTAAATCAATTAAATGTCATTAAAACTAATTAAAAACACTTTAAAATGTGTAGTTTATAATTACAATGCTTCATTGTATAAAAGCCAATTATGGCCAAAAAAGGCCAATTTTGGCCAAAAAAAGCCGGTTAAAACCAATAAAAGCCACCGGCCTGGCTTTTTTTAATTTTAGCCGGCTTTTTTGCAACCTTGTCGTGAATTATTGTACATTTATATCACCTGTCATAATGTAGCTGCATTAGCTATTATTTTGTTTTTATATTATGATTTGACGGCGAAGTAAAGTTGTTATAATGTATATCATCAGTTCATCATGCTTCTAATAAATTAAGTTTGTTTTTAAAACTGGTGTTTTGAAAGTCTTCCACATTAACCACAGCAACTCTGTTTGACCAATGTTTTAATAGGTCAACAGGCCGAATATTCGGTATTCGGTCAAAATCACTATTCGGTGCATCCCTAATATTATTACTTCTATAAACACCGCCCAATTTTTCAATTTTTGCACCGTCGAACAGAAACAAAATATACTTTCAAATGCAATTTGTTTGAAAACTGTATCTGAATGTAATGTTTTCTCCCCTTCTTTTTAATTGCTCTTAAATTATTTTTTGTGCATGAAAGTTTTTCAATCTGTGTGAAACTGAATTTCGAAAGATTAAAACGTTTGCACTTAAAACAATGTAAATAATCCAGCATTTAAAGGTATATATAAATATTTTACAGACATACAAACAATAAATACAATAAACCCAACTGGAGTGAAAAATTAGCCAGAGCCAGGAATCGAACCCGGGACCACAGTACACAAGACTGCTGCTCTAACCACTGAGCTACTCCGGCCGATGCCTGAGCCTGCAATTTCTCACTAATAAACCATGTTGGGGAAGCCACCAGCCATCTATACGACAGCCTTGGATGACCGGACAGCGATGAATAGATTTTACTATTACATCGATCTACGATAGTTAGAATAATATTAATAATAATGATTCAGGCATCGGCCGGAGTAGCTCAGTGGTTAGAGCAGCAGTCTTGTGTACTGTGATCCCGGGTTCGATTCCTGGCTGTGGCTAATTTTTCACTCCAGTTGGGTTTATTGTATTTATTGTTTGTATGTCTGTATAATATTTATATATACCTTTAACAGTTGAATGCAGGCGTTATTTATGCGTATATGTGTGTTTTAATATATATTGTAGTATGAGTGTTCTAATCCAGCATTTGTTTGTTTCCGTATAATATTCCATAATTAAACTGCCAAATGTAATTAAAACTTCGAAATAAATAAATACATAAATAAACCACGAATTTTAAAAATATGTAAACGAACTACACGCTTAAGGGACTACTTCACTAACGCGAAAATACTCGCTCGCAAATGTTAATCTCATGGGAGAATTTTCTTTTTTTTAATATCTCATTTGTATTTCAATATTTTAATTTAATTTATTTATTTATTAATTTTTGCATTAGATAGCTGTTGGCTTCTATAAAAGACGTTTTTTACTTTTTTTTCGATTTCGGCTGTAGTTTTTTTTTTAAATTATTATTATTAAGTTATTTACATCAGGTATTTTCAAAATATATAAATCTCTTCACTGCTAAAATTATCAGTAAGTGGATTCAATTTGTGTTTATCGTTTCTGTGTTGAATGCAGCGGGTGGCGCGGGGTATATATCCTCCGAACATTGAAATGCCCCCCCCCCCCGCCTCTCGGAAGATTTGAGATTTTATGATTTTTAATGGACAAATGTGCAATTTCCCCACCAGAACCCCAAAATCCCCCCCTCCCCCCTCTGGAGCCACAGAAATCCCTGCTAGAAAAAAACGTCTGAATTCAACAGTGTATCATTTAACACAAGAATGTGGCGCAAAAATGAAATTATCAATACTGTATAAAATAGATATGTATATGCCAGACTCGCAAAGTTATTTCTGTGGCATAATAAAATAATGGTCAATTCTTATTCAAAGAATTTTAAAGCGAAGGAGGGAAAAACTATCTCAAGAAAAGTAAAACTTGAGTGGAATTTCAGATTAAAGTTTGGAGTAGTTATCTAGTATTATGCGATTGAATAATAGAAGCAATTTAAGAAACTTGATTTCTATGCATCAGAGATAACAAAGGGAACTCCTTTTTTCATTTTGTATCTTTCTAAATAACAGCATAGAAAATTCGTAATTTTACACGAGAAAAAGATTTAAAAAAAAATAATAATAATAATCTAAAATCGACAAAAATGTAAAGAGAACTAATAACGAGATTTTTTAAAAACGTTTTTATCATTTTGCTCTTTTGTGAATAAAACTTTAAATTGGAAGTTTTATTTTCTTTGTCGTTCTCTCATCCTCGCTTTAGAAGTATATAAATAACAGTAATAGGGCGATTCCGTCTCACGTGTGGGACAGCTTTTTTACATTATTACTGCTGTTTTTAACAATGTTATTATATCCACAAATTAAAACAACTATGCTAATATGATAATCTAGGGTTTTATGTTATTTTTAATGGATAGTTTATATTTTGACAACTTATAAGTTAATGGATATAGGAATTTATGAAAGCGTCACGCGCAGGACATTTTGTCCGTTTTTCATGGAATGGCTCTGAAACGGGCGGATTACTTAGGCCTAGGGTTTAATATGTGAAGATTTTTAAACCTATTTAAAGAGCCATTCCATATCGCGTAAGGGACATATTTTTTTACATATTACTGCTATTTTAACAATACTATTATATCCTCAAATTAAAACAACTGTTCTAATATGCTAAAATCTAGGGGGTTTTGTGGTTTTTAATGTATAGTTTATATTCTAACAACATTATAAGTTAATATTTATAGGTATTTATGTAAGTATCACGTGAAGGACATTTTGTCCTTTCCTCGTGGAATAGTCCAATAGAGTAAACCTTTATCTACTGCATTATGATCTACTGCAATTTTTTTCATATTTTACAAATTTAATTTGTTAGAGCTAATTAATTAAAGTGGTAAAAGTGGTACTTTAAAGTACCGTCAGTGCACTATGTCTAAAATAGTCTCGTAATAGAAAAACCCACGTGATATTTTAAATTAAGTTCAACTCTTTAAAATGCTAAATAACCAGAAGACACTCATAAGTTAACAATAAAAAAATATTAAATTGGCATAATTTAAAATGCCAAAAAGGTTAAAAAAATGGTTAAAAAGGGTTAAAAATGGTTAAAAAAATGGTTAAAAAAAAGGTTTTGATTTTGTTAGCAGTTCTTTAGTTATGGAATGCCTATATTCCAGCGACGACATGCTCTTTCTCATCTCCACGTATGCAATATATGAATTTACATATGCCATTTCTAGCATAGCAAAAAAGAGCCAGTGCCACCACTTTTTTCGATTTCTTGTAGAAAAATAATTATGAAATAGAAAAGAAATACCAGAAAAACATTACTACAGTACAGCACAAAGTTAGCACTCGCCACTCGCCTGGCGTCGAGTACACTTAAAACGTGGCGATTAACTTTATTGTCTTCATTCCCAAACTCAATGGGCACCACTTGCCAAAAGCGATGGTTGAAAGATCAATGCCAGGGAGGAAAGGGGTGAAATTCGTTCGGAATTTACGGCATCCAAATCGGCGATTCTCCCGAACGTAAGAAAAGACAGTAGCAGGGTTGATTCTGTCTCGAATTTTCCGAAAATTTAAGACATTCTTTTCCGAAAAAAAAAAAAAAAAAAAAGGTCATCAGTCCGAAGATTCGGACATAAAAATATCGCTAATTTCGATATGGTCGCCGAAAAAAATCAATTTCGTCTATCGTTCGTAGAAAAAAATCACCAATTCCGTCAAAGAATCGCGAAAAACGTGAATTTCGCCCAAGGACCACGTAAAAAACGCGAATTACGTCAAAATATCGCGGAAAAAACGCAAATTTCGTGAAAAGATCGCAGAGAAAGCGCAACTTTCGTGACAAGATCGTGGAAAAACGCAAATTTCGTCAAAAAATCACGGAAAAACCAAAAATTTCGTGAAAAGATCGCGGAAAAAACGCAAATTTCGACAAAGAATCGCGAAAAAGAATCAAATTCTTCAAAGTATCGCGGAAAAACGCAAATTTCGTGAAAAGATTACGGATAAAACGCAAATTTCGTGAAAAGATCTCGAAAAACGCAAATTTCGTGAAAAGATCTCGAAAAACGCAAATTTCGTGAAAAGATCACGGATAAAACGCAAATTTCGTGAAAAGATCGCGGATAAAACGCAAAATTCGTGAAAAGATCGTGGAAAACGCAAATTTCGTGAAAAGATCGCGGATGAAACGCAAAATTCGTGAAAAGATCGCGGAAAAAACGCAAAATTCGTGAAAAGATCGCGGAAAAAACGCAAAATTCGTGAAAAGACCGCGGATAAAACGCAATTTTCGTGACTAAATCGCGGATAAAATGCAATTTTCGTGACTAAATCGCGGATAAAACGAATTTTCGTGACTAAATCGCGGATAAAGCGCAAAAATCGTGAAAACATCGCGGAAAAACGCAAATTTCGACAAAAAATCGCAAAAAAAATCACAATTCTTCAAAGTATCGCGGAAAAACGCAAATTTCGACAAAGAATCACAAAATTCTTCAAAATATCGCGGAAAAACGCAAAATTCATGAAAACATCGCGGAAAAAACGCAAAATTCGTGAAAACATCGCGGAGAAAACGCAACTTTCGTGACAAAATTGTGGAAAAAACGCAACTTTCGTGACAAAATTGTGGAAAAAACGCAAATTTTGTCAAAAGATCGCGGAAAAAACACAAATTTCGAGAAAAGATCGCGCAAAAAAAGTGAAATTCGTTAAATGGTCGCAGAAAAATGCATATTA
Organism: Maratus speciosus; assembly: GCA_963932465.1. NCBI lineage: Eukaryota > Metazoa > Arthropoda > Arachnida > Araneae > Salticidae > Maratus > Maratus speciosus. The sequence continues at coordinate 338,068,903 of OZ010793.1, forward strand.
GTTAGCGCCGAGGGGGGGAGGGGGGGTCCTACTCTGCTGTAACCTTTCTGAAAATTTCCTGTGAATTTATTTCATTGCAATTAATAGTAAAATTAAAAATTTTCAGTTCAGTGTAATCATATCGAATGGTAAGTAATATATATTAGTAAATTAAATGTTGATAGTTAAAATAAACACAATTTTCTATGGAGCGTACATAACTTTATTACTGGCCAGTGGTTAAAAAAAACTGGCCAGTAAAAAAAATCAGTGTACTGGCCAGTGGGTAAAAATATTAATTTTGACCTATATACTACAGTACAATTTAGTAATTACATTATAAAGAAGATAAAAGAGATAGATAACTACACAGACGAAAAGTAAATAAGAAGTTTTCTCCAACATCCAATGTACTGACGGTACTTATAAGTACCGCCGAGTAATCCAACTGTTTAATCAATTACATACACCATTCACTTAAAATAGCTAGTCATATTGTATTCTAATATCATAATGAACAGATAAAAGAAAGTCATAAGTACCGCCGAGTAATTCAACTGTTTAATCAATTACATACACCATTCACTTAAAATAGCTAGTCATATTGTATTCTAAGATCATAATGAACAGATAAAAGAAAGTCCAACACTTACCTTGCGTTCTTTGCTATGTTTGCAGCAATAAAAAGACAAGCCTGACAATCCGTAGAAAATGTCGGTACAAAACACATCGACTGTTTCAAAGATAGCCCCTTCCTCGCTAAAATAATGAACTTAGAACTACTGCTGCCATGTAGCCTGAAATAGTGGAGTTAAAAGATTGTTTTTGCAAAGTACCATTAGAATATTAGTAATAATCCCTATGGGATGAAAGTTTACAGTGAGTGGTACTTATAAGTACCGTCAGTAGATAACGGATTATGCTTCAGTATGATTTGTTTACTTCTACATTATAATGGAACTGTTAAAGGCTAGTCACGGATCAGAGTTTTAAGCTGGCATAAAAAAAGAAGCCTTGTTATGATGGTAGCAGAAAGTGTTGAATTCAGACATTTTTTTTTTTTCCGGGGAGAGGGATTTCTGCACTGGGGCACTATGGAGTTTCGGGTAGGGGAAATTGCACTTCTAGGTCATTAATAAGCATAAAATTGCAAATCTGTCGGGGAAGATATTTTGATGCTCCGTCGGGGGGATGCCCCTGGGCCACTCCCTGAATCTAACATTGATAGCAGCAGAATCTATATATATATTACGCTAACGTACGTGGCACAGAAATCGCGATTATTTGTTATTGTTTAATGGCAACGCCCTAGAATCGCATCTGATTGGCTATTGTGTAAGAGACCTTTGCAGGATTTATGGCGATCGAGTTTGTTTACTTTTCGCGTTTTCGGTGCGATATCTTTCGCTGCAATTATGTAGCTTGAAAATGTCATTTGAAATGCCCATAAAAAATCTCGGTGAATGCTTGAAAGTAAAGAAGAAGCCGAATTCGAGTAGAATAGAAATAGATTCGAAATCCAAATAGGGAACGCCGTTAAGCGATCGGCAAAATAGGCTTAATAACTGTAGCATGCACGCGTTGTTTCTGAAATCCAAATTACTGATTAAAACGTTCCGATGATGCATAACTGTGGGTGAAACGTGCAATTTCTGCAAAGCACTGTATTGGAAATGCGAATTAAACAGCAGCAAGAAGTTTACAAAATGTTGTCATGACGTAAAATGTGATTTTGTACAGACAGGTAGGACAAGTAGTTTTGACTGTACGGACAGGTAGTTTTGACTGTACGGACCTGCGATACGAATTTCAGGTTCATTTAAGAATATTATTACCCCCCCCCCCTCCCCCAGAAATAAGATACAATAAAACCTGCTTAGACGAAAACGACCAGTGATAAATTTCGTTTTATGCAAGTTATTTAAATGGAACAAAGCATAATAGCATTTTTTTTTTTTTGGGGGGGGGGGGGGAGAGAGCTGGAACTTTTTTTTTTCGTTTATTTCAGAATTCCGTTATAAACAGGCTTTACTCTATTAAAAAATAAATTTGCTGGATGGTACTTTAAAAAAAAATCTATATAGTAATATTTGCTTACAATTTTATTATTTCTTTTTCAGTATTACACGTTATGTTGTATTTGTGATTGATTTTTCATATAAAAATTTTAAATAAAAAATTAAATTATTGAAAATATAATTACATTTTAATTAAATTCATCAGTTAATTTGGAATAAAAAAGTTTAAAGTATGAGACATATAAAAATTTAAAAAATTAACCTTTGACTTTACACAACTTTGAGACTGAACAAGAGTCGGGCCCTGGTAATTTGCACTGTCTCCACCCAGCCCTTTCTGTACGGACCTGCGATAAAAATTTCAGATTCACTTAAGAATATTATTACGGGCCCGGGCAACGCCGGGCGGGTCAGCTAGTAGCTCTATAAAACGATTGGTGCAAATATTTTTTTTTCCCCGTTTCCTGTCGCTGGCGCATTATTTGTAATAATTAACGGCACCGATGAAACATCTATCTGGTTTATTACCTTATACCGGCGCATCACCCGCAATAATCCTTACAACGTTTCTGGTATGTAGCATCAGTCGCAAAGATGTATAATGAGTGGAAAAATGGGGTAAGAAAGATGGTGACATAATAATTTCTATAAAACTATATATTATATATATGATAGTTTGATAAAAATTTCTACGAATTGCTACTTTTTAGCGATAAAGTTCTGTTTCTTTCATTTCAGACTTTAGTGCTGTCGTTAAGAAACGGTAGCTCGCTTTTGGAAGTCTGCCAAAAACCAGTTGCTGTATTTAGAAATGTATAAAGACGACGGTAGCAATAACCGGCGCTATGGCTTTCGCATTTATTGCTCTTACATCACTTCTAAATATCGCATAGTTTCAATTTTTACATATCAAATAGGGGTAAAAATGTACTTTCGAATGACATTTGTTCGAAAACTATAGCTCAATTTAGTGTCATTTTATGGCTTTTTAAATAATTATCCAGCATTATTATTTTTTTTTTTTAAATCCATCTCAACAATGAACATTTATTTACTGCAATACAGAATAATAGCCAGTGGCGGATCCAAGGGGGAGATCACGAGGGTCATGACCCCACCCCTCCCTAACTGAACAAAGAAAATTTCTAAAGGACATTTTAAATAGGAAATGTATATAAAATTCTTTCAAATTTATCGCTTGCATGGTCAACAATGAGACCTTTCTGACTCTTTAAAGCTCAACTTAAATCCAAAGTAGGTAATTTCTGACGCATCCATGAAGTCATTTTTAATCTCGGATACAAGACATTTGAAAGAGCACTTATTCAGAACAAATGTGATTGATTAGAGTTTTCCATTTTTCGATAAAGGCAAAGAATCTTTCTTGAAATTCCCGTAAAATGTGGAAATTCTTTCTGGAAATCTCCGTAAAATATGGGGTTTTAAGCTGAATTTCAGGCCTAATGTAGGGCTGAATCCGCCCTTGATAATAGCTAGTAAGAGATGAGTACATTTCCTTCGTTAAGAAATTTGACCAAAATTACACCATGGAGGCTTAAATTGCACGCTGAATCTCTACATGTTTCTCTAGTATTCTATAAATAAGGAACTTTTACATGCGTTGAAAGAATCGGATAATATTAAACTTAATTACTATGAAACTTTTTCTGTAAAACAAAGTTTTTTTTAATCAATATTAACGTGAAAATAAAAAATCACAAGTTTACTAAATGGTGTTTGGTAAGCTTTGTTCTTCATCGCAAGAATTTTCTGAAAAATCATTTGATCCATACTTAATTACGTGCTTATCACCTACTGGCTCAGTTAATGAATATACCTTGATCTTGAATATAATCAACTGATGTCAGGCGACAAAAGATCAATGGATCATGTGAGATTAATATGATGATTTCTAAAGCTAGACAAAAGAATACCCACTTCCCGTTTGGAGGTGTTCCAACATCAAAGAAAGCAAATGTTTAATATAGTTAATTTCCACAAGAAAATAATAAAGAAAATTGGAAAGTGTTGTTATCCTTTTATTTTTAATTTCTTAGAAAATTTTGCAAACTAAGCTATTCTTTTGAAGTTATTATTATTAAAGTTCTATTAGCTGCAATCATCATTATCTATAAGGAAAGAATAAGAGTGAAGTTAATCTTGCAGTTGAAATGAATTCCTAATATTTTGTGAACAAAGAGAAATTATAATTGCCAAACCTTAAACATGTTATGGATAATGCATAGATCTTGTAATTTTTTTTTTTTTTTTTTACTCCAAAATTTCGAGGGTTTTTTTTTTTTTTCCCGTCTTAAATTCAAAAGTATCCTTTGTCTGAAAAGTATTTATAATATTAAGTTTTAAATAAATAGTTATATATATGTATATATATATATATATATATATATATATTATATATATTACTTTATTCGATTCAATAAAAAGAAAAAGAGACGCTTTCTGTCCAAGTTTGTTGATTAATAATTACTTACTTTGTTTTAGAAAGAAAAGTGATATAGGTTAACCCCTTCTTTGTTGGCGTCGCATGTCATATGTTCGACTCTTTTCATTTCTGAATATTGCTATAACAACAATTCCATTTTCCAAACCGAACTCTTTGCCATCTTTAAAGCCTTAGAGTGGATCTCTCAAAAAAAAAAAAAAAAAAAAAAAATTCCAATTTTTAGCGATAGTCTTTCAAGCCTGCAGGCTATCTGTTCATTTGGCTCAACAAATTTCCAGGTTATTGAGGTTAAATCACTTCTCAAAAATCTTCTCTGGAAAATCTATTTAAGCCAAATTTCAGCTCATAAAAGTATCCTGGTAAATGAAACGTCAGATATGTTGGCAAAGGGCACCTGCTAGACCATCAGTTGATTTTTCACTTCCAGTACCGCACTCGCACATCAAAAGACATCTTCGCGCTCATTTTATGAAACAATGACAGGATCACTAGGACTACTCAGATAAGGGTAGATATACCTATGATCTGGTCCCAGCGGTATCTTTGGATCTTCTCCTATTCACTCGATCCACTTCCACTACAGCTTTCTTTACCGGTCATGGTCTCTTTGGGGCATACCTCTTCAAGTTCAAAAGAGCCCTTTCTCCTCTATGTGAGTGCTGTGATGTTGCTGTTGCCTCTCATTATTTCTATAATTGTTCTTTAACAACTCGCTGGCATATCCGCCGTCCTTCTGCTCTTCCAGTTAGATGGCTAGCAAATATTTTATCGCGCTCGACTTCGCTCTCAAAGCTTAAAAACATCTTCAACTTCTTATGTGACCTTTCAGTTTTACTGCGTCACTGAGACAGGGTCTTGGTATCCCCCTTATTCCCCCCCCCCCCTTGAATTAGGCAAAATTTACTGGTAAGTTTTAGTGGTAAGAAAAAATCTTAGAAATTGGTAGCTATGCAGTAGCGTAATACTGCAGGGGGGAAAAAAACTGCAGCAAAATTGACATTCAACAAACAAAAAAACTATCAAGGGCTTTTTCAAATAAACAACTTCATTGCCCATTTTTCTTAAAAGTAACGGAAATGTACATCAAAGAAATGCTCCTAGTACCATAAAAGTGAATGAATTAGGTGAAAATTTATGTTTCATCTCCTTAGTTGATGAATATTTGTGTAAATCCGCTTTATTCCAGCTTTTTGCTTATCTGAGGTGAGCTTGGTCCATATTAACTCGGATAATCGGGAGTCTACTGTATTAATTGTAAGTGTTAATTGAAAAAAGTTGACTTTTTGCTAAATATTTTAAACTGGATTTTGGCTTAGCAAAAATCCGGTAACATCAACATTTACTCTATGAAAAGGTGAGTTCCCACAAATATTTTTTTCCAACTACAACACTGCATAATATATACTTCCATATCGTTGAAACACATTTTTTGAAAAAAAAAATCGCAGTTAGTCAAAAATTAATGCATAAACGTATCATCAAGATTGCAGCGAGAAAGCCTCGCACGGGTTTGTTTTCTAAATGGATAACTCCAATTAGATTTTTTACAGCTAATATATTCTTTTATAATGTCCACTAACAATACCAAAATCACATTTTACTTTAAATCCAATTAAAGGGCACTCTACATGCATTATAGCATATATTTATCACACAAGAAAAAAAAAATTGGATAAAAATAAGGAATTTTCTTGAATATTTTAAGCGTTGTGAAGAACTTTTCAAAATGCCTTATGCGCATTCCATATCAATTATTTCATTAGTCCCCAATATTTTTTTATAGCTATTTGTCATTACTCATTATATGTGTTATAAAACTGCGCATCTTTTTTTTAGACAAATGTCAGACGAACGACTTTTTGAACGCTTGTGGTTTCAACAAGAAAAATAAACACCTGCGCTATCCCGGTCAGACGAGCGATCTATGAAACGTTCCCGCCACACAGAGCAGACGACATTATTCGCCGCAACAGAATGATTTCCATTCGATGTTTTCAATAAGCAAAATGGATCTTCTGCATGAAATAAATGATTTTGTAATTTTATATTAGTTATTCAAGAAATTAGAAAAAAGAAATATACATAGACGGTACTAGGTTCATCCTATTTTAAGTAATCGGTAGAAAATTAACTTTGCTGTACACAAAATTTTACAGAAAAAAAAAAAAAAAAAAAGAAAGGAAAGAAAACAGAACGGCCACTTTACCAAACTTAACTATATTTGCTTCAAAAATAGCAAAGAAGATAGATTTCCTTTTAACGAGGTTTATCAGTTTTGAACCGGTATACGAGATTTGAATCAGATCGAATAATTCTGCATGAAAAACCCATTTATCTACATTAAAGGGGAACTATCCCCCGTTACTCCCCCCTTTATATTTAACCAATAAACCTCCCAACCTAATCAAGGTAGTTCCTTCACATAATAAACTGGTGTACTAAATTTGGAGCAAATCGAATAATTCTGCATGAAAAACATATTTATCTAATTTAAAGGGGGCGGGGGACTAGCCCTCTTTTCCCGATTTATACTTAACTAATGAACCTCCAACTCTAATCAGGGAAGCTCCTTAACATAATAAACCGGTATACCAAATTTGGAGCAAATCGAATAATTCTGCATGAAAAACCCATTTATCTAAATTAAAGGGGAGTCTAGACCCCCCCCTCTTTTCCAACTTTATAATTAACCAATGAACCCCCAAAACTAATCAGAGGAGAGCTTTATCGGAATGAACGTAGACAAATTTTTTCAAGCAAATCGGATAAATCGGCATAAAAAAAAACATTTATCTAAATTAAAGTTGGAATTGGCCCCCCGTTGTCTCCCTTTATACTTAACCAATGAATCCCCAAAACTAATCAGGGAAGCGCCTTATCAGAATGAAACTAGAAAAAAATTGAAGCAAATCGGATATTTCCATCAAGAGTTATCGCGTTACGTACATACGTACGTATGTATGTACGTATGTACGTAACAGAACCGGCGGGCACATTAGTTCTCAAGCTTTGATAGCCTGTGAACTAAAAAAATAAAAAATAAATTACAGTATTTTTAAAACTACATGCTCGCAGTAAATAGAACCAGTACCGGATATGACCACAGAGGCTCTGTTTTGCTGTCTCCTTTCCCATACTGGATTTTCAAAACCAGATATAACTTGTAATGATTTTAATTTCAAAGAATTATTATTAAGAATTCATTATTATTAAAAAATGCAACATTTGCTGTCTATTTAGGTCCCCGTCACAAAAATCCATTTAATAAAACAGGCTTCTCAAAAATCGTAATTATAAAACAGGCCCTTTCACAAAATTATATTCCATAAAAACATGCTATTAATTAATTATTTTAACATTGTTAGGTTTAAAAATCTGTAATTTGTAAAAAAAAAATGTTCCCCCGAAACGAAAACTTTAGCATTTACTTTTCGCAAAATGCCTCCTTCGCCCCCTACCCCGCAAAGAAAAACCCCTGCAATTATCCATGAATTTAATTTAGTATACATACTAGGACAAAATAGTATTATTATTAGTAGTATTTGATAAAGATTACATTCAGTTTTTCCTTATAATAATACTTTACTATTTAAATACTTTTCTTATAAAACGTTAACTTGCAACATTAGCATAATTTTAAATGATTTTTTAGGTGCGTTCGTAATTATATAAATACGTAGCACCTATAGTCGTCGTTCAGTCCGTCTGTCTGCATATAACAGAGCAAAAACAATAGCCTGAAATTTTGAATATATAATTGTTGCAAAAGTTTGTCGAGTCTTTTCAAATTTTATGAAAATCGGATGTATAGTTTAATGACAGGGATAGTCAAAAGTTTTTCGTCAGATTACGGCCAATGGGAAAAAATTATTGCAAGTGCATTTTAATGTTACAGCCTTCCGAATGGTCTGAAATTTTAAATATATAATTTTTGCAAAATCTTGTCGAGTCGTTTCAAATTTTATGTAAATCGGATGTATAGATTAATGACAGAGACAGTCAAAATCTTCCGTTACATTACGGCCAATGGGAAAAAAATGATTGCAAGTGTATTTTAATGATGTTACAGTCTTTCGAACAGAATGAAATTTATGTGCACTTATAAAATGCACTCAAATATACAATCAGTACAATTCGGTGCAAAAAATATTTATAAAACTATTTATATTACGAATGCACCTCATTTACCACGTTTGACGAGCAATTTCCAACTTGTTTGTTTATATGAAACAAAATTAATTCATATAATTTACCGATAACTTCCTAATCTTCTTTAGATTTTTCTGATTTTTTTTTTTTTTGTAAATCAGGGATGCCTTTAACCAAGTTATTATATTTTAATTTTTATCTTTATATAATGTAAGCATGAGGTGTCCAACTATATTGAACACTTTTGTATTTCAAAAATTAGTTAATCTACGTGTATTAAATCCATTTTAAATTCTAGCGAAAAAATTCGATACGCAACCAGAACCAACAACTTACGAATCACTGATAAAGAAACTTAAAGCCAGCGTCAAAACTTCGGTTCGTCTGGACAACATAGAAGAAACAAAAGACTTGAGCACGCCACCAGCTCCCAGCGAGTTGGGGGAAACGCCGAGCCTCGACGTGCAGCTTTTCGGAATTTTTACCGCAACGATTTGTGGCCGCTCGTCTGAACAGACCAGAAGATTCGTCTGCTCTCAAGAGAGAGCGTCGAAAATGCTGATTTTCAAAATCGCTCGTCTGACATCTGCCTTAAACTAAATATAATTGTAAAAGTTAAAGCTAGTTAATTGCAAACACATGATGCAAAAATTGCTGAAAAGTTCATAAAATTTAGAATTTTTTTTTTACCTTTATATTCAAATATATAAATTCAATTGAAAGTTTTATTTGTATATACAAAGCAAACTTGCATAAAAAGTGTTGGGGATTTCAATTGATATGGAATGCGCATGGTGCATTTTGAAATGTTCTCGATAGCGCTTATGATATTCAAGAAAAGTTCTTATTTTTCTCCAAAATTTTTTTTATTATTTCTTTGCCCTTGAATAAAATTTAAAGTTAAATTTTAAAAAACTAAAAAATGATTTTGAAGGTCCCTTGTCCCCTTAAGCACGAAATTCAATTGCATGTCTTAAATTTGTGTTTTTTTAATATTTTATTGTTTTATTTATTGGTTGATGGATGTTTTAATTTCGTTATGTAATATAAGCTCGAAACAAATTATGAACTATTTATACTAATTTAAGTTCAAAACGGATTTATCTTTCGTAACCGTCTGCATGCGACAGTGATAGATTTGAGAAAAATTCATGCCTGAAAATTATTTTAAAAACAATAAAAACTGCGTAAATCGCGATATAGTTTTCAAACAAATTACATTTGAAAGTACATTTTTCTTTCTGTTCGAAGGTGTCAAAATTGAAAACATGCGGTATTTAGAAATTTAAATAATCGCAATTAAAGTTAATAAATGTTTAATTTAATAGTCTTGCTGTTGCCACCGTCAAAATTCAAAGTGTCGTCAGCCTTATGCACGGACACGTTTGTCCTTTATAATATACAGGGACGGCGAACCTTTTCACAGCCACGTGCGAAATTTTCCCTAAACCATATCTTACGTGATCATGACTTGTCAACAATAAAAAATTTTAATAGATCAAATAATAATGAATCAAAATTACTAACATTTTGTTTTTAACATTTAAAAAATGTGGGTAATAATTGATATTATATACTTAGAAATTTATTTTAAAAATATTATTTCTGTTGTCTCATCTTAGATACCAAATGATTTATATCAGCTTCGTACTTAGTTATTTTCAAGAGAATGCAAGTTGAAGGAGACTCATTTGACAAGATTTTTTGTACTGGAATTTTTCATATTATTTATTTCCGTAAAGGATGTTCTCGCAGAAAAAATTGTCAAAATAGCAAGCGCCAGAATCTACAGCTTCTTAGTGTCTGAAATGGAATTCCAAGTTGTTATAATTTTACCATCGGTATTTTGCTTATATTGCCTTTTAATATTTCTTTTGCGGTAATCCCTAATTCTCTTTCATTCTTAAAATTTTGTGAGCCAATATTGAGCTTTATTGGGATACATTAAGTTATATTTCACTTTCTTCAATTTTTAGGACAATGACAACCAACCGATCTAATCGAATTCAGATAAAGATCTAGATTAATTAATGCAATTTAGGAAATTCTACTATATTTTGATGTAGAACCTGAATCTATGCCGTGCCAAAAACAATCTGTAGCGTACCACTTACGGCACGCGTTCCATAGGTTCGCCGTCCCTGAATAGAAGATATGGTAGATAGTAGATTAGAAACGTAGTAAAGATCTACGTTGTTACTATGTTTCAATTAAGATGCATTATTTCTTTTATATTTGTCTCCATGGAATTTGTCGTTTTATGTACACAGTTCTTTTCTTTCCTTTTTGTTTCGCTTTATATTTGTACTTTTCATTCTTTAATAATATAAAGCCGAAATAGACATGAAAGGATAAAAGCTGTACGTTGAATCGCAATTAGCTATTTCATTGATGTTCTATAGATAAAGAATTTACATATACGAAGAAATAACCAGGTGGTATTCAAATTAATCACTAATCACATATACAAATTTAATTGCAAAACAACACCATTATTTATAATAATAAGAAAATAAAAATACTTGTATTTATTTCGCACAAATTATATAAACCTGGCAAGTTTGGAAAGCATTGTTCTTCCATCGCAAGAATTATCTGAAAGATCTTTTTATCCTGAGTTAATTATATGTTTATCACCTAGTGCCTTAGTTAATGAATAAGCTGTAACTTGAGCGTAATCAACTGATCCAGTAGAAGATCGATGGATAATTTAAGATTGATACGATGATTTCTAGAGATAGACAACCGAATCCCCATTTTTCTGCTGGAAGTGTTCCAAAACTAATGAAACAGAAAAACGTTTAATATAGCTAATTTCTATATACTAGAGTTAAAAAGAAAGCATGTTGGAAATTGGTTATCATATTCTTTTCTTTTTAGTTTCTTAGAAAGTTTTACAAACTAAAAATAAGCCATTATTCTATCGAACTTATGATTCTTAAAGATAGTTTAAAATTGGCAGAAACCACATTTATCTGTTACAAAAGAATAAGAGGGAAGTCAAACTGGCAATTAAATTGAACTTGCTAATAGTTTGATAACAACAACAACAACAGCAAAAAATACGATTAAAGCCTTTAATCATGCTAGGGATTATGCATAGCTCTTGTACATTTTAAGGATTATGCATAGATATTGTACGTTTATGATTTTTCTTCAAAATATACAGGGGATTCTTTTTTCTTCTTTTTTAACACTTTCCAACTTCCAACATAGTTGAAAATGTTTATGAATTCGGTTTGTCTGTCTGTCTGTGTGTCTGTTCGTCCGTGCTCTAACTAGCGTAAATATAGTCAGATTGCCATAAAATTTATATATGATGTTATTAGTATTTACGGTCGCATGTTCTGTTTTGAAAATGAAGTGCGTAGCATTTACGGTTCCTTTACAGAGACACTAAAAAGAATTCCGTTACATTTCGGCCTATGGGGGAAAAATCGTTTGCGGTGAATTTTAATGATATTACACTATTTTAAATAGATTGAAATTTGTATATATCACTGATTTGTACTACAAAACGCTTGATGTAGAATATGCTTGTGCATATAATTTATCGTTCATTTACAGGGGCACACTGAAGTATTTGGCTACAGTACTGCCTGTATGAAAAATAATTGCTGGAAATGCGTTTTCGGTTGTGTGTGAAACGCGTTTTAAAATTTAACTATTTTTTTGCATATCACTTGGTGTGTATAAATCTATAAATTCTATAGACATATATAGGGCTACAGAAAAGATTTCAAATGCATGTTTGTTTGTTGACGTAAATTGCCGAATGGGAAATTTTAATTGTGCTATGTGTTTAATTGAACTAACTTTTAGCATACTAGGTAATATACATATGAATCTGTGGATTCTATACAGGTACGTACAAAAAAATTCGGATATTTTTTCGTACTATTCATGTTAATTGCAGAAATTGGGTTTTCAAACGCGTTATGCATTTTCTAAATTGTTTATTTAGACCTCTTTCACCTTAATAAATTGTAAAATTTTGTTGCGGTATTCTGAATTTGTTGGAAAGTGTTTCATAATCTATACTGCATGCATGATTTTTTGTTCTTGCTTATCTTAGATTAGAAAGTATCTTCTGTTATAAGCAGTGTTGAATTCAGACATTTTTTTTTTTTGTCCGAGAGGGATTTCTGCGGCTCCGGAGAGAATATTTTAGAGTTCCGGGGAAGAAATTGCACTTTTCCCCATTAAAAAGCATATAATCTTAAACCTTCCGGGTGGGACATTTCAATGTCCCCCCCCCCCCCCCCCTGAATTCAACCCTGGTGATAAGTTAGTTTAGTAAAGTATTGATGGTATTAAATTTTGAATAAATAATAATAAAAAAAAGATAATAAAAGAGTTTGATTACGGATGGAAGGATAAAATCTATATGTTGATGCCAACTTATTATTTTAAATGAAGAATTATTGATTTCGACGAAATAATTAGGAAATAAACACATTAATCACATATACCAATTCCGTTATGAAATAAAATCTGGACTAGAACTTTGTTATTGACATTTGTCTTTCTTAGAAGACGTAAAGTATAAGATACTGTTGAATATCTGGGCCTTCAAAGGTAATTATAAAATCGCCTGCAACTTACAGGGTTGTAACCAGAATTTATCTTTAAGAAAAATCCGAGAGCGAAAATTAACTATGCATTAAAATGAACTCATAATATTTTGAGAATGGGAAAAAATTATAATTGCCAAATTACAATTTCTTATACGCTGGCCTCCAAAAGTTAAGGTACAGGGACTGGATGCTTTCGATTGCACACGTTTTGTCGAATATCTACAAAAATTATTGACGAATTGTTCTTGAACTTCTGGGATGAAAAGAACATGTTTGATTTCATATTTCTTGGTGTAGATTTAGTCGGGAGGTCAATTAGGCGCTAATAATAAATTTAATAATAAAATAATATTTGCGATCACCTATGTAACAGAAAAGGCTGGAAATGGTTTGTCAGTGTGTTAAATGACTATTTGGGTCTTGTTCAACGTTTGTGTGCATTTGTGTAAGCATAGCACCCATATTCGTGAAGATGTTATTGTGTCTGTGAAAAATTCAAAAGTTTTTTGCTTATAGCATACAGAATTTTAAACCAAATTCAACAGAACTATCCGAAAACTTGCCAAAGAATAGTAGTAACAGTATACTGCAATTAAAACATGACTATATTGAATATTTGATGAGATATGGGCATTTTTATGAGATAATTTTTAACTGCGCATGTGCGGAAAATTTCAAATTTTTATTTCATAATTTGTTAGTCAGTATTTTGGAGCAACTTCTATAAAAAGTCCAGTCAAATGTTGTGAAAACTTAGAAACATATAATGAGCTGATTGAAAAGTTGTGGAAAATCCCTTATAATAAAGCTATTTTTAGGAAGCAACGCACTATTTCGACCCTATCTTTGTGAATTTTCGTGATATTTGACCGGACTTTTTATATAAGTTGTCCTAAATAGCTGACTGCCAAATTATATAATAAAAATTTTAGGATCTTCCACGCATGCACAGTTAAAAATTATTTTATACAAATGCCTATATCTCATCAAATATTCAATATAGTCATGTTTTAATTGCAGTATACTGTTGCTACTGTTCTTTGTCAGGTTTTTGGAAAGTTGTGTTAAATTTGGTTGAAAACTCTGTATGCTATAAACAAAAAACGTTTGAATTTTTCACAAAAACGTTAAAATCTTCACGAATATGAGCGCTATGCTTACACAAATGCATGCAAACGTTGAACAGGACCCAAATAGTCATTTACCACAGTGACAAACCATTTCCAGCCTTTTCTGTTGCATAGGTGATCGCAAATATTATTTTATTATTAAATTTATTATTAGCCCCCTAATTGTACCCCCCGATAAATCTTCACCGAGAAATATAAAATCAAACATGTTCTTTACATCCTAGAAGTTCAAGAACAATTCGCCAATAATGTTGGTAGATATTCGACAAAACGTGTGCAATCGAAAACATCCAGTCCCTGTACCTTAACTTTTGGAGGGCAGTGTATATACATACGAGTACATTACTATATATGCACTTTGTGCAGTTATAGTTTTTTTTTCTTTGAATAACAAATATTTTTCTATTCTGAATTAGTGTTTATAAAATATTGATTATATTAAGTTTTGTATGCAGGGTGTTTCAAAAATGTTTGTATAAACTTTGAGGGGAAGTAGGGTACAGTCGTGGGGAAAAAAAGTAACCCTACCCCCCTCCTTTGAAGTCTATTGGTACTAGTAACTTTCTTCTATTATAATTAGTTGCAGAGTTAGTAGGTGTGTTTACTTTTTTTTCCACGACTGTACATTACAAGAAACAGTTTTTTTTTCTTTTTTTTTACGGAACTGTAGTCGTAATCTATTTATTTAGTCAAAAATACGCTACAATCGAAGTATCGCTCGAATCGAAATCTGGATTTTTGTTCATAACCTTAAAAATAAGGAAAATAATTTAATGAAATTTGCAGCACTTACATTCCTCTGTATAAAATGTAATTAGTAAACTCTTGACTATCCAGCCTAATGTGGCAAAAGGGAAAGCCGGATAAGCTGGAGTTCTATAATCTTACTTCCTGGCCCCTCCCCATACCAATTAAAACACACATTTTATACCAAAATCCACTGATATTCACATTGCCTGACTATATGAATATGTTCATTTTCTCGCAGATTGGTATTTTATAAGTGTTTGTTGTGTACTGTACTGGTCTGTACGTACGTTTAAAATTTTATTACAGAAAAAGAAAGTCTAAGTATAAAGTATTGTACAGATTTTTAAACTTTATAATGTCTAATTTAATTGCAGGAAACATAAAATCATGTACCTGTTCAGTATGAATTCAGTACATTTTCAAAATAAACAAAACGTTAACGTAAAACGTGAGCATAATTCTTAAAAAATAAAATAAGGGCAAGTGCGAGTAGGATCCTGAGGGTTTCGTTCAGTTATGTCATGTTACCTTTAAGCTTAGTAAGTGCCTAGTTTCTTTACAAATACAGTGTGATCTCAAAAATCCGACAACTTCAAAAATTTGGCATCAAAGTCATCTCCCTCTCTCTCTTTTTTTTTTTTTTTTTTTTTTTTTTTTTTTAACACTTTCAACTTACGACAGAAAGAAAAATAGCAATTGTTTACGTAAACAATGAACATTTAGCGGACAGTGAGATCGCTGTCGTTGTGCTAAATGGAACCACAGATAACGCTAGTCAAATCTCAGATTTTTTCCTTTCTGTGTGCTATAAGATTTTCCTCTGTGTCAAAATTCAAAGTTCTACGTAGATCGTAGCAGGCATCTGCTTACAACGCCTTGACGAAGTAATTCCTTGTTTTATTGCATTTTTTTCTTGACTACGCCAATAATACGGAGGTAACGAACCTTAGACGGGGATCACGTGAAGTGGTCGAAGTGGCCACTATCCACATTCAAACAGGCCTATGAATATGATAAATGTTCCATATTTCAGACTTGTAGTTCGCGTTATATACGGAGTCGCTGATTAAATTACCGTGTTCATCAAGCCCTTTTCGTAATGTCGACGCGTTTCACCCCAAAACAATGCAAGTCGTTAAAATATTTTCATTAAAGCTATTAAAAAAAAAAAAATCGAATTGAAGTGAGACGCGTTGTGTTTTTGGCTAAATATGTGGATTGTGACCCTCGTTTCTTAAACATTTTGTGTGTGTGTGTGTTCTACCTCTACCCCCCTCCCTTTCGCCCCTCAAAGTTCGCTACCTATATTTTTTTAAACATCTTATAGATAGTAAACAAAAATATTTATTTATATTATTATTAAGTATTGGTTATCGTAGTGATTATTGATTCAGAAAAAGTAAAAGAATAAAATCCTTATTAGAGTTACTCAATTTATTTTAGAGGAATTTCAGAAAAGCGATAACATGAATACTGCAATTGCCATTACAATCCAAATTAAGAAATGTATACGTATTATTTTCGAAATTTTAAATAAACCTTGCAAAAAACAAATTAGAACCATTACCAAAGTTATGTTTGGTCATTTACGATACATTTTTTTCTTCTATTCATATATGTATTTTTTTTTTTTTTTTTTTTTTTTTTTTTTTTAGTAGTACATTTCATTGTTTAATAAGTTTAACTAATATTACACTTGGCAGTATAAAACTACACCTTTAATCTTTATTTATTTTTTTTTTTAACGTTCTGTAAATAAAGAATTTTTTATTTCAAAGAAATAATCAGGTAGTATTCAAATAAATCACATATGGAAATTTATCCATAAAACAGCACAGTTCTTAAATTTACATATATTATGTAAAATAAAAGCATTATTATTATTATTATTATTATTATTATTATTTATATTTTATTTTCTACTTTTTAGTGTGTAAGGTACTTTATGGATGCAGTTTCACAGCCAGTTGGTCTCTTTTAGCGGGTGTGGTTTAGCGTATCATTAACTCCGTTGTTGTTTAACCCCTTCGGGACGGGAGCCTTTTAAGAAATTTTTAATCTTTTGCCACCGTTTTTTAAAAACAGAAATTTGTGTCTTCTTGATTCGAGAAAATGGGCTGGTTAAATAAGGCAAATTTTACAGTAAAATTTTACTGGTGAGGAAAAGCAAGCATTCTGAGCGCTTCGTGCGGCACGTATACGTGTCGCTCGTCCCCAAGGGGTTAAACGGTTGTAATCATAAAAAAAAAAAAAAAAAAAAAAAAAAAAAAAACATTTGCCGATTGATCATCTGCTCCCGGCAGCAGAAAAATGACTTAAAATTAACTTATAATTAAGTCTTAAAAATTCTTAAATGATGTATTCTCTTCAGAAAGGGGTTATGCATATGTAACATTATCCTTGTAAGGGATGGGGCGGGGTCTGGCACATGATATCGTAAGATATCTCTAGGGGGAGGGGTGTTTGTCTTTTGATATCGTTATTATTTTTGATCCAACCATAATTTTCTCTTCTTATTTGTAACTTGCTTGGTCTTTACATCAAAAGAGTATGTGATCTATTTTTATGAAAATACTAAGTTATTATTAAAATCATTAAATGATTATAAAATTATTTAATTCCAAAATATGGACGTTTGGCATTCCTATTTTTCTGTCACACGTGTATGCATATATAATCCGCTGTTCGACAAACCATATGCAAATTATGCTTGAAATGATACTTGTGTTTACTAGTAAATAAAAGAGAAAGATTGTTGTCCATCTGCTTTGTTGATAAGAAGTTCCGTCTGCCCCACCCTGTGTGGAAACAAGTGCAAAAAGACATTATTACTGTTGAATGCATTATGCAACTAAATATTATTATTAAATACTTTTAAACAGTAACTATTTCTTTTAAGTGTTATTTGATATAAAGTTATTTCATGTACAATGGGGCTATGCATATATAACGTTATCATTTTAGGAGGGAGGGGGGGGGGGATCTGGCGCATGATATCTTAAGATGGGAGAGCGGGGTTTGTCTTTTCATATCGTTTTCATTTTTGATCCAACCAAAATTTTCTCTTTTTATTTGTAACTTGGTCTTTACAACAAAGTAGTACGTTATATTTTTTTAGTATGTTAAATATTTTTGTGAAAATACAAAGTTATTATTAAAATCATTAAATGATTATAAAATTATTTAATTCCAAAATATGGAATACCCCAACGTTTGGCATTCCTATTCTTCTGTCATACGTGTATGGATATATAATCCGCTGTTTGACTAACCATATGCGAAGTATGTCTGGAATGATTCTTGTGTTTTCAAGTAAATTAATGAGAAAGAATATTGTCCACCTGTTTTGTTGATAAGAAGTTCTATCTGCCCCACCCCATGCGGCAACAAGTGCAAAAAGGCATTATTACTGCTGTTGAAATGCATTATGCAACAAAAAGCTAATATTAAATACGTTTAAACAGTAACTATTTATTTTAAGTGTTATTTGATATACAAACTGATATTTTATCGATTTTTTTTCATTTGAATCAATAAAGTATGCGAAAAATAAATGTAATCATATTTATATATCACTTCAAACAAAAGAAAGAAATTCCAAAAATCTAGAGAATTTTTAGACATTGATAACGATATCATTACGGGGGTGGGGGGATTCGAGGGATGATAACATATGATATCGTAAGGGGGGGGGGGGTTCCAAAATTACCAAAAAATTGATAACGCAGACAGACCCAAACGCGCCTGTGTAAATATTTTTTTATAGTTCTATCCTGTCAGGAAGCGAGTGATAAATCGATTACAAAAAGACTTATATAATATATAAATATGTAATTTTTTCATGGTTTAATTAAAACCTATGCATATGTTATACGAAAAATTAATACCATTAAAAAAGCTTTATACCAAAACTAATAAGATCGCTTAATTAATTAAAAATATAAAATTTAATAAAAATCCACCAACAAATGTTTTAATGACAAATAAAATTCGAAAGAAAGCAAAAAGAACTATAAGTTCGTCAGCGTTGTTCTTCCATCGCAAGAATTATCTAAAGGATGTTTTAATTCAGATTTAATTATAAGTTTATCGCCCAATGCCTTAGTTAGAGACTATATACGCTGTAACGTGAATGTAATCAATGGATGCCGCACCACTGAAAACCAATGTATCATGCAAGATTAATGAGATGATTTCTAAAACTAGACAAAAGAATTCTCGCTTGCTATTTGGAGGTGTTCCAAAGTTAATGAAATTGTTCTATATAGTTAATTTCTATCAAGAGTTTAAAATAAGGTAAGTTAGAAAGAGTTTATCACTTTCTTTTATATTTTCTTAGAAAATTTTTATAAATTAAGCGGTTCTTATTGAATTTTTGGTTATTAAAGATAATTACAAAATTGAACAACCTTCGCTATATTGTTGTAATTAACGTATACCTGTAAAAAGTTATGATAGAAAAAGCAAATTAGCAATTAAAAGGAATTCTCAAGATTATAAGGAATAGCTTTATAATTGCTGAACTTTAATTAAAGCACCTGAAACGACCAGAGTTCTCCTAGTACAGCCACTTGGCGGTTTCAAAAAAACATTCCTTACGAATTTTCAACAGTCGTGGTACTTTTATGTCACTTTTATTGGTAACTAGCTGAAGTACCCGGAATTGCTCGGATTTTCTAATGCTCGGATTTTCATTAAACTTCAGATTCAGTTATATGTTGACATAAGTTTTTGCTGATTATGTTTCGGTGTAAATCGCCCAACAGGTGGCGTGCTATTCTGAATTTTTCAGGATTTACACGATTTTAACGATAGTCATATCTCATGAACGGAATTTCATCAAACTGCATATTCTGTTAGATCTTGACGTAAGTTGGTGTTTATTAGGTTTTCGAGTCAAATATATAACAGGTGGCGCTGCTATGCTGCATTTTTCACAATTTTTGTGATAGCTATAATATCTGGAAATCTAATACACGTAATTTAATTAAACTTCATTTTCTGTTACACTTTCACATAAAAAGATCCTTGTTAGTCTTGGGTGTATACTGTCCAGCAGGTGTCGCTTTTATGCTCTTTGAGTTGGGAATTTCGGTTGCAGACATCTAAGAGGGTGGGTGTCGAAATTCGTTGATTTGTTTGAAAAAGGCGGGGCTATATCTCCTTTTTAAATGCACACATTTCAACGAACCTATACTTTTAGAATGTTTAAATGTCATTTAATGTTGGCACTGTGATAGCCAATTTTGAAGTATTAACGTGTATGAGACAGAAGAAAGTTGTGGGATTGGCACATCCGACTAATTTAGAATGTTGTTAATTACTAAAACAGTGAAATTTTAGAGAATTAATGCAAATTTGTAGTTTATTAATGAATTGGAATTAAATCATTAAACTGTAAAATGTATATAGCGATAAACGCGATTCGAATATTAGTCGGTAAATGATTTTCAAATGCACACAAGCTTAGGAACAACAGCTTTTACCATTTATTTTTTAAATATACATATAAAAAAACATTTTATAAAAAGAAATAAATCTGTATGCTTTGACAAAAATGGGGGGTCAGGTAACCTTTGAACCAATAAAGTACATGGAAAAGTGGCCTCTGTAAGAATTGCAGTCATTCTTTAACTAATTAACTTTTAATTATAAAATTGAAAACCCATGTTAGAAACGATTTATTTTATCAATCAAAGTTGTTAGAAAAGGTATACACATATATAGTTTTTTTTAATTTATTTTTAAAGATAATACAATTTTTACGAAAGAATTATTCTTGCATGCATTGCGCGCATGATTATTCCCATTTGAATGGCTGAAACGAGCCAAGATTTTTTTAATGAGTACAGATATAAAGGGTTTTCAAAATGACCTACAATGAAAAAAATAAAACTTGTAGATCCCGAGAAAAAAAAAATTTTTTTTAGAGTAATTCGAAATATCGAGATTTTTTTTAATACAAAAGTAGCCGTGAATTCTAAACTTCTTACTTGAGAAACATAATAATAGGTCATTTTGTGCTTCTGTACGTTTAATACATCCACCAAAAATTTCGTGAAATTCTAGGCAACCGTTTCTCAGAAATCGTGCGCGCAATGATCAAAATCGCTGTTTTGAGAAAATTTGCTTTAAAGATCGAAAAACCCGTTGATCATATAGCAATAGCTCAAAGTGTTTTAGACATAACTTCTCTTCTAATGCGAATTTTTGTATGGGGTTTGCTTTTAAATGTTCCCAAAGAATCATATTTAATTAAAAGCTATTTTTAAAAAATTCGATTTTTGGACGCTTCAAAGGTTACCTGACCCCTTATTAGCATGAGGATTTAAATATAGCTGTATGGATGTGAATGTAGTATTATCTTCATCATTGTAAGCAATTAGAATTATATATTCATTTACTTGAATTATATATCATGTTTTGTCCCAGACAAAATAATTAAATAGCACTACCCAGGATAAACAGGGACTGAAAGCGGTTGTTTATCTGAAGAATTTTACCTTTAAATAAATATTTGATTTATTAATTATATAATACATACGTGTACGTACAATATCTTCTGAGTTATAGGACTGCTAAAATAGCGAAGAAAAAATTGCAAAAATGTTAGGTCATCCAATTATACAAATTTAACTATATACGTGCATTATTATGTATTCCACCTATTAAAAATAATTGTTCTTGATAAATTATATTAAATTTAAAAACAATTACAAAATACATAGTCAATATATAATAGACTTTTAACAAGGAAGGTCTCCATACGAGCATACTCCCGAAAAATCTGAGAAAATTATAGAATGTTCTACTGATAAGGATAGACATGTTTATAAAAAAATTTCGGCGCAAACGCGATAGAGCATCCGAAAAAAATAATGAAAATTTCGATATTTGGCAATTTATCACAGGTTGGCGATGGAATAAAATTTCAAAAAATACTTTTTTATGTCAAATACACTTTAAGATAAAAATGTTTCATATTTAACTTGTTTAAATAAATTTAATGTAAACTTTAGTTTTAAGAACTAAAAGATCTCTTAAAACACCATCAAAACGTTTTGATGTTGTCTGATGGTGTGATGGTCATTTAAAAGTTTTTTGATGGGGTTTTAAGAAGATCTTTTAGTGCTTATTGATTTACAACTTTAGTTTTGTCAGTTTTAATTTAACTATAGTTTTGTCATATATATATTTATAATGAACGATCAAATTTTATGAATTAAAACAAAATTTAAATTAATTAAAATTGTTTCAATCTCAAAATTAAGTCCAATTGAGTACTTTCGATTCAATTTTATTGTTCTGGAAACAACGACTTCTTTGATATTGAAATGAATAACTGCAGCATTCTTCATCTTGCCTTTATTTTGGAATACGCTTAAATATATGAAAATACTTTTTATATATGAAATTGTTTTTAAAGTAATAAAATTAAATAACAAGCAACATAAATATATAATACAAAAAATGTATTAATTAAGCTCTCTCCTTGTTTAAGTTTAAATTCATTAAATACTATTTGCACACATTCTAAAAATCGATTAACAAACAATTTTCCAAGCAATTTTCAGGTGCATTAAAATCGTTTGCTTTTGACGAGGAAAAATACTGCTCGCCAAATCGTGTGACGCTTTCGTCTTGTCGCGCCAAATACTCGAAAGTATTTTATTTTTTTACAGACTTTCTACTGGAATTCCGCCGCTAAATTTGACATCCTTTATTACATACATAAGTAGTTTAATTAGTATTTTTTTTTCAAAATATTCTGAATATTCCCGGTAAGGACATCCTTGTAAGAAAGAATTACCCATTATATCCATTTTTTATTTTCAAAATTTTTATTTAATTAATTAATTATTGGTTTGCTTTTATTTAGCAAAGAAATGCATAAACTTTTTCGAACTCTGACAATGCTTAGATTTTTTTTTGTTGTTGTTCATAAAAATTATTTAGTTGCATAAATTTTTCAAGTTTGTTTATAGCTGCACAATACACAATATAGTGCACTAAAATCTCAAAAGATTGACAAGTTCTAAATTGTTAAAAAACATTATTATCAAACTATAAAACATCATTGTAACTGGTATAAACAGAAATTAGTAAGATTTATTATAAGAATAGAAAATAAACTCGATAATGAAGTTGGGTAAAAAATTGAGAAAAAGACCAAGAAAATAATGCGATTTTTAAAATTGGTGTAGTTAAAAGAAAATGTCGCATATCTGAGAAAATGTTTACGTTTTCTCCCATAAAGCGTTGCCACCAGGACACGAAGAAAGTTTTGTATAAATCAGATAAATCATATAAGTGATATATTATATGATTATAAAACATTTTTTGAGAGACGAAAAATCTCACCTTATCCCTTTGAGTTTATGATGGGAAAGATATAAAATCCCCAATTTATTTTAGGCTCATTGAAAATTTATACGATGGGAAGCCAGCGTGAAGATTTTCAATGCCTATAGAAAGAAGCGATTTTACTTCTGGAAAAGTTCCAAAAGGGAGAGAATTTTGTAAGAAAAAGTTTATTTCTTTAGTATTCTCCAAAAGGAAGTGAATTGTGGAGTGTCTACTACATTTATTCAACCGAAAATAGCCGTAATTTGAGACATTTAAATTGCTTATTCGATTAACAGCCTTTGGAGATGACGTTGAAATTTTACAACCCATTATTACAAAATTAAATTAAAAATGGAAGCTTTCAAGTCGATGGTAAATAATGTAACATCGGGAATTTTTCATTTGGAATATTTTAAAATTTAAATTTTTTTTTAAATGTAAGGAAATCTTTTTTATACCATACCAAAATTCTAATAATTTTCTCTCTTTCTTTCTTTTTCTTTCTTTTTTTTTCGAAAAATCAATGTATAGGAAACAAGTCGGAAATTGTACGTCAAGCGTGGCAAATGACTAGTTTTATAAATATTCAGATCTTGGTGCAATAGCTGTTGCACTCTTATGCAAAAAAACATGAATACAAAATTTATTACGATTATATATGTTAAATTCAGTAATACGGAAATAATAGTACTCCATCTTGAATAGGACATCATCACCATGGCAACCTAGAATCATTACCTATCATGGGATATTGCTGAATTCATTGCGTATGATAGGATTGAATAGAATGAAGAAAACTTTTAGTAATATATTTTTAAGTTTGATTCGATTTTCATAAAATATAGAATGACTCAACAAAATTATGCAACAATTAAATTTCAAGCCATTCGGTTGGGTAGTTTTTACGCTGTTATATGCTGACGGACGGACAGACGAACGGACCAGGCAACGACTATAGGAGCTACGTACAGTAAAACCTCTCTAAAGCGACCACGTTCCGTTCCAATAAAAATGGGTCGCTCCGGGAGGTGGTCTCTTAATGGAGGTCATGATTAAATCTAGATTTTAATTGTTGAAAAAAGGTAGCAATTGATGATACTAAAATTTATTTTTCACATTAGGAAAAAATATGAAAATTTAAGTATCAAAACAAAAGAGTTAATTACATAAGTTAATTACTGCAGAGTTTAAAAAATGAATACATTGACGTTTGGTGTGATTTTACGGTTTTATCTTTTATTTCTAAGTCCTTTCAAAGTTCAGTAAATAAATGCAATTTTTTTTTTTTTTTTGGGGGGGGGGGGACAAATAATGACGATTTCGTTAATTTATCTATTTCTTTGAGAGTTTCCTGACAGAATAGGGCAGGAGAGTTTATTAACCGTCATTTTTAATTTGTCATCAGAGTTAAATTCACTGCCTAAAAAGGCACAAAGGGGTTTAAAAACTTAAAAGTTACCGGAATAATAATAATAAAAAGAATTTCTAAACTTAGTTTAGAAGTTTGATGAATAATGCGCTCTCCGGAATTATTTTTCTAATAAAACCTTCTTCAAGCGACGAGGAAAAAACGGAATTTGTTTAATTTTTTTCAGAGAAATTGGTCTTCATGGAAGGAGTTCAACTGGGATGGTCTGTGAATGGAGGTAAAATTAGTATTGAGTCTTTGGGAATAAATTTCGTTCCATGAAAAAATGGTCGTTCAGGGAGGTCGTTGCTTAATGAAGGTGGTCGCACAGGGAGGTTTCAACCAGATATTTATATAATTACGAGCGCACCTAATAAGAATAAAAAATAAATTCGGTAAGAAAGTTGAGTAAAAAAATGTACTGAAAGAAAATGTTGCACATCTAAGACAATGCTTACATTTTCCCCCATAAAGCGTTGCCTTCAAGACATGAAGAAAGCGGTGCATAAATAAAATAAATTATACGATATATTATATGATTATAAAACATTTTTTGAGAGACGAAAAATCTCATCTTATCCCTTTGAGTTTAATATTGGGAAGATACAAAATCCCCAATTTATTTAAGCTCATTGAAAATTTATACGATGGGAAGCAAGGGTGAAGATTTTCAATACCTATAGAAAGAAGCGATTTTACTTCTGGAAAAGTTCCAAAAAGAGACAATTTTGTAAGAAAAGTTTATTTCTTTAGTATTCTCCAAAAGGAAAAGAGTTATGGAGTGGCTACTACATTCATTCAACCGAAAATAGCCGAAATTTGAGACATTTAAATTGCTTATTCGATAACAGCCTTTGGAGATGACATTGAAATTTTACAATCCATATTTACAAAACTAAATTAAAAATGGATGCTTTCTGGTTGAAAAACAAGTCGATGGTAAATAATTAGAGAGCGACCGAAAATTCGGTTTGGTTTTCGGCCTAAAATCTGAGTTTCGTCAAAAAATTCGTTTTAGGCGAAAATGCTAGCGAAAATTCGGCCGGAAAGAAACTCGAACGAAACTATCTGTATTCCAAAAATATCATTTCTTCCTTCGAAAATTTTCAGCATGACTCATTGATTTGAGCTGTATCGGCTCAAATGAGACTGTCTTTGCTTTGAACTTCGCTGTTTACAGTCATCTGTCATCACTGACTCAAAATGTGAGTGAAAATTATAAAACAAGCGATGCATATATGACCAAACTTTGAAGGCTCTTTTCACGCGCCCATTACACGTTGCAGACTCAACAGTAATAGAAAAATTTTAGTTTGTAACCTCAGAAGTGTATCGAATACTCTGAGAAAGTTCTAGTATAACAGATCATCAAATACAAAAATCATTATAAAAGATAAATCGAGGTATGTATAAATAAAACATTTTTTTATTAGATGAAATTCGTATAATTAGAAAAGCATTCTGTGTCGTCGATGAATTAATTACATTTTATTTTATGTAAAATAAAAAGTTTTGGTTAGAGGCACAGAGAGGCATTTTGGGCCACATTTATAATTAATTAATAATTATGTGTATTTGATAAACACGTATAATTAATTAATAATTATGTATATTTATTAAACACGTATAATTAATTAATAAATATGTATATTTATGTATTTATTAATTACTTAAAAAAATTGGACGTTTTCGTTTTCGGTAATTCGGTTTCTGCCTTAAAAACCTGTTTCGGTCGATCCCTATAAATAATATAGCATCGGGAATTTTTAATTTAGAATATTTTAAAATTAAAACTTTAAAACAATGTAAGGAAATTCTTTTTTATGCCTTACAAAATTCTAATAATTCTCGCTCTTTCTGTTTCTTTCCCTTTTTTTCCCGAAAAACCAATGTATCGGAAAAAAAATGCTTAATTCAAATAAATATCAAATAAATATTATAACTCAAATAAGTCTCAACTTTAGTAAACGTTGTCACCAAGCGACAGTTTACAGATTGGCACGGTATTAAATTCCTGTATATGCGCTTTGTCTATTTATTGGATCAATGGAGTTATGAACAGGAGCGCCAACTTTTCAAAAATATTGTAATGGCTTAAATATTTTTTAATAAAATAACACATATGTTTTTTTCTCTTTGTGTATATGTGTGGAGAGAGAGGGGGGAGGAGCGAATGACTAAAAATAATTCGAAATTAAATTGTTTTTTCTAAGCAATTTTTTTAATTATTATAATTATAATTCTATAAATAATTTTATTAAATAATATTCTTATAAGTTCCTCCTTATAAATACACTACTATTTATATTAAATAGCATTGGAATTGCTATCTATTGAAAGTGCAAAAAACTAAATGTCAAGAAAATAATACAGTTTAGTGACCTAATTGCTTTATCAATTCAAGACATCAAAACAGATGTGGCAAAATATGCAGGAAATTTGTTTTCGTAGAAATTTAACTGTACATCCACTGAAAGGGTTTTCATTGCTCCTGTAAGTGTAATTTATGTCCTTAGTATTTTTTAGATAAACTAAGAGGCTCGGCCCCCTACGAGCTACGCTCGCCAACCCCCGTTTAGACACCGTATGTCTCTAAAAGCACGGTAATTTGATCGGCTTTAAAAAGATTTTGTAAGATTGAATTATAATTTAAAAAATAGTGGAGATCTCCCTATAAACAGGTTTCTATTCATTTCCCTTTGATTGGGAAATTTTAAGAAAAAATCAGCTGCTGTTAAAAGATACAATGACTGATATCTTTTGACTGAAAAGATACAATTCTTTCTCTTTTTAATAATCACGTGAAAATACTTTTTTTAGAAATGAAATATTATTTGCTCTGCCCTAACAAAAACAGTTGAAAATATCAAATAAATGTCTCGCGCAATTTTTCAATTTAAACTGTTTTACAATATTATTAAGTGTAATGTGACGTAATTTCTCCTATTTAAGACTTCTAACGCATGTTAATGAATTTATTATTTTACAATATCCTTTCTCTTTTAAAATTCACGTGTAAATATAGTTTTTATGAAGTAATTTTCAATAAATTCCTGATTTTTATACGTAATTATTTAATTCTAATTTGAAAGTTTCTTTTCTGTTTATAATAGTCACGTGTAAATAAATTTTTAATTTGAAGCAAACATTATTGTTTGCGCTGTTTATACAATTGGCAACAGTTTAATTAATACCATTTTCTAAAATAAGTAAAAAATATCTCCCGAAATGCTGAAAATTTGAATTTAAAATAGAAATAAAACCTCAAAAAATGAGTCAAATTAAAAAAATAAACGCAGTCTGCACACCGGGAAATTCTAACGTATAAAATGATCTAAAAATGAATTAATTCTCATGCACAGTTTTTGCTCCTATAAAACTTTTTTAATGGAACGATTTTGTCCAAATTTAGCATTAAATATCTCTTAAAATAATTCTTCGATTTGAAAACTGTCTGCATCAGCGTGTTTATCAAACATTTCTCTATAATACCGCCGATTTTCATATTTTTGTATGCAATATTTTTCTTAATATTAACGGAGAAAGACCTCCGGTCACAAAAAATTCAAAACCGGCGGCAGCGTAAGTTACTTTT
This sequence comes from Maratus speciosus, assembly GCA_963932465.1. Classification (NCBI taxonomy): domain Eukaryota; kingdom Metazoa; phylum Arthropoda; class Arachnida; order Araneae; family Salticidae; genus Maratus; species Maratus speciosus. The sequence goes on from OZ010793.1 coordinate 338,097,319, forward strand.
TTTTTTGTATAGAATATAGAGAAACTATTTTGAGAACGTTAATAAAACCAAATTTCAGCGATTAAATAAATAAAAATAAATTATGAATTAAATCAATTGAAACCGGGTGGGCGGAGAGATCAAATTATTGGGTGGGCTCGCGCTCCATGGGCCCATATAAGTTGGCGCCACTGTTTATGAATAAAAAGGAGGAGACATATAGTGTAAGGGTCGGCGAACCTATGGCACGCGTGCCACTTTTGGCACGCGAAAGAATAATTTTGGCACGGCATTGCTTGTGGCTCTAAATCAAAATAAAGTGAGATTACACGAAATTGCGTCTGATCTTTTCTAAATTCGATTAAATGGAAATTGAAAAATTTTTATTGCGGCATATTATATTCCAATCTAATTAATTATAGTCTCAAAAAAATTTCAAACAAAGACGATATTTGAAAACTATCGACAAGAATTAGTTATTATACATTACTAAATTCTAATGATAAAGTTTTGGAAACTTTGAATTTATTTCAGAGCTATTCAAAGAAACTGGTGTTTGCCATTTTAACAGTTTTTCTGCCTATTTATGCTTTCAAGTCACTGTTTTCACAAATGAATTATATCAAAACTCATACTGAAATCACTTGTCAGATAAACCCGGCGTTTAGTTTGCATTAAAATTAGCTTCGTATTAATATGCAACAACAGAAATCAAATTACATAGCATTAATTTTTTTAAATATATTTGTTGCCGTAATTATTACAGTGTAAGACCTACATGTATGTTCCTCATATTTTTAAAATCTTAATAGAAAATTTTAAGCAATTTTATTCCATTATTTTTCCACCTACTAAATTTGTTTTTAGTTGGCACGTCATGGTCACTTAAAATATTTTTTGATCAAATTTGGCACGCGACAACAAAAAGATTCGCCGACCCTGGTGTAGAGTCTAACAGTTGCGAGTGAAATAATTAAGGAGGTTGTCACGAGATGGCGGCTGATTTTTTACATCGGATCAACAGTTTCTGATTTCCGGCGAAGAAAACTTCCACCAGTAAATTTTGAGTAGAAAATTCCGTTTTAATTTAGAGGCTTATTCATATAAAATTTCTCTAGTTTTAAGCATGAAAATTTTTTAATTTATTATTTTTTATTATTTCAATTTTTGACAATTTAAACAAAACTAATAACATAAAATATTTAAAAAATAACACGGTTTAATGAAAACTAACGAAATAAAGGCTTCCGCTGCAGAAATATTAAGTAAAGAGAAATTAAAAAAATTGTTATTTTAATCGTCGATAAGTAAAAAGTGAAAGAGGCAAATGAGAGATTCATCTTCCCTGACATAAACATAAACTTCACTCTGTTCTTCGAATCAACGAATGTAAACAAAAAAGAAAACGAACAAAATTAAAAGAAATCAATGCAAAAATACTACAAAGCAATTCGTTAGAAAATTAATATAAAGTATGCCTGAAAACGAGATGTGCGAACCAACAGAAACTGAAAAAAATCATTTTTTAAAGAAACATTCAAATCCTCACCTATTTATAGCTGCCATTGTTGTAAAGCTAAAAAAATATTAAGACTTAGACTGTAAAATCATAAGTTTTGTGAATTCATAAAGTAAAATCTATCTTTTTGGAACATTCATCCCTGAAATATCTTTAAAATAAAAATTTCAAATTGGAAAATAACTCGTTTTGTTCATCTTCAAAACTCCTTCAAAATTTCCAATATACCCCAAAATTCCGGGTTTATTTCCCAAAATTCCCGGGTTTATTCCCGCCCCTCAAAAACTGCGGGTTTTTTGCAACTCTAACTCAAATCCAAACTTGCTTTTTTTCTGACTCATTTTTAAATTCATTTTTGCTCTCAAACGCATTCGATTGACAGGTTCTCTTCTTCAGAAACTACATAATGTGTCGGATGGGTCGATTTTTTGATAAAGGCAGAATATATTTTTAAAAAATGCTATCAAAGTGTGCATTTTGAACTGAATTTCCCGAAGCGATAGTGCTGGAAGCGAAAAAAAATGGTCGTACTGAGAAAATAATTGTTTATAAATCCAGTTATAATTAATTGAACGAAAAATAAATTACACAGGTCGCTTATAAATCTCTTCAAAAATCACGTCAGCAAGTTTCGTGTTTTCATTTTTAAAAATGAGTCTGAAAACGTGTTAAAAAATTTCGTGCTGCTGAGCGTGGATTATATATATATATATACCCCCTTAGTAAGGCGTTTAAATAAGGAGAAAATTTCTATCCAAAGTTACTGGTGGAAGTTTGCCCCGGAAGTAATGAGCCACTGCGAAACCGGTTACAGCTGAAGGTTCACCATCCTGAAGATATGTCAATTCCCTTTTTACTCATATTTTCATAGTTGGATCACAGGAATTGTCTTATGTCAATGTTATTCCTCGTGAAAGAAACGTCGCTATACTCCCGAGCGAGAGATGATAGCAAAAATCCTTAATGGCTAGTTCCATGGGCTTTTGTAGTGTAAGTCACATAGCTGAGAACTGCTATGCTTTTTGCCCACAGTTATTTTCGAAAAATTTTATTATCTTTATTTAATTAATGAGGTATCTTCGATATAATAAGTCAAATTTTTCTGTTCTAAAATACCGGAAGCCAAAATTCGTAATAATGTACACCTATGTGACTTACACTGCAAGTACTCATGGAACTAACCGCCTAATAAATTTTTTATTAACGTATAAACATTTTTAATAGTGATAATACATACATAGTAAATATACCGGGTGTCCTAAAAAGGACTGACTGATTTTAAAATTCAATAACATGCAAACGGTGACAGATATTTAAAAAATTCTTGCAGGAGGGTTATGCATGAGTTCAAAAGTTTTTTTTACAGTGATTTTCGATTTTAGTTCGAATTACAAACAATAGTTGGCGCTGCGATCAATAGACGCTAAATTCAGGCTCGATTTTTTGGCACTTTGGGACCCACTCAATACATTTTAATCTCCTTTTTCCGCATGGAAGATGAGAAAGACGAAAAAATCGAGCCTGTATTTAGCGCCTATTGCTTACATCGCCATCTATTGTTTGTAATTCGAACTAAAATCGAAAATCACTGTAAAAAAACTTTTGACCTCATGCATAACCCTCCTGCAAGAATTTTTAAATATCTGTCACCGTTTGCAAGTTATTGAATTTTAAAATCAGTCAGTCCTTTTTAGAACACCCGGTACATGGATATAGCGATTAATATAGTTATAATAATAGTTACTGCAGTTACCAAAATAAGTTAATGCAGTTTACATTATCCTGTAACCTCGGGATCTTCGATGTTTTATGTTAATACACTCTAAACTGAAATGTCTGAAATTCAGACATTTAAGTGTCTGAAACACAGTGTTCAATTTTCAGACGTTTTAAAATGTCTTAAAATTTTCAGACACTTCTTGTATCTGAATTTCAGACACTTAAGTGTCTGAAACATGAGTGTTCAATTTTAAGACGTTTTAAAATGTCTTAAATTTTTCAGACACTTCTTACGTCTGAATTTCAGACATCTCAAATGTCTAAATTGTGGCCATCTTTGAGCCCTTTTTTTTTTTTGGCTAATATGAAGCCATCTTTGACCACTTTTCTTTCTAAGCCATATACGCAGCCATGTTTGACCACATTGAATCATTTTTTATAAATGGGAATAATTTGTTACCATAAAGCAGAGCAGATTGCAGCGTGGGAAAAATGGAATGCTTCTCTGCCCCTTGATTTTAGGATACCCCGAATTGGGTATGAAATTTTCATAAAGCTGATATTTTAAATCAGTTTTGATATTATGAGGATTGTAATCAGTATTTTGCAGTTTTAGAATAGGATAATATATGTATATATATATATATTCACCTAAATATGTATTCATGTGGTATCATATATGCCCTACGGCATCAAAAATATTTATTACTTTTAGTGAGAACTTCAAATTAATCTTGTCCAAAGACCTAGTATTCATTCGCTACCTCCCCCCACTGCCTTCATATACTGTTCCAAAAATAAATAAATAAATAAATAAATAATCCTATTCGATGCCGTCAGATACATATTTGGATAAATATATAATTTTCTTTAGCCTAATCATGTTCTAAAAGTACAGAATATTTATAAAAATAAGTATAAGATCAAAACAAATTTAAAATATCAGCTTTATGGAAATTCCGTACCAAATTTAGGGGCCCGTAAAGCTAAAGGTCCATAGAAACAGCCCAATTTGTCCATGCTGCAATCAGCTCTGTTTTATGGTAACAAATTATTCCCATCTATAAAAAATGATTCACTCCTTCAGAAAGAATTCCATCCCTGCTTTGTAGTGCAATTTCTTCCCATTTAAATAAGATATTCCCATTGAATCAGTTTAAGCATTTGTTGCATTTTTATTTCTGTGTTAAATAAAATCTAACACTAGATTCCGCACAATTTTCAGTATATGAGATCCCAATATTTAAAAAAAAATGAGTATGAAACTTTTCAATTAAAGAGTAAATTCGATTTTTTAAGAGGGGTTTATTTACCATAAGAAAAGTTGAAAAAATAATTATAAAATATTCAGAATTTCACGATAGCTTCATTCTAATGCTTCTGTGATTTGTTTTCATGTTCACACACACATACACACATATATAATAACATATACGAAAAGTCACTTCTAGTTTCAAAACCTATTTTGCCTAAATATAAAATTTGTTTTGCCTTTTCTATATAAGGGGCCATCCCCAAATGATGTCACGCTTGAAGATGGGGAGGGGAGTTCGGGAAATTGTGGACGTTTGTGACAAGTGGGTGGGAGGGGGTAAGAAGAAATGTGACATCACACATTTTGGTTAAAATAAAAGCATTAAAAATCAGCAGATTAAATTTTGAAGTTATTTTGAAATTAAAGTATTTTTTATTGATAAAGTAAAGATAAGATTTAAAGCCAAATATATTAAATTCCATTTCAAATTCCAAAATACTACTGTTTTCAATTGCTCTTTCATATTAATATTTTATTACTACTGTTTATTAATTATGTTTTGTTGTAAACCTTAGTCTTTTTTCATACAAAATAAGTGCACGAATCATTTTTGTAGTTATGCTCACAAATATCATTAGAACACATAGTTAAAGTTTAAAAATAAAATTTGAAATGTAATCTGAACTGCAAGTATTGCTCATGTAATATAGTGTGACAAGGGGGGGGGGGGGGGTCAAAATTATTGAAAAAAAGCGTGACATCATTTATGGATCGCCCCTAAATGAACTTTGGGGAAAACCGCAATTTTATGTGGAAATGTAGTTATACATGGAAATATACAAAATTTTAGCTTTTTTCAAATTTCCATTTTAAACCTGTTAAAACCTTTTTACTTGAGGCTGTTCTCAACTGCTCTGCTCAACAAGCACAAAACGTTTTGACATATTTACAAATTCATTTTTTAACAGAAAGATATAAAATTGGAAGAACTGACTATGGAAGCGATTTGGAATTGAACTGTGTTTTCCATTTTTTGATAAATAAAATACCTATTGAGTTACAAGAGATTTGGATCACGTGAGAAAGACGTTTTTCACCCTTACTTGTGTGGTTATTCTTCTTTCACGCGGAAATTCAGTTCAAAACGCCCACTTGGACACTATTTTCTAAAAGACCTATTGCGTTCGCAAAAGAAAAAAAAAAAAAAAAAAGAAAAAAGAAATGGAAAAAACAGTTCGATGACATAATTTCTGAACAACAACACCTGCTAGTTTCATGCATTTCCCAACAAAAATAAATTAAAACTTATGTCATAAAGTTGCCCTTTTGGATTTAAGAACAGCCTTAAAAATAAAATAAGCTTAGTTTTTAATTTCTCATGTTTTTGAAAATCCAAAATTTAAAATTTTGAACAAAAAATCAAAATACGTATTTTTTTTTTTTTTTTGAAGAAATGAAATTATAGCTGTAAATAATTTATCTTTTATACAATGTACTATTAAAAAATGAAAATTTCGAAAACTGATTTTACATATAATAATCACAAAATTGCAGTAATCTTTTAACTGTCATTTATGTAGTTTAGAGAATATGCGGATATGCAATGTAATTAAAAATTGCTTTGAAACCAAATAATATGCAGAATATATATATATTTAAGTTGACATAAAAAAGTTTTGACAACTCGGATTTCAAAACACAAATCAATTTTGCCAAAAAACAGATTTTTGGCTAAAAAGCTTTTCCTTGAAAATTATACATCTCTAATTATAAAATATAAAATATAAATCACAATAAATGTTTGATAATTTTCAAATTTTTATCCAATATTAAACTTTGAGTGAATTGCATATCCTTCATAGCGAACAAACAATTAAATTAAAAGTTGAAAATAAAATGTAGTTATAACTACGATAGAAAATGTTACAAGGAATTCAACATGTTCATCAAAACGCTAAATTCATTAACACACCAATTTTTTTATTTTATTATTATTTTTTTAAGTTCTTTTAAATCTAAACAAAGTATTTCTTCTTAAACAAAAGTTTTGATAATTTTACGTTTTTGCTTTTATTTTTATAAATATTTTAAATGAAGCAATTTTTTACATAATATTACTGATATTTTTACATAATCAAATTAGCTTATGCACAAAAAAAATATAATATATAATACTGGAATTGTCTTTTTCAAAAAATATAATGAAAAATATTGACATATTTTGGTGTGAATACATTAATAATGAAAACTTATGTACTGAATAAATACTATGCTCTTTTTTTTTTTTTTTTTTTTTTTTTTTTGCTTATTTATTAAAGCAATAATCAGATTCTTAGCATAAAAAAAAACTTTCATTTATACACTGGGAGTTTAAAGAATTATTAAACAATTTATCTTGAAAATAATATAAATTTAGCAGCAAATCAAAAGACAATACACAAATCTCATAACAGTAAAAAATATTTATTGGATATAAAATGGTACAAATGTGATAAATAAACGTTAGTCTTAGAAAAGTATTTTAAATAATTAAAAAACAACATACATAAATATACTGTTCAAGTTGAATTTGAAAATTATATTGTTGCATATATACGCGCTAGGAAATACATACCTTTCATACATCCTTAAAAAGTAAATCCATATCCAAAATAAATGTGCACACTATTCTTGACCTAAAATTATTTCCGTAAATTTTTTGATGAATATTGAGTACAAATTTCATAATAGAAATATCATCCTTATTTCACTGTGATGTATAAATATGATTCATTTAAATATCATAGAAATTCATAGAATTTCAGAATTTGAATTCAGATTCCATACACATGTTATTTCACAAGAACACTAATGTATAATAAACAATTGTATTACATAGATGACAGATGCACATGGAAGCGAATGCACATGGAGCTCAAATAATCACAATAATATTTTTAATAAATTTTCACCTAAAAAAACTGCGCCAAATTCGTCCAGAAAATTGTTCAAAGAACCTCTACATTCGAATGTACCAACGGAAGTAAAATGTCTCCTTAGACAAAGGGGAAAATAGATGAAGTAAGCGTCTTTCAATTTCGAATGTTCTGAGTCAGTCTACGGTGTGGTTGAGATATTGTGGTTGATAATGAGCTCGTGTTTTATGATGAGCGTTAAAACTTTTTATCAGCGGGGGGAAATAAAACATAGTACAAGCATAAATGAGAAACATTTTATTTTCCTTATTTGGTGTTTTCCGAAATGCGTTAAATTGATCAATTATCTGGATATTATTATTATTATTACAGTTTTTATACTTTCTGACAGAGTGAAAACGTAGAAAACGTAACTTATATAAAAATTTTGTCGTAACACTTGCAATTAATACATCTTATTTTGATGAAGCGTAATCACCGACAGAAGAGAGGTTGAAGGCCATTGCCCCTCCCTATATTTTGAAATTTAATTAGTTAAATTTTCTTTATGTATATAAAAAAAAATATTCTTGTAAATGACTATATAACATAAAACGCTTAGAGAAAAAGGAACTATATATTCTTTAACAGTTAATGTTTTTAATTAATACTTAGATATTGCATTCATTATTCTGATATTTAGGTAGTCATTATTTAGATAGTTATACATTGATTTTTAAATGTAGAAGGAAGGGAGGGGTTCAGAAGAGCAAAGCACCCTAAAAGGAAAAAAAAATCAATTCTGCATTTTGAAAAATGTTCTTATATATATGTGTGCACATATATTATATGTATTCAAAAATGAGTTTCTATTTCTTAATTAATACACTTTTGAAATTCTTTTATGCGAAAATCCTCTTGAACGAGGCATTCCGAAAAAAGGTTCTTAGTTTAGCTTATTTCATGTTTAGATTCTGTGTTTTAGTTAAGCAGATTAGGCTGTGGACTCCAGGCATAGCTGTTTAACCTTTCCCCTCCATGCATTTTTTTTCCTGCCAGCACTTGTATTTCTTAGTATTTAGCAGAGCAGTCGTTCTTTGTACCCCTCCCCCCTCCCTCCCCTACATACTCCCATTAGTACAAGTAATTTTTGGAAGATTTTATACTTTGTGAAAATCAAGTCGTTAATTACTTTTTGCATCAAAAATAACTCTACTAAATTTTAATAAGCGGACTGTTACAGTTTTGATAGACGACGTGTAGTTTAATCAGATTGCTGGTTTTATAAAGTAATACTAAATTTATTGGAAGGAAAAGTATTTTAAACATCTGTCATCCATTTGAAAATCTTTTATGATTATGATAGCATATATATTGCAATATAATTGTGTATACAGTCATCACACATATGATATAATTGTGCTACATTCAGACACTTAAGTGTCTGAATTGCTAAATGTCTTAATTTCAGACGTTTCGTCATTATTCAGACATTATTTTCAGTCCATTTATAACATGATCTTAGTAAGACACTTATGTATCTTAAATTCAGACATCTATGACGTCTGAAATTTCATATTCAGACTCTTAAGTGTCTGAATTCTTTTTTCAGACACATATATGTCTGAATTTAAGACGCCTCTATTTGCAGTGTACCACTGTTTTGAAAGACTGAAATTTTACCTATGATCACAGTATTTCTTCGCCTTCCCTTTAGAATTTAATATTTTGTTCATTAAGAAATCTCTCCCGACCTAAATATTTTTATTTTAAAAATGTTTAATTAAAATGACTGACATATTTATAAAAATTCTTTCATGGTAACGGGAAAAACTAAATATAACTGTCAAAAACCGCACTTCTTTCTTAGACTTTTTTAAGCTGTAAAAATATTATCTTTGTAACGAAATTCTGTATTAACATAATAGTTAAGATACCTACATAAATATATCCAGATAAAATTCGGATTGTAAACTATAATGCTGTCAACCAGGGTTGCCAGTTTGGCCTCCGTTTTTATTTCGAAATTTTTAATTCATACCGGAAACTTCGAAAGAAGACTTTTTACTTTAAGTAATCGCAAAATGTCCGCCATTAAATAAAACAAAAAATGCTATTTTTAATTTCCGGTGTGGATTCGTATTTTCTGAATAAAAATGGAGGCCAAACTGGTAACCCTGCTATCAAAGTTTTGCGGATTTCATAGCACTTGTACTTAAAGAAACAATAATACCAGTAACAAAATACTGTTTATTTATTTTAAGTTTAATGAAGTCAATTTTGAGAAAAGAGAAAATTTTTTTTTTTTACAACAAATCGATTACCATTTTTTCCAGAACGGCGAGTGCATCGTTAACAAAAAATACACGTTGATCATTGTAGCATCATCTCTTTAACTTTATGATCGCTTATTAGAGTCATTCCATAAAAAGTGGACATAATGCCCTGCACGTGACACTTACATAAAAATCTATATCTATTAACTTATAAGTTATTAGAATATAAACTTAGAATTTAAAATAACAGGAAACCCTAGATCAGGTATGGCGAACCTATGGCACGCGTGCCGAACTTGGCACATAGGAAAACTTCTCTGGCACGCGAAAAAAAAAATGTAGATTATATTCAGTTTATGGAGAACAATCCATTTTATGTTTTTTAACAAAAAGTATAGTTTCTGTAACAGGTATATAACTTACTTTAAAATAATCCGTTAATTTTGAATGAATTAAGGTATTATAAATTTCAATGAAAGCACCTTGTAGCGTCATTTTCTCACCAAACCATTCAGCATGTAGTGTTTTTCAAAAATTTTTGCTTCTTTATGGAATTTCAAAGGTTTTTGAAAATTGAATTTTTAGATATACATAGATAGTTTGCATAGTAATATACCTAATCAGGGTTGCCACGCTCCAGGTAATTTTCCAGTCGAAATATCAGTATTTTTTTTAATAGAAAAATGTATCTAGATTAACCGCACGAAATTTCGCCTGATTTAAAGAGTGGTTCTCTGTAAGAAAGTGCTGGTACCGAAGAATTTCCTGGTCTGGAAATTCCCTGTTGCGTGTCAACCCTGCTAATTAACAAACTTCTACTTCAGATTAGGTTTTATTTTATTTAGGTTTAGGGTTTTAAGTCATTTTAGGTTTTATTATATTTAGGTTATAATTCTGAAAATTGAATTTTAACTGTTACTGTAAATAATATGTATCTATTGAACCAGTTTCTACAACTAAAATGATCAGATTCGGTAGTACACAATAAAAGAGAAACTCATTTATATATAATTAACACGGAATTATATGCGACATTGTTATATTATTGAGATACAGCATAATAAATAACTTGGGAATAGAATTTAGTGTAAGCGTAAAAATATTTTAGTAAAAATTCCATAAAAAATAATTATTAGATTTTATCTAAGTTAAACTTTTTCTGGCGCGTTAGAATGTTGGTACACAATAATTTTGAAATTTTTGGCACGCATACCCAAAAAGGTTCGCCATTCCTGCCCTAGATTTTCGTATTATCATAATTATTTTATTTGAGGATATAATAACATTGTTAAAACATCAGTAATATGTAGAAAAGCGTTTCTACACGTGATATGGACTGGCCCCATAATAGATTTAAAAATCTCCACATTTTAGAAACAAGAACTTAAGTTAGTTGCCCGTTTTTAATAGGTTTAAAAATCTATACATTTTAAATCCTAGAGCTAAAGTAATCTGCTCGTTTCAGGGCCATGAAAAACGGACAAAATATCCTTCACATGACACCTATCGGGCGTTCCAAATAGAACTGACTGATTTTAAAATTCAATAACTTGGAAACGGTGACAGATATTTAAAAAAATCTTGCAGGAGCGTTATGTATGATGTCAGGAGTTTTTGTGCTGTGATTCTCGAATTTAGTTCGAATTAAAAACAATAGATGGCGCTGCGAGCAATATACGCTAAATCCAGGCCCGATTTTTTCTCCAGTCAATACATTTTAATCTCCTTTTTTGTCATGGGAGAAGAGAAAGGCCAAAAAAATCAGCTTGAATTTAGCTCCTATTGCTTACAGCGCCATCTGTTGTTTGTAATTCGAACTAAATTCGAGAATCATCTTAAAAAAATCGTGACATCATACATAAGCCTCCTGTAAGAATTTTTTAAATATCTATCACCGTTTGCGAGTTTGAATTTTAAAATCAGTCAGTCCTTTTTAGGACACCCGGCACACTATATCTATTAACTTATAAGTTGCTGGATATAAATTATACATTGAAAATAACAAAAAACTCCCGATTTTCATACTAGCATTGTTGTTTTAATTTGAGGATATAATAACATTGTTAAAACAGCAATAATATGTTGAAAAGCTGTCCCACGCGACATGGAATGGTCCTATAGAGGTTTTAACACTAGAACCGCCAAGGCGGTCATTTTGACCGTTTCGAAACTTTCATTGCGTACCAGTTTTTTTTTTCTATTTAGAGTATAATTTTCAAATTCCGTGACTTTTCCTATAATTCGAAAAGCTATGATATGCCAGTAATAAATTTTCCAGTCAGCCACAATTTGTGAAGTATTGCAGTAGTATACCTAGAACCGCCGAAACGGTCAAAATGACCGCCGTCAATTTTAATGCGCATTTTATCTAGTAGATGTCGCAACACTCCATACTTTATACAACCACACTTCAACAAAGGTTACAGCATTACCACAGATAACTTCTTTATTTCACTACCCCTTGCAGAAAAGCTGAAGTCACTAAAAACAAGCATTGTTTACACAGTCAATTGCGGACGAAAAACAAAATTCTAAGGCCATAAAATCTGAAAAAAAAGTCCTTGTACTGTAGCCAAATTCTTGCCAAAGATGATATTACGTTGAGTTTATCAAGGGAAGAAAAATAAATATGTTTTAATTCTAAGTTCCTGACATCCATCAGTTACATTTGAAACTGGTGACAAACACTTACCAGAAACTGTAAAATTCTACAATTCTACAAAATTTGGCGTCGACGTACTCGACCAAATGGCACGGAAGTATTCTACAAAAGCTAGTTCTAGACGGTGATCTCTACTAGTGTTTTATAATTTTCACAATCTAGCGGGTATCAACTAAGCGATATAAGTAAGCGTCCTATCTTAAATGGGAGAAGTAACCGCAAGATTAAAAGCGAGGTCACGTCAATCAAGGTCATGCGCCACGTAGCGGATGGAGTGTGAACTACAGGTAGATACCTAACTGTTTTCATAGTCACACCACTAAAATTATAAAGTTTTTTTCACCTTGATTAATAACTGAAGTACTTTTGTCAAGGCGAAAAAAACTTTGTGGTGTCAAGTGCATCTGGATGCCCCTCTCGCTACGCCATTATTTTGCAAATGTGGCAAACAAAATTTATTTCTATGAGTGACTAAAGATTTAGGAAATACGCGCCACACTAAAAGCCCGCGTATGTGAATTATCACTCCGTCCACAAGGTGGCGCAACTATGTTAATTTACTAGAGAAACTCCAACTTGTAAGAGAAATGTCATGAGCGCAAGTGCGCATGCTCTGTGGAAGAAAAGTGTCCCTTGGAAGAAAAAATCATGCAAAGCTCATCTTCCACGCTTGGCGCATTCTCGCGCTTTGGTTACTTTTATTATTATTATTATTTTAATGCGCGTTCTTGCGAAATGGAACAGAGTAAAAAAAATAATTTTCCTCATATTTTAGAACGAATCAGAATATTGCAAATTGTGGGTTTATTTCTGTTTTTGTGCATATTATAATAAAAGTTGCTCTAAGGGAAATTTCTCTATTCATAAACACATTTAATATTGATTTTAAATTGATTATTTAGAATCTAACAATAGATATTTATTTATTGACTTTCTCATTAGACTTTTTATAAAAATATGGTAAATCAAATCACTCAACTCATCGAATTGAATAACTGAAATTACACATTTCAGTACTATTTTACAATACATTTTTAAAAGAATAAAAAACTATCCATGCTCTTATGCAAATTTTTAATCAATAAAATTTTTCTAGCATTTCTTCGCTTGCGAGAAGGGGGGGGGGGGGGGGCGTATGGTTTATCGTTAATTTTCTAAACCTTTTGAATTTAACAACCATCTATGTTAACTTTTGTGTGTCTGTGAATCTATTTGGGTCGAAAAATACAAAATATAAATGTTAACCCCAAGCATTTTTTAAAACAATTATTTATTACATTTTTATATATAGCATATATTTTAAAAGCACTCAAAAATTTAATATCTCCATTTAATTGTCTCCATCCCTATAATTTGTATTAAACAAACATATATTAAAAGAAATAGGATCACTAAGTGATCTTACAAAAACAGAATTCATAATCGCATTAATAATCAGTAACATTTTTTAATATTCCTCGAACTTCGGGATTTTGATAACGAAATTTTAGCGTTTATTTTTAAAACTTTATAAATTTAGCATCCTTCAACTAAAATGGATATTTTTATGAATATTCAAATTTAGAACATATCTCCTATATATTGTCCAAAATATAAAAAAAACTATGAACATATGCCATTTAACAATGTATTAAAGGTGGTCTCTCTTTTTTTTTTTTTTTTTAAATAATGTATTCATATATAAAATGTATTCATATATTTATGCATTTTAATATTATTTTACAATATATTAAAAAAAATTATTTCTATATTTTCAGGAGTTTCTTAGTGTTAATTTTTAAAACTATGTGAATTTAAACGGCCATAAATGTTTATATTTTTTCTTGGGGGGGGAGGGGGGGATTTTGCGGTTAAGGCTTAGAACTTAGCTCATACATATATTTGCATATACATATTGCTCATAAATATATACTTCAACCGACATTACATAAAAAACTTAATTTATTTCTTACACTCCTGAAATGCATAGGAAACAAAATGAAAAAAAAAAAAAAAAAATGTATAATCCCCCTCTAAAATGTATATTGGTTATCTCCATACACAATTTATTTTAAGGATGCCTAGGAAATTAATAAATAATTATATAAATAAACATATTTCACGAAGTCACACATTCAGGATCTCATGGTGTGTCTTAAAATGCATGAAATTTGCAGGTAGTCATGCATGAAATTTTATATTCCAGTTCTTTAGAATCGAATATCGCTTTTAGTTTTCCTATAAATATATTACATTTTTAATTATAATCGATCGCTCCACAATGATGACTGATAACACAGATTTATTTGTCGAATGGAGAGCGCAACTTCGTTTAAATTTTTTTAACTCCCCTTTTTTTCTCTATTTGGTATTGTGCAGTAAGATAAGAAGAACAAAAAATGATCTTCTAAATTAACACTTCAGAAAATTTCCACCTTTAATTTCCTTTGACATCCCTCCCCTATCATATATATATATATATATATATATATATATATTTTAAATTCCAACTTAATACAGTCGTACCCATCCTCCCAAAAATTTTTTGAATTTATATGCGTATTTGATGTATGAAGCATTATCTTAATTTAATAAAAATGAATACTATATTATGTTACTTCTAGTGATTAGATATTTTATGTTATTAAAATTACGACATAAACATATTTTAAATTGTAATTTTATTCGATGTTATTGCATTAAAATATATGTTTGTTTTTAATTATTAAAATATAGCCTTGGGTGATATTAAAATACAAAAACTTAGTTTTATTAAGAAGAACCGATTTAAAAAATTATAATATTTTACTAACTGATAATAAATTATCAAAAATTAATATATAAATAAATTTAGTTTTATTGACAAGAATCGATTAAAAAAAATCAGAGTAACTGGTAACAAATCAATAAAGAAAACAAAATTTTAAAAGTGGAAGCCAAGAGGATCGAACCCGCTACCTTTAACTTACCAGACATGTACTTTAACATTACCCCAAATCATCTATGTGAAGTTTACGAAACGACTCTATTACTCCCAAGATAAGTTCATAGGAGGATTCGCGCTTGGCGGTTTTTCATTCTTCGCCAATACCTATTTTCCTTACTGAGGACAGAAAATAGGGAAAAAAAATACTTGTGATTCGATTACACTGAAACAAAGCAAGGATATTATAGATTTTCAGTCATAGAAATAAAAATAATCCAAATTATATATATATATATATCTTAAAATATAACCAGAAAAAGAAAGAATAATGCTGGTGCTGACAGAATGAAAACGAAACTTAAGGAAGGAAAAAAATATTTGTTCAAGAAAATTGCGAAATTCTTAGACAAAATTGTGCTTATATCCATAATATAAACATTTCTGAGCCTGAAAATTGGTGTTAAAAATCTAAACAAGCGTCAAAATATTATGAATTACATAAATTTAAAAACTCTCTATTTTCGTCCTGTGTAATGTCTATGGAAGCGCTGCAGTCGATCGCCCGCGGCGGTTGAAAACAGCTTTGGACCAATCAGAATTTATTGCCATCATGTCGTTTCTCTTATCCATTGGAGTTTCTCTAAATTTACGCCTGATTCCAGCATTAAGTTTGTTCGCTTACTATAACGCTTTGGGTATCAATTCTGTAAAAGACAGTCAAAAAAGATGTTAAATACCAGTATTTTGTTAAAGAGAAATAAGCTTTCTTGAGTCCCGTTATATTATTCTTAGCATTTTCTAGAAGAAAATACTGGTAGTATCCACTTTTTTTTGACAGTGTTTTTCCCTCGCCACTGGCCACCCTGAATATTGAATTGCTCAGGGGATAAATATAAATTTTTGTTTTCACTAAGTTTATTCTTGTTTTTAGCAATTTCGATTTCTCATGAAAAATATTTTTTTTACTGTAAAAATATTCATAAAATAAAATATATAAGTTATATATATATATATATATCTCAATATAATATAACTTAATAAAATATAAAAAAATATAATAAAAATTATGAAATATATATTACTATATGAGCAATGATGTTAATAATAGTAATAAACGATACTAAAAGTAAAAAATTGCAAGTAAATAATATTTGAGCATGGTAATCCACATCGGTCAAAATGACCGCTTTGGCGGTTATAGGTATACGTTTTTGCCGGCGGTTCTTGTGTAAATCGACCCCCCCCCCCCCCCCCCTTTCAAATTAGAACAACCTTAAAATCTACCTCATCTGCATATTTTTATTTGGATCGAGAGTGGGGAAAAATATATTTTTTGACAGTAAGTCAATTTTTTTAAATTTTTTTAAGTGTTTGTGAAAAGTGCAACAAAAT
This sequence comes from Maratus speciosus, assembly GCA_963932465.1. NCBI lineage: Eukaryota > Metazoa > Arthropoda > Arachnida > Araneae > Salticidae > Maratus > Maratus speciosus. The sequence goes on from OZ010793.1 coordinate 338,113,920, forward strand.
TCTATTATCCATCCCTTTTTTAAACGTCAGTTTCTGCTATCAATCAACAACTAGACACACTGTTCATTTTTTAAAAATATATAAATCGTTTCGTCGTTATTAGTCGATTTTCATCCGGTTTTTTAAACTGGATAATGATTTGTAAAAATATCAGGAAAACTGTTCATTAATTGCGAACGGTAGACTAGACCAAAAATAGCAAACCTCTGGCACGCGTGCCATAGTGGGCGAGCGGCAGAATATTTTCCGCACGGCATAGATGCAATTTCTAAATAAAAATATAGTACAATTACATAAAATTCATGAATTTAGACTAACTGAGTTTATCTTAATCCCATTGGTTGTCGTTGTTATACTGATTGAAGAAACTGAAATGCAAATGAATGAATCCCAATCCAGCTCAATAATGGCTGTTTTTTGAAGTGAAAACTTCTTTAGGCGCGTTGAGCTTTTTTTGAGATGGGGAAAAAACACTGATTTCGAGACACTGTAACGTAACCGACATGCTAGCATTTTGACACATAGACACTAGCGCGCCAAGCGGTGAATGACAGGAACTTTTCCCTCTTCAGCTCAATCCGCAAAAGAAGAAGGAAGCTAAAACTCACTTTTTCTCCAGGCGTATTGCTAAAACAAATTATTATTTTGTTTTTCGTCAGTTAAAATGAATTATACCGTATTCGTGACCTACCTATTTCGTGTAACTAAAAACCGATAACGCTGTATTTTATCGTGTTGATGGTCTGGCCAATGACCAACAGTATTGGCGGGAATTTCGATTACGGAAGATAAAATACGGGGCACAGATGTCAGATACGCACTTGGGTACCTAATTGACAGCAAAATGGCGTTACTTTATTTTACAAGGTAACCCGGCTACTGTTGCTTATTTATTAATAAATTGTTCATTTACTTTTATTTTATTTTTTTAAATTGTACAATTGTTTTGTTCTATAGTTATTAATGAAATTGCCGTTTATTTATTGTTGTTTACTTTTTAAAACAATAGAAAATAATTTAAAAATATATATTGTAACTGGTATTGGAAAACGGGCTTTCGCCAAATTGACGTTAAAAAATCGCGCCAAATCTGGTTCGTATATCACATCTCTGCCAAATTCTCGGTTTTTTGATTTTTCGACTTTTTATCCAAATTTTCGGATTTTTTAAATTTTCCCTTTCATTGTATCCCAAACACTACCTTCATACCAAATTTCAAGATTCTAGGGATACAGGACGTACCTCTGAGTTTTGATGATCGGTGAATCAGTGTCGAAAAGGCGAAAGTTTAAGTTCATATATCTTCTGAAATAAAAAAGATAGAAACGTGAAATTTCAGCATTTAGTTCCATTTCCACATTACTTTAGATTTACGAAGTTTCAAGTTTCTGGGAAACAAACTTTCAAAAGTACCCTGAGTTGCTTCCAGAAAAAGATGCTTACGGCTGTGCTTGACTTGGCAGGGGCACTGCCGTGTCCCCAGATGCTTTCATTAGTGCTGCTACACAATTCAACGCATAAAACATTTCCTGACGATTAAAAAAACACACACGTAATTGTTGAAGTTTTCACTTCTATTGGCACTCCCGGAGTGCCACTGTTTTTTTTTGTTTGTTTATTTGTTTGTTTTTTTTAAATAGAGTCAAAACACTGTTTTAAACATTAGTGTGGTGAAGGAAATTTTCACCTTGTTATTAATATATTTATAACTACTTAAAAGGTGACAAAAACATATAAAAAACATTATTTAATGCAACCCGAGATCTTTAAAACACACACGCGTTCATTTTCAAAGGGAAAAAAGATGATTGACTGAATAGAAATATATTGTAAAAACAAAAATAGTACGCATGCGCAAGCGGAGTTCAGTCCATTTCTCTGTAGAGGGGTGAAAAGATCAGCTCATATTATCAGGAGGTCTGGAAATAGTACTTAGGATATTGTACCAAATTGCGGGAATATTATAGGAAAGGACACCGTTACAAACATTATCACTTCTAAGTAAAATTTCAATGGATTCACGGATTATTGACGAGTAGGGGTTAGACGTTGAAATGATAATTTTAGCTTTTTCGAAGTTTTTTTTTTTCTATTTTTGGGGGGAGGGGTAGGGGGGGTCTGTTTAACCCTTAAATGCATAGTGTAACTCAGTAGTTATATAATCTTTTTTTAACATTTGGCGCTTTCTATGGGTCTTTGGGTGAACTATTATGTGTTACCTACGTGTGATAAAATGCAAGTTTGTTTTTGTTCTGATTTGTTATCATAACATCTTTTGTTGTTACTGCTTGCAATGTGCTCGGCTGACGCTTTTTCTCTATCTTTATAAGGTGAAAAAAATTTTTGAAGGGTCCTTTTTTTTGCATCAAAAATTTTGTGAAAGGTCCTGTTTTAGCATGAAACATTTTGTAAAGAGTTCTGTTTTAGGATGAAAAATGTTGTGAAGGATCCTCTTTTAGAATGAAAAACTTTGTGAAGGATCCTGTTTTAGGATGAAAAATTTTGTGATGGTTTTTTCAAAGGACCTGATTTTTTTCCCAAACAGATTCTTGACGATGCTGCCATCGCTCCTATCTTTTCTTTCATTAATTTTGTGTTGAAATGGGGGGTCCTATTATGAAGCCTTGAAACAGTTGAATTGTAAAAATTTAGTGCTGTTTGTTTTTCTTTACTTTAATTTTTTAAGCATCGTATTTTTATTTTAACACAAGGTGTTTTGTATGATTCTTATCAGTTTTTAAATGGTCTGCGAGGGTTTTAACTTCGAAATCCCCCCCTTCTCAGGACAGTGTTAAATGTTACCCATTCTTTTTTTTAATTCCAAGATTAAAATTTTAACTAATTTTGATTCATTATGATTTGATCCACTAAAGTTTTTGATTCTTGACACGTCATAAATCACATACAATATTTTTTTGAAAATTTCGGCACGCAGATATGAAAAGGCTCGTTGTCCTTGGACTAGACACTGAACCAGCAGTACCAAATAAGTCGATAAACTTAAATACCATAGTAATTTTCACTTTAGATTAAGTACTAGTTTGAAAGTTAAGGAGTTACAATAACGAAATTAATTTCTGATTCCAATCTTATTTTTTATCTACACGAAACGAAATCCTGTGCAAAAGTTCAATCTTTGTCGAATAGAAGGGGGTGAGGCTTTTCTAATATCTGTCTATTCTCTTATCCGGAACAGTAATAGTCGGGTGTCTAGCGGATAATCGAAGATTTAAAGTAACTATTTTGCTGCCCTATTTTCTTAGACTTCGTATATTAAAAAAAATACGGATTAAAAAACAACTGTCTGTAAAGATGCAATTTAAGAAAACAAACGAATCATTAATCTCTGGTCTTAGATATAGGCACAAAAATTCTGTCTGGGTTTGTAGATTAGTTTCATACATTTTATTTTCTCATCTCCAATTCTTGTTGAAGCAGAAATGTCGATATATCAATGTCGTTAAATAATCAATATACTATTCCGAGGAAATTTTTAGCCAAGCATTACCGAGTTGTATTTTTTGTTTTAAACTTGAATGCTGTTATGTGGCTGACTTCCAAATCTTATATTGGGAAGTAAATGATCCTCAAAGAAAATTTAAAGGTTCGGAAAAGCGAAATATATTTAAGAATAAAATTATACGAGAGGATTTAAGCATTTATGCTCTTTAAACTGGATGATAAATCATACATTTATTTGTAAAGTGACACTAGTTTTACTTTCTTCCATCTTCAATAGAAGAAAGTATTGTAATCGAAATTTTTTCGACTTCCGGTTTTCAACGGATTTACACGTTTTAGGGGTCAGAGATCCCAAAATCATGTTTGTACAAAATGTCTGTCTGTCCGTGTGTCGCCTTTGTACCATCGAAAAATGTATGAAGTTACGCATAGAACTGAACCAAATTTTTTGTGAATATTTTTGGCTATGGTTAGCAGGTCCTCCTTAAATTTGGAAATATTGCTCTTGGAGGGGGCGCTGTAATAGCGATTTTTGTGCCATTTTCATTATTGTACCATCAAAAAATATCTGAAGTTATTCAAAGATCTGAACCAAATTTCATATTTATGTTTTTGGCTATGGCAAGCAGATTCTCCTCAAATTTTGAAATATTCCGCCTGAAGGGGGCGCTATAATAGCGATTTTTGTATAATTTTCTCGATTTTTTGTAGTTCTATTTTACATCAGTGGCTCGTGCAGCGACGGGAACTTCGCATCCTGCTGTGCCGGCTATTCGCAGACAGATGATGTACAACCTAATAACAAAAAACTATTGATTTTAATAAATATCATGATCGAAATTAATTCGTTTTTACTCCAATTAATTGATTAAGCAGAAATTTAAGATGAAAATCAAAGTTGGTGTAGTATTGAACTAATAATATTGAACATTAACATTTGTAACTACTTTTTGAAATGTTAAGATGCATTAGATATAAGACAGTTTTGGGATTGGCACATCCAACTATTTTAGTTAAAATAAACCTTGATTTAAGGAGACGGTGGGCTTAAAAAATTACATTTCATTCTTCATGTTATTCCAGCAAGATATTTTTCAAATGATTGTTCTGTTTCACAAATTTAATATATATTTGGCGAAAACATACTGAAATTTTTAAAATTTTTAAAGTTACTAATCTGTTTTTAAAGTTTTAGGGACGGCAAAAGTAAGAAGCTGCCTAATGCAGCCAGGGCCGAAACTAGCCTTTTATGCACCCGGGCCAATATGCATTTTACCCCCCCCCCCCTCTTCCGCAAAGTATATTTACAAAGAGAATTTTACTAATTTTCTAATAGCCGAATTATTTTAAAATTTAAAATAGGTAATTATAAAATATGTAATACTGAACTACATAATCTACAATGGCGGATCCAAGGGGGAGATCACGGGGGTCATGACCCCCCCCCCCTCTGACCACCAACAAAAATATTCTAAAGATCATTTTAAAAATGAAATATACAGTAGAGCTCCGATTATTCGAGTTCCGCTTAATCGAGTTTTCGCTTTAACCGAGTTATTTTCTTCTGATGGACTGATGGCTTCCATTATCATGAAACAGTGATTATAAATGAAGTGTTAGGTGAAGATGAAAGAGCAGTCGTAAAAAGTTAGAACTCTGATTTTCTGGTCAGAATGGGAAAAAAAATGGTCATAACTTTTTTTACGGCTGCGCTTTCATCTTTACCTATCACTTCATTTATAATGGCTTTTCATAATAATGGAAACCATTAGCCCATCAAAAGAAAACGATCTATTCCAAAGATATAAGTTCGATTGAAAAAAAAACTATTTAATACTTTGAGCAGAAATAAGAGGCTACATCTGCAATTTTCATGACATTAATAGAATCATATAGCTGGAAAAAAATGGCAAAAAATTGTGGCCATTTTTTTCCCATTCTGACCAGAAAATCAGAGTTCTAACTTTTTACGGCTGCTCTTTCATCTTCACCCAACACTTCATTTATAATGGTTATTTCACAATAATGGAAGCCATCAGTCCATCAGAATTAAATGATCCATTCCAAAGGTATAATCCTTCATTTGGCGCCCCCTCTGTCCTCCCCTCCCGTTCGTTTCGGCCCTGATTGCAGCAAACAATTCCGGAAAATTTCGGTACATTTTCCCTGATCAGGTCCTAAAAACCAGCTTCCTTACAGATGTTGATTTATGCATACATGTAGGGAAGTCCGATTAAGGCTTGTTATTAGTCAGGACGCAAATTCCCCTCTCTAATGCTAAACCTATGGGGATTGGAATGCATCCGTATTTTTCAAACTTCGCCTAGGAAAATTAAAATTTTTACCTTCTGTTTTGTGTATGCTCCTCTTGAAGTATGTTTCTTTATTTGTTTATTGGACAAAATGTTTCTAAAATATATATCTAATTTTATATTTTAAGTGAAGCAGGCGAGTTGTAAGTAAGATTTTAACACTTTAAATAAAACTAACAATGCATTTAAAAAATATTTTGTTCAATAAAAAAGAAGGAAGCATTCTTCAAAAAAGTAAAAACAGAAAAAGAAGAAGAAAATAATAATTTTCAGAGGAGAAATTAAAAAAATCCCTGCCGACCCGGCCTACAGGCACAGGTAGATTTCGAAGTTAAATACTAATTTTACCAACAAAAACTAAATCATGATGAGAGATAAATCCACTTTAACAATTTTATATGGCCGCTTTTGACAAGTTTTTAATTTCATTTTTATATAAGAGCTGGCTTTATCTAAATCATGTTAAGGCAGTATTCAAAAAATATTTTTCCATGCTCAATAACTGGAAATTTTCTGACACATTTTCAGATTTATTTTTAAAAGGAAAAATATGATAAAATCCCATAAAAGTTGCTGACGTGATTTTCTAAGAAATTTATAAGCGACCTATGTTTTTTTTTTTTTTTTTTTTTTTCGTTCAATTAATTAAAACTTGATTTATAAACAATTATTTTCTCAGTAAGACCATATTTTTTGTTTCCAACACAATCGCTTCGGGAAATTCGGTTCAAAATGCCCACTTTGACATCCTTTTTTGAAATATATTCTGCTCTATCAAAAAATCAACCATTACGGTACATTACATAGTTTTTGAATAAGAAAACCTACCAATTGGATGCGTTTGAAAGCAAAAATGAATTTCAAAATGAGTCAGAAAATAAGCGGTTTTGATTTGAGTATATCCTTAATACAATATTTTTTTCTTTAACCTATAATGTATTTTTAATTTGTATTTACTGTAAGAATTGGTCCTATCAAAAACTTGTCAATATAAAAGTTGTAGATAATATTAAGAACATATATAATAAATTCATGCAGATTTGATATCTTGTGAATTGACGAAGCTATTGATTTTTTTCTTCTTCAACCCCCCCCCCCTTTTTTTTCGTTTTTATTTTTATTTTTTATTTATTTATTTATTTATTTATTTTTTGTAAGAATTGGTCCTATCAAAAACTTGTAAATATAAAAGTTGTAGATAATATTAAGGCAATTTATAATAAATTTAATTGGATTTGATATCTTGAGAATTGACGAAGTTTTTTTTTTCGGCCCTTGAGCCCATTTTTAGTTTTATCAAAAATCTGTCATACATAAATTTTTGGCCATTTTTAGAAGTAATAATAACTTTAAACTGAGTCGATATGTGTTATAATTAAGAAGTTATGGGGTTTTTTGTTTTTCACAAAACCCCTCCCTTTTTCCACCCCCCTTGGTCCGGTTTTGCCTATTAACGAACTTGGCCGAAATTTTATGTTCCTTTTGATTTTATGCATCAGTTTGGAAAAGATTTGTGCAGAATTATGGAAGTTATCGTGTCCATAAAAATGTGATATATATATATATATGTATATATATATATATATATAAATTTGTTCACTGGGTGTGTTTTTGGATTCTAGGGGTCATGATCGGTGTAGATCTGCATACATTTTTCCGAAATTCGAACATAGGGGAGATCCCAATAGGTAGTATTTGTTAGTATTTGAATCCCAATGAAAAAGGCGTGGGTAAGTTAGATAAAATTGGGACTTACCCGTTCTTCATGATACTTATCTATTTCGGTGTAAATCCACATTTTGTGTAATCCAATATAATGGTTTCCCAATGTAATGTGTTAGTTGTCATATTTTTAATCAACCACTCTTTATAACCTCCTTTGACAAAAAAAAAAAAATTGTAGACTATTATATCAAATGAATAAGCAGTGGTAACACTTTAAGCTATTTAATTCACATTGTTTAAATTGTGAAAAAGAGAGAGCATTTTTCATCCCTCTTCTCTGGAATAACTACATTTTCAGAAAGAAAAAATATTTACATTATAAGATAATAAATCAGTAATAATAATTGTAATAGCAATATCATAATAATAATAATAAATCAGTTTAATGTCTATGAGTCACTCAACAAGTCATTATCTTTATCAAGGTTTTCAAGGTTAAATACATTTTTCGCATTTGAAAAGATTTATGGCTGAGTTGAAATGACGCATTATTTATGTAACTGAGGAAATTATCTTTATCACGGCTAATTAGCTTGATTTATATCCATCAACTCCTCCTTAATTTCTGAAGTTTCATTCTCACACAAATTTAAGTTCCTTCTATGGGTTTGAAAAACAGGTTTGGGAACTGGTTTCGTAAACAGGTCTGCTACCATCAATTTGGTTGGGCAGTACTTTAGGTTGATAGTCCCTTCTTGCTTTAGTTGTTTTATCAGGTGGAACCTAATTTCAATGTGTTTAGTCTTGCTTGAGTGCTTTTCTAATTCTATCATCTTGATCGTGGACTGGTTGTCTTCATATAGGTCTATAGGTAAGGTTTGCTTTAGGTTTAATTCTTCCAGTAGATTGACTAGCCACTTTATTTCAATTGCTGCATTTGCTGCTGACACATACTCGGCCTCTGCCGATGATAATGCAATGCAGGATTGTTTCTTGGTCGACCACTGTATGGGGTTTCTTCCTAACATGTATAGGTTCCCACTCGTTGATTTTCGTGAATCTACATCTCCTCCCCAATCTGCATCCGCATAAACTTCAAGTATCGGTTTCTTTTCTCCGCTCAGAACTAGACTATAATTTTTTGTAGTCTTTAAATATCTTATCGCTCTTTTTACTGCATTCCAGTCTTTCATTCTTGGTGATTCATTTCTTCTGCTAAGAATGTTTACTGCTGCACAGATGTCAGGTCTGCTTATAGTTGCTCAGTGTTGCCAGATTGGGGATTTTTTTAATTCAGATTTTTTGACTGTCACCACTTTTTCAAAATAGTATAATTCGCCTTATTTATCAGAATTTTTAATCTATATTTAAATATGCCGAATATTTCTATTTAAAAAAAGCGGTGACAATCAACAATCTGGGGACGAAAAAGTCCCCAATATGGCAACAATGTAGTTGCTAGATATAGAAGTGCTCCTATGGCTTGTCTGTAATATGTGTTGTTTGGTAAAATGTTATCCTCATCATTAAAGCGTGTGTAATTTGTTTCCATGGGTGTGCTACACGGTTTTGCATCTTGCAAATTAAATTTATTGATTAATTCTTCTATTTTCTGAGTTTGATTTATCATGTAGCTTTTATTTACTTTTTTAATGTTCATAGATAGGTAGTTACTAATGTCACCTAAATCTTTTAGCTCGTATTCTTTATTTAAGCTCGCGATTACTTCCTCTATTATTTCGTCTTTTCCAGCAATTAAAATGTCGTCTACGTATGTTATTATGTATGTTGTGTTATCGCCCCTTTTTCGCGTAAAAAGGCATGAGTCAAATTTGCTCTGACTGAAATTCATCTTTTTTAGTGTTTCTGTGATTTTATTATGCCACGCTCTCGCGGCTTGTTTAAGTCCGTATATGGCTTTGTTTAGCCTACATACTTTATTTTCCTCATTTGGTTTAGCGAAACCTTCTGGTTGTGACATACATATCTCCTCCTCAAGCTCTCCATGTAAGAACGCGGTGTTAATATCGATATGTTTTACATTTAAATTTTGATGCAATGCTGTTATTAATAATGCTCTTATTGTTGTATATGACACGACTGGTGCATAAGTTTCATCATAATCCTCCCCGAATTTTTGTGAATATCCTTTTGCAACTAAACGTGCTTTATATTTTTGGATTTTTCCTGTGTTGTCGCGTTTTAGTTTGTAGGTCCATTTGCAACCTATTATTCTCCTATTTGGTGGAGGTTCTACAATTGACCAAGTTTTGTTTTTCATAAGGGAGTTCATTTCGCTTTTCATTGCATCTATCCAATTTTGTTTATCCTTAAAATTTTCCATGTTTTCGATTTCCTCATAATTTTTTGGTTCAGTAGCGTTTTCGTTCTTAACCATGTATATTAACCTATCAGGAGGTACACCTTTATTAATTCTTTCTGATCGTCTAAGTTCTGCTACTGGTTGATTGGACGTGGATGGTGTCTCATTGCTATTTGAAATTTCTATTTCTACAAAGTTTTCGTTAACCCGATTTTCATCTTGTTTTGGTTTGTTTTCTACTTTCTCGTTTCTATATTTAAATTTGTTTTCGAGAAATTTAACGGTTCTCGCGATCTTTATTTCATTTCCTCCTACATATATTCTATATCCTTTGGATTCATTATCATATCCGACGAAAATTCCCTCTATAGCTTTATCGTCTAATTTTTGTCTTCTGGCTTTACTGATATATGCGAAGGCTTTGCAGCCAAATACCCTAACGTAACTTAAGTTTGGCTGTCTGTTTGTCCATAACTCGTATGGCGTCTTTTCATTTGCTTTTGTCGGTAGTCTGTTTTGCAAATGATTTGCTGTGCAAATTGCTTCCCCCCAGAACTTTAATGGTAAATTTGATTCACTTAACATTGTCCTTGCCATTTCAACTAACGATCTATTTTTTCCTCTCTGCCACACCGTTCTGGCTTGCGCAATATGGAACTGTGTGTTGATGTTTTATCCCATTAGCCCTGAGGTAATTTTCTATTTCATCTGATGTGAATTCCCCTCCGTTATCTGTTCTAATTGCTTTCGGTTTTTCTCCAAATTTGTTGTTAATTAACGCGATGAATTCTTTAAGTTTTTCGTAAACTTCACTTTTTCTAGACAATAGGTATATGATCGTAAATCGTGAGTAGTCATCAATAAAAGTCAAAAAGTATGATTTCCCCCCTATTGTCGGTGTTTGAAAAGATCCGCACACGTCGGAGTGAATAAGCTGGAGTCTTTTAGTTGCTCTATACTCTGCAATTTTTGGATAGGGTTCATCAGTTAATTTTGCCTTAATGCACGGTTCGCAATCTATGTTATGCTTACAGTTGTTTATTTGGATTCCTCTAGCTAATTCCTTTTGCGTAATTTCTTTAATTGATGTTAGATTTCTATGTCCTAACCTACGATGCCATAATTCTAGGCAATTTTTGTTGTTGCAGCTTTGTGCTACGTTTGCATAGTTTTGGAATGCCAACTGAACTTCGTATAGGTTATTTACTTTTCGCGCTTCTAAGCATATTTCTCCGTTAAGTTTGAACATACATTTGTCATTTCTGAATATAATTTCGCATCCATTTTGCGTCGCTTTGCTAACCGATAATAAATTTGTTTCGATTTCAGGTACTAGTAATACATCTTTAAGTGTTATTTCATGAACTATGTTGTCTGATGTTCGCGTGTTTATATTTACGTCACCTGACCCGTAACTGATAAGTTTTTTTCCGTTTGCGATGGTTACATTTGTTTTTTCGCGTGATTTTATTTCTGTAAACATTGATTCTGAACACACAATATGGCTTGAGCTGCCACTGTCTACTATAAATGTTTTGTTTTCTATTCCTTGTGTTATAAAGGCGTAATTTTTATTTTCGCTCGCCCTCCATGTATTGTTTTCATTTTCAGAGTGACTGTACCTACGGTTTGATTCTGGTGTTTGTTCACTTCTAAAATTGTTTTCACTCTTTTGAAAAACTAGTGATGTAGAGTAATGTTTTTTGTTTGGTCTAATGTGTTGATTTTGTGGTGTATTTTGTGTTTTGACTTTATTATGCCAACATTCCTGGGTACAATGGTTTCTCATCCGACAATTGGAGCAGTATTTATTACTTGTTTTGTTGTTGTAATTTTTCTGTGCTTTAAATGCTCTGGCAGGATTTTCTGTTCTCTCATTATTATCATATCGTCGGTTATATTCGTCAATAAATTTAGACTTAATAAATGATGGTGTGAGTTGATTTTCTTCTCTCGACTCAAGGGCAGTAATAAGAGTATCATAAGATTGGGGTAGGGAGCATAATAACAGTGCAGAAATGTGGTTATCATTTATAACTTCTCCTATGGCCGCTAATTTATCTACTAATTCCATTATTTTTGTAATATGATTAACAACGTTGCCACCTTCCGCTAATTTAATCCCGTAAAGTTTTCTTAAGAGAAAAAGTTTGCTAGACAAATTATGTCGCTCATGGATTTCACGCAAAGCTTGCCAAGTTTGTCTGGCTGTCTGTAAATTTTTAACATGAGTAATCTGACTATCATCAATTGTTAGATTAATTAGAGCACGGGCTTTCTTATCACTTTTGGACCAAGCGTCCGTAATTGGATTAGGCGGTTCTTCCGTAATTACATGAAATAAGTCTTCTTTAGTTAACATCATTTCGGTCTTGAATTTCCAAATCGAGTAGTTCGTAGCTGTAAGTTTTTCAATTGCTAAATTATCTTTAGAAGCTGCCATTTTCTTAACTGTTGATTACTTACGTGTTACCGTAAAAAGTTCTTCCAACTTTTCTTTTTGAAAGTTTAAAAGTTTATTTATCAAATATCTGATATTTCAGATTTCAGTGGAGGCTATTTAATTTACTTATTTTTATTCAGTGATCAGTAATCATAATCTTGTTAGTATTTGAATCCCAATGAAAAAGGCGTGAGTAAGTTAGATAAAATTGGGACTTACCCGTTCTTCAGGATCCTTATCTATTTCGGTGTAAATCCACATTTTGTGTAATCCAATATAATGGTTTCCCAATGTAATGTGTTAGTTGTCATATTTTTAAACAACCACTCTTTATAACCTCCTTTGACAAAAAAAATTGTAGACTATTATATCAAATGAATAAGCAGTGGTAACACTTTAAGCTATTTAATTCACATTGTTTAAATTGTGAAAAAGAGAGAGCATTTTTCATCCCTCTTCTCTGGAATAACTACATTTTCAGAAAGAAAAAATATTTACATTATAAGATAATAAATCAGTAATAATAATTGTAATAGCAATATCATAATAATAACAATAAATCAGTTTAATGTCTATGAGTCACTCAATAAGTCATTATCTTTATCAAGGTTTTCAAAGTTAAATACATTTTTCACATTTGAAAAGATTTATGGCTGAGTTGAAATGACGCATTATTTATGTAACTGAGGAAATTATCTTTATCACGGCTAATTAGCTTGATTTATATCCATCAGTATTTAATACGAAATGTACCTAAAAAATACAGATGCATTCCAAGCCCACAAGTTTAGAATTACAGACGGGAATTTCCAGCCTGACTGATGAGGAATTTTAACGGGTCCATTTCTGTGCAATTCATGAGTTGGTGCAGGTATAGACATCCCATAAAAATTGATAACATCACAATTAAAAGATGCCATTTATCTGACATGTTTCAATGACAACATTTTCCAAACTTGTGCCATATTTTGGACTTTTTGTGGAAAATAACATTTTAAAAATAAGTTTTGTTACTTCATACGTATGTTTTCGTGATCTGCTATATCACTCAATAAAACCTTATTGGATATTCTAAAATGTCATGTCTACAAGATTCTTCAAGTGTGTCAGCAATATAACAGTTGAAAGATTCTTCTGAAGAAATGCAAAATATTTTGTGTTACCGAATTCAAACACCGCTGTGAAATAATATGTATAAAACGTTTTCTATTATATACTAAATACGTTTTATTTTATAAGCTGCAACTACATTAAAAAAAAGAAGAAGAAGAATTTTCATTAATAGAATGAAGCCAACAGAATAACTACTAAAATATTTTGCATTTCAGCTGCAAGTCAAATACAAGGTTAGATCAAAAAGTTCCGCTACTGATTTTTTATTTTAATGAAAAAATATTTAGACAACTTTCAACCTTTTCAAAATTTAATCTTTCTGCATCAATGCAGCGTTCTTATCTTTTTTTCGAACCATAGAATAATTTATGGTACAACTAAAAGTACTTTTTACGACTTTTCAATAATTTCTTCTCTTATTTGAAGTATTTGTTCTTTTAAACTTTTCTTTTCAATTCTAGAAAAGGAAATGTCTGTTGAACTCAAGTCTGGTGAATATTGAGGTTACAGAATGTGGCCTGTTCACTAGTGTGATGAAATAGGCATTGTTGTTTTTTCCATTGCCGATTTCTTCGTGCTTTTTCCCGTAAAAGTTGTAAAATATTAACATAAAATTTTCTTGGCCAAGAGCAGTGATGTCTTTTGGTTTAATATCTTTTACTGATGTTGATGACTGTTCTGTGCGGACATCATCTTCTTTTGAAGTTCGGCTATCTTTAAAACGTTTATCCCCTTGAGGGGCAAGCAATTGGGTTTGTGTAATGCTGAATTTCCACCGGAAATTTAGAAAAAAAAATTTCAAAATAAAGAAACGCAATTTTCCGACTTTTTTTTCGATTTCGAATACTGTTTGAACCGGGGCTCCCGTGGGCAGCCCCACACATCCCCAGCATCAGGACTAGTGAAAAATGACGTGACAGCATTGAAGACGTGAAGTGTAAAACAGTCGTGAGTGCATTGGCATCATGGCGTGGAAAGATGGTGGAATAAGCAAGCAGGGTGGTAGGGTGGTAAAGCGGCCAGAACTTCATAAAAACAAAGATCCTTTTCAAGGACCACACATTTTTTACATAATTTAAACTTAAATTTTCCTAACACTGTGAAATTATTTACAATTTAGAAAAAATATATACCAGATTATTTACACAAATTAATTACAAGATTAAGAGCTGGCCCACACCGCTGTACACACGTCTGACGCGTACGACAGGAGAGGGAGGAATGACTCTCACTTGGAACTTGGAACGAATTAGTTATGGAGCACCTTAGAGAAACTTCCTTATCTCCAGTAATAAAAGTTCGTGGGAAAATGAGTGCTCAGAACCATAGATGTTTCATAAAAATATCAGAACGTGACTCCCCAAGAATCATCACTAACCAAAGGCACTAATCAGGACCATACTGTAATAAAAATAAATAAATACAATGACTCTCAACCGGAGCAAAAAGTCGTATAAGTAAGCGCTGGGCAAAAGAGGCGGAGCCTCGGAAGAATGGAGAAATTTCATTGGCTTAGAGAAGTTAGCAGTCGAATTCGAGAGAAAGTTAAAGAATTTGCAGACAAAGTTACATTACGTTAGATTTAGTGTTGTTTTCATTGATAATTTTTTAATAGTTGGACATTCCGTCCATAAATTTAAGAGTTTTATTCGCAATATCTGATTGCTTAGTGATATCAATATAAAGTTTTTCTAGATAAACAGTAAGGTCTGCCAAAGAGTTAATTCTAAGCTCAATTTTAATATTTTTCAAAATTTGGAAGAGTTTTGTAACATCATTCCCAAGTTCGTGACTCTGGTAAATCGGATCATGGGTAAGAGAGGCCGAATAAGAAGGAACAGTTTGGATTTTAGAATTTTGAACTGACGGGACATTAGGAAGATTTTTAGTTTTAGTGATGTCAGCATAGGACTTACTTTTGAAGGGATATTTTTTACATCCGCGAAAAGATGCTGGGTGCGATTCTGAGCAGTTACAACAGATCGGTTCAGGTTTAATTTCGTGAGTGGTGATTTTCTTTTCAGGACATTCTGAACTTTTATGGAATTCGTCACATTGGACACATCGCGATTTAATGAAACAATTACTTTGGTGGTGGAAAAAAATTTGAAAAAAAGTTGAAACACTGCGCGGCTTTTTTTGGAGCTCTATAGCTCAATTTTCCGACTTTTTTTCCACCAAAGTTAGAAAAGTAAATTTCATAAAATTTTTCCGGTGCAAATCTTCATTAATCGTAGGTGGGGTAAAATATATCCCACCGCCCCTCAAGAGGTTATACCTCTAAAAAGTAATGGACCGTGACACAGATTTATTTCCTAAAGTTCTTTAACCCTTTCAGGGGCAGAATAATTCTGTTCGTAAAATGATGGAATAATTGATTGACAACAGAATATTCAAACGAATTTCTTAGAAAATAAAAAACCGCCATTTTGCACTTTTATTACAAAAGCAAAATTTTATTGAAACATTCTTGGTGTCATTTGTCAGTTTTGGAATTAAAATTAGGTGGCTAGACCCTCTTGCCACCGCCCTTGAAAGGGTTAATAAGATCTTTAGTTTATTTTCCAGAGTATTGTTCAATTTTACACAAAATTTAGTCAGAATTCGTCTTCTTTGTTAGCAAACATTGCGAGTTTCCTTTTGTGCAAAAAGGCCTGTAGTGATGCAACACTAAGTACCCTTTTTTTAAATACAAGTTCAGAAACCTTTAAAAATACATTTATATGGAAAAATTAATTAGAATTTCAAATATAGTAAGAAAGAAATCAGTTCGGGATCTTTTTTATCACACCTTATTTTTATTCAATATATACAATGATCTACCAATTTACTGCAGAAAATACTCGCCTTTTTTTCCGATTACGTTGGTACATCCTTTAACATTATTGCGGTTTTCACGATGTAAAGGCTATCATTCGATTTATATTTATATTTGAAGAAGCCGCAGGGAAGGGGGGTAGGCTTTCTGTGAAACTGCTCTGTGGTTATGACAGATATTTGGCCTGGGAAGAGTTCGCTACTTTACAGGCAAATGAAGGTAGCGAACATGACATAAATACTAAAGAAAATGAAGCATAATAAAATAATTGTATGCTAAGTCTATATATCACCATAGTCAACTAAAGGATTCGTCTAAACTACTGTATCTAGATGATTGGTGTGACAATCGGTCAACCAAACAGCACAAAAAATTTGTATCCCTGAAAGATGCTGAACGAAAAATGTCGGTCGCAGCGCTGCGCTGCGCTGATGTCGACTGAGAAAACGTTTCGGCCAGTGAAGAACTAGCAGATGCCGCTGCGATCGACATTTGTCATTCAACATCGTTCAATATTTATGGGATTCAATTCTTTAGCATTTTTAAAAGCATTATTGGAATAGCCGGTTTCCATCTTCTAGACGCTATAGTCTAAATTTATGTGTCTTTCATGCCAGCTAATCTTGATGGAATTGTAGAAAGAGAAGGAAAAAATATGCACAAATTTCTACGCTGAGAATTTTATAGACCAATTCAGCTTTCAAACCACTTCGTAAAAATATTTTTTGGCAAGATAATGTTAATTATTTGAAGAACTTTAAATCTGTCTTGGTACATGACGTAATTGCATGGAAAATCATTGATTTTTAATAGTGCATCCGTCAACATTCTTTGATTGACACACTACCTGCATTCTGCGTGATGCTAATAAGACAGGTAGATTGACGGCATTACCAGTGTGCAGCAAAAAATAAACCAATCCGATTTAGCCTTCTTCTGTTCTGGGTCTAGGTCGAAAGAGAAAAATAAAATTATATAAACGGAAGTAGAAAAATAAAGCTATTTGAAGACGTCATCCTATAAAAGTTTAAAAGATGAAAGATGCTTAGAAATAAAACAACACGTACAGATTGGGGAAGCTATACGAATAAGAAATTTATCCTGAAGGTATAAATAGCGTATAAATGCTCAACATATGAAAATAAATAATTGCATCATAATATATGTGAGGAAGTCATATAAAAATATCGATCGAATATTTGAGATTTTATGATGAAATAAATAACTGTATGAGAACAAAAAAGAAGAGTCATAGGAAAAGCGTAATAACATTACCGATTATAAAATAAATAATAAATTAAATTAAGTATTCTTGCAGAACTTAAATTAGTATCTATATTATAAAGGATAAACATATCTGTGCGTAACGCATACGTCATTTTGCGAATGGCAACACTTTGAAATTTGAAATAACATTTAGGTTTTGCAATTATATCTACTGCAAATTTTTAAACTTATAAACATCGCATATTTTAAATTTTTGCACCCTCGTATGAAGAAAAAAATGCTCTTTTAAATGCAATTTGTTTGAAAGCTGTATCTCAATTTATTTTTGAGATATTAATTTTTTGTAATTTTTAATACCATTTTTCTAATCGTGGCAACAAAAGTACTCCATTTCTATTAAAAGTAAAGGGAAAATAATCATTAAAAATAATTAAACCATGACTATATCCTTATTTATGCCATTTTCCCATTACAAATAAAAGAAACTTTTTCTAATTTTTTAACAGAAAATGACGTCAGCCATTAAAAAAAACACGCATTCTTCTTCATAAATCAAAAGATTGAAGAAGTTATTTCAATATTTTTACATTACGCTGATACTGGGTTTGAGACGTTAGGCAAAATGATTCAGTGAGTAAAAATTATGTCATATTTAAAACAAAACAATCATTTTATTTGATAAAACTAAATATTTGACCAATACTAAATGGCCAAAACTATGGCAACTAAAGGCAAGTTTCTGAATGGTAAATTTTCGCGGGTACTGAAATTGCAACTTAAATTTTATGCGAAAGTTCACACGAAAAGTTTTATCAGACAAACGTGACTTTAAGTTTGGAAATACCTTAATTAATAATGTATTGTGCGTTAAAATACTTTTAAATTGTGAATTTGAGTGGGGCGTATGTAAATTTTGAGAATGTGAAAATAACGTATAGTTTAGATTTTAAGGGGGGAAATTTTATGATGTGACAAAGCGAAATCCTTTTTACTGATTTTTCATCCCGTAAAAACAAATGTAAGTGCCTCAATCAATAACTTCAACATAATTACTTATCTTGATTACGTATTCTAATACAGTTTAATTTTTCAATAATTTAAGCAGTTGAAGTTTTTGGAAATAATATTTTGGTAATTTTAGGTTAAAAACACTGTTTTAAGAGTTAGATAACCAATGCAAGATGAATTTTTTATCGTAATTATTTTTGTAGGTTTAAAAATTCGATCTAACAGATCCATACTAAACATTTTAATTCGTCGAATTTCGACGGGTTCCAACTCGTATTTTTAAAAGTTGTAAGTAGCTGTCATCCACCTCCGCAGAATAGAGAAAGTAAAGGGTGTTTTTTTTAGAGGTATACAGATTTAAAACGAAATAAAACACATAAAAATAATGTTAATGGCCATGATATTGGCTTTATTAAATAAATAATTTTATGCCATTAGTGTTTAAAAATATTTTCGGGCATATAGGCGCAGCGGCTGGTTCGAATGAAGCACAATCTGGAAGTCCAATTTTCGACCACTTTATCGAGCACCTGGGGCCAGTATATCAGCAATAACTCGGCGAATGTTGATTTCCAAGTGGTTCAACGTTTGTGGTTTACCGGCGTAGACCATCGACTTCACATATCCCCATGGAAAATAATCAATTGGTGTGAGATTAAATGACCGTGGAGGCCAGTTCACAGGTCCATTACGCGAAATTATGTGCTTCACCGATCGTACGATGCGCAAGATGGTCACGCGGCTTGGCTCACACAAGCTGGATCTTGTAAGCTCCTAAACCAAGATCTTATCGCAAAATCTTCCATAAAGGGAATGAGCTCAGCTCTAATTACTGTGCACGATGACGAATTGACTCGTTTGGGTCCTCCTCAGCACTACGCTCCACAGCAGCAATAACTTCTTCGGTGCACACTGTTATACTGTTAACACCGACGCTAGAACAGCGTCAATAATAGCGTTGTTGTTGGACAAAGAGACAGGGAAACGTACAAACATGTCATTTTTGATTTCGGGACCAGCATGGAAAACACTCTTTCGAACAAAAAACTATTATGCAAATTGGAACATCCGTTCAAAATTTATGGGTAACATGCATAAAAAAAAATATGTAGAAATAAAACGTCTTTTTTTTAAGTCGCTTATGTAAGATCCAGTTTTCAGTTTCGAATATCCCATTTTCGTGGACGATAAGAAAATAGCGGTTCATCTTACTTCCTCTATTTGTTCACGAACTGAAAATCTATCGAACAAAACTTGATGACTCGACTCGCATTAGGGTAATTTCAGGGAAATTCAATTTCGGTCCTCTCGAGTGTTTAACCGACTTTTCATTTCGCTGGATCGATATTTTCTTAAATCGAGTCCTATGCTCTACGGGATACGTTTCATATTTATTACGATGTACAGTGGAGTGTTTGAAGCAAAATCCTGGCCAAAATTATTTCTCATGTATTTTGCAGTTAAAATCATTGCTGTTGACTTACTATTAGTAAATATACTTAATTAATGTTATATACAAGTAAAAGTATTTTAATAATAATAATAACAAATATATACATACATATATATATTTAAATTTTAACCTACTCAGGACAATGTCATATTAATTTCTAATACAAACTATACTATCTTAAATGAGAGTAATATGCATGTTTTAATAAATTTATTATTTATTCTTCCCTCTCCCCTTAAATTATGTATGTTTAATTTTTAAGAAAGTTTGTAGACACATTTAATGTAACTTATTAATTAAAAAATTAATTATTATTAATATTAATTCCTTAGCATCTTAATTTTAATTTTTATATTTAATTATAAATTAATTTACATGATGATGCAATGTTGTCACAGGAATTTAAACTGTGGTATGTTATAGCGAGGTGCAAATATTTATGCGAAACATTAACAATCATCATTTTCACCATTTTACATATCATTTTGATTTAATATATCAATTACTAATTTTTATAATGCAATTGTATATATTTATTAACATATTTTTAATTATTATTTAATTATCATATATCTGTCTCTAAACAGTATTTGCTTTAAACTTAATCCATTAATAGTTATTAATAGTTTTTATTTTACTAATAAGTCAATAGATGGCAGCACCACACTGATTCATTTGAATACATGGAGCAGTTCATTCTCAATTCTAAATTATCTATAGAGGGAACTGGTTATATATAATGGGAGTTTGCTTGACTATGCTGTATATTATTGATCCTTGGTCTACCTTCTACCATCATATAAAAAACGTTTTTGGCAACATGTGCTGGTGATCTCCAATGAGTGTATTTGTTATGCCTACTGCTAAGACAGTATAAATTTTAATTTGGTAAATTGTTTTTTTATTTTTCCTCTATCCTTTTTAATATTGTTTTATCTTGAACTTAATTGGTGTTCAATGGTTTATTTCTCGGTTTTATGTGTATTGTAGTCCCCAGGGTTGTTTGGTTTAAACCACGCTGGTTTAAAAAAAAAAAAAATGCTGGTTTTTTTCGGTCTGGTTTTTTCTCTTTTTCCCTAATGTTTTTATTTATTTTACACATTATTGAAAAATGCAAAATCCAAGTTATGCAGAAGCTGCAAGCAAAGCTTTAGAAAAATGATGAATTAATAAATTTGTAAAGTGACGAAGATTTTTAATCAATCAAACTTTTCTTATAAGCTTTAAATCTACATGGCAGACTAGAAAAAAAAAAAAAAACAAGTAGTTAGTTTTCTTTGTTCTTCTTTTTTTTTAAGCCTTTTATTTTAAAAAATAGCGAAAATGGCACATTTGAGCTAAAAATACACTTTTACGACTTAGATTGCTTGATTAGTGGCTTAAGATTTACTAAGGATTACATTATGCCTCAATGATGACATAATCATAAGTCATTCTCACCATTGGTTACTCTTTGTTCTGTATGTTAATAAATGATTGACTGTGAAGTTTCTTTGCTGTATGGGTTTAGTAAGCCTTTATTTTTCTTGCCATTCCTTCATTTGGGATTGGAGTTTTGCATTATGATTTTATTCTGCTACCAGCAGGGTTAGTACGGTTTAAATAAATTGGTTAAACAACTGTTTTTTTGGAAAAAAATCTAATATAATATTTTCTCCTTTTTGTAATTTAAGTGCTTCAAATTATTGGATATAAATAATTTATAATTTTAACATCTTATCCCTCACTATGTCACAGTGAGACATAGTGAGTCTAGGTTATATTTGTATGCATGTAGAATGCAAATTGCATGTGTTGATGAACATATCTGAAGCTCTAAAGAGAAAATTTAAAACATGTGAATTTAGCAAAGATAAAATAGATTAAAAATATTCAATATTTTGAATGAAATATTTTCCTTTGAGAAAACGCAGATTATTTACAATTAATAACATAAAATGACCATTAAGATTTCAATCAAGCTGTAAAAGAAAATTTTCTTGATTGGGGAAATTATCTTTTAAGGCTGTTCTCCACTGCTCTACTCAACAAGCGCAAAACGCTGTGACAAATTTACAAATTCATTTTTTAACAGAAAGATATAAAATTGGAAGGCCTGACTATGGAAGCGATTTTGAATCAAACTGTGTTTACCATTTTTGATAAATAAATTACCTATTGGGTTGAAAAAAAAAAAACGGGTTTTTTACCAATCCTGGTAGTCCCAAATTTATATTCTTTGGCTAATTTACGGCTAATAGGAAAATGAAACCACACATTTTATTTACGGAACTTGAGGCATTTGAGACCCGATGATTCTATCTAAGTTCTACAAATTTTCATTATTCCGTTTCAGTTATTCAATTCCTGCTGTTTTTTTACTATGTTTTTGGAATCTATGTTAAGTGTATTGGGGAGAGCTGTATTTTTGTCAATTTGTTAATGTCATTTTATTCATAATTTCACCGATTTTGTTGGTAATCAGTAATATATATATATATATATATATATATATATATATATATATATATATAACCATTTAATAAACATTACCGACCACCAACAAAAACTGTGAAATTATGAATAAAAGGACATTAATATAAATAAATAAATATATATATATAATACTAAGTTTACTTAACTTTTTACTGTTTATAAGACGAAAGTAATATTTCATACAGTTGTTTTACTTACAAATAATGTTTAATTAAATGTGGTTGATTGTACTATATGTAATCTTTTAATTATTTATATAAACGAATGTATTAATAGATATATTATTTGCATTTAGTATTTAGCAAAGTTGAGTCTCTAAAGTTGAGTTGTAGCAGATTCTGGTTTTTGAGTGTTATTAATAGATTACCAAAACGATTTATATTTAAAAATAGCAAACATATGAGGAAAAAATATATATTTTTAATTGGCCTTCAAAACTATAAGCAATTCGGCTTTACTTCGTTCGGTAAATCCTGCCACGCCGATAAAAAGCTGTATATTTAAATCAATATGCCTAAATTAGAGCTTAAAAGGCTTAAAAAGGACACATTTTTTTATTTTTTTTATTACATTAAAAATAAAGTTATAAAGTTCAACAATTCCTGAAGCCGCAAAAATTGTACATTTAAACATAACTAAACATAATAACAAAGTTGAAACGTAACAATAAATCAGTCTTCTTGCAAAGACACCTTCTCTTAACTGAGTACTGGAACCGACGAATATGACTCATGCTCCTGAAATAGACATAGAACGATGCACCAGTCAGCTATTATCAAATGCGCGTTTTAGAGTTGCTGAGAAAAATTTATAGAAGTCTAAAGGATCGATGCACCAGATAGACAACTATTATAAAATGTTCGTTTTACAGTTGTTTATCAAATTTTAATTCTTGCATTGTTGACCAGGTTGTGCGACGTCGACAGTCGTTAAGATTATTTTGAACTCTAAATTTATCGTAAAATTGACTTGAATTTTAGACTCATTTTAGAATTTAGAGATGACACGATACTACGGCATACAACAATTTTAGATTTATTTTAGAATTTAGAGATGATACGATACTACAGAATACAGCAGAACAGCCATCGTAAGGGTAAACGTTAATAACAATAATAATACTTTGAGTTTCAAATCACCAAATTTGAGACTGGATATTTATTTTATTTTATTTTATATTTATTATTTTTTTTTAATGAAAGATATTGTTCTAGGAATCTATAAAAGTGTTTAAGTACAAATGCATATTGAAAAATCGCAGTATTTCATATTAGGCCGTTTACGGCCTTGATACTAACGTAAAACATTTTATTTTTCAAAGTGGTTCATTACATGAATCGGCATTAAAATTATTACAGAAAGAAATACTTTTAAAAATGCATATCAGCCATTACTTTTAAGTACAATTATCCCTAAAGATTAAGGTTACGTTCCAAGAAAAACTTATGAATGTAATACTCGAAAGTTGACACTATTTTCTGGTACAAAAAAGGTGGTTGATTTCCATGAAATTTCAGTACATACGCTATAAATAAGTTTAAGTATTTATAGATACATATCTATGTAGCATGCATTATTTATTTATTTAAACAGCATCAAGGCATCTCACAAGGTGCAGCCTCTTCTAGCATGTTATCTGACTTCTATCTTTATTTCTATGAAAGAAATATCATCAACAATATTTTGTTATATAAATATATAGAAGATATAATTATATTTTCTAAGTACAATCAATTATGTCTCTTCTTGTAGTTTACCTTCCTAATCTAGAATTTAGTACTACCAATTTAACTAATTCTACTATTAATGTTATTTATGTTAGTGTTGGTATCGAAAATAATAAAACTTTAACATTTAATAGTTATAATAAAGGGGATGATTTTTTATTTAATGTAATTAGTTTTAGTAATTTTAATTCATGTCTACATATTTCAGTTTAAAGAAATATTCTTCAAAATCACTGTAATTGCATTAAACTTTTACATGCTTCCTAACATGTAAGGCCACATTTAATATATTTAAAACAAACAGCGCTGATATATAATTATCCACTTTCTTTTATTTTATCATGGATAAAACATTAAATATCCATTTTCATTTATTAGTTTGGATATTTATTATGTAAAAAATATATATAATCAGAAAAAATGCTTAGAGTTTGCGCGGATAACTGAAAACATTACAAAAACACATAAAAAAGGTATGTATATGTATTTTAAATTTTCAATATACTATTAAATACTTTTATTTACATTTTCTACTTTTTAATGCTTAAAATATTTCGTTATTGCCATTTCGCAGCCAGTTGGCGTATTTTGGCTATCGTGGTTTGGCGCATCATCAAATCCATTGTTTTTTGAATTCATATAGAATTGTAACCGTAAAAGAATATTGAGCGATTACTCACCTGTGGAAGAATAATGGAAAAATGACTTAACAAGCCTTAATTATAAATTAACAACTTAATTTTATCAGTCAGGACGAAAATTCCCCTTTCTAATGCTAAACCAATGGGATTGGAATGCATCCGTATTTTTTAAATTTCTCCTCAGAAAATTAAACTTTTACCTTTTGTTTTCTGTATGCTCTATGTTTTATATGTTAGAATCTAAGTGAAGCTGGCGAGTTGCAAGTAAGATTTTAACTCTTTAAATAAAAATAACAATGTATTTTTAAAATATTTTGTCCAATAAAAAAGAAAAAGAATTTCTTCAAGAAGAAGAAAAATTTAATTTTCTAAGGAGAAATGAGAAAAATACTGAAAAATACATTCCAAGCCCATAGGTTTAGCATTAGAGAGGGGAATTTCCAGCCTGACTGATGAGGAGCCTTAAGTTCTAAAAATATTAAAATGTTGTATTTTTGCATACAAAAACCGTGTTAAGCTAAATAAAAGAGTGTATAAAACATTTCTTTTCTTTCATTTATTTTTGTAAAATATTATGAAATAGAAAATGATTGTTGAAAAAATCCTAGAATAACATTCATACTAATTCTATTTTTTGATATAAAAATTTCTAGGATGCGTTATTGAATCAAAGGAAAACGGTAAGGCACGTCCTTCAACAATAAATAGTAACGTCATTTAAGTTCCTGTATGTTATTTAATCAGATAGTGAATTAACTTTAAAAAATTTGGGTCATGTAACATAATACCAAGAATTTCTTTGTTATAGAGAGACAAATAAATATTTTAGATTTTAGATTTCTGTCGACATTTAGATTGTTCATTTACCATGAAATTACCATTATCAGGAAAATCATTTAATGTGAAGAAAAAGAACCCCAACCTTCTTTTGTTTTTACGTTTCGTTACCTTGGTTGTTTTTTCCATTGAATTTGGGAGTATTCCTAACCTTCTTTATATTTAAAAATTTAAAGAAAAACAAGAAATATGCGGAAATCATGAAGTTATTTTCAGATTTTCATACTTTTCAATAAAAAAGATAAAAAAGAGTTAATTCCTTTGGATTTCATTGTTTATTTACCTTGATTTTCTATAATAAGTAAAAGAATAAGAATTGGAAATTGTTTTCGTTAAAGGCTTTCTTACAAAATAATCGTTTATCCTGTGCATAAAAAAAGAGAAAAAATGTCCATTAGATTTGTAATTGAAAAATGCATAAAAATCATTTATATTATAATTATAATTCGTATAAAGCACAAATAAAATGTACCGAAAGTGCTTTTACGTGCATATATCTAATATAAAATTATTTAAAATACCTTAAAAATATATTAAAAATCAAATTAAAATCTGAACACGTTTTCAGCCACATTCACACGGCCATCGTCAACGGTTATTTAAATATTGTTATTTCCCTTTGCGCGCTTATTCGTCAAGGAGAAACCTACTTAATATATATAACGACCTGTTCATTTCGCCAAAAACCGCCAAAAAAGTGTAGCCGGGTTTAACCACGTGGTTTATCACAAACCCTGCCCAAATTAGCATTGAATAAGCTGATTTCTATGCTGTCCAAATGATCAGAGTTTTGATTCTGTGTTTGCATGATTAGTCAGAATTTACTTGGGGAAGGAATCGGCGTTCTCTGGCGATTGACTTCATACATTAAACGCAAGCGGGCCTGCCTTATAAATCTAGTATGCCTTGAAAGAAACCATTGTAATTTAAGGGTGGTATAAAAGATAAGTTGAGGGGAAAAGGTATTCAATTTTCTAACTAAACAAGCTTTCATCTACTATGTAGCAACTCTTTCCAGATTCCATCCATGGATGTCATATGGCAATGCATCGCTACATACTATATTTTTATTGGAAATTAATTCAATAGATTCTCTTATAATTGCTCCCTATTAATTACTTGTACGAAAGATAATTTTGGATTTATTGAAATTTACATTTATGGGTGGAATTTGAGCTAATCTTGCTAACGCAGTGCCATATAATTTATTATAATTATATGTTATAGCATATAATGTTTATAGTTTGAATTTGAGCTAATTTCATGAACGCAGTATAACATAATACGTTATAGCATATAATGGGTTATTCCATGTCAAGTCAACCAATAAAAAATATTTTTAGACCTTAATTTTTTTTTTTTTGTTGTTAATTCTGGTTTCTTTCTTTTTCTTCTTCTTTTTTTCCCCTATTATGTCAATCCCAAACATAAAAAATATAAACTTTCAGATTTTTTTAGCAATTTTATTTAGGAATTATTAACATTAAAAAATAGGCAAAATGCACAAAATATTTTGAACTTCAAATGTTTAAAAGGCAAAGGCTTTGTCAGAAATAATTTTAGTAGAAGAGCTATAATTTATAAACATTTTTATTGTCTTAAATGAGTTTTGATTTAGCATGCTTTATGATTATGGTATAAAATTTGTCATTTTTTTCTCATCCTCCTACCCCCCATTAAATGTTTTTTAAATCTAAAAATGGATTTTTTTTCTGGAAATATATATATATATATATATATATATATATGCTTTAAAAACTAATTAAGAATGTGTGCACAAAAATTATTTATCGTATTTTAATGGAATCCATTCAAAAAAGAAAAAAATAATAATTCTGCAAAGTATTTTGTAAGATATAATTATAAACATAATCCTGAAATTATTAATTATGATTGTCAGAAACTACAATAGTTAGTTATTTTTTATTGTAAATTTTATTGTACATCCTAAAGATAAACATTAAAAAAAAATTCTATAAATTTAGAGCAAATTCAAAGTATTTTTGGTTAGTTATCACACTTATTTCCAATATAAAAATTGTATCATGCAAATATATTTAAAAATAAATTTATTTATAAATTTAATTGCATAGAAAAGTTAAATGCGTGTTAACAAAATGTGAGTTGGATTAAAAAGTATTTTATATTGTTTAATTTTTTGAGAGCAATTACTCGTGCATTAATCAAGTATGCATCGTATACGCTATACATATAACGCTTTTGTGACTTTTAACATTTTGCCTATGATTAGCTTTAAAAATAATATTGCCATAAGGTCTTTCAGTAATGAATTGTAATAAATGAAGATTCAGTGCGTATAAAAACTTTAAGGACAGCCAAAAAAAATAAATAAATAAATAAATAAATAAATAATAATATATATATATGTGTGTGTGTATTTGCTAAATTTCAAATCAGATGAAAAAAAGTTTACTATAATGTGTATCATAAAGTTGAAAAGCTAATAAAAAGGTCAACGAAATTCCTCCGGAAGTATTTTATTACGAAAATAGAGTAATTGTAAAAAAACAAATAAAAAAACACTATTTTTGCCTGTGTAAAAGCTTTATGGACAGCAAAATAAAAACAATACAGTAGTGAAGAGACAAATACTTAGTATATTGTGCACCCACCGTTGCGTTTAATGACTGCAAATATTCTATCTTTCATGGACATTATTAATTTTTGGAACAGTTCGGTGCTGGTTTTGTACCAATCATCTTCAATTGTAGATCTGAGTTCTGAAGCTGGAGAAAAATGTCTTCCATCTTTATAAACTCGCCTTTCTAGATCTCCCCATAAGTTCTCAATAGGGTTTAGATCAGGACTTCTGGGTGACCATTGCAAAACATCAATATTTTTCTTCTGGAACCAAAGTTTTGTCACACGGCTTGTGTGGATAGGCGCGATATCTTGCTGATAAATCCATTTTTCTCCTTCCATAAGTGTTGCAACTGGGTGAAAGACGGTCAGAAAGAGCTTTTAGATATGCTTTGAATAAAATTTTCTTGAAAGAAATTAAAGTAACCCCACGCCGTTGAACGAAAAACAACTTCATGTCATAATCGATGCTCCACCTAACTGACGTTTTGAGAAAATTTCTTTTTCTTTTCTCAAATAATGCCAATAATATTTCCAGCCATGAGGACCATCTAAGTTACATTTCTTTTCATCGGAGAAAATAACCTGCATCCATTTGTCGTTCTAAGTCGTCACTTTGTCTTGCAAACTGTAAACTCTGGGTTTTGTGGCTAGTCAGTAAAGGGGGGTTACACAATTTTGCTGTGCATTGGAAATTCCCGGATCGATTGATTGTATTGCAGATAGTTTTCTTGCACACTTTGGACCTAGTCGTTAGTAAAATTTCTTTACATAAGTATTTTCCAGTTGATGCTAACTTTTTTGGTCTGCCTTCAGCAGTTTTTCCCCCATATTCGTCTTTTAACCTTAAAAAAATTGTTGATGACGGTTTTAGATTTTCCTATCTTTTTTGCAATACACCTACAACTCATTCCTGACAAATCAAAAGATTCAACTGCACCGTTTTCAGTCATATTCAGTCAGTTTACTTGCTTTTGGACCCATTATTATACAATTAGCAAAACTCTTAATAGAAAACGTCAGAAAAAGCACTATACAGAAGAGTTTTTAATGGGCAATTGAATATAATTAAAGATCGACCGAAAATTCGGTTTCGTTTTCGTTTTCAGCCCAAAATCTGAGTTTCGCCGAAAATTCGTTTTCGGCGAAAATGCGGCTGAAAATTCGACTGGGCCGAAACTCGACAGAAACTGCAGTATTCCTAAAATTTCGTTTCTTCCTACGTAAATTTTCAACATTACTCAGCTTTATCGGCTCAAATGAGACTATTTATTGCTACGAACTTCTCTGTTTATAAATATCAGTCATGAATGACTCAAGACGTGAATGCAAATTATAAAGCAAGCAATGCATATATAACTAAACTTTTTCTCGTGCTCATTAAAAGTTGAAGACATAACAGTAATAGAAAATTTTCAGTTTGAAACCGCAGAAGTGATTCGAAATTCGAATACTCTTAGAGAATGTTTTAGTATAACAGATGATCATTTACAGAAATCATTATAAAAGATAAACCAAGGTGTGTATAGATAAAACTAAAATATTTTTTAATTAAATGAAATCCGTATAATTAGAAAATCTTTCTGTATCGTTGATGAATTAATTACGTTTTATTTTATATGAAAAAAAAAGTTTTGGGTCTAAGGCACAGAGAGCCAATTTGGGCCACACGTATAATTAATTAAAATTATGTACATTAAATAAATACGCACAATTATTGAATAAATATGCATATTTAATAAATACGTATAATTAATAATTATGCATGTATTAATTACTTTAATACATATAATTTAATTACTTTAAAAAAATTTTGGACGTTTTCGTTTTCGGCCGAAAATAGCAAGATCTCCGAAATTCGGTTTCGGTTTCGATTTCGCCTTTGAAAACCTGTTTAGGTCGATCCTTAATAATAATTATATATAACATTTCTATAAAAAAAATACTGGTGTCCTTAAAGTTTTTAAACAATCAAAAATAGCGGTTTTTTCTTTCTTTTTTTTTTTTTTTTTTTTTTTTTTTTTTTTGCATAATTATTATTTTTTTCGCAATAAAAAGGACACAGATACATTTTGTTCACTTTTTTATTAGTATTCCCACTTTGTGATCAACATTAAATTACCATTTCACTTGTCGCATTTTTAATTTTTTTAAATTTTTACAATTTTTTGCTGTCTTTGAAGTTTTTACACACACTGTATGTGTTTAGTACTCATGAGTTGAGATTGAAGTAATTCAAAGTTGTGAGTAAAAAAAGTAACTTGTATTTGTAAGGCGGGTGGTTAAATTACAGATAAAAGATTTGCATAAATTGTTCTTAAAAGTGAAGATTTGCTATCAAAATGCACCACAAAAGATTTCTTTGTGTACTGACTGTCCTGTTCTTAGCTTAGATACCATCATATGGTTGGATTTAAAAGTATTTTATATTGTTTAATTTTTTGACAGCATTTACTTGTGCATTAATCAAGTATGCATCGTACGCTATGCATGTAACGCTTTTGTGACTTTTAACATTTTGCCTACCATTAGCTTTAAAAATAATATTGCCATAAAGTCTTTCAGTAATCAGTTGTAACAAATGAAGGTATGTGTTTAGCACTCATGAGTTGAGATTGAAGTAATTGAAAGTTGAGTAAGAAAAGTAACTTGTATTTGTAAAGTGGGTGGTTAAATTAAAGAAAAAAGTTTTGCATGAATTTTTCTTAAGAGGCCACACTAGTCACTCAAAAAGACCCGAATGATAATGTTAATCCTATGGGGAAGTTATTTTCCTATATCTTGTTTGGATTTTAATATTTTTACATGATTTTTTTCCATATGATAGCTGAGGACATCCGGGCTAGTTTTTACTTTTTTGATTTTGGTTATAGATTTTTTATATTATTATAGTTTCAATTTCAGAACCGGTTCAAACCGGTTCCGAAAGTGAAAGTATTTATTTATTTATTTATTATTTTTCTTTTCTTTCTTTCTTTTTTTTTTTTTTTTTTTTTTATCGGAAAGCAAAATCGAGAAAGCAAAAACTAGCCCGGTTGTAGATCATCCTCAGTTATCCTATGCAAAAAAAGTCATTCAAAAATATTAAAACCCATTCGATAAATTTGAAAATAACGCCCCCATAGACTAGCATTAGCGTTTTCCTTTTTTCCCTTGACTGAAGTGTGCTCTTAAAAGTGAAGATTTGCTATCAAAATGCATCACAAAAGATTTCTTTGTATACCGACTGTCCTCTTCCTAGTTTAGATACCATCATACTGGGATTTAAAAGTATTTTATATTGTTTAATTTTTCCACAGCCTTTACTTGTGCATTAATCAAGTATGCATCGTACGCTATGCATATAACGCTTTTGTGACTTTTAACATTTTGCCTACCATTAGTTTTAAAAATATTATTATAACCATAAAATCTTTCAGTTTTAATAAATGTTTAATTCATTTCAAAATCATTTATATAAAATCTTCCATTTTATATAAGTGATTCAAAAGTGTTTAAATAACAATTTAAAAAAAAAAAACTGAAAATGTAAAAATATAAAAATCGATTTTTTAAAGGCTGATGAAAAATCTCCATAGTCCATACTGAATTTTTTTTTTTTTAAAGGAAAAAATCTGACTGACATGATATTTTTTTATGCGTTTAATAAAATTCATTCTAAAAAAATCTGTCATAATAAAAAAAATGATAAAAAAGTAATAAATAAATAAATAAATACATAATGGGAAAATTAAAAGCTTCGCCTTAGATGTGCAGTAACTGACATTTTTTGGTTTCACGCAATATAACTTTGTTACTCATTTTTTTCTGTTTTATTATTTAAAAAATACCACTTTATTTTTTTACTATATCTCGTTTATAGTTAAAATCTAGCTTTTTAAAAATGGCAAAAGTTTAATTAACTTTTCACTCAACTACGCAAGATTTCGAAAAATATATATATAATTAAGGTTTTAACTTTTAATAAAAACATTTTGTAACGGAGCACTGATATTTTTTCCAACCTATTATTCATATTAAAGTAGGAAATGTTGGTTAATTTTATTGGACGTAAAAAGACATAGCTATCATTTAATGAAAATAGGGAATTTAAGACTATTAAGGTATTCATGAAATCATCTTCTTGTCCCTCAAGGGAAATACAAAAAAGAAAAATTAATTAAATTTGTCTATAAACTTATGGATTCCCTTTACTTTTAACCTAATATAAAATATTATTTTAGCATGTCAAATGTAAAGATTTATAATTTAGAAAAAATATGTATAAATATGCATTTGCTTACGTTAGAAAATTAAATTGCAGCTTATTACTGAAATGCAGAGACCCTTTAATGAAAAATATTTAAATTATTTATTATTTAGCTATGTAAATAAGTAAAATGGAGATCGCTCATATAACAAAGCTAAAGGGAACGTAAGAATTATTCGTTATATACTGACTTTATTGTAAAAGATTGTAATTAGGATTATTAAATCGAAATACCAGGGGAAATAAAATATAAATGAGATTTATTTTTAAGGTTGTATTTGAAAAAATATTTATCAAAATTATACCAATGTTATTCTTTTACATAACTTACTTCTGCAAACTTTTTCGACATATTGGAATTTATTACTATTATTACTATTACTTTTTTTTTTTTTTTATCGTATCATAAAAAGAATTTGGACATGTTTGAAGTCGATTGCACAAATTTTCTTCTACTTAATAATCTGATGATAATATTTTTCAAACAAACGCTAAGCCGAAAATGATAATGATACGGTCAGATTGTAAAGTGCTTGTTTGAGGGCTGTCTGCCCACTGTCCAGTGAAGTTCCTCCATTTTTAGGGTTTCGTTCATCTGACGAAACCCTATTGGCGATTCAAGCACTCGAATACGCCATCTGGTGGAGAAAAGATGTAACTTCTGGCTTCAGGATAGTACCGTACAACCGCATTGCATTACATGTATTTTAAATTTGTTCAGAATGATTATTCTTTTGCACAATTTTAGATTTCCTGTGACATTTGTGTTCTGTCTTATATGACAAAGTAAAAATTATCCGAGTTTGAATATCTAAAACTTTCAAATGCATTTACAATAAACAATTATTTCAATGGCACTTTAGCATTAGTTAAAGGGAAATTAAAGGGACAATTTTCCTGTAGCGAAGGCTGCGGGCAGCACCTCTATAGGCCTTTTTAATTCCCAATCGTCTCACTCCCCTGTCTGTCTGTCTGTCTGTCACAGAGCCCGTTCTCAGAAACTACAGTGGAACCCGGTTAAGACGCGTTTCAAGGGAGTAGTCAAAAGTCGCGTATTAAGCGGGATCGCGTATTAAACGTGATTTGTATAATGTTGCAGGAAATGGGCTTATTTACACAGATAATCGTCTAAATGAACTTCAGAGCTTTCATTTATACGTTTACGGTCGAAAATTGTGTCTTTTACATATCTTCCGAATGAAATTTAATTGTATTCCACTTTAACTCATTATTTCTTTTTATAGGACAAACTGGAATAATAACGGAAAATAAATATGGATTCTAACATGACTTTATTGTCGATTAATACGTTGCAACCAAAAATAATTTTCCTACTACACTCATTTTTTTAACAGAGAGAAAAAGATATTAATTTTTTTAAATTTTTGAAGCACAACCCAGTTTTTAAATTCATATTTAGTACTTGTAATAATGAGTACCATTATAATATGTTCTTCGTTATTAATATAATAAGAAAAACTATCCTTATAAAATATTGTTATAGCTAAAAGTAAAGTATACATAAAAGAATTATCCAATCGGAGTCATATTTAATCTTTACGAGATTCCTTTTTTGCTGTCTATAATATGCATTATAAAAGTAGCGATATAAAGTACATTTAAAATCTCTCTAACAATAGGTATGGACATCTCTAATCGCAATAATTTTTATGACGCATCTGATTAACCTGAATTCGTCTATTTCTCTCTACTATAGAAAAGACATACACGAAGCGAGAGACGAAGAATGCTAGGAGGTGGGATCAAAGAAGAATTGCAGTTTTGCTAATTTAGAGGGATTTTTTTTAATTCAAATGTCTACCACTATTTCCGTTTAGTAATTTTCGCCTTAATTAATCTGTTGTTAAATAAATTAAATACTATTAGAAAACAGTGTTTTTTTTTTTTAATCTGAATAATAAAAATCCACTACATTGGTAACACTCGAGAAGAAAGAAGGAATTCGCATCTTGATCAAAGAATTCGCGTATTAAGCGTGATTTTTTTCCCTTGAAGAAGAGAAAATTTATCGCATATTAAGCAGGATCGCGTCATAACCGTTCGTGTATTAAACGTGATCTTTTTACATTATCCTTATGGGCGATGTTCAAGGGATCGGACAAAATCCGCGTATTAAGCGGGATCGCGTATTAACCGTGAGCGTTTTAACCGGGTTCGACTGTATATATGTTGGAGACTTGAAATTTTGGAAGCTGAATACCTCACATCGAACGACAAAACATAAAATTTTGAAAAAGTCTTATATTTACCTGTCTGGGCTCTAACTTGTGTATTTTAAGCTTTTTTTTTTCTAACTCAGCCCCTAATTAAGTTGAAGATTTGAAATTTTGAATAGTTATAGCTGAACACTTGCGATCACACGACAAATCATGAAAATTTCAAAAAGTCTTATATTTACCCCTTCGGTCTCTAATTTGTGTATTTTAAGTAATTTTTCTAACATCCACCCTTTTCACCTGGGGGGAATTTTTCTAACTTTTGCCGACACCCCTTTGACCACTCTTTCATATTATGCACTACAGCCTTACATATTTTAGTTCCACTTTTTACCGCCAGGGTTCGCCTAACTATTTGGGGTGCTATGGACCCGATCTCCTCGACTATATATCTACGGATAAATTGTAAAACGGAGTTTCGTTCGGATAGAGGTTTGTTTAGAATAGAGTGCGCCCCTGGTTGCGAAATGTGGACCTAACAGATTTTGCAAAAGGATAAAGTATTTTGAAAAGAATATTAAACGAAACCCTCTGTGCGATCTGTGATCACACTTACCCACTTGTTTAACACTTTCCAACATTGTTGAAAAGTGTTTATGATTTTGGTTTGTCTGTCCGTGCCCTAACTTGCGTAAGTGTACTCTGATTGCCATGTACTAATTGATATGTTACTGAGATTTACTTCAGAGTTCGTTTACTCAGTAATTATTCCGGCACATAATGTCCTATGAGGAAAATATGTTTTAATGTATTTTTAATGATGTTACACTATTTCAAAATAATTCTGAATAATTTTCAACTCCTTCCTAACACATTTTTTTTCATACTATACTCAAATCTATAAATCAGATTAATAATAATATCTATAATCTATAAATCTACACAAAAGAATTGTTTTACTTTGACGGCTATGGAGGTTAATTGATGAAATCTAGTTCTTTTAAATGTGTTATTTTTTTTTAATACTGTTTAGATATCGTCTTTCACCTTATCAAATGGTGCAATTTTGTTACACTATTCTGAATATATTGGCAAGTGTTTCATAATCTATGCATGAGGCATGATTTTTCTTTCTTGTTTTTTTATTACTT
This sequence comes from Maratus speciosus, assembly GCA_963932465.1. Taxonomy (NCBI): domain Eukaryota; kingdom Metazoa; phylum Arthropoda; class Arachnida; order Araneae; family Salticidae; genus Maratus; species Maratus speciosus. The sequence goes on from OZ010793.1 coordinate 338,149,602, forward strand.
CAGCTATGTAAGGTTTTGCGTTTTCCTGGAAAAGAAGAACATTGGTATCGGAATGGAACAATATTTAGGACGGAAGTGCTCCTTTAATGTTACTCAAAAATTCACGGTACTGTGGGATAATAAATATACTCAAGAATGCAACTTAAACTGAAGTGTTTAATTAATCGATACATGATATCATACCGAAAGAAAAAGGCGTAACACGAGGAACGTGAGAAATCACAAGATATGAGACGATCTATAGATTGTCAATGTAAATAAAAATACCGAAAGAGGTTGACGGTTCCATTGTTACTTATCCATCATACGTACAGTGGAGTGGCGTGAAAATTTTCGGTGGTCATCGCAATTATTTAAGTTTGTGGTTAAAAATTATTAACTCTAAAATTCAATGGCTGAATGTTCAAAAAAGAAACTTTAAATCTTACCTTCACTTATACATGAACTCCAAATGTTCTGCTAAAACTGGATCGTAGAGTTTTAAAAGCTTATTAAGAGTTTTAAAATATTGCTTGGTCATCGCCGCATCCAGCGATGACCGGACGCCACGCCACTGCATACGTAGTATAGGGAAAGCCTTGTAATCCTTATAAAAATCGAAAAAAAAATTTTTTTTTGACGGATTTACACATTTCAAACACTGAAGATTCCGAAAAACATATTTTTAGAAACAAAAAATTGCCGTCCGTCTGTCTGTGCGTGTGTGTGTCTGTAAACACTCTCTCCCGAACAAATTGAGATAGACTCGAAATTTATTTTGTACTGTAATAATGAGAAGAAGCCTATTAAAATTCAGTAACCTCGATTATCGGGAACTATTTTTTTCAGACTCTCGAAATATTCGTTCTGATAAAAGGTATATAAAAATTTTTGAAATTGTTTATTTTAAGGAGTGAATATAAAGGACAATAAAAAAAAACTACAAATTTTGCATAAAGAATGAAGTCGACCGAATAATTAGTTGCCGTGATATTTGTAACCCTATTTTCTACACTCTTCGATTTTTCATGATACTGTATTTTTATTCAAATTTCAATTCAAAGATATATTTTAATTGGAAATGAGACGCTTAATCCTACGCAATAAACTGTTAGTTAATAGGATTATTATTTTTGGAGTTATAAGGATGTTTCTTTTACGCAATACAGTAATAGAGGATTTCAAGCTTATGACGTCATCAAGCCACGATTTAAAAAACTCTATATACCGAACAAATTGAGATAGAGGCTGCAAATGTGGTATGTACAGTCGTGGGAAAAAAAAAAAAAAAGTAAACACCCCTACTAACTCCTCAACAAATTATCGTAGAAGAAAGTTACTGGTACCAAACGATTGGAAATAAAGTCTACTTTTAAATTATGTACATAAAATTTGCTTAGGGGGGGGCATCTACATATTAAAATGAATCATAACTTTATTTTTTTTTCAATAGCAGTACACAGTTCTGACAGCATAAATGAACTCTACACCCTTCAATTAGTCTAAAAACAAATTTTTATGCAATTCGTACCATAAGTTTCTGATAAATTATTTTAAAACGAGCGTATTTTAAGGGCTGTATCCCAATTGAAGTTCGATATTCGATTGTTAACCGAGAGAGCTCCGTTCTTGATCAAGGCACCTTAAGCAGTCAATTAAGCATGTTAGATTGCAGGATAGCATAAGAAATTTCAAAATATTTAGTCACTTCTATTATAGACGGCCCCTTAAACCATCATTTTGCCGTTTTTTAAGCATAATTTGAACTACTTGGAAGAAAAATGTGAAATTTTGGATTTCCATAAAGCAGGACCTAATAAATCTGAATCCATCAAAAAAAAATTGTAGGTTGCACTTCATAATTTTTTCGAATATTAATTTCGTAATTCATAATTCATATCAGAAAATTATAAAAATTGCAAATTCAAAGTATTTATGTTTGGGTATATTAGTATTATTGCTACACAAAAAATTAGGGCATTAGGATCATAATTTCAGAAGTTATAAATAAAAATATGAAAATGTAATTTAACATTAGAAGCACTCAATTTTGAATGCTTATAATTCAAAAACTTATCATTCAAATGACTTGAAATTTCGTGTCTAGGCATAGTTTGAACCAAGGTTTTGAAATATCTCGTTAAAATTGGGTATTGCCATTGAAAAAAAAAATGAAGTTTGGATTCGTTTTAATATGTAGATGGCCCCCTAAGCAAATTTTATATACGTCATTTAAAAGTAGACTTTATTTCCAATCGTTCGGTACCAGTAATTTTTGTCCACGATGATTTGTTGAGGAGTTAGTAGGTGGTGATTACTTTTTTCTTCCACGACTGTACTTAGAATGTAATAGTACGGCAAAGTCTATTAAATTTCAGTATTGAACATTTATTTTCATATTTTATATTATGCATATCCATGATGGGTAAGCATTACGATGGCCCTCCAACGACTAATTTTTTATCTCAAAATAAAGGTTGAAGTTCTGTTAAACACCAAAAAAAAAGAGATCTGAGCAAGAATTATATGTGAATTCCAATATTTATGTTTGCAAGTGTATCATATTATCGATGAGGTTGAATTGGCATGATCTACTAAGCATATTGTGTGTTTCAGTGAATAATAAAATGTTGTATAAAATTGAAAAGCTAATAAATATAATCGATTGTAGTTATAAGCCAAGTGTAGTTTAAATTAATGTAAGATACAGTACTATACTGCATTAATTGTACGTCGTTTGTGTAGAAAATCGACGTACATAATATTACCCGTAAATCCTAAAAATTATCGAGAACATCGTCAGTTTTTGTTTCAATGAAACTGTTTCAGTTTTTGTGCACAATTTCATACTAAATCGCTTTGTTTTATCTTTTTCACGGCTATTTTAAAATAATTTATGCCATTTGCATATTTTAGACTTTAGTAGAATGCGCGTTACCGAACGGTACAATTAATCTGCGCAAAATTTCAATATATTGTTGGTATTTTCATTTGTTAAGAGTTTAATAATTATAATTTGTGCAACTCGATCTAGGCACTTTATTTTCACCCATACTGCTAGCGACCAAATAATCGGACGTATCAATAACAAAATGATGCTAAACGAATTTTTAAACCGTAAAAAATTTATCATGGTTGCCATGACAACAAATATAAAAATCGTTCCTGTGTAAAAAAAAAAAAAAAAAAAAAAAAAAAAAAAAAAAAAAAAAAAATTATACTTTATTTACCCTTATAGAAGTTTGAGATTAAAATGTAAGCTATAACGTATTAAAAGATATCGTTACACAAGTTATTTATTTTACGCGAGTTTTGTAATCTATATGTTCAGTATAAGTTCTAAATTTTATCTCTTTTCTGATGTACGCATGCCTAATTACTACTACAACTTAGTAAAAACTATTTTACAATTTTCGAAATAATGTAACTAAATCGTAAAATTTTGTAAATATGATCCTTAAAGTCAATATAATCCTTCTAAGCTTTAAAAATTCACAAAATCGTGACTTTATGTGAAATTTAACTTTTTTTTTTCCTTTACTAAATCGTTAAAGAGTTCACTTCCTTAACGTAATTAAAAAATAGTTAATGCGTAGTCTTTCGTATTTGATAATTCATTAGACGATGTCCCATTAAAAATTTATTTTCAAACTGTGTTTTATATGTTATTCTAAATATACAGGATGTTTGTAAACGTTTTTTTTTAAACTAATTATGGTTAGGAATGGTACACATAATATCACTGTACAACAATGGTTTTGTCCTAGAACTGAAATTAGTTTATTCTAGATCAGTTTTTGGCGCTGATTCCGAATATGATTTCCATTTATCTCTAGGTGGTACAGGTTTTGAGAAGTTTGCATATTTAAATTTATGCACATTTAAGCTTTTTTGTGCTATTTTATGCAAATTTTAGATACAATATATGTCGCATCTAATTACGTTTTCTAGATAATGACTACTTGACTATTTGCTTCAGATAAAAATGTCATGATTTGCATATTCTTAACATTTATTTATCAGTTATTAAGCCTAATTTAGTGAATATTTTCAATGGTGTAATGTTTACATCACTATCAACTTTAAAATAGTTGCCACAGAATTGACGTAATGTTTTTCTAGACTAGATTTTTATGCTGATTTCAAATCTGCAGTCTGTTTTCTTATGTTATGTCTAGTTTTTGAGTAAGATGAATTTCTACTTTTGCACGGCATTAACACAGGTTTGATATAAGATGTTTTTTAGGGGTGTGTACTTCATTGACAAGAAGGTGAACAGGGTCAGATTCATATCAGAGACATAAAAAAAAATTATATAATCGAAAAAAAAATAAGTAGTAGAATCTATCCTAACTAGTTGAAGTTTATCATACAAAGTATCATAAAAAGCTATTTCTGGCTTTTTTGACCAAAAACTAAACTTTGACCAAAAACTAACACTTTTTTTCAGAAAGTAGACGTGATAGAAGAAAACAGATACAAGATTTGAAATCACTCAAAAAACTGGTTTAGAAATATACTAGCGTACTCATGCGGCAGAAATATTTGAACGTCAAGAAACATTATTAGAAAAACATGAAAAATATGCAAATTAGGTACAATATTTCATAGTCACATGTCAGTATAATCTGTGAAACAACGTTTTTGTGAAGTAAATTAGGCAGTAATAATAAAATAAAACAAAAAACCCTGTCTGATATAGCTTTATACCTTAAATTTGCAAATAATTGTATAAAATTTACTAAATTTGCATAAATTGAAGTATGCAAATATCTCTCAAACTTAACGTGCTGGAGTAAATCTAAAACTAGATTCGGAATCAGCACAAAAACCCGCATAAAAAACAAATAATTTCTGTTTTAGGACGGAGCAAAAGTTCAAATTTGTTGACCAGTGTATTTAAACAATGGAACTATGGAAATGGCCAAAATTTGAATCCAAACAACATTGAGCTTTGAGTTAGGCAGTTCATTACATAGAATGTAACTGACAGTACATACGGTGTGAATTGACCCAGTAATAATGTACGTTCAGCTTTTCACATTATGTCGTAACATTTCACAAAAATAAAGTTAACGTCTGAAATTTCATTAAAATATCTTCAATATTGTTAAATTTAGGAATGAAAATTAGAGTTCGGCTTGAAATGAAGCGTCCTATCTTTCTAACTGAAAAACTGGATTGCAACCCTAAGCTTCATTATGAATATTGTTCATTTTGATAGGTACTGTTACTCTCCATATTTTTCTGAAACAGTTTACGACCACCTTGTATAAACATATACACGTTTGTTTTGAGGTTTTCTGTTTCCTTGCAGACTTTCCTGTCTGCAGGGGTCAAAATTTTATTTTCTTTATTTATAGGTCTACTTTAATGATTTTTTTTCTCCCTGAAAAGTACATTTCTATAAAGATTATTTTTCAGATACAAGTTTTTGAAAACTTGTTTAAAAAATAATAATTTAAAATTCTAAACTTACTTATTTTTTTATATAACTCATTAACCACTTGCCCGATTTCATTAAATTTTTCCCTATTGTGTACAGAAAAGGTTTCTTGTTAATTTGTCTTCAGGATTTATAAAAATGTTGCTTACAAAATTTATAATAAATTTAAAAGTAAGACAAAGTTTATTTTTTGTGAGTGATTTTTATTTCGAGGAATATATTTTCAAAATTTCTACACGAAATTGAAAAGACTAATATTTCCTTCACATTAAAAATTTATTTAAACGTGACTATTATAAATAGTAAAAAAACTTTCAAATAAGAATTAAATGATTACGTATTAAAAGCAGGAAAATGTTGATAATTACGTCATAAAAACTATATGTACACATGAATTTTAAAAGAGAAAGGAAATTGCAAAATAATAAATCCATTAATATGCGTTAAAAGTCGTAAATGGAGGAAATTACGTCATATTTAAGATTGAAAAACCATAATATTGCCAAACAGTTTAAATTAAAAAATATATTTGTGCGAGACATTTATTTCATATGTTGAGATAATCTTTTTAAACTATTGTTGAGAAATCTAAAGCAGCGCAGATAATATTTCCTTTCTAACAACAAAAGTACTTTCAGGTGAATATTAAAAAGAGAAACAAAAATTTGGTGAAAATTACGTCAGATTCAAAACGATATATTTAAAATGTCTTATTTAAAAAAAAAACTTTCTATAGCGTTGTTAAAAAATACCGGTAGATAAAAACTCTGTTTACTTAATTCATTTTATATTAGCTTATTTTCACATGGTTCACTGATCTGATTTAATCAAAGACGAAAACAACACGTTAACAGGTAGATCGCCACTGTTTTTAATTATAATTCATTCTTCCGAAATTTTTTTAAAGCCGATCAAATTAGCGCGCTTTTAGAGTTTGCGGTGTCTGAACTGGGATTGGCGAGCGTAGCTCGTAGGGGGCAGAGCCCCCTAGTAATTAAAAAAGTTATATTATAATCCTAAAAATGTCTGCCATACGATGAAAAACTGATGCATGAAAATGAGTATAAAGAAAAATAGTAATAACCGGAATGAATTAAACATATAGTAGTTATATGCACACACATACACGCTCCAGAGAGAGAGAGAGAGAGAGCAGTAGCACCATGCGTGTGCTATTTCTTTCCGTTTGACACATATCAAACTTTGTTATGTTCTTGGTCGAGAAGTGACGGCCCGTAAAAATCTTTAATAAATATAAATTTTTGACACTGAATTGAAGATTCGGAGCTTGTAGTATTCAGTTCCGAATTCCGGGTTCCCTGTTTCTATATGGAGTGAAAAGTTTTTATCATTCATTTACAGGGCCTCACAAAAAAAATCCGGTCTGCTGCGGGGATTAAATGTCACCGTATTTTGACTGCGTTATACCATTTCAGACAAAATGAAATTTATATCCATTAATGAGGTGGACTAAAGAGGCACAGAATATAACGTGCATAACAGTTATTGATTATTTACAGGGGCGCACAAAAGCTTTCGGTTACAGTTGTACTGTGTCTTTGCCGTAAATGTTGGAAGTGTGTTTTCATTTGTGGTATACGTTTTTAAGTTTGACTAAATTTTTGCATACTATGAGGCGTGTATAAATTCTACAGAACATATAAAAAGCTATAAAAAATAATTCATAAGCATTAATGTATATGAGTATGAATTGCCTAAATATGATTTTTAATTGAGTTATGCATTTTCCAGCTGAACTATTATAATTAGAATACAAAGAGATGTTTCTAGAATATAAATAAATTCATATACAGGGCTATGCAAAGAACTGTATATAATGTCGTCTATGGATGATAGTTTTTGAAAGTACGTTTTCAGTTGTCTTGTGGCTTTTCTTCTTGAATTAAATTTTAGTTTAACACTCTACTGCCCATGGTAACATATTTACTACCATCAACGTTCACGATTTAGTGGAATTTTTTTTCTCCAGATATTCCGTATTTAAACCAGAAATTTAAAATAGAAATTTTTAATTTAATTGCAGATATTTCGTTATTAACTAAACCGAAAGTTGCTATTAAATTTTCTGGTATAAATTTCGATTCTCTGAATTACGCAATTTCTGGAACGCATTCTACCCTGGGAATTAGAGGGTTAATATGAGGCGTGCATAAAAACCTGTAGATAATATACAGGGCTGTGCAAAGAAAATCGAGTATTACATTTTCGCCTGTTGATGGATTCGCATGCTGAAGGTGATCTTTCAACAATGTTATGTGTTTTTTAACCGAACTAAATTGCAGAATACTATGTAGTTGTAATATATCTACAACAAGTCTATAAATCTTATGCAGGACTGCACTAAATAATTCTAGTCCCTTTCCAACTATCGATGGTATGATTTCTGAAATTAGGTTTTCGAATGTGTTTTGTTTTTTTTTTCTAAATTGTTTATTAAAAACATCATCTTTTACCTTTTAAAACGGCGAAGTTCTGTCACAGTATTCTGGGATTGTTGGAAAATGTTTCATAATATATGCTTAATGCATGATTTTTTCTTTCTTGTTTAAATTTGCATGACAAATTGTCTTTTTATTCACTATCGTTATCCTTTAAAAGTTTTCACTCAAAAGATGCTAAAAGCATTAGACTGTTTTTTTTTTTTTTTTTTTTTTTTTACTTTCACAACTGCACTTTAAAACTTTGGAGTTCTAAAAACTATTTTCAACTTTTAAAGCTCCCAGTTTTTGTATTCTCTGTGGTGCTATTTGTTTTAAAATGTCCTCAACCTCTCGTATTTTCTTAAATCAACACGATTTAAAAAACAAACTTTGTTTTTAAACCTAAAAAAATACTTTGAGATCAGCAGACGACTCTAAATTTCTAGGATCAATAAAAAAGCGTGGCAACACTTAATACAATTCGTCTGCGCTCCTGTTTTCTCAAAATCGATAACATGTGGTTTCTTAGGCTGAATAGTAGTGTCTAGTGGCTGAAACTTGAGGGGGTGACTGGGAACTATTTATTTAATAACGAACCATCACGAAGAATGACAGCTAATTATATTTAGAACTAATTATAGTTTGCTAGTTTATTTCTTTTCTTTTTTTTTTTTTTTTTAAGAATTTGCTAGTTTATTTCTTTTTTTTAAAAGAAAATATACTTTTAGAGCATGTTCTAATACTTGTTAATTTGTTTTCTTAGAAAAGTTTGGTAAAAGGTTTATCTTAATAGTTAAAGTAAACAAAGAAAGTGAAAATTTTCTGGCGGAGTTATTTATTAAACAAAGTTTTCTTTCTTTTACAAAATGAATTTCAAGGAAACTTATTCGATTAGTGTGATACATTTAGTTAATTAGAATTTTGTAAATTCACTGTATGAAAATGTCGATATTTTACAACAATTCATAAATAGATATTTTTCCCTTATCTCAAGAGATATTGATTATAAATATATTGTTTAAGTTAACAAATTGTAATAGTATTCGTGATAAATTCAGGGTGTAGCCTAGTGGAACTTCCCCACTTTTCCTGATTTCTGGATTCCAAAAAGCCTTCAAAAAATTACGTTAGCAGACGGATTTTATTTATTTATTTGGAACTCGGACAGCATTTTTTTTTTTTTAACCATTTGGGAAAATGGTTATTGTCCTCGTCAGGGTAGGAAATCAAAAGCATATCTGAAGGTTTTTATTGGTTTAATCATCATTTTATTCGTTTTCTGATTGGTCTATACAGTAATATGTATTTCCCTTTACTTTCAACAGAGATGGACAACCGAGTGTTACCACTATGACAAAAAAGTAATAAAAACTACAAAAAAAAAAATTAATAACTCAGAAACAAATTGAGATACAGCTTTCAAACAAATTGCATTTAAAAGTACATTTTTTTTCTCTATACGACGATATAAAAAGTAATATTGTGGGATGTTTAGAAGTTTAAGAAATAAATTTCATTTAAAATTGGTCGTCAGATTTCTTGGAAATCTGGGGATGGAAAAGCCTTTTCCCGAACAGCCAATGAAATGCTTGGATAATACGTAAGTTTCAGGTGGATAATACGTACGAGTCGCAGGCAATTTCTGTCGCTTTGCAATTTTAAGTGTAATAACACTATTAATGTTTAATTCATGGCGTACGAAAAAATCATTTTCCAAATGTTCGTTGTAATTTGTTAAATTGCATTTTTTTTTCTTTTGTGATTTCTTGCATGAAATGATGTCTAGTGCATAAATATTATACATAAATATTCTTTTGAGTTTAATTCTTTTGTGATTTTATATATAAATATAAATGCATTAGTACCCTGTTTTTATGTTTCTGGAATAAACGTTCCATAAGTTAAGACCACCCCGGCCCCACCAAAAAGAAAGAAACAAAGAAACCCATTAATATACATGTGCATTTAAAAAATGACGTACTACTGTATGCGGAATTAATTTTTTTTTCGATTTGCATGGAGGTAATTTTAAAATGACGTCCTACTGTAAGCGGAATTAAAATTTTTTCGCTTTGCATAGAGTTAATTTTAAAATGACGTCCTACTATATGCGGAATTAAATTTTTTTTCGCTTTGCATAGAGGTAATTTTAAAATGACATTTTACTGTATGCGGAATTAAAAAAATTTTCCCTTTGCATAGAGGTAATTTTAACCCTTTATCTACTGATGGTACTTATAAGTACCACTCACTTTAAACTTTCGTCCCATAGTGAATATTACTAATATTCTAATGGTATTTTGCAAAAACACTCTTTTAATTCCCCTTTATCCGGATACATGGCAGCAGTAGTTCCAGGTTAGTTACTTTAGAGAGGAAGGAGGCTATCTTCAACACAGACGATGGGTTTTGTGCCGACATTTTGTACAGATTGTCACGCTCGTCTTTTTATTGCTGCAAGCACAGTAAAAGATATAAGATAAGTGTTGGATTTTTTTAATGTGTTCATTATGGTCTTAGAATACAGTTTGACTAGCTATTTTAGGTGAAAGGTGTATATATTTGATTTAACAGTTTAATTACTCGGTGGTACTTAAAAGTACCGTCAGTACACTGGGTGTCGGCGAAAAGCTTCTTGTTTACTTTTCGTCTGTGTAGTTATCCATCGTTTTCATCCACTTTAAAATGTAATTACTAAAATGTAGTGTAGTAATGATTTCCCTGGTATTTCTTTTCTGTTCCATTGTTATTTTTATACGGAATTGCAAAAGTTGTGGCATCGACTCGTTTTTGCTATGCTAGAAATGGTATATGTAAATTCATATATTGCATATTTGGAGATGCGACAAAACATGTTGTCCCTGGAATATAGACGCCACACAACTAAAGGACTGCTAACAAGATCGAAACCTAAAAAAAAAAAAAAAATAGTTTTTTTTTAAACGGCAAAGCATTTTTAATTCTAAAGTGTTGAAATAAATGATTGGTCCCGGAATTTGCCAAAAGATGTATTTGTAAATATGAAAAAGCCTATATTTCACATACTTATTAAATCGAAAATATTTTCTGGTATCATTTGAAATACCTTGTAGGTTTTCTGTTACGATATTTTAGTCATAGTGTACTGACGGTACTTTAAAGAACCACTTTAATTAATTACCTCTAAATAATTAAATTTCTCACGAGTGAATATTTTTTTATATTTATTCTTTCATTTTCGTTGTAGTAATTGAAAAAAAAATTACATGAAAACAATTCCAGTAGATCATAATGCAGTAGATAAAGGGTTAAAATGACGCTCTACTGTATGTGGAATTAAAAAAAAATTCGCTTTGCATAGAAGGTACTTTAAGGTATGCTTATTTTTCGGACAGTAAGAGAAGATTCTAATTTACATAATTCATTTAATTTTTTTATAATTCTTTAAAATTATGTCCACTTGGATTACCTACCACATGCAGATCAACCTGCTCAACAGATGCCTGCTCAACCAGGGCCCGACTTAGGCAGGGGCAGTTGCCCGGGCCCCCCTTTTTAGTGGACTCCCATGAGAGTAGTCAGGGTTTTCATTTAAAAGGTGAATTAGAAAACTAATGATTAATATTTTATTATGACAATTTAGTATTCTTTTGTTTTCAAAAGAAATTTTTTATTAACGTTTTTCGCGAAACGTGGCAAGTTAAAACCATTAATTATAACCAATTTGGGACATTTTCTTTTAGACAGCTTATAACGTACGTAGATAAGAAAGTTAAAAGTTTGCAAAGAAATACTCGTATCAAACAATCTATCCTTTTTTTTTTTTTACTAATATCCTACTAGTATTTTTTCTTAACGCTGTGACCATCTTTTTGTGACACTTTGTATACAGATGTAAGCAGTACCGAGTACAAAACTTATGCATATAATACAATATGTATGAAGTTTAGTACTAGCTACTTCCACATTAGTCACAAAAAAATCTATAGATTGAAGGGGGCTCCCCATAGACTAAGTCGGGCCCTGTGCTCAACAACGCGAAATTTTGACACATTTTCTGACTCATTGATAAACACAAAAGCGTGAAACTTGCAGGCATGACTAATGAAGTGATTTGTAATCCAAACTTTTTTTTTCTTTTTTTGATAAATAAGATTTTTTGTTATAAGCAATTGTTGTCTCGGGACGGTAGGTTTTTTTCTTTCTTGCGCTATCACGTCCAGAAAATCACTTTAAAACGCCCACTTTGAACAGCGTGCTCTGAAAAATCCTTTACCGATAAACGGAAAACTCGGCTCAATTACATAGTTTCCTAATAAGAGGATCTGTCAGTTTGATACATTTGCGAGCAAAAATTAATTTAAAAATGTGTCAGAAAGTAGCCAGTTTGGATTTGAGAAAGTGCCCTAATAAAACTCAATTACTATAAATTAAGAAAATCTGTTTATTTTGCAAATATTTTACACCACAACTTTATTATTACTGTTTTGCATTCTTTTAAATCAGTCGCATAGATACTGTCTTGTTTTGTTTCTCTTTTCTGTGTTAAATATTTTAGATATATAATGCACAAGGCATATTATTTCTCTTCAGTTTTGTTATTTCTTGTAATTTATTTGTCTATTAACTTCCAAATTTTATCTAAACTTTAGCATCTATTTATTTCCATTTCAATTATGAAATCATCATCGTTTCAAGAAAGAACATCACTCTCTTTTTTTTTTCTTTTTTTTTATCTTTCACAAAAATAGTTATTTAAATTTTAATTCTAAGCGCATAAAATATTACTTACTTATACAATAAGTAATTAATATACAAATTACTTATACATTGCATGTTAGTTATAGTACATTAGTACTATAGTACTAGTAGTAGTTATAGTACTTTTACAATAAGTTAATTATGAACATTTAAATGAATGTTGAATGATCAATCTTATTTCTATTGTATTGTATTGTATTAGGATAATTTATTGAAATTTTAATAGGAATATATGATAAATTTCATCAGCAGACTGTATCTCTCTGCGCGGCCTTGATTATAAATAAGGTTAATATTAATGTAAGCAGCACAACTCAATTTCTAAAGAGTAAACAATCATAACAAATGCTCCGAAGAATATATTGAAATGTCGTGTTTCATTCCATATTCAATTCATAGATGGCGTTAGGTTTATCGTATTTACCAAAGAAGAAAAAGATTTTGTGCTCAAAATTTTTCTGTTGGTCTCACTTATTACTCCATATTTTTTTCTTCCTTTTATTTATTTATTTTTAATAATGGTAAACATTAAAAAATAAAGATTTTTAAAAGGAAATAATATTACCACAATGTATGATCAGTGCACTTAGTTTAATTATTTTGCATTTTAAGTTAATGGGGTTTCGTTAGCGTTTGATTTTTTTTTTTTTTTAATTATTAAATGATTTTATGAAGTAAAATAAAATTATTTAAAAAAGAAAAAAATGCAATTCCTCTATAAAATAAAAAAATTAGCATTGTATTTATTTATTTATTATTTTATTTTAAATTGTTAAATCCCTTTTAAAACGCTACCTCTAAAATTTTGAACACTTTGAAACTTTTTTTAACTACCCCTTTTTTTCATGCTTATCTTTCAAGTTGTTCTATAATGCTCGAATTTTCACGTTTAAAGGTAATTCTTAAAAAGTAAACTATTTATATTACTCAAAATCCGATTCCTTTATGAAATGAACTTTAAGGTTCGTCAAAAAAAAAAAAAAAAAAAAAAAAAAAAGCCAGTCAGTTGAAAAGTATAAATAAAAGTTTTAACATTTTGAGCACGCTGAAAAACACAAACGGATGAAGATGAATTTATACAACTGTGATACAGTAAAACCTCGTTACAACGAATGTCTGAGGAGCACTGATAAAATTCGCTATATTGAAAATATTGCTATATTGAATATTTTTATAATGAAATAGGATAATAGGATTTTCTTTTTCTTTTTTACAATCCAAATAATACTGAAAAACATGTTAACACGTTCAGGCCGGCGCGGCGCGGTGGGTCACACTCGATTGTCTCAGAGCTGTCAAGTCTCCGACTTTTTGGATACCAGTATTTTAATACAGAAAATGTTGTTTTATTTAATTAGAACAATTGGGCGATTTAAAGGAACGACATTCTCTAAAATAACAGTGGTGTACAAAAAGCCGGACACTTGACAACTTTGAGGCAGTCGAGTGTGACCCACAGCGTCGGCGTGAACGTGTTAAACAACATTCGTTGTAACGAAATTCTACTCTATATAATTTAAAGGAGATAGATACAGTAAAAGATTTTTTCACTTAATTATAAATATTGGATATTTATGTAAATTCGCTAGATAATATAATTTGGATGTCTAAATGCATTTTAAGCAAAAATTTGTGCAATTTACATTTTTGTCATTTTTACAAAGTGACATATAGTATCACCTTAAAATAAATAGGAGTTTTGAATGCAAAAATAATTAGAATTTCATATTATTTCTATATGTGAATACGCTTCACTAATGAACGTTTGTTTTCATGTATGTATTTAAAATATTAATCCTGATTTATTAAGAAATAGTGGGGTTTTCCCCTTGTGCGGCAAATTACATTCGGCTAATTATATTCTGATTACGCTAATTTGGTGAAATAGAAATATATGTTTTTTCATTATATTCCTTTATTTTTGATTTAAAAAAAAAATAGTTTTTTTAACGTGTTCAAATATTTTGACTACATTAAATGAATTTTTTAGATATAATAATAGCAACAGATTATTTTGAACTATATTTTCTGAACTTCTTTCAGAATATCTTAAATTTTTTTTGCGATCGAAATCTTTTAATTATAATAATGTTATATATATAATGTTTACGATTTTTTTTTCTTCTTTCTCGGGATATAAATCTGAATCATATAACATAAAAAAAAAATAATATATTGGTCTCAGTCATCCAAGTTATGTTTAAAATTTAGGCAAAATAAAAATATAGACGGGACCCATTTAAAGCATGGTTCATCTGGTCCATGGCCCTGGAGCCATCTGAATAGGAGGGAGGGTTAGCATGCAATTTGAAACTTTCTACCGGCAATTCATATTTTTTATATTACACTGGTTATCAAAAATTAAGGAAAAGTCACAAAATGCTAATTTTCAAATACGCGAACACTCAAAAGGAAATAATATAATTCGAGTAATTACTATCTCTACAACACAGCTAGCCCATATAACATCTCATTCATGTCACACATGGTCACAAGTGCCACAGTCACTACGGTGAAACAAAAAAATAGGAAATTCCATACATCTCATTATGAGTCTCAAATGATCACTGTATGTGACTCCACTGAGAAGTCAATGTGACTGCTGCTTTGTGACGAGTCACCAGGTGACTTTACAATGTAGTTAAATTGTGACTCTCATGTGACTGTCATTTTTAGGCTCAATTGCATAGTCATCATGAACGTTGCATTATAAGTCACCAAATAATATCATATTATAGTCACATGGAGACTTTTCCCAAACAGAGCACAATGGTGACTTCACAGTAGTCACTCTCTGTCACCTGAAAGTCATCATGTAACTTTAATGTGACATTATTTGGTAACTTATCACAATGCAGCGTTCACGATGACTTTGAAATTGAGTCTACAAATGACAGTCACATGAGAGTCACAATGTAACTACATTGTAAAGTCACATGATGACTCGTCACAAAGCAGAAGTCAGTGACGCCTCAGTGGAGTCACATATAGTGATCACTTGAGACTCATAATGAAATGTATGGAATTTCCTTTTTTTTTTTTTTTTTTTTTTTTTTTTGCTTCACCGTAGAGACTGTGACGCTTGTGACCATGCGTGACATGAATGAAATGTTATATGGACTAGCTGTGTTGCAGAGATAGTAATTACTCGAATTATATTATTTCCTTTTGAGTGTTCGCGTATTTGATAATTGGCATTTTGTGACTTTTCCTTAATTTTTGCACACCAGTGTAGCATAATCACTGTCGTTCCAACAGATTTAACTCGTAACTGTAATGCCAATACGATTGCATACATTTGCTATTCCAGGACTGTTTAATTTTCTGTAAAAACTTATTACATTAAGAAAACACAGTCTCTCTGAAAACACTGTTAATTTCAAATTTCAGAATCGTAACTTTCTATAATTAAACGTCTTTACTATTCTATCTAAAATAATGAAAACAGTGGTTTTGTGACAATGGAATTAATAATAAAAGAGTTTAGTTGAAGGTGGTGTTATGTTGCATTTTCTCAAAAATTGTTTTGTTTTATGTCTGAAGGTGTTACTAGGTATTCTAGCTTTAAGAGTCTACTTTAGTCAAGCGAAAAGACAAGCTCGGTAATGCTAATCCCATGGAAGAAATTTATAAAGATATCTCGCTTGCATTTCAATATTTTTGAATGATTTTTTTTTTTTTGCATTGGATAGCTAAGATCGGTCTGTACAAAGGCCGTTTTTTACTGTTTCGATTTTCTTTACAGATATTTGTTATGAAGACACTTTCATTTTCGGAACCGGTTTCGAAAGTGAAAACATCCTCATAAAAAAAAAAATCTGCAATCAAAATCGAGAAACTAAAAAACGGCCTTTGTACAGATCGATCTTAGCTATCTTAGTGCAAAAAAAAAAAAAAAAAAATCATTTAAAAATATTGAAATGCAACCAAGATATCTTTATAAATCTTTTTCATAGGATTAGCATTAGCGAGCAAGTCTTTCCGCATCACTGAAGTATCCCCTTAATAATAAAATTAAAATAATAAAATTTTAATTAATCTTCAAGATCTGAGACATTATTTATCAATGTTTAATGTTAAATAATTCAAATAATATTACTATTTTTTTTACATATATGAACATTAATCGGTAAGGTTTTTCTGTCAGAGTTTAATACCATCTATTACCACACACTACCATAAATATATGCTACCAAGAAGTAAATAAATCAATAAAAATTACAACAAAATGTTTCGCTTCAATTTTCTTGAAATTTAATTTTTGTTACGTAAACAATTATTTATTAACAACTTCTTCCCATAGGTAAATCTCGTGCATAACAAGAGCTAATAAAATTAGATTTTGTTCCTCCTTTTGTAGTGATTTTAAAGGAATGCCTGAACAAATAATTTTATTTGAAATATTTCTTAAAAAGGGTTATTATTACAGTAACTGCGGAAATTATCCGTCCTAGTATTTTGCCGTAGACGGAGTCTCTGGATTCGCCGGGACATGAAAATCTTCCCCAGACCTTACAAAAGAATCCGCTTTAGACAGAGTTTGCAGTTTAATGTATAAAGAAAAATGTAATTTTTTTAATAAGGTATCGGGTACCTTTTAAACTAGGGGTGCACAATCTTTTTAAGAGGAGGGTCACTTACAAAAATGTCTGGGTTGTCGAGGGCCACATCAGTAACTTAACACTGAGAGAATTCTATTTCGGGGAGGTTATATGAAGTTTATAATCACATAAAAAACATGGTTTCAGAGGGGAAAGGGGGAGTTACCCCTCTAGGATCCCTATTTAGTCGACATATCGAATTCAGTTGGCAAGAATATATCAACAGTTTACGTTTGTATATATAATAGAGATATAGCAAGGATTATTTTCAAGGAGTGATAATATCCCTTGACTTTATTCGGGGGCATAAATTTTGCTTTATTAAAAGTGTTAAAAAACAAACATGGGCATGAAAGTGAGTAGTGCCGAAAAAAATGTGAGGGCGATCAACGAAATTCCCGATTTTTCCGCACCCGATGTCAAAATTCGAGATTTTTCCGCGCCCTACCAACGAAATTCGCGATACTTAACTAACTCTGGCGAAATCTGCAATTTTCCTGCAGCCGATCAGCGAGATTTTCCCGCACCTGATCTACAAAATTCGAGATTTTTCCGCACCCGATTAATGAAATTTGAAATTTCTCCTAGCTTGATCGAGAAAATCAAGATTTTTTCTGCACCCGATGAACGAAATTCGCGTTTTTCCGCTCGCGATCAACGAAATTCGCGATTCTTCAACTGACTGGCGAAATTTGCAATTTTTTACCGCGGCAAATTGGCGTTTTTTTCTCGCGATAGAGTGGCGAAACTCACGATTTTTTAGCAACCGATCAACAAAATTCATGATTTTTCCGTACCCGATCAACGAAATTTGTGATTTTTCAGCGCCTGATCGAGAAAATTTCCGATTTTTCCATACCCGATGAAAGAAATTTGCGATTTTTCTGCGCTCCTGATTGACAAAATTTGCATATTTTTCGCGTATCATCGACAAAATTCGCGATTTTCCTGTATCCGATCAAAAGTTTGCGATTTTTCTGCTCTTGATCGACGAAATTTGCGATTTTCCGAGGCCCGATTTATGAAAATTGTGATTTTTCTGCGACCAATCGACGAAATTTTTGATTTTTCCGAGCTTGATCGACAAAATTCGCGATTTTTCCACA
This sequence comes from Maratus speciosus, assembly GCA_963932465.1. Taxonomy (NCBI): domain Eukaryota; kingdom Metazoa; phylum Arthropoda; class Arachnida; order Araneae; family Salticidae; genus Maratus; species Maratus speciosus. Next base: position 338,167,915 of record OZ010793.1, read on the forward strand.
CTCAATCAACGAAATTCTCGATTTTTCTGCACCTGATCGACAAAATTTGCGATTTCTCCGCACCCGATCAACAAAATTCGCGATTCTTAACTGAGGAAATTTGTATTTTTTTTCTCGCGGCAAATTGGCGAAATTCGCGATTTTTTCTCGTGGTAAACTGGCGAACTCACGATTTTTACGCATCCGATCAACAAAATGTGCAACTTTTCCTCGCATCATCGGCAAAATTCGTGATTTGTCCGTGCCCGATCAACGAAATTCACGATTTTTCTGATCCCGATCAATAAAACTCACGATCTTTCCGTGCCCTATATTGACGAAATTTGCGATTTTTCCATGCTTCATCGACAAAATTTGCGATTTTCCCGAGCCGGATCGACAAAATTCGCAATTTTCCGTTCCCGATCAACAAAATTTGCGATTTTTCTTTTCCCGCTCGACAAAACTCGCGATTTTTTCGTCCCGATCGATGAAACTCTTGATTTTTCTTCGCCTAATCGACGAAACTCGCGATTTTTCCTCGCCCAATCGGCGAAACTCTCTATTTTTCAGTGCCCGGTCGATGAAATTCTAGATATTTTTCGACTAGCGACTGACGAAATTTGTAACTTGGGAATTTCCTACGTTGATATCTGTGGTATCAACCGGCCGATTAACGAAATTCGAAATTTTTAACTGAATTACGAAATTTGTGATTTTTTTTTCTCGTAAAAAATTGACGAAATTCACTTTTTTTCTTGCGATCTATGGACAAAAATTGCGATTTTTTTCCAGTTATAAATTGACGAAATTCGCCGGCCATAGGTTGTGCATCCCTATTTTAAACTGACAAATTACATCTAAAAGTGAACCTAATATGAATTGCAAGAACTACATTTCTAATTAACTTTTGAAAATGAAATTTTAAACATACAGTAAAAGAGATATTTCTAACAATTAATGTTCTGAAAAAGAGCCTATGTGCGTATAAAGTTATTTTATTACTATTATTATTATTATTCAATTTGAAATTTAACGTTTCCTTTTTTTTTAATAAATGAACTCACTTTATATGCCTTTCGTTCAAGATTTCCCATACAGTGAAACACGTTTAACACAAAAACGCTTAACATGAAAAATCGGTTAACACTAAATGATATAGCGGTCCGGACAGTATACTATGCAATTTAATACATTTTTTTTTTCAATTACCACGAAACAAATATCATTTAACACGAAAAAAAAATTCGCTTTCGATCTAGTTAGTTTGAGTTGAAATTGGTGAATTTTGTGTTAAACCACTGAATTTTGGGTGGAAATCAGTGACTTTCTTGTGTTTTGTAAATTAGCTTATGAGCACAATGGCTGAGAAATCGGTCCGAAAACAAACTGCTATTTCACTTCAAATGAAGATACTTAATGCAGTTGATGAAAAAGAAGGTCAAAAAAGAAATCTACAAAGAGTTTGGCATTGCCAATTCTACTTTATCAACGATAATAAAAAACAACAGGGATCCCATTACGTTAACGTTTGAGCGCTGTATGTTTAAGCCAGAGAGAAAACGTATGAGAACCGCTAAGCACGAAGATTTAGAGACAGCTTTGCTTATTTCATTCATACAAGCTAGATCTCAGAATGCTGAAAAAGACACTTAAAAAAATGTATCTGATCCCCCCCCCCCCCCAAAAAAAAACAATATTTTTTTTACTTGCTTTTTATCCTAATGGATGCAACCTACTAGCAGTTTAACAGGAAATCGAAATAAAATTTGTAGACACCGAAAATATTTGTGAGTTGTATTCTTTTTTTTACGAATCTTTTAACGCGAAATTCTTTTAACACAAAAAAATTTTTCGCCCCTCTCAATTTCGTGTTAAACGTATTTCACTGTATTTGAATTGTTGAAGTATGTAGGATTAATAGTTCATTTACAGGGGATACTCAAAAGAATTCCGTTATATTACAGCCAACGGGGGAAAATCGTTTGCAGTGTATTTTAAGGACATTACACTATTTCAAATGCATTGAAATTGATATAAATCACTGAATTTCACTACAAGATGATTACTATACAATAGAGCAATACAATATATACAGAGCTGATCAAAGAATTCGGATAATTTCTCGATTGTAGATGGGAACAGCTGAAATTGGGTTTTCAAATGTGTTATACGTTTCCATAGTGTTGAATTAGACATACTATTTTAACTTATTAAACGGTGCAGTTTTGTATCATTATTCTGAATGAGTTGGAAAGTGTTTCATAATCTATGCTTGACGCATGATTTTTCCTTTCTTGTTTTTAATATTAGGATAGTTTCAATTTCAGAACCTATTCCAACTGGTTATAAAAGGGAGTAATTTATTTTTTAATCTGAAACTAAAATCGAAATACTAAAATCTAGCCCGGCTGTAGATCATTCTCAGCTACCCTATACAAAATAATCATTCAAAAATATTAAAATCCAAGCGAGAAATTTGAAAATAACGACACCATAGGATTAACATCAGCGTTCTCTTTTCTTCACGAGCTCGTTTAAGGGGACAGTTTTCCTTTTCAGCAATTTTGTTTATTTTTTAAAATATTGTTCAAATGGTGAACTAACTGCATTTCGATGTTCAACTAAAAGTACATTTTGAAAAAAAAAAAAAAAAAAACTGCTTGTTTAATTAAAATTTTTATAAGGTTTATAAAAATTTGGGTTTTTTAAAATCCCTACTACTTTTAAAAAAAATTATATATATATATATTTTTTTTTTAAGATTTTCAAATGTGTATTACACAAGACTGCGAATAGATTTTTAGATACATCTAATATTACATTTAATATAATTTTTTACTGATATATATATAAAATGATGAAATCTAACACATCTTCATATACTTTTATTTGTTAAAAAATAAAACTAAAACTGAAGGCTAATTCCATGCGCAGATTTATCACATATGTAATAAAGAACATGTACACAAAAAGTTTAAATCTCTATCTCAAATGCAAAAAAAAAAAAAAAAAAAAAAAAAAAAAAAACTCTTAGCATTTTTAAAACATGAAAGTGGAGAAAATATGAAAATGGAGAAAAAGACACTTAAAGTTTTAATTTGTATGGGTAATTGCGCTGAGTGTGTTAACAAAATTTACAATATCTCGCGATATAATTAATCCATTTTTTGACCAATTTTAAGGTAAACTGTCTCCTTAAGGAGGCTGGTCACTCGGCTTCCGATTTCACCTCAAGTATAAAGTCTATAGGCATTTCATGTATTCGTATATTTAAAATATCTCCTGCGGAAATTAATATTTTTAACTTCTATTTTTTGTGCACACTTTCTAAAAGATGTCTCTTTTTTTCTTAGTTCTCAAAATATTTCTGAAGTATAGACTTAATTTTATATGAAGTGTTAAAATCTTACCCACAGTTCGCCCGCTTTTAATACATAAAGTATTAAATTCAGCATAGATTTTAGAAATATTTTGAAAACTAAGAAAAAAAGAGACATTCTTTAAGAAGAGTACGCAGAAAAAAGATGTTAAAAATATGAATTTCCCGAGGAGATATTTTAAATATACGAATGCATCAAAATTCCATAGACTTAACATTACGAAGGAGAATTCCGAAGCTGAGTGACCAGCCCCCTTAATGCGGAATTTTGTTAGTGCGGACGAAAAAATGGCCTCCCTTGGCAGTCCGTAGCCCGCACTAACGGGATTTCACTTTATTGATAGACAAGCTTTCTTTACTTGAAAAATATTGTACAGAATAAGCCGTTTTGCACAATGTTAGCTTGTCATTAGAGTATCGTATTTCCTATTCCTTTCAGCATATACGAATAATACTGTTTTAGCTTCATTCGTTTAAAAAAAAAAAAAAAAAAAAAAAAAAAAAAAAGTAACCCTTTTTATTTTTTAAATGTTTTACTATCCAGTCCAAATGGTATAATTATGACAGTTTCTTAAATAAATAATGTGAAATGACTGGTATAAAGGAAATATCTAATGAATGCATTTGTGAATATTTATTAACAAATTAACTGTGTGAAAAATTTATGACTCATAAAGGTTGAAAAAACGTATAATACATATTAATTACCAGAATTGCTCATGAAGAAAGCTAATACTTTCCTGTTTTATTTAAATTACATTCGCTCATTTATCCATTGTTTAGTCAGTGTACTCAGCTTGAGGGCATAGACCCATACACCATTTCTTTCGCTCGTGGACTCCTGGCTTATTCCTACCATTTACCCTTTTTTTTTTTTTTTTTTACGGATGCAAAGGATAAAAAGAACCACGTACGAGCCCTTCTTTGAATGGTGCCCCTACCATAATTGTAGATTGTACCTGGGAGGATTTGCACCTAATGTGTTGTGCTGTAACCTATAGCCAGCCCTAAATATAGATTTAGAGCCAGAGACTGATCCAGACTCTCTCGGAGCCTTAGGCACAGCATTTTTTAGGCACCCCCATTCATTTGAATTTTTACACGAAAAAAAAAAAAAAAACTAAAATATCGGAATCATTTCATAGTTATTCATGGCCATTAAAATAAAAGTACTTAAAAATGGCATTGTTTATTGATATTAATTATTAAATAATAAAAATAAAAACATTGCAATGAAAATGCAACGATATGGAACTTGTTTTGTGTGAAAGGTAAGAACATCACGAAAAGTTCTGGAAAAACAAGTTGCTCAAGCAATCGATGATACCGTATGAATGGATAATCGCAGTCCAAAATGTGGGGCGTTTAGTGAATACTGATGGCGCGTATATAGCAAACTTCTACCACTTTTGTTTGGTGTTATCACATTTACAACAAAGGTGAGAATGCCTGTTAAATGTTTTATTATAATATACTTCAGTTTTCTGAAAGTAATGACCCTCAACCCAAATTGAGTTAGACCCTGCATTTGTGACCCAATAAGTGATTTCCGACCTTATGTTCCTATGTGATTTTTTATCCTTGTTGTATGCCTGATTTGCCATGTCATTTTGTCAACTTTTTTTGAATCACCCTGTATATACATACACACCGGGAGTCCTAAAAAAGACAGACTGATTTTAAGATTCCATAACTTGCAAGCGGTGACAAATATTTAAAAAACCCTTCCAGGAGCGTTATGTATGATGTCAGGAGTTTTTTTTACTGTGATTCTCGAATTTAGTTCGAATTACAAACAATAGATGGCGCTGAAACAATATGCGCTAAATCCAGGCCCGGTACTTGGTACTCCGGGACCCACTCCATACATTTTAATCTCCTTTTTTTGGCATGGGAAAAGAAAAAAACCAAAAAATCCAGCTTGAATTTAGCGCCTATTACTTGCAGTGCCATCTGTAATTGAAACTAAATTCGAGAATCGCTGTTAAAAAAAAATCCTGACATCATACATAACCCTCCTGCAAGAATTTTTTAAACATCTGTGTCATCGTTTGCGAGTTATTGAATTTTATGTAATTTGTCAGTCCTTTTTAGGACACCCGGTATATTTTTATCATTGATGTAAAATTCTTTGTTGATTCTAATTATGCAAATAATTTTACTAATCGTGTTTTTAAAAAATTAAGGAAAAAATATTTCGGATTAAAAACATAAAAAATAAAACTGCGAAAGAAGAATAAAATAGTAATATCAGCTAAATTCGATCGCGAATTACTTTTAATAACTACGGATTAAGCATTATTTGATAGGAACTTTTGAATCCCTTTTTTTCTGTGTCTGCATGATCAGTTAAATTTTTAATGATTCTAGCTTTTTTCGTTAGAACCTTTCACTTTAGAAGAAAAAAAGAATTGAATCATGAACAATTAGTAAAAGTTAAGATGTTCACAAAAGTTCAACCCCCCTTCCCCCCCCCTCCCATCTCTACACACAAACCTTTTTTTTTTATTATTCCTTTAAGGCTTATTATTAACATTTGAAGTTTACATTTTTTAGCATATGCACAATTTATCTTTCAAATCCATAGCATGCAGATGAATTTACAATTCAGAAAAATCAAACAACTAAGAAACGCTAGATGTCATCAAAAATATACTCAACAAAAACAGCAGATTATTTATTCTAAATTATTCCATTTATTCTAGTTTTGTTTTTTTAAGTAAAAAAAAATTAAAATTTTCCATGATTCCTTGGATTAATAAATTATATTTAGAGAAGCATTCTGCACGCTCTGACAAATCAAAATTTAAAAAATTCACTTTCGTACGATTAAAATATATCAAGTTACGATACTTTGAATTTTATAAAATTTCAATTTTTTTTGTTTTCTGTGTCGGAAAGCGTTGAAATTTCGTAAAATCAAAGCCTCATAACTCGATATATCTATATTATTAGGTGCGTTCGTAATTATATAAATACGTAGCACCTATAGTCGTCGCCTGGTCGTCCGTCTGTCCGCATATAACAGTGCAAAAACGACTCAACCGAATGGTTTGAAATTTAATGTATATTAGAATCGTTGCAGAAGTTTGTCATTTCAAATTTTATGAAAATCAAATCAAACTTAAAAAGATATTAATAAAAGTTTACTCCATTCTATTAAATCCTATCGTACATAATTAATTCAATGATTTTCCATGATAGGTAATGATTCTAGGTGGCCATGGTGATGACGTCTTATTTAAGATGGAGTGCTATTATTTCTGTATTACTGAATTTAATACAGTCGCCTCTCTGCTTAACATCGCTCTACTTAACGACGGTTTCTGTTTAAGGGCGATATTTTGTGGTCCCGGCTCCTTTAAGTAAAAAAATCTCTATTTAAAGACGAAATTGTTTCTATTTAACGACGATTTTCACGTAGTTTTTTTTCCAATCGCTTTATACATGTTAAGCGAGGGAACTTTTTTCTGAAAAACAAGTTTTCTTGCAATTCAGATGAGTACAGCGACCATGTGACGAAGACGTTTTAACAACCGATTTCAGAAATTTAGATCAAATTTATGAAGACATCGCAAATGAAAATGCAACTTCAGATGCAGAAGATGAGAAGATGGTGATGAAGCTGATGATACAGAAAGCGAGACACCACCTCCTTCTTACTCAGATGCGAATTCCGCCCTGGATATTCTTCGCCAGTACATTGTTTCATCAAATATGGAAGATGACTCATTCAACCTTCTTGAGAAGCTTGAAGCAAGGGTACCAAAAACTAGGCCACCATTGAAACAATCTACACTTTTTGATTTTTTAAAACTTAATTTGTTTAATTAAATGTATTATAAATATTTTTATTGTACTGTGAGTAACATTGTTTAATTAAATGTATTATAAATATTTGTATTCTACTTTAAGTAACATGTAGGTTATTCTTGTATGCAGTATAATTACATTTCTAAACATGCCAATCTATTAAAAAATGTATTGACAGTCCTAAGACTGTAAACTGTGAAGGGAAAATGTTTTTCAAATATTATTTTTCCACAAATTCTGTTCAAGGACGATCTCTACTTAAGGACGATTTTTCGAGGTTTCTTTAAAGTCATTAAACACAAAGCGAACTGTATATAGAATCGTAATAAACTTTGCATTCATGCATTTTTACATGAGATTTCAACAGATATTGCATCGGGAACTAAATATTTATAAAACTAGTTATAGTACGAACGCACCTCATTTGCCGCGTTTGACGTACAATTTCGACTTATTTGTTGTTGAAGAAGCATATGTTTCTTTTCCTATTAAAACTTTAGATGATGAGATTTGTGAGAATTCTTACATCATGGAGTTTTGCTTTTTTTTAGATGTAATTTGCACAAACTAGGGACCGTACAAAAATTTTCATTTCATAACTTTTACAAAAATAACTATTTTGAGTTCAATGTCATATTTTAAGAACAACATTCCAAAATATTTTTGCAATTGGGAGTATATTTCTAAAATTAATAGTTTAAAAATAAGATATTTCGGAGCGACAAAGGTGGGAGATGTGCACCAAGTTCAAATAAACGAATCAATCAATTGTATATGACAAAAATAGTCAGTCTAAGAACTCATAATAAATTCTTTCATGTAAATACCTCTGATTGTAATCGTTGATTTCCCTCCAATGATCACACACAAAAAGAAAATCTCCGGCTTTCGTCGGGTTCAATAAATTTTTCTTGTCAATCTTTATCCTCCTAATTGCATGGGAATTCGAGAAATCTTTCTTTCTCTGGCTTTCCACTCACGATTGCGCCGAATCATTCCGAATGCGACCCCCTCCTGTGAATCTTCCATTGCTAATTTACGAGACGTCCGTTGCATAAAATTTCCAAAATTAATCGGATTTCTCAGACTACTTAATCATTCACGAGAATTCAATTACCGAAAGGTTCTTGCAATTATGAATTGTAACAGAAGCAATTGCTATACGAGGTAGAATATAAACCACTTGCAAAATAAATAACTTACAAAATTGTTAAAAGGTTGTTTAAAAGGCAGTCCCTTTGGAAAATTGTGCTACACAGTGGCGTAGCTACATATTCAACGCCCCGGAGCAAGTAAAGTTTTGTGCGCCTTCTTGTCACTCAAAAAAGTTCTGCATAATTTTGATTTGAAGTTACACACATATATATATATGTGTGTGTGTGTGTAACTAGCTGACCCGCCCGACGTTGCCCGGGCCCGTTATAATAACGTAAACAAAACTCAAGTTTGTATGATTTTATATATTCCGAAAGTAGATCAAATGAACCCGGTCTTAGGGGTGGCCCACTGCCTTCGGTAGTGTCTAGTGTGTTCCTGACAAGCCTCTTTCTGAACTAACCTGTGGCCTGGGTCCCCGCTACCAAAGGCAGTGTATAAAGAAAGGGCAGCTGACGTCACTGTTGGTCGAATTACAGTTGGTCAGCAAGAAAAACTTGTTCATTCGTTATGGTTCCTACAATACACATGAACTCCAGGAATTTGATTGATCTTTAACAGACTGATTTAACAGATCTATGATATGATTGCCCAGCGTCACCAAGTTGATTCCCGCAATGATCGCTATGATAAAAACGTAGTGGTAGATTGATTGACGGAAGTGTTTGTTTGTAAACATGCCCTTTCTTTATACCAGGAGTGTTCTGTACGCGCCGGAGACAATCGAAAACCAAGTTGAATGAGTCAAACCCCGTAGTAATCGAACTCATAGAACCCGAGATAAGAATGCGAATCCTGGCGGTGAATCTATAATCTTTAAAACAGTCGTAAGCTAAGTTGAATGGACCAATTTCCGGTGAAATAGGGCCCATAACAACCGAGAAAAGAATGCGCCGTTAATGTTCAAAAATGGTGGTAACAGAAGTCTAAGACAAACTTTATAATACAGACAGTAGCTGAATCGTAATCTAGGTTGAATGGACCAATTCCCTTTGAAATCGAGCCCCTAAGAACCCAAGGAAAGAATGCGACCCCAAGCAGTGGAAAGTGTTTGTGGCCCCCACCCCCTGTAAATTTAACAAATTACCTTTAACATTAACGTGATATTTAATTCACGGCTGCAGTGAGTAAATGTAAGTTGAGGCCGAAAAAGAAGATTAATATTCGAAAAAGGTGGTAGCTGGAGTATAAGAAATTTTTTTAGTCGTTTATAAGTAGCCGGAGGACCCTCGAACTATGCTAAAGGAAATTGCAAGACAATCGGATAATTTTTAAAGAAACTGCATCAAGGACCCTAAGAAGGCGATTAATATTCAAAATTGGTGGTAGTTGAAGTGCGAGTAATTTTTTTGTTATTCATGTAGTAGCTGGGGGGACGTAAGAATTTGTTAGGAAAAAAATCTTAGTGAATCGGACCATTTTTAAGGGAGCTATAATAGGAGGACCAAAAGGGGCCAACTGATAATTGAGAGCAAGGCCTAAGGGGAAAACATGTTAAAATGTCCTAGTACTTAGCACTTTAGATTTTCAGTTAGTCGAAATTAAGTATAGGGTATAAGTACTAATCAAGTACTAATCATTAGAAATTTTTTTCAAAGAAAGGCTTAAAGAGCCCTAGGATTCCAATAAAAATATGAAGGTGTTGTCTCGGGGAGAGAAGTCCAAGACTCAATTTTGAAGTTATGCAATGAGCGTGTGACACAGTTAGGGGGTAAAAAAAGCATGGCGCACAAAAAGTTACCCTAGGGGGCCAGTATCTTAGCTGAAATATAGAAGCGGAAGAAAAACTAAATGAAAAAAGAGCTGCAAAAACGAAGATCGGATTAAAAGGAGGCAATTTGTTAACAATTTAGGAACTTTAGGAACACAAAAACTTCAAGTGGCTCTGTACCAAGCCCCAGGGGTGGTACAGAACTGGAATGTTGCTGGGCAAAAGGAAATTTTTTTAGTATTTTATATAGTAGTCAAAGGACGCTAGAACAACGTCAAAGAAAATTGCAAGATAATCGGATCATTTTTAAAGAAGCTGCACCAAGGGCCCCAAGAAGGTAATTAATATTCAAATTTTGTAGTAGCTGAAGTGTAAAAAAATTTTTTGTCGTTCGTATAGTAGCTGGATTTTCTAAGATGTTGTTACAAAAAAAAAGTTAGTGAATCAGACCATTTTAAAGGGAGATATAATTGGAGGTCCAAAAGGGGCCAAATGATAGTTGAGAGCAGGGCCTTAAGATGAAAACATGTTAAAAGGTTCTAGTACTTGGCGCTTTAGATCTCAATAAGTCGAAATTAAGCATGGGGTATGTATTAATCATTCGAATAAAATTTTAAAGAAGCGCGAAAAAAAGTGGGGAAAATTCTTTAAAAAGGGCACTAGGTGCCCAATAAAAGTGTGAGGGTGCTGGCCCGGGGAGAGGAGTCCAACTCTCAATTTTAAAGTTATGTATTGAGAGGTTGACAATATTAGGGCATGAAAAATGCATGACGCACAAAAATTTCAAGGGGCCCAGGGTCTTAACTGGAATGTAGAAACGGAGAATAACTAAATGGGAAAAGGGCCCCCAAAACGAAGAAGATCGGGGCAAGTTATGAGCAATTTAGGGTATAAAAACTGAAAGGTTCTCTGGGGGACCGGTCATAAACAATTAAAAATCTGAGCTCCAGGCGCATGAGGACCTGTCTTGGACTACCCTCACCCAAATTTTCAGACTTCTACGTGCAATAGATTTCGTTAGCCACCACATACAGAGCGAAACTTTCTTTTATTAGTATAGACTAGCTGACCCACCCGGTGTTGCCCAGGCCCGTGATAATATTCTTAAATGAACTTGAAATTTGTAGGATTTTATTTCTTAAGTCTGTTCTTAAATCCAAAGGAGCAACCCTATGACATACGTTTTAATTAATTTTTGCTCGAGAACGCATGAAACTAGCAAATGTTGTTATTCAGAAACTTTGTAATCGAAAGATGTTTTCCTAATTTTTTGTAAGTACAATAGATCTTACAGAAAACACTGTCAAAGTTGGCATTTTCAATGGAATTTCCCGACGGAAGCAGAAAAGCCGGTCAACGAAGGGAGAAAAACATCTTGTCATATATCTTTAACACGACTTTGTGTGAAATACGCGCTCCAAAAATCGGTTAAAAAAAGCAGTCCTGCTCTAATTTCTATACAAAATTGATGACTGCCGCCGTTCTGATTATCACATTTATAGACAATGTTGAACAAGTTGGAAATTGCTCGTCAAACTTGGTGCTTTCGTACTATAACTAGTTTTATAAATATTTTTTGCACCGCATATTGTACTGAATGTATATTTTAGTGCACTTCAATAAGTGCATATCCATTTCAATTTCATTCTGTTCGAAAGGCTGTAACATCATTAAAATGCATTTGAAATACTTTTTTTCCCACTGACCGTCATGTAACGGAAAACTTTTGACTGTCCCTGTCATTAATGTATACATCCGATTTTCATAAAACTTGAAATGACTCGACACAATTTTGCAACAATTATATATTCAAAATTTCAGACAATTCGGGTAGTAGTTTTTGCTCAATTATATGCGGACAGACGGATGGACAGACAAACGGACTGAACGACAACTATAGGTGCTACGTATTTATATAATTACGGATGCACCTAAAAAGGCCCGTTTTCATATTAAAATGTAATTTTTTACAAAAAAGAATGTTTGACTTACATTTTCTTTGCTGAAAATATTCTTTATAAATATTTTTGTACAAAGCGCAAAATTCAATATAATAAAATTTATTATAGAGGAAATTACAATCACAGCATTGTACGAATACACGAAACCTATACACATTTCAAACAAATACTTAATAAATGATTTTACAAATAACTAAATAAAATAAAATACGTATATATATATAAAGAGAGGCCACGCTCTTTGGTACAAGATAGACTGAAAATTCTTAGGACAGACCATGTCCAAGCTGGTCACAGAAAAAATTCCAGAATATATACGTTAATGTTTAAAAGATTTAAATGGTCCTCTGAAGCAAAGAAACTTTCAAGAAAAAAAAAATCAATTCTTCTGCCTTGCAAAGAGAAATAAAAATCATTAATAAAAAATGCTTCAAAAAAAAAAAAATTAAATGATTTAAGATTTTTTATATCTAATGCTTATAGCAATTTAAAACTATTAGTTTCAGTTGATGGAGGGAGCAGCTTTACCTGGTTTAGGGCGCACCGACCCGCAGGTCGGTTGCCCGGCGGGCCAGAATGTGACTTAATTTAGTAAAATTCTATTTTTTTATTATTATTGTTTATGGGCCTTGTTTCGGCATTGGCGGAATGAAAATTTATTGAAAATTATGTCTTTAGAAAAATGTTTAAGCTTTATGAATGAAAGTGCACGTTTTCTTTAAAACACGACGTCTTTATCACTAGTGGAAATATTTCGCCTCTGTATAAAATTAGGAACTAAGTTTTTATTCATTCTTATACTGTTTTGAACAAACAATATTTCTGTAAACTGTTCAGAAAGTTGAATGGAGTAACTCCAAACATTTTCATCCCTTTTTTTTTAATCGAAAATTCATCGACTACTAATATGTGCTATCAGATGGTGGTGGAATGTGCGCGTGTGTTGAGGAAGTAGGCACAGGATGATTATGGCCTAAGCAAACTCACATTACTATGTTCGAAAAATATGTTTTACTTTATTTAATCCTAATATTCTGAGATAAATAAGGTTTAATGAGGAAAATTACTGTTAGAAAAAGTGGTGTAATTTTGCATAGGCTATAATCAGGCCCTAAGGAACGCTTAATTTGGTACTTAACTTTTCTCTCTTTTTGAAGGTTATCGATTCTGCATTTGACATTTGCAATATTTTCAAAATCTCAAAAACAATACGCACGAAATTTAAGTTGCTGTTTCCCACTCCCCCCCCCCCCCCCCCCCCACCATCTACATTTTGTCGCCATGGGCTGATGTAGAATATGTTTAAATCCGTCTCTTATTATTGTTTTGTAATCTGTATTGATGCATGTTTAGTTTCCACAAAACAAACAAAAAGAATAAACCTTCAAAAATTTCATTTATTGGTTTTCGTTTGTAAAATGGTCAATAATTTTCTCCAACTTGTCACGCTATATTTTTTCTAAACCGTAAAATAATTTTCGTAAATTACTACTGTTACATCGTACCTATAGGTTTCTCAGCGGTGAATTCTTTGGCTACCATTATTTCCGTACAGTAATCATCATGATAAATGTCTAAAACATTTCTAATAGAAATGTACCAGAAAGATTACTGTTTGGAAATAGTAGTAGCCGATGTTAAATAAGTTGAATAAGCCCTGTTAAATAAGTTTTGATTACTTTAAGATCTGAAAATCTTCAACAGTCGCCTACGGAAAAGTTACAGAAAAAAGTCAGGCATGCTGAAACGGTGTTGGAGAAGTTACTCGAGGCTGCAATATGGTATGAATTAAAATTAAAACTTGGTGAATATAAGTCATTTCTTTTAACTACGTATGAAAACATGTTTTAAATCGAAATAGTTGAGGTTAAACACAATGTAAAATATCATAGAAATATGCTGATTGTAACAAGATTCATCTATAATGTCTGATTAATAATGAAAAAATATACAAATATTTTAAGAATTCTTTATTTCGCTTTTTCTAATTTTGCGCCCTTAGAATTCGTGCGCCTGGAGCAGTTTGCTCCAACTGCTCCACGGTAGCTACGCCCCTGGTGCTACAGTTCGGAAAAAATAAGTTTTTCACTTATTGCTTTTTAATTAAAACTTGTGAAGCAAAAACTGATCATTACGAATAGTTGTTATTTAAATTTAACTCTCAATTACTGTTGCCGGACAAAAAGTGGAATTGGCACATGAAGAAAAAGCGGTGACGCATATTTATATCAGTTAATTTTAATCCCTAGATACCATAACTGCACCAAAATTCTGGAATAAGTTTTTCCTTTTATTACAAGTACGAGAAAAAACGCTTTTATTCATTTTCAAATAAATTTGTTTGTAAATCCTGGTGCCATTTAATCATTTCAACATTTTAGCAAAAGAAGTACATTTCCCCTGAAAGTGATAAAAATCGGAACACACAAATGTTATTCAGTTTTCTTACATTTTGTTAACTTTATGTGAATTGAACTAACCCATAAAGGTCCCGATGGGACAAGACTTAACCCGTTACCTGTCGCAATAACCCTTTATTAATTTTTTTTTTTGCTTCATATTAATATTTGATCATAAATAAAGCTAACATAGTAATAAACAAGTAATATAATTTTTTTTAAGCCAATTCCTACTTTAATTAATATTTAATGTACAGTTTTTATGTATGTATGTATGAAGTATTTTTATGAATGTATTTGAACGTGAGTGGATGAATAATAAGTATTTTATTAACGATTGAAAAATTGAATAAAATTAATTAATTTAATTTAATTAATAAATTAATATTTGGAAAACTGTATTAATATCAAGTGTCATCCATTATGAGTATAAAAAAATGTATTTGAACTTGAGTGGATGAATAATAAGTATTTTATTAACGATTGAAAATTTGAATAAGAGAAAATTTCTCCCATATAAAACTAAAATTAATTAATTAAATTTAATGAATGAGTTAATATTTGAAAATAAGTGTCATCCCTTACAAGTTTAAAAAAAAAGGTATTTGAACTTGAGTGGATGAATAATAAGTATTTTATTAACGATTGAAAATTTGAACAAGATTATATGGAGAGTGTGAACTAATAGTAGGAATTGAATAAAGCTTCATAAACAAAACTGCAAACAAATAAATAAATAAATAAATAACTTTATTAGTTTAAGAGTAATATGACAATGAAAACAAGTTGGAAATTGCTCGTCAAACGTGGCAAATGAGGTGCGTTCGTACTATAACTAGTTTTATAATTATTTTTTGCACCCCATATTGTACTGAATGTATAATTTTTTGCACTTCATAAAGCGCATAGTCTGATACATCATTAAAATGCATTTCCAATATTTTTTCCCATTCCTCGTAATGTAACGGAACACTTTTGACTGTCCCTGTAATTAAACTATACATCCGATTTTCCTAAAATTTGAAATAGCTCAACAAAATTTTGCAACAATTATATCTTTAAAATTTCAGACCATTCGGAAGGCTGTAATATCATTAAAATGCACTTGCAATAATTTTTCCCATTGGCCGTAATGTAAAGAAAAACTTTTGACTGTCCCTGTAATTAAACTATGCATCCGATTTTCCTAAAATTTGAAAGGGCTCGACAAAATTTTGCAACAGTTATATCTTTAAAATTTCAGATCATTCGGAAGGCTCTAATATCATTAAAATCCACTTGCAATAATTTTTCCCATTGGCCGTAATGTAAAGAAAAACTTTTGACTGTTCCTGTAATTAAACTATACATCCGATTTTTCTAAAATTTGAAAGGGCTCGACAAAATTTTGCAACAGTTATATCTTTAAAATTTCAGATCATTCGGAAGGCTCTCATATCATTAAAATGCACTTGCAATAATTTTTCCCATTGGCCGTAATGTAAGGAAAAACTTTTGACTGTCCCTGTAATTAAACTATACATCCGATTTTCCTAAAATTTGAAAGGGCTCGACAAAATTTTGCAACAGTTATATATTTATAATTTCAGATCATTCGGAAGGCTGTAATATCTTTAAAATGCACTTGCAATAATTTTTCCCATTGGCCGTAATGTAAAGAAAAACTTTTGACTGTCCCTGTAATTAAACTATACATCCGATTTTCATAAAATTTGAAATGGCCCGACAAAATTTTGCAACAATCATATATTTGAAATTTCAGACCATTCGGTTGGGTAGTTTTTGCTCTGTTACATGCGGACAAACGGACGGACAGACGGACGGACTGAACGACGACTATAGGTGCTACGTATTTATATAATTACGAACGCACCTAAAAATGGATCATCAGCACAAATTATCAAAAAATTAGATCTAATCATATACTATTCATAAAGTTGCAGAACAAAATAAATCGAGCGGCGGCTGCACAAACCATCACTTCATCGAGTTCACGGCCGAAATTTTAGGATTAATTAAAACTTGATTAGCATTAGCATATGGGCAATATTCATCTCTTGGGTTTGAGGCTGTAAAAATTCCTCTGCTTGGGAATAACATTCATAATCACGCCATTGAAAAACATTGCGTTTAGAAAATCTATGCTTATATTTTATTTTTATATGGAGTTTTAGACCTTTTCAAGGACAGATATAGGTTATACATGAATTCTTTTCTCTATTTAAATGCAATTGCATGCATATTTTTCATTTTATTTCTAAAATAAAAAGTTTAAATTTTAATTAATACGTATACACGGATTTTAATTAATATGTATATAGGTACTTATCGAAAATATTTCGTATAAAATAAATATGCAGTGTTTTACGCATGCATTTACCTGTATTTATGCTGCATTAAACGACACAATAAGGTAAACAAACGCACTAACCGTTATTTTTACATCATTAGACAATAGTCACCATTAGAATACAACTGGTCTAACAAGTCATATCTTTGTGGAAACCACCTGCAAACCCGATTTTAGAGATTGACTGGTAGGTTTATCATTTTGTTTTCCCGTATACCCAAAGGTATGAAAACATGGAGGACTGGGAGCAGGAAAACACAATAGGAAACCTACCAGTCAATCATTAAAATCGAGTCTGCAGTTGGTTTCCACTAAGGTATGACTTAAATGAGAAATGTGAATATCAAATTCACAATATATCTTTACTTAATAGGTGCTAAAATACAAATGTTAAAACATTTTAAAAACAATGAAGATGTTGAAACATTGGAGTCATATGATGTTTAAAACCACAAATAGGAGACTTCCCACCCTCCTATTTGTGGTTCGTTTAGTTTCGCCCTTTGATATTTAACCAGCTGTTTGTCTTTCATTCGGCAGTGATCTTTCCCTGATGACGACTGATGGTTCAGTCGAAAGCGCTCGGATTTTAAACATCATATGACTCCAATGTTTCAACATCTTCATTGTTTTTAAAATGTTTTAACATTTGTATTTTAGCACCTATTAAGTAAAGATATATTGTGAATTTGATATTCATATTTCTCATTTATTTTATTAAGGTGAATCTGTCGTTCAACTTGAAATATAGTTTTTCTATATTTATTTAATAAGGTATGATTTGTTTAATAAAGTATGACTTGATAGGCTAGTTGCATTTTAATATGCGAATCGAAACTAATCCTTAAATTTCAGCCGTGAACTTGATGAGGTGGTGGTTTGTAAAACCATCATCCGGTCTAAAGGTATGACTGATATAAATTCTTTCTAAAAAATTCGTGGAAATTCAAATTTTAATTATTTATAAAATGCTTCAAATCACTTATGTAAATACAGACACGTTACATTTTCCGCAAACAGTCAAAAGAAATAATAGAAATCAATTTGACGTAAATTATAAAAGAATATACTTTTAGTAGTGGTATGGAAAAAAAAACAACTAAGAAAATGATGTCTAGTTACCACATGTTTCTAGAGTTCAAAGCACTGAAGATTACTATTTGCAATTTTCAAAATATTTCAATTTTATGTTACTTGTGATTTTTTAAACCAATTAAACTTTGAAAATGTTCCATTTGGTCATTTCTAAATTTATTTATAACTAAATCACAGCTGCAGAAAATTCACCTTTGCCCCCTCTTTCAAAAGAGCCGAAACTGGATTTAATTTCGTTCGTTCACCCTTTTTCCAAGCTGAAAATGGGTATCTTTCCAAGGGCATTAAACTACGAATTAATTGAATGTCAAAGTAACTACAGGTAATATATATAACTGAAAAATATTAATATTACGCGCATACTGAAAAAGAAATCGTAATTCAGATGTCAGACATATTTGTTCAAATGCCACTGTGATTACTTATATGCTGAAATCTCATATACGTTCATTCAAATTCTATATTTTATCAAGTTGCTTTAGGTCTCAGATTTTGATTGCTTTAAAATAATCTTAAAAACTGTATTCGTTTGTTAGTTTCTGTGCCCCCCCCCCCTTATATGGATGGATATAAGTTATAAAGTATGGGGAATAAACTTGTTCCTTCTTTCTTTATCTATTCTTAAAGCTTTGTTTTGCTCATGTATTTTTCTTTCATATGTATTAATGTATTAACGTTTTTAGGCATAATTTACACAGAATTTTAATCTGGTAAAAGGAAGTTTTCATTTTTTTTAAAGAAATTTTCAATATTAAAGTTTCTGCTCTGAGTACACTAAACTCTTAATAATATTGATATTGTGTTATTGTTAAAAAAAAAAAAAAAAAGAACCTTTGCGCCAGTCACATGAAAATTCTTAAGTTTAAATGAAAATTTCCAATCGCCATTCAAAGTTTTTGTTAGTCGTATCAAAATTCTCGGAAACAATAAAATTTTAAACTTATCAAATGTAACTTTTATTATTCAGATGAAAAATTTTACATCAGTTTCATAAAAACACTTGATGTCAATAAAAATTTCTAATTCTCAAATAAAATTATCTATATTCAGATAAAATTTTCTTTCTGGTAATAGTTAAGACTCTTTGCAAGAAAAGTTTAATTGTTTTAAAAATAAAATTTTTTTGGAATTTCATATGCAGCAGGGATGTAGTGGTGGGTATACGGTGGTATATGCCGTATACCTTCTGGATTTTTTTAAGGAACACCGTATATACTCTGTTTCTCAAAAACGCTATAGTATATACACTGTAGGGTATACTCTCTGCCTCGAGCGTATGCCCTCTGCATTTTTTACGACTACACCACTGATATGTAGTATGACTTCAAAAATCCGGCAACTTCAAAAAATCGGTATCAAAGTCATTTTTTCCTTCCCTTTTTTGACACTTCGAACTTACGGGGGGGAAAAAATAGCAATTGTTTAAAAATGGAAAACTTTGAGTTCGAAAGTAAAAGTGCAAAAAATAAATACTTGACAAAGAAAAATGCGTGTTTTCTTCATATGTCAGACCTGATAGTTTCTTGAACAACAGAAAGTCCAAGAAAACTATGTATGGTAATTTATGATCGCAATAGAACCGCCAATGTCGCTAGAAGCAGCTCAGGGGACGAGATCGAGGAACCGACAGAAGAAAATGTATCACTGGAAAAATGCATAAATTTGACAGAAGAATTAATGTTCCCTTTACAGAAACAAGACTGTAATAAAATGTTTCCAAAATAGGTATTCTGTATTTGTATGAAATACAAGAAAAACTTGTTAAAGAACGGCCAAAAAATTGTAGCAAATAATATTAACGATTATACCAGAATGAAATAATTTTACTGTTTATTGGATTTTTCTTTTAAATTGTTATTTGTAACATAGAAAAATAATGATCAATTAAAGTAAGATTTTTTAAAATATTTCTTTGTCTCTCTCTCTCTCTCTCTCTTTTTTTTTTTTTTTTTTTTTTTTTTTTTTGGCCACATAATCACTTGTTTATGAATTAAAGCGTCATTAGTATTATGGAGAATTATATTTGCTGACACAATAAATTACTACTGTAAACACAACAAACAGACGTCATTCCTGGTTTATGTCGTTATATTCTAAATTATTTACACATTAATATTTACAAAAGATTACTAATACATCTTAAATTCAATCTGATTGTCGTTAGCATATCCATCTCACTTTTTTATACGTCTCTTTCCAACATTCTTCAGCATACCTCCCTCATTCACCGCCAAAACATATTCTGATGTTCTTTTCTTCCCCAACTCACTTCAGTTCCCGCTCGCAATGAGCGTCTGTCGTACCGAAGGTTAGCTCTAGCGTCCATGCGTTGTCACCAATCGCTAGAGTATCTTTAAGGCGGAGTTACGATTCAAGAATGAAATAGACAGGACTTAGTGGTTTAAATTACTTCCTACAGTATTACCAGAAGTACTTTTGCTATGCCTTCAGAAATCCGGAATTTTCAAAAATCCGGCTTAGTCTCGGTCCCGACGATACCGGATTTTTGAGGTTATACTGTAGTAGTTAATTAATTATTTTCAGCCCCCGGTTTGCTATTTCTTTCTCCCAGTTTATTTTGTCTCCAATAAATAACGTTACCTTGTATAAGCCAGCCGTAAAACAAAAGCCGATGTTTCATTGTGCGATTAAATACTCTACAGCATTTTTTAAAACTTCTAAGCATCGCGCATTTTCAATGTTTATACCGTCGTATTGGGAAGAAAAAGTACTTTTTAATGCAATTTGTTTGAAAACTGCATCTCCATTTGTTTCTGAAATATTAATTTTTTTGTAGTTTTTAGCGAAATTTGTTTCATTTTGGCAACTCAAGTACTCCCTTTCTGTAGAAAGTAAAGAAAAAAATACTTGAAAAATGGCAATTATATCTTCTTGTTGCCATTTCCCCATAAAAACTGAAAAAATGTAATGAAAATACGTGCTATTATGATAAAAATATAAATGAATGATTTATGATAAAACATGGAGCTATTATAAACTATATTTAATTTTAAGTATCTATAGTAATGCAAATGACGTCATTTTACATAAAATAAAAGCGTGTTCTTTAAGTCTTAAAATTAATATACGTTTTGCACTACAATGGAGTCCCGATTATCAGAGTCCCGCTTAACCGAGTTATTTTCTTCTGATGGACTGGTGGCTTCTATTATTATGAAACAGCCATTATAAATGAAGCGTTAGGTGAAGGTGAAAGAGCAGCCGTAAAAAGTTAGAACTCTGATTTTCTGGTCAGAATGGGAAAAAAAAAGGCCATAATTTTTTTTCTGCTCTTTCATCTTCACCTAACGCTTCATTTAGAATAATAGAAGCCACCAGTCCATCAGAAGAAAATGAAGTAATGGAAATGTTGGGGGCGACACTAAATTCTCAAAAAGCAGAATTCCTGTTCTCTAATTATTTTATTTATTTGTGTGTGTGAGAGAGAGAGAGAGTATAGGCCGGAAGGCGGTAGCACAGACAATCACCTCATCGAGTTGGCGGCTGAAATTCTAGGATTAGTTAAAACTCGATTCTCATATCGATCAAAACTCGATGCCTGGTGTTGCTTTTCGACAACATACCCAATTTAGGCTCTAAAATACTATTAGAATAATATTGAAGCTATAATGCCTAATGTTGACGATAAAATGCAGTCTGAAAATATTATTAAATCGATTTTCAACATGTAGATGGCAACACCTGTGCTGTTTAAGAATAAAGATAAATTTATTTTTTCAAATGTTAGTACTTGTTCTTTTTCTTTTATTTGGAAGCTTGCGAAATACCCTATTTTGACCTGCAGTGAGCAAGTAAAATTTATTTCTTATTATAGTTCCTAAAATTCTTGTGTGTTTAATATTATAGAATTTTAAATCAAGGGAATCGAGGGAATAGAATCAAGGGAAATTATTTTTCAATTAAACACCAGTATTGCCGATTAGTATCAAATTGTTTTTTAGCCGTAAACTATACTTAAAACAAAATATGATTTTTTAAAGTATTTTTCCCATGATTTATTTAAAAAATGAAAGCCGAAAAACATTATTACAATGATTTTCGGAAAGTCAGGCATTTAAGGGTTAAAACGCAATTGGTCTGCCAAGTCCTATCTTGGTGGAAAACACCTGGAATCCCGATTTTAGCGGTTGACTGGTAGATTTAGCATTGTGTTAACCTGCTCCCTGTCCTCCATGTTTTCATACCTTTTGATGTAGAAAAACACAATGGTAAACCTATGAGTCAACCACTAAAATCGAGTTTTCAGGTGTTTTCCACCAAGATAGGACTTGGCAGACAGATTGCGTTTTAATATGCGAATCGAATTTTAACTGATCCTAGAATTTCAGCCGCGAACTCGATGGGGTGATTGTCTGTGCTGTCGCCTTCCGGTTTAAAAGAATTCCGAAAGTTTATGATCTATTGCGGCGCATTTTAATGATGTTATGATACTTCAAATATAACGAAATCCATCGAAGTGCACTGCATGTTTTCTATAGATTATAGGGTGCATAACTTTTATCGTTCATTTACAGAGACCCACAAAAGAATTCGGTAAAAGGAGTGACTAACATCGACCTTTGGGTACAGGAAAACACAATGATAAACCTACCGATCTCTAACTCTAAACTGACGTTAATTTAAACTGACTGTACCGTTATAGATTTGATTAAAGAAGAGCCATTGAGGATAATAAGCAGAACTATGCTCTATGCGGAAGACGTTGGATAACATGGAATATTCAACTTAACACTAGAAAGACGGCGAGCGGTCATTTTGACCGCTACCAAACGAATATGTTTCGGTTCGAAGCAGAAATTTCTTTATAAAACTAGTTTAAAAGAGGCAAAGAAAATAAAACGAGTTAAATAAATAAGTTAATAATTTAAAGTAAAAATTCTGGTAAGAAATATTTTTACAAAATTTGAGTAATTCTCCGTCCTTCTAGTGTTAATACAACTACTCCGGGTGCCATTGCCACTGGTAGTTGTTAGCCATGGAACTTATAATATTTCCTGTACTTGTGCAATGTAAATATGCCTGGACAATCAAGGCATTTTTCTCATACTCCTGATCTATTTTTCTTTCCAGGTAATCAAAAAGGCAATTGGTATTTTGGAGAACCGAAATATTTTTAAATATGTTTTAGCGACCACGTCCGAGACAATTGACGTTATAATACTTAGTAAAAATAATTGACAAAATGGCGATGATTTAAATGGAGGGTGGGATAATTTTTAGCTTTAGTACTTTATAAAATAATAGTAGTTAATTGTTAAAAGTGATACATATTATTGGTATAAGCTCCAGAGGATGTCGTAATCTTTCAGATTCCAACTCAAAATTGGGTTTCGTTTCGGATAACTGAATCAGGGCCGAAATTAGGGGGGGGGGGGCAGAAGGGGCATGTACCCCGGGTGCCAGAACGAAGGGCGCCAAATGAAGAATTATACCTTAGGAAAGGATCATTTTCTTCTGATGGACTGATGGTTTCCAATATTATGAAACGGACATGATAAATGAAGTGTTAGGTGAAGGAGCAGACGTGAAGATGAAAGAGCAGACGTAAAAAGTTAGAACTCTAATTTTCTGGTCAGAATGGGAAAGAAAATGCCATATTCCCACCCCCCCCCCCCCATTCTGACCGGAAAATCAGAGTTCTAACTTTTTACGACTGCTCTTTCATCTTCACCTAACAGTTCATTTATAATGGCTGTTTCATAATAATAGAAGACATCAGTCCATCAGAAGAAAATTATCTATTCCAAAGGTATAAGTTCGATTGAAAAAACTATTTAATACTTTGAGCAGAAAGAAGAGGCTACACCTGTAATTTTAATGACACTAATAGAATTACATAGCTGCCAATTTGTACGGTTTTGTTACCTATAAAATTAAATGCAAATTGAAAAAAAAAAAAAAAGAAATTATGGCCATTTTTTCCCCCATTCTGACCCACTTCATTTATAATGTCCATTTCATAATGATGGAAGCCATCAGTCCATCAGAAGAAAATAACTCTGTTAAAGCGGAAACTCGGTTAAGCGGGACTTGGATAATCGCAGCCTACTGTATATTTCATTTTAAAAATGATCTGTAGAATATTTTTGTTCAGAGGGGGGTGGGGGGGGGAGGGGGTCATGACCACCGTGACCTCCCCCTTTGATCCTCTATTGTAGATTACGTAGTTCAGTATTCTATATTTTATGATTACATATTTTAAATTTTAAAATAAGTCGGCTGTTAGAAAATTAAAATTCTCTTTGTAAATATACTTTGCGGAAGAGGGGAGGGGGGGGGGGGCGCAAAAATCCATGTTTGCCCCGGGTGCAAAAAAGGCTAGTTTCGGCCCTGAACTGAATCGCTGGAAAAATAATCGCCCGATGGGAGGTGCACAGCATCATATTCGTATGAAACAAAGTTTCAAATATTTCATAATTTAAAAAAATAATAAAAATTTATTTTATTTTATTTTATTTTTTTTTTAATGGAGCTACTCCAAACCTCAATAAGTAGGATGCTAAAACCCCTGAGTTAATCTAATCATCCTAGTTTTAAAAAAATATATCGGAAAAGCATGTTTTTTTTTTTTATACCAAAGATAATAAATAAATTTACCCTTAATGCATTTTCAGCAACTACTTCAAATTTAGTAATAATATATCGACTCTTTAAAATTGATCAGCTGTCAAAAATCGAACAGAATTTTTATGTATCGCGCTAATATATAAAAAACTTCATTGGGATATTTTTAAAAAATTGTTCTTGTGTTATATTTAGACTATTTAATTAGTCCTGATATTGTGATATTGATATTTATGTAATTGAAGTATAAAAAAAATACCTGCCTGTCCGGCCTACAGGTGGAGGTAGATTTTGAAGTTAAATATACTAATTTCACAAATAAAAACCAAATCATGATTAGAGATAAACCCACTTTAACAATTTTATCTGGCCGCTTTTGACGAGTTTTTATTTCATTTTTATATAATAACTGCTTTTATCAGAATCAAGTTAGGGCGGTATTCAAAAAAATACTTTTCCATGCTCAACAACTCGAAATTTTCTGGCATAACTCCAGATTCATTTTTAATAGGAAAAACATGAAACTTGTTGACGTGATTTTTGAAGAGATTTATAAGCGACCTGTGTTTTTAATTTTCGTTCAATTAATTAAATCTTGATATATAAACAATTATTTTCTCAGTAAGACAATATTTTTCGTTTCTAGCACATTCGCTTCGGGAAATTCCGTTCAAAATGCCCACTTTGACATAATTTTTTGAAATATATTCTGCCTCTGTCAAAATATCGATCATTACGGTACATTATATAGTTTCTGAATAAGCGAATCTACCAATTGGATGCGTTTGAGAGCAAAAAGGAATTTAAAAATGAGTCAGAAAATAAGCAGTTTGGATTTGAATACTCCCTTAATACTATGATTTTTCCAACAGAATCCGCTTCGGGAAATTCGGTTCAAAAGGCCCACTTTGCCAGCATGTTTTAAAATATATTCTGCCTCTATCAAAAAATTGACCATTACGGTACATTATATAGTTTCTGAGTAAGAAAAGGTACCAATTGGAAGCCTTTGAGAGTAAAAATGAATTGTAAAATGAGTCAGAAAATAAGCAGTTTGGATTTGAATACACCCTTACTAAGATGATTTTTTTCTTCAACCGCTATGTATTTTTAATTTGTTTTTGCTGTAAGAATGGGTCCTATCCAAAACTTGTCTATATAGATGTTGTAGACAATATTAAGAAGATATATGATAAATTCGTGGGGATTTTATATCTTTTGAATTGACGAAGTTATGGATTTTTTTCTTCTTCAAACGCCCTTTTTGTTTTCGTTTTTAATTTTTTTTTTTTGCGGTACGAATTGGTCCTATCAAAAACTTGTGAATATAAAAGTTCTAGATAATGTTAAGGAGAATTATAATAAAATTAATTGGATTTGATATCTTGAGAATTGACGAAGTTATGAATTTTTTTTCTCCAAAAAACCCTATTTTTTTGCGCCCCTTGAGCCCATTTTTAACTTTATCAAAAATCTGTGATACAAAAATTTTTGACCCTATTTTTAGAAGTAATAAAAACTTTAAACTGATTCGATATGTACAAAAATTAAGAAGTTATGGGGTTTTTTCAGTTTTCACAAAACCCCTCCCTATTTCCATGATTCCCTTTGGTCCGATTTTGCCCATTAACGAACTTGACCGAGATTTTATGCCCCTTGATTTTATGTATCAGTTTGGAAAAGATTTGTGCAGAATTGTGGAAGTTATCGTGTCCAGAAGAAAGTGATATATATAGATAGATAGATAGATAGATAGATAAAGTTTTTTACTGAGAATGGTTTTGAGCTCTAGGGGTCATGATCGGTGTAGATCTGCAAAAATGTTTCAGAAATTCCAACATAGGAACGACGCCAATAGGTAGTATTTCATACGAAATCTACCTAAAAGGAATGAGAAACCCCCCCTGGAAAATGATTTCAAATTACTTTCGAATTCGAAGCAATAGATGGCGTCACTAAAAGTCTTAAAGAGAATGTCATCTATAAACATTTAAAACTGTAATTAGTTGTTATTCACACTTTAAAATCATATTTAAAATAATTTGTTACTTTTTTTATTTATATATAAAATAGTATATCTTTAAGTGTAAGATATATATATTAAATATATTTATATTAATGTTTCTTTTTATAAGTACAGTTACAGTACATTTTTGTTAATGTATGTAAATAAAAAAAAAATCGAGTTTAATAACGACCGTGCGCTGATATTATTATTATTATTATTATTATTATGAATAACAGCCTTGAAAAAAAATTACACAAATGGAAGATATCAAAGATGAGAGTAAAAAAAAACATTTTCTTTTTCTTTTTGTCGATGGTAAAATTAAATTAAGATATTCTTCTTTTATATATCGGATATCAATAAGCAAAGCCCCACCAGTGGCCGAGAGGTTCTGCTCTCAAAGCTGGTAGACGGGAAGTGCTGGGTTCGATCCCAATCGCGCCCGTCGGCCTAATCGTTCGGAGTTTTCGTGGTTTTCTTCGGACCTTGGACTTCCAAGCGTTAATAAGGGTTAGGTTCCCTCAGAAAGACCCCCACGAAGGGCATTCCCCCCCTTTAGGGCCTATATCTCTCGTGTAGATAATTGGCCATCATAAACACAACCAACCAACCATCAATAAGCAAAAGGAATTATTACAATGAAGTAGATATTTTTAAAAGAATGCTTAGTCATTTACTGAAATAATAGTGCAGGTATTGCGAACCTTTTTGCATGCGTGTCCCAAAAATCTCTGAAAAGTTATTCATTTAAATTGTACAGTTTTTATTTAATCTTAAAATTCGACTTCTTAGTTATTCATTATTAAAGTAAATAATACAGACAGTCAAAATGAAATCCGTAGTGATATGATATATAACATAAATCAAAAACATGTCCATGACATGTCGCTGACGTCATGACGTCGCACCGTCATACTGACGGTGGCAACAATCTGTCCCATAATTTTTTCTGTTAGTGCAATTTTTAAACATCGTACAATTTCAATTTTTACACCCTCGAATAGAAAAAAAAAAAAAAATAGTTTCAAATTAGTCCAGGCAATAGGGAATTTTACCGAGCAAAATTAATTGTAGTACTGGAAATCGGCTTTCTAGATGTTTTTTGGGTCGCTGAATCCGAATTTGCAACTTCCCACCAAAATTTCCCCCGGCAACCCCCCCAAATTTTGGTAAAAAGCCCCCCAAAAATGTTTTTAATAAAAAATTCCCCTTTTTTATTGTTTTAGGGGAAAATTCAGAATTTCTAGATAAAGTAGACAAAATTTGCAACAAATTAGATATATGACATTATGACTTAGGATGAAGGGGAAGGGGGATCTGCCTCGGAACATGCGCGCGGTGCTGCGTAAACTAAGTTGCACAATTCCACTTAACCACTCACACGTTTACATTCACCCTCCCATCTCCCCTCCGAACCTTCTCTACAAGGTTTACTTTAAGATTTTTGGATCGCTGAATCCGAATTTTTAACTTTCCCCCAAAAATTTCCCCCCCGAAACCCCCACCAAATACTTGTTTTTAACTTAAATTTCTTATTGTTTTAGGGGAAAAGCATTACGAAATTCAGAAACTACACAAAATTTGCAATAAATAGGATATATGACATTATGAATTAGGATGAACGGGGTGGGTGAGGGCTGCCTCGGAACATGCACTGCGGTGCTACGTGCACTAAATGATGAAGTCCAGGCAATCGGGGATTTTATCTGGCAAAATTAATGGTAGTACTGGAAATTGGCTTTCTAGATATTTTTTGGGTCGCTGAATCCGAATTTGTAACTTCCCACTAAAATTTCTCCCGGCAACCTCCTAAAAAATTGATTTTTTGAAAAAATTTGGTTTTTGAGAAAAGCGCGCGGGGAATGTTCCGAGGCAGCCCCCTCTCTCCCCGTTTATCCTACGTCATAATGTCATATATCCTATTTGTTGCAAATTTTGTCTAGTTTCTGAATTTTGTAATACTTTTCTCCTAAAACAATAAGAAATTTAAGTTAAAAACAACTATTTGGGGGGGGGGGGATTTGGGGGGTAAGTCAAAAATTCGGATTCAGCGACCCAAAAAACTTAAAGTAAACCTTATAGAGAAAGTTCGGATGGAAGATGGGAGAGCTAATGTAAACGTGTGAGTGATTAAGTGGAATTGCGCAACTTAGTCCACGCAGCACTGCGGCGCATGTTCCGAGGCAAATCCCCCCTTCCCCTTCATCCTAAGTCATAATGTCATATATCTAGATTGTTGCAAATTTTGTCTACTTTCTGAATTTCCAGCTACTTTTCCCCTAAAAACAATAAAAAATTGATTTTTTTTAATAAAAACCTTCTTTGGGGACTATTTACCAAAATTTTTTTTTTTTTTTTTTTTTTTTGGGGGGGGGGGGGGGGGGAGGTCGCCGGAGGAAATTTTGGTGGGAAGTTACAAATTCGGATTCAGCGACCCAAAAAACATAAAGTAAGCAGATTTCCAGAACTACCATTAATTTTGCTAGGCAAAATTCCCTATTGCCTGGACTATAAAGTTTAAATCCTATTTTTGTATAGAGTAAGAATGGGAAAAAATGCATTCTCAAAACTACAAATGTGTAAGTTTATTCTAATTTAAAACAGTGTATTTCAAGATTCAAGGTTCATCATGATTCGAAAATATCAAGAATATCCGATATTTTGATATATTTCTGATATTTTTTATATACATCCGATATTTTCAAAATAGTCAACTTATTGTTGATTATAAAATTTTTCAGACTTAATATAAATTAAAAACTAAAGCATATTGCGCTTATCATGAAAATATAATAAAACATTTATTAACGCAATATTCAAAATTATAAAATAGTCTAAATATATATATATCTTTTTTTATTTATGTAACAAAATTAAAGATCAACTTTGAAAACGCAGATACAATTTGCTTTTTACATCCGCAAAAAACTACAGGATTTAATATGAAGTATCAAGAAAATTTTATGTTTTGTACAGTAAAATTTTAACAAAATAATTTTTTTTAATAAAAAAATTTAGCATAAATGTAAGCTTGTCTCCTATTTCATTTCCTATCCTGTTGTGCAGTTAATGAAGAGGTAAATAACTTATCTAAGTGCTGGACAGATAATTACACCTGTTTATTTTTTATTAAATATATATCCAAAATTGTTAATTGGTCCAAATCATCCAAGCAACCTCATAGCAAATTGGTATATAATTTTATATACCTTAGATAAATTTAAATAATATAAGTGATCGTATTTACCTACATTCTAGTAGAAGAGCAACGCGAAGCATTAATAAAATTAAATTATAATTCGCGTCAAAAAGTAATTATTAAATTTGAATAATTACGAATAAAATTAAGAGTTTGCGTTGTGAATTATTTAGACGAACTCTTCCACTTATGAATTAAACTAGAATTTAAGCTGTAAAAAAAAGAATTGACACACTTTAAATATTATTAATTAAATAATTACAGAAACTTTTTAAAACTTGATTAAATATTTTATTTACATTGAACATATTTATATACAGAAAAACATAATATTAATTCAAAAAATAGAAAGCAACACTTTTGTTTGCTTCTCATTATTTTAAGTATGTTTAATCTTTTTTAAAAAAAAGACAATATTTTCACGTACTCTAATTATTATAATTGTTTCTTTTTGCTAAAAGAAATACTCTCTTTCATTTTTAAAATTACCTTAATCTTATTTAATTATTGGTTTGGTCGGATCTCAGATAACTCTCTACCATAAATATCAGAAAAGTATTTTTTAAGATTTTTCATATGATCTTAAGTGGTAAAAGAAAATGTTTAAAATAGTACCTTCTTTTAATATACGGGATGGTGGCCTTTATTCGTCAAATTCCGAGTTGTTGCGTTGCTTAGGATCATGGCAATGTGTCATCAGGAACGCATCCTCAATTTGGCTTGATTAGGATCACTCCGATATGTACATCAGGAAGACATCCTCAATTTGGCTTGATTAGGCTCACTCCGATAGGTACCTCAGGAATACATCCTCAATTAGGCTTGATTAGGCTCGATTAGGTTCGCTCCGATAGGTCCATCTCGCCTGGGCTTTACTGGGGCTTACGGGACTCATTGCACGGGCTTTCAGGAGAGCTCCTGCGTCCTCTACATCTTTTTTCAGACTATCCTTTTTCAAAACTTATTCTTCTTGCACACCAGCTCCTGCAGTGGGAGGAACTATTTTTGTCTAGTCCACTGTTATTGGATGTGAGAAGATTTTTTATTATACTTCGATAGGCCTATTAGCTAGCAGTCTGCAAATGGCCCCTTACATATACTTTAATATTATTATCTGCCTTAAAGTTTGGGTGGTCTGAAAAGTCATAAATTTATCCCAACACTTTTATTGAGGCCATAAATTGATTCCAACGTTTTTATGATTTTACGACTTCTAATTATACACCACGTTCCATTGGCTTGTCATAAGACGAAACCATGGCGTCTGGCTAGTTGTTGTCTGAGATCCGAACTCAATTCAACGTTATACATTCATTTTACAATACAACAATTTTTTAAAAATATATATTTAATCTTTAAAATCAACTTAATAATTTTTGTATGAACTTACACTCTTATTTTACTTAAATATATAAACATTATAATTTTACACTCATAATTATATTTTATAAAAAATATTTATACAAACAGAAATAGCAAATTACGCAATTTTACTTTGATTTAACCAACATGGTGCGGGAACATATCATCGTTATATGTTGCCCAGCATCTCTCCCGGTATCGGAAAAAAAAAAATAAATAAAAACTGATTGCTGGTTTTATTTTTTTTGTAAAGCTTGAAGGAATGTACGTGTCCATATGACTGTGTATCTACACAGTTTTTGAGCGAAGACTGTAAAGTTCAATTATCAATGGTTCTGGTATATTTTATAAGAAGTTCTTCTATTGTTTCATAACAGAAAGTTCAACACATGATAGCATAGTTGTCTGTTGACATTCACATTTATAGAAGACCTCTGTACTGACAATCAGACGTCTTTCTCGAAGCCTTTTTTCTTTACCACACACATGTTTACTAATTTTGTAACTTTACAGTTTAAGTGCCCAAAATACATTCAAAGCTATGATTTTGTCTGAAATTAATATGCCGAAATAAACCTCATTATAAGAAAAATAATGGCATACGCATTTGACATATTATTTCATCACATACAACCTTATGACACAGTGTTTTATCTAAAACACATTTTATACTGAATAAAAGTAAATACAATGCTTGTAATATGACATGTTATATTTTCACATAATTAATCTGATGTATTCAAATTATAATCAGAAAAAATATTGTATACAAACTTGTTACATTATTTTATTTATTTGTTACTTCAAACATGTATGATCTGTCAAAATGTACAAGCTAATTCATCTCCTTTAATATATCATTACGCAATGCTTTCCAACTTTACCCGATACGAGAAAGAGAGAAAAAAAAAAAAAAGAAGAAGGAGGATTGAATAAAACCAGTTCTGAACGTCCCCGATTCTTTCGAAACGAGGGGTTGGTCAAGCTACTAATCGCTTTCTGTGAGGTGAATTGTGCTGTGACAAAATTTTACGACTTCAAAAAGTAAGTATTTAAAACCATTTCATGCTTGTAATTACCTTATTAATTAGTATAATTTCTTGATATACTTTCTTCTTAACTCACTGTGCATGCCTGTATGTAATTTTAAACATAATCTATGCATAAACAGTGTATGTATTTGTATCGTATCTAATGTAAACCTTCTGCTTTTTTTTTATTATTTTGCAGGGGAAAAATGGCGATTCTAGCATCTGCATTCTCCTGCCTCATACTGGAACTGAAGCGAGGGTGGCTTTTTATGCATTCAGGTTTAAATCTAAACCAAATTGCCTTTCAGGATAAAAAAAAAATGCATATAATTTTCTTTAACTCATTACATTGTATATTTTTAGACCTTTTTAACAAACACAAATTTTGATTCATGATATTGTTTACTATTAAAATGTAAACAACACGGAAAAATGACTTCTACGGCCTCTCAAAAATGCAAAATATGCATTACGCTGACCTTAAAAATGCACCTTCATTTAATACTATTAAATAGTGTTGTCAGAAAATGCCATTGACGAAGAAGAGAACAATTTTTTTGTCTTAAATTATTATTTATTTAGCCAACAATTCTATCTTAAAAGATTGTTAAATTTTCATATTTATTTATTTTTTTTACTGAATGAAATAAAAATTTATTTATTCAAAATTTTATTTATCATTAACATTCCGTATGTGAATTCTACTGTCTAAAATTTAATGATATGTTTAAAAATAAAAGATAATAAATTATTATTATTAATCCAACATTAATAATTATTATTTACTTATAAAAAAAAATGTACTTAATACACTTGTATAATTAAAAAAAAAACAAAAGTAAATGATAATTACTACGTAACATCGTATGCAGCCATCTATGAGTACCCGGCCGGACCAAAGAACTTCTGCCAGCAGAAAAAATCTTTGTATACTCACAAACAACCACATCCAATTTTTTTTATAGATCAAGTTTTTAAAATAATTACTGTACGTACTATAAAAAAAATTAAGTAAATAAATTTATTAAGCCATACTACCTATTTTAATAAAAATAAGGCCAATATATATAAATATATTTATTTATTTATTTTGTTTTCTTATGTTAAATTGGCCAAATTATATATCTAAAAAAAAAAAATTATGAACTCACACAGTCAAATTTATCAATACTATGTATATTTATATGTGTTAAATTTAGAATTGCATTTAATTCTAAGGGAAAGTAAAGAGAAAAAAAAAATGCTTAAATTCTAAACTAACATAAATTTATAAAATATTTTATTTAAAAAAAAATCTAATTTCTAGCTGATTTCAGCAAGATGTCATTTAATATTTATATTAAATAATTTTGCTAATACATTTTATTAATTGTTAAATTTGCATATTTTTATATATACAATAAAAATATAATAGTCTTACATAAAATTGTACACTACAACAATGTTATTAATTAATTTAACTTGAATTTAAGCCTACTTTAATTCTAATTGAATACCGTTAATAAAAGTAAATTAGCTTATCAAGTTAAATATAATATAAACTATGTTTGTCTAATGTTAATTTTGCTGAAAATTCCATAAATTTTAACTGTAAATGCTAATTGCTATACCTTTTGTTATTTATTTTGAAAACAACACGAACTTATATTTTTATTTATTATTTTTTTTTTATTAAATCTAGGAACTATACACTGAGCTAGACACTCCATAAATGTGTAAAACCTAAAAATCAAAAATTTTCCTAAAGAAAACTCAAAATGCTGCTTTTTACAATATAATATTACTAATTTTATTGTTTCTGAGCATAACATCTAGTAATTATACCATACTTAATTTTTTCTTCGATTCCTTTTTCAGCCAAGAATCCTGAAATTTATGCCTAGGTGATGACTATATATTGATGTATCTGTGAATAATTTTTCTACAAATATTTTGTTGGTGTTGGTGCATACCCAGCCGTAGGCCAAAATTGCACCCTATACAGAAAGCCTTTGGTGAGAAAATTTTAATTTTACTTCAATTATTTATTTGTGTATTTTTTTTTTTTTTTTTTTTTTTTATATAATTTTTGTGTGCAATCATGTTGAAATAACTTGCCTTGTCCATTGTTATACATATATATGTTTTTTTAAAAACCAATGTGCTACACCAAAATCCTATTTTTAAATTTTTTTTTATAACACTTTTGTTCATAAAACTTATCCCTGCTGTCTAAATTCTAGACTTTAGCATATAAGTTGTACTTGAACTACCGGAATAAATCTTAGCACTTTTTGTATATTTTATTATATTTAGGCTTATAGCTGACCGCTATCCTAATATAGAGTGCACTAATAATTTATTCCTTGTCAACCATCTATTTATATAAGAAAAGAAAAAATATATATATGAGTATGCTATAAAGCTGTTCTAACTACCCTGAACCTATAGCTTACACCTACTCATTTTAAAGAGTAATTCTGAAATTTTGTCATCTAAATTGTAAGGCTATTAGCAAAGGCTACCCTTATAGAAGACAGAAAATATTCTCTTTTTTTTTTTTTTTTTTTTTTGAAAATTACTCCAACATTATTTACTATTAAATTAATTAAGTTTTAATGTTATTTGGCTTTGTTAAGATTTTATATTTTCTAATTCATATTCGAAAAGAAAGAAAATATATATATAACTTTTGCCTGGAGAGAAATATTTCACTGCTCCATTGAAGTTTTGTGAAGCACATTACATAATTTTATAAGTATGTTTTCGGGTGCGCCCTGCACATTTGCTCAATATTGTAACCCTGAGACAAATTGGCGTTCCCATGTTCCTATCCTTTCTTATTATTATTTTGAATTTTAAAAAGGCAAGTTATTAATTCTGTTTCAATTTTTTTTTTTTTTTTTTTTTTTTTTTTACCTAAAAGAAAAAAAATTTATTTTTAAATTTTGAAAATTTTTAAATTTTGAAATTCGATTAATTATGCATTTTGATTTATTTTTAATACCAATTCATATCCCATGTATAATACTGGGGAGGGGGGAAAGGGTAATGATCTTGTATACCATCCCCGTATAAGTTTGTATATGGTGTATAACCATATAACGACATATTTTCATCATAATAGTCTGTTTGATACTGTAAATATGGGTCTATATTCTCAGAATATTTATTATTTTTTTTATAATGCGTTTTAGTAAGTTTGTCACCCTTTTGACTCGTATTTTTGTTCAATTTGAACCAACAATTTTCAGTTAAGTGCGATTTTCTTTTACAAATGTCACATTTATTTTTGTAATTTTTATCACCCTTAATTTTTTTCTGAGACCCTTGTAAATTCGTAATTTCCGCCTCTGTATGACCTGTTGCATATTTCGGAGCGTACAGCTGATCCATATGTCGTTTGATCGGCTCTATTGATTTATCTGGAACATATTGTAATAAATAATTAAAGTTTCTAAACTTTTTAGTAACTTCGTAGGGTCCTTGAAATTTTGGCTCTAATGCGCCTGGTTTTCCAATACATTTTAAATATACTGTTTGACCCAAATTTAAATCCTTTACTTTTTCGTATGCCTCTTCATCTATATATTCTTGCATTATTTTCTCCTGGTTTGCAAGGGATTGAATTTTGATTTCCTTCATATGCTGTATTCTGCTTTTAACATAAGAGTGGGTATATATTTCCTCAGAAGGAATATGGGCTGTGAAGGGATTTTTTATTTCCCTTGCGAAAAATAGCAGTGAGGGACTATATCCCGTAGCGCGGTGTTTCGAGGAATTATACGCTAGTTTAAAAAAATCCAGTCTTATGTCCCATTCCGTAGTGCGTTTCGACATAGCTACAATTGATGTTTTTAATATTTTATTGGTAACTTCACAAAGTCCATTTCCTTGCGCACGGTATACACTCACAAATTTCCTTTGTATGTTTAAAGATTCCAAATATTCTTTCATAATTTCGCTTCTTAAATATTTTGCATTATCAAAGATAATTTCTTTACACAACCCATAATTTCCAAAATATTTATTTAGTACATTTAATATAGTCTGTGACTCTACGTTTCGTAGGGGAACAGCTTCCAGGAATCTCGATGTCGAATCAATTATAATTAAAATGTATCTGTTTTTCCTTAACGTGAGGTTTAAAGGTCCAATGACGTCAGCATGCAGGACTGTACCGACTTCGTGATCTTTCACCATTTTTTTAACAGGGACTTTTATTGTTGTGTGTTGTTTAGATGTGAGGCACTGCACACAATTTGCACAATACTGTTTAATGTCTTTGTACATTCCGTGCCAAAAAAGCCTTGTTTTCACATTATCATAAGTTTTTTGAAATCCGAAATGCGCTTTATGAGCTTCTTCTATGGCTGCAATTTTTAATGAATCCGGGGTAATTAAAAGCTCCTTTTTATCTGAACCAAGTTTCAAAATTAATAATTTATTTTGATTTAAAGCAAATCTCTTCGTGCTTCTATTATTTTTGTCTTTTTCGATTTTATTTATTATAATTTTTAATTTTTCGTCTGCATATTGCTCCGATTTAATATTTTCGTCTGTAAGTGCTATGTTACTTGCAAACAAATTATTTTGGAGTTCTCTGTCTGTTGTAAGATTATCTAAATTCCTGCTCAAATAGTCTGCTGGATTGTTAATTCCTTCGACGAATTCGAAGTCGAAATTAAAGTCTTGTAAATCTGCTACCCATCTGTTTATAATTTCCGATTTATCTTGTAAATGTAAATGCTGAGTTAGTGCTTTCGAATCAGTTAACACAGTAAATCTTCTACCTGAAAGCATATATTTAAAATGCATAATTGCTTCATGCACTGCTAATAACTCAAATTTAATACTCGGATAATTTTTTTCCGGTTCTCTAAGTTTTCTCCCGAAAAATTCAACAGGTAGCAAATGACCATCCTTTTCTTGAGCTAGAACACCTGAAATTGCAACTTTGCTCCCATCCGTGAATAAGAAAAATTCCTTGTTAAAATCGGGGGGTCTGAGCGTTGGTTTTTGTACAATTTCTTCCTGAATTATCAGGAAAGCTTTTTCTGCTTCTGGACTCCACTTAAATTTAACTTTATCTTTAGTCAGCTCTATTAAAGGGTTAACTTTGTCGGAATAGTTGGGTATTAGCGTCCGAAAATAATTCGCTAAGCCCAATAAAGATCTGACCCCCTTTTTCGATTTTGGTCTGACTAAATTTTTTACTTTTTCAATATTCTTTTGAGATGGAGAATATCCCATTTGATTCACCCTAAATCCTAGGAATTCTATTTCTGCTTTGCAAATTTGCATTTTTGAAGGTTCGATTGTCATGTTGTGATTTATTAATACCTGTAGAACTTCTTCTAAGGTTTTCGTCATCTCTGCTATTGTATTTGCAGATATCAACACATCATCAATGTAGTATGATACTTTGCTTTTGTCAAAATGTCCCAGAA
Organism: Maratus speciosus; assembly: GCA_963932465.1. NCBI lineage: Eukaryota > Metazoa > Arthropoda > Arachnida > Araneae > Salticidae > Maratus > Maratus speciosus. The sequence goes on from OZ010793.1 coordinate 338,205,374, forward strand.
TTTTATCGATTACTTCTGCAAAAATTGCGCTAGAATTTCGTGTGCCAAAAGCTAAACGAAGTGGCATATGTTTTCCAAATTCCGTAATAAACGCTAATTTTTTGCAATCTTCTGGTTTTAAATTTATTTGGAAAAAAGCACTATGTAAGTCTAGCACCGTATAGTATTTTTTACCGCTTATTTTTTGTAATAAGTCTTTTACGTCCGGCATCGGATAAGTATAAGGTTGTAAAATTTGGTTTAATAGTCTTAGGTCCGTTGCCATTCTAAACTTGGGTTCTGCATTCGGGTTATTACTCGGATTTTTCTTTCTAACGAAAATAACTGGAAAAGCATACTCGGAGTCAGTCTTCTCTATAATTTTAGCCTGTAACAGTTGTTCAATTTCCCTTTTCGCATACTGTCTTACTGCCTGAGGCAATTTATATGGCTTAGCTTGTACCGGGAATTCATGATTCAATTGAAAACTTGGTGCAACAAACGCTGATTGCCCCAATGTTTGATAACTTTTTGAAAATGCATGAACATTGCCCATTAAAATTTTTCGAAATTTTTGTTGTACTTCCTCTGATAAATGGCTTAAATCGAAATCCGTCTCTTTAATTTCTGCTTCTCGCAATTTTCTTACATCTTCTATATTTAAATTATTTATTTCATAAAATGTCCCTTTCTCTATATTATCAGTTGAGTCATCTTGCTTGCACTCAAAGTTCTTTATAATTTCCCCCATTTTAGTTCCTTTCTGAATAATTAACTTTTCTAACAGTTTATTCTTTATTATAATATTTATGTTATTATTTTTTTGAACTTCGTGTAACGAAGTCTCGCATGAAAATTTACTATTTTCTTGAATGGGGTCAAAAATAATTATATCTGACATATTTATATCCTCTGGGCATTTTAATTTTACAATTTTCGATTCTTCAGGTTGGAGAAAAATTCTATTTTTAGTAATGGCAAACATACTTTTATTTGAATGTTCCCCTGAATTACATGGCGTAATGTTATTCACTTCATAATTATTTACTTCACTTGCAACGTTTAATTTAATTTGTTGATTTTTAAATTTTAATGTTTTATTGCATAAATCCAAAATCATATGATTTTCTTTGAGATAATCGTACCCTAATAACATTTGGTACTGCCTATCAAAATCATCATTAGTGACATAAAATGTGCCTGTTGTGAATATACCTTTTAATCGAAAAGTTAATTTTACACATTGTTTAAAAAAAATCTTTGAATTTGTTAAAGTTTTAATTTGGATCTGATTGCCCAAATATTTGATTTTGACGTTTGTATCTTTAATTTTTTTGAATAAAGAAGGTGATAAAAGGGATACAGCAGCTCCGGTATCCAGTAACGCTTGTATTTCGACGCCCTGTATACTTAGTGATATAATTGGCAGACTATCTTTGTCTGCATTTGTTATATTTGCGATTGTTTTATTTATTTTATCGATTTCCGTCTCTGAAAATCCCGAATCTTGATCCGATTTCGCTGTTTTCTTTGCCCATTTTTTTTTCTTTTTGCGCTTTTCAAATTGATAACCATTTTGCTCATAATTCTCAGAAATATATCCAAAATCCCTATTTCCCGAATTCCAGTTAGGTTGTGAATAATCATACATCCCATAATGCGTCGGGTAATTAAAGGAATTGTAGTAATCATTATAATATCGTTCATAATCATTATAATGAAAATTGTTATTGAAATGGGAACCCTGATAATCATTGTGTTTATTAAAGAGTTTCTTATTCCGCGGAACACTATCATCTCTAATTGCATGGTTTTTTTTCTTTGATTTTTTTAGTTTTTCAATCTCCCCTTTTAATTTCTCGATTAGCTCTTTGTTTTGCTTACTTGATTCTATAATGTTCTCATAAAGATCTTTGTTTTCTTTATTTATTGCGTTAATTTCCTCAAACTTTGATTCATTATACGCACTTTCCATAAGTTTTGCTAACTCGCATGCCTCCTTGAAGGACCTGGGCGCATTTTTACGCACATCTAGTGCAATATCCTGTCTAATTGAATTTAAAAAATTCGACATTTTTAAGATTTCGATAAAATTCTCTTCCTTATTATCCACATTTTCGCCTGCACTTTCGATATAAGATTTTACACCCTTTTTAAACTCCAAAATGAAATCCTCTATCGTTTGACTTGCGGCCTGTTTTAAATTTAGGAAATTGCTCTGAGCATTAAGGAAGCTTAGTTTTGTACCAAATAACTCCACCAAATTATTTTTAAATAAATTATAATTGGTCTCGTTATATGTTTCAATCTGTTTACTTAAAATATGTTTTGCGTCTCCAGTAATTTTAGCCTTTAAAATTAATAATTTAGTTTCTTCCTGTATATCTGTCGAATTCAAAATATTATCAAATTCCTCTAAGAAAAATATAATGTTTTTGTTCTTTTTATTGTCAAATGGTGACACTAACTTAATACGTGTATCTATATCCAGCGTCTGAGTCATTTTTAACAAGTATTAGTAAGCAATGTATACTTTTTCAAAATATCAATTCAAAATAGATCCTATACCTCTTAAAAGAATATTTTGCATCTCATACTATTTTCTCTATATTACAACATATGTATGAAAATATTCTAAATTGCATAAATACATAAAAACAACAACACTAAAATTAAAAAAAAAATTTCTTAGGAGATGAAGTTGTTTTGTAGATTATTCTTTTACACACATAAATACCCCTAAAATATTTATAATACACGTATATATAAAAAACAACATAATTTCATTTAACAGAAAAATATCTGTCTTTTTCTACAGAAAAAACAATCTTATTTTTTTTTTTTGTAAATATTGTACTACTACTTCGTAGTACGACTCATAAATTTTCTTTTGTATCAAGGTGATACAATTTCAAAAATCGTGATCTATTGACATTTCAATCATTTTTATACCAGACATATTATAAAATTTTACTCATTATTCTTATTATTATTATTATTTATACATTATATAAAAAAAATTATTTTTACAAATGTGTCATCTGTGATGTGAATGCCATTATTTTTCAATGGTAACTGAGATCCAACCACAAGAGAAAAGAGAGAAAAAACAAACAAAATTGTAATTCCTAAATTTACCTATTGTAAATCCCAGAATTATTTTTCTCATTTCCTTTTTTTTTTTTTACTAACATATATTATTCATTTTATTTATATAAAATTATTATATGTGTGTCATTATTGTTACAATAATAAAATTAATTTTAATAAAATTTTAATCAATTAAACTTACATACCTACAATATCTTTAAAATTGTGACATTAAAATAATACTTAAATTTATTTTCCTTTATTATTATTATTATTATTATTATTATTATTTCTAATGACCTCAGATGAACGTTCCTGAGTCATAGCACCATTTACCTATCTAATGACCTCAGATGATCGTTCCTGAGTCAGAGCACCATTTTACTTAATGAAGGGGGGATGCTGGACAGATAATTACACCTGTTTATTTTTTATTAAATATATATCCAAAATTGTTAATTGGTCCAAATCATCCAAGCAACCTCATAGCAAATTGGTATATAATTTTATATACCTTAGATAAATTTAAATAATATAAGTGATCGTATTTACCTACATTCTAGTAGAAGAGCAACGCGAAGCATTAATAAAATTAAATTATAATTCGCGTCAAAAAGTAATTATTAAATTTGAATAATTACGAATAAAATTAAGAGTTTGCGTTGTGAATTATTTAGACGAACTCTTCCACTTATGAATTAAACTAGAATTTAAGCTGTAAAAAAAAGAATTGACACACTTTAAATATTATTAATTAAATAATTACAGAAACTTTTTAAAACTTGATTAAATATTTTATTTACATTGAACATATCTATATACAGAAAAACATAATATTAATTCAAAAAATAGAAAGCAACACTTTTGTTTGCTTCTCATTATTTTAAGTATGTTTAATCTTTTTAAAAAAAAAGACAATATTTTCACGTACTCTAATTATTATAATTGTTTCTTTTTGCTAAAAGAAATACTCTCTTTCATTTTTAAAATTACCTTAATCTTATTTAATTATTGGTTTGGTCGGATCTCAGATAACTCTCTACCATAAATATCAGAAAAGTATTTTTTAAGATTTTTCATATGATCTTAAGTGGTAAAAGAAAATGTTTAAAATAGTACCTTCTTTTAATATACGGGATGGTGGCCTTTATTCGTCAAATTCCGAGTTGTTGCGTTGCTTAGGATCATGGCAATGTGTCATCAGGAACGCATCCTCAATTTGGCTTGATTAGGATCACTCCGATATGTACATCAGGAAGACATCCTCAATTTGGCTTGATTAGGCTCACTCCGATAGGTACCTCAGGAATACATCCTCAATTAGGCTTGATTAGGCTCGATTAGGTTCGCTCCGATAGGTCCATCTCGCCTGGGCTTTACTGGGGCTTACGGGACTCATTGCACGGGCTTTCAGGAGAGCTCCTGCGTCCTCTACATCTTTTTTCAGACTATCCTTTTTCAAAACTTATTCTTCTTGCACACCAGCTCCTGCAGTGGGAGGAACTATTTTTGTCTAGTCCACTGTTATTGGATGTGAGAAGATTTTTTATTATACTTCGATAGGCCTATTAGCTAGCAGTCTGCAAATGGCCCCTTACATATACTTTAATATTATTATCTGCCTTAAAGTTTGGGTGGTCTGAAAAGTCATAAATTTATCCCAACACTTTTATTGAGGCCATAAATTGATTCCAACGTTTTTATGATTTTACGATTCTAATTATACACCACGTTCCATTGGCTTGTCATAAGACGACACCATGGCGTCTGGCTAGTTGTTGTCTGAGATCCGAACTCAATTCAACGTTATACATTCATTTTACAATACAACAATTTTTTAAAAATATATATTTAATCTTTAAAATCAACTTAATAATTTTTGTATGAACTTACACTCTTATTTTACTTAAATATATAAACATTATAATTTTACACTCATAATTATATTTTATAAAAAATATTTATACAAACAGAAATAACAAATTACGCAATTTTACTTTGATTTAACCAACATGGTGCGGGAACATATCATCGTTATATGTTGCCCAGCACTAAGTTAGACAGTTTATCTTACAATGGCTGCTCTAAGAAAATATGCCCCACGTAATTATTGGTTCTACATATAAAAATTCACCTTTAAACGTAATTTTAACATTGGTATATAGTATATCATCGAAACCTGCGGTTCGTATAGCCCTCTTAATACAACATTCCAGGTAAAAATAAGGTAACGTAACCTTTTTTGTGGTGGAAAAGATGCGCACCAGTAGGCCGATTGTCACCACTAAATTTCAATAGTATTCGTCGCCTTATTTAATAACAGAATTTCTTATATTTAATAAGATGAAGAATGCTATTAAAATTTGAGGGTGACAGTCGGTCCACTGCTGTGCATCCTTTCCACCACAGCATATGCAATAATGTCATATATCTAAATTGTTGCAAATTTTGTCTACTTTCTGAATTTCCAGCTACTTTTCCCCTAAAAACAATAAAAAATTGATTTTTTAATAAAAACTTTTTTTGGGGGGCTTTTTACCAAAATTTGGGGGTGTTGCCGGGGGAAATTTTGGTGGGAAGTTGCAAATTCGGATTCAGCGACCCAAAAAACATCTAGAAAGCCGATTTCCAGTACTACCATTAATTTTGCTAGGTAGAGTCCCTATACGGTCTCTATTGCCTGGACTAAAAGCAATTTATTTCAAATGTGTATCTTAACTTACTGATTTTTCGTGGTTTTTTAAAGTAATTTTCAAGTATGAATATAATTAAATGAAGTTGCAACCCAATTATATGCAGTTAAAATTGTGTAAATAATTCAGCATTTGTTTGTTTCCCTGTACCCAACTAAATTGCAAAATTATATTAAAATTTAACAAATAAATTAATAAAACGTGAATTTAAGAGATATGTAACGGAAGTATGCGCTTAAATACTGAAATCATCAGAATCTCAAATGTTGCTACAAATAGTCAGAAAATGTACTAAATGTAACAAATCTATGAAAGTTTTCGATTTAAGGGAAGACAAGACTGGGACGCCACGCCCACTTACATTAATTTTACTCTAACATTTTACACTCTTTTATTATATATAACTAAATTTTATCCAAGTGTTTATGTATAGTTTAATTCATGTATTTGATAAAACTGTGCAAGAACATCGCACAAGTTAGAAGTGTCTAAGTTTTTTAGCTCTCCGAAAAAATGTACTTTTCAGCTAAAAACTCCATTAACTCCTAAAGTACTCGAACGATTTCGAGAATTTTTTTGATGATACAGTATAAATATAAGATCATATGTGGCAGACAGTTTTAAATAATTTTAAATAGTTTCAAAAAACAACGTTTCAGAAAATTGGAAAATTTCTGAAAAATTGCCATTGCTCTAAAAAAAAAAGTTTTAATCATAGAAAGAAACTGTCTGCCATAACTCTTGAGCTTAATCCAGTGAATATGAATTCCAAATTTCATCAAAATCGATCGGGTAGTTTTCGAGGAAATGGGTCTTAAAGCTCGCATATTTCCCATAGGATTGCAGCCAGTCTTGTCTTCCCTTAAATTAATCTACGCCCTGTACACTAGGCAGTGTATCGGGTATCTTTAACCCGGGTGTTCGGAGTGGGTTAGATTGCCAGGTAATTTATGAATAAGATTTACTCTGCTGTGTACGCTCGAGAAGAATCTCGTTTAAAGTCCTACATCGGGTCAGGTAAACCGATTTTACCCGAATCTGACTCGATCCGCAGCTCGGTTTGGCGTTTTCTTTTTCTTTTTCTTTTTTTTTTTTTTTACATTGCGGATCGGTTCGGGTCGGATTGACTTTAAATTTCGGTTTCGGGTTGAGTTTCGATTTTTGGGGTCGAGTTCGGGGTTGACCCGGTTTTTCAATGAAAGTCCTGTACTGCATATTTTACAATTGAAAAAAAAAAAACTATATATTTGAATATTAACGAATATATACTTTATAAATGTTCATTTTTATACAAAAAGATAAAATTGATATTAGGGACATAATTATAGAGTACTTTTCCATAATTGTATTAAATATTTTTCTCGGATTTGAAAAGGAAAGTCATTTGCATTTGCATAATTTTGTCTTCTTTTTTAATTTTCAAAACAGAATTGAAAATAACTCGCATACTTTATTGTCGTTATTAATAAAATAATAGTAACCGTGTGTGTGTGTTTTTATATCAATTCGCTTGAAAAGAGGGAAAAAGGACATCACAAGAACCGCCAGATGTTAATGTTTAAAGTTGCCATCTGATTCACCTCATAGGAAGTCCATATCTGATAACGGAGCGGAATTTCCTGTTATGATATTGAGTGAGATTATATACCGCTACAATCAATTTTGAAACCAAAATTATGTTAAATTAATCTACAATGCATAGTATCCATAATAAAAGCGCGTTTCATAAATATATAGTGATTGTTGATACATTTAATATATTAATTTTAACGGATTTGTGAAGAGAAATCGTGAACCGATGAGAAGCACTTTTATATGAATCCCAAACAATCATTTAAAATATTGCTAGTCCAGGTTATTTTTTTCTTTAAATTTTAGACCTCCTTCCGAAAATCAAATAACTTTTTTGCTAGTTTATAGTTTATTTCGAATCGCGAAAGGTCCCCTTACTTTAACCATAATCAACCTTTTTTCCTCGCGGGCCGCAAACATATATTTCGAACATTAGGCGGACCGCAACACACTTAAACAAGTCGGAAACTGTACGTCAAACGTGGCAAGTGAAGACGTGGGGCCGAAACTAGCCTTTTTTGCACCCGGGGCAAACATGGATTTTGGCGCCCCCCCCCCCCCCCCCTCTTCCACAAAGTATATTTACAAAGAGAATTTTACTAATTTTATAATAGACGACTTATTTTAAGATGTAAACTATGTAATCATAAAATAGGTAATACTGAACTACGTAATTTACAATGGCGGATCCAAGGGGGAGGTCCCTCTGAACATCAACAAAAATATTCTAAAGATCATTTTTAAAATGACATATTCAGTTGAGTCCCGATTATCCGAGTTTCCACTTTCACCGAGTTATTTTCTTCTGATGAACTGATAGCTTCCATTATTATGAAACAGACATTATAAATGAAGTGTTAGGTGAAGATGAAAGAGCAGTCGCAAAAAGTTAGAACTCTGATTTTCTGGTCCGAATGGGAACAAAAATGGCCATAATTTTTTTTTGCAACAAAAAAAAAAAAAATTATGGCCATTTTTTTTTTTTTTTTTGGCCATTTGGACCAGAAAATCAGTATTCTAACTTTTTACGACTGCTCTTTCATCTTCACCTAACACTTCATTTATAATGGCTGTTTCATAATAATGGAAGCCATCAGTCCATCAGAAGAAAATGATCCTTTCCAAAGGTATAATCCTTCATTTGGCGCCCGGCGCACATGCCCCCTCTGCCCCCGCTTAGTTTCGGCCCTGCAAGTGAGGTGCGTTCGTACTATAACTAGTTTTATAAATATTCAGATCTTGGTGAAATAGATGTTGCACTCTTATGCAAACATATGCATGAATACGAAATTTATTACGGTTATATATAATAAATTCAGTAATACGGAACTAATAGGACTCCATATTAAATAGGACATCATCACCATGGCAACCTAGAATCATTACCTATCTCAGAAAAGCACTGAATTAATTACGCATGATAGGATTTAATAGAATGAAGAAAACTTTTATTAATATATTTGATTCGATTTTCGTAAAATTTGAAATGACTCGACAAAATTCTGCAACAATTACATACATTGACTTTAAAACCATTCTGTTGGATAGTTTTTGCGCTGTAATATGCGGACAGGTGGGCGGACGTACCATACGACGGCTATAGGTGCTACGTATTGTAAAAGCACTTATTTTCGCGAGGCTTTAATTTTCGCGATTTTCGCGATCCCGTCGTAATCGCGAAAATTTAAGCCTCGCGAAATATTTTTTTTTTTTTCGCTTCAAATAATAATAAAAAATCGGAAATTTTTCACTTATAAAAAATTTAATGATTACAGTTACTTAATTAAGAAATAAGTATTATTTTTCTTGAATACTATACAACTATTTCTTGAATAAAAACAATAATACAACTACTGGAATGCAGCGCATTCACTTACAATATTTATACCAGCTTCTTTGAAGCCATTCAAAATTATCTCATGTTTGACTTCAACGCCGTTAAATGTGCGCACAAGCCAAGAAGCGTGAATCGGTTTTAATCGTGATATCTACAGGTCCACAGATTCTTTTTCCTTCTAGAAATTTAAGCTCATTAGAATACCACTCAATAAACTCATTTTTGAGCAAACGCTTGAACTCCGGAGCTCTCTTGTGCTGGAAGCGGGTACAAAAACTGGAATAATATTCCTCATCTCTAGAGCAGCCAGAAACAAGTGGGTAAGTGTGATCACAGATCGCATAGAGGGTTTCGTTTAATATTCATTTCAAAACACTTTATCCTTTTGAAAAATCTGTTAGTTCCACATTTCGCAACCAGGGGCGCACTCTAGATAGTCTTGTTATATTTCCTAATTTTAACAAAATCGCGTTATGTTAGTTCCACATTCCACCACCAGGGAGCGCATGTTAATTCCATATTCCACCACCAGGGAGCGCACTCTATTCTTAACAAAACTGTATCGGATGGAAACTTCGTTAAACAACCTATCGGTAGATATGTTACTAGAGGTGATGGCGGTCTTAATAAGAAAAAAAACACTTTATCATTTTGATAAATCTGTTGGTTCCACATTTCGCAACCAGGGGCGCACTCTATTCTAAACAAACCTCTATCCGAACGAAACTCCGTTTTACATACTATCCGTAGATATATTAGTCGAGGGGATTGGGCCCATAGCAACCGAGATAAGTAGGCGCCCCTATTGGTAAAAAGTGGAACTAAAATATGTAAGGCTATGGTGCATAATATGAAAGAATGGTCAAAGGGGTGTCGGCAAAAGTTGGAAAAGTGCTCGCCGTGTGAAAAGGGCGGAGGTTAGAAAAATTGCTTAAAATATACAAGTTAGAGCACGGAGGAGTAAATAATATAAGACTTTTAGAAAATTTTATGATTTGTCGTGTGTTCTGAGGTATTCAGCTATACGTATGCAAAAATTCATGTCTCCAACTTAATTAGGGGCTCTGTTAGAAAGAATTGCTTAAAATACATATGTGGTAGCTCAAAGGGTTAAACGTGAGACTTTTTCAAAATTTTTGATTTGTCGCCTGGCCTCAGGTGTTCTGCTATAAATATGCAAAATTTCAAATCTCCAATTTAATAAGGGGCTCAGTTAGAAAGAATTGCTTAAAAAAAGCATGTGGGAGCCCAAAGGGTTAAATGTACGACTTTTCCAATTTTTTATGATTTGTCGCATGATAGTGTTCAGCTATAGGTATGCAAAATTTCACGCCTCCAACCTAATTAGGGGCTCACTTAGAAAGAATTGTTTAAAATACGCATGTGGGAGCCCGAAGGGTTAAATGTACGACATTTTCAAAATTTTATGGTTCGTCGTTTGATGTGAGGTATTCAGCTATAAGTATGCAAAATTTCACTCCTCCAACCTAATTAGGGTTCACTTAGAAAGAATTGTTTAAATTACACATGTGGGAGCCCAAAGGGTTAAATGTACGACTTTTTCAAAATTTTATGATTTGTCGTTTGATGTGAGGTATTCAGCTATAAGTATGCAAAATTTCACTCCTCCAACCTAATTAGGGTTCACTTAGAAAGAATTGTTTAAAATACACATGTGGGAGCGCAAAGGGTTAAATGTACGACTTTTTCAAAATTTTAGGATTTGTCGTTTCATGTGAGGTATTCAGCTATAAGTATGCAAAATTTCACTCTTCCAACCTAATTAGGGTTCACTTAGAAAGAATTGTTTAAAATACACATGCGGGAGCTCAAAGGGTTAAATATACGACTTTTTCAAAATTTTATCATTTGTCGTATAATGTGAGCTGTTCAGCTATAAGTACCCAAAATTTCATGTCTCCAACATAATTAGGAGCTCACTTAGAAAGAATTGTTTAAAATACACATGCGGGAGCCCAAAGGGTTAAATGTACGACTTTTTCAAAATTTTATGATTTGTCGTATGTTGTGAGGTGTTCAGCTATAAGTACCCAAAATTTCATGTCTCCAACATGTATAGTTTCTGAGAACGGGCTCTGTGACGGACAGACAGACAGAGGAGCGAGACGAATAGGGTTTCGTGAGATGAACGAAACCCTAAAAAAGGATCTTGGTGTGCCTTAAAAACGTCGAACGGTGCTACACCAGGTTGTTCTAGAACTAGCCCGAGAAGCTCTCTCTGCTTCTCGTAATAACGTACAAGAATATTCTAGATGTATCGAGTCATTATGTAAGGACAAAAGGAAGTTTCTTAAAATGCCTTATGCAAACGGGATTCTATTTAGGTAGTTTCGGGATTTTTCAACTTTCGGTTTGGTTCACATAAAACTCGCGAAATTTTCAAATCGCGAAATCAACGATATCTTCATTTTCGCAAAAATTACGGCTCGGCAAAATAAGTGCTTTTACAGTATTTATACAGGGTGTCCGGTCTCAACAGTGTCCAATGGCTAATTCCTAAACCGTTAGTGATAGACATATAGCTCGAATTACAAAAATGTTTTAAATCTGGTAAAGAAATATTTCATAAGCGATTTGGATCAATAAAAACATTTATTAAAAAATTACGAAATTTCAATTTTTATACTGTCCTCCGGTCCTGTAAGTTATATTTAGTAAAATTTTCCTTTTACACTGACAAGTAATACACAAAAAGGCTAATACGTGATACAAATACGTAAGAAAAGAATATATAATACATTTACACTTGCTAAGAAGGGAACTTTTCTATAACGCATTTTTTTTTTCTTTTCTATGCAATTCCGTCTTAGATTTTAGTGTATAGCATTTTTCAGATTTTTCACTCTTCAATACATGAAATATGGATTAACTATATTAATGATAACTGAAGCATTTACATACAAGAAATAGAGATTCATTTTTAAAAAAAAATAGATATCGCACCCTGCTGCACTTCTATAAAAATGAAGATTATAAACTTGAAAAAAAAAAAGTTAAGATAAATGTTTTTGTCCTGAACTCCTCGCACGAGACAAATTTTTAACCAAATCGTCGTAAAAATCAATGTTTTGTAGAAATTCACTCGGGCCTGGCTGGGCTCAGGTCGAGATTTTAAATTTTTTCGGGCCGAACTTTTAGCTGTTATACCGGACCGGGCCAATAAATGTTTTTCGTACGGGCCGGGCCGAATTTTTTTCTATGAGTCGGGCCGGGCCCGGGTCTGGAAATGTCGGCCCGTGCAGACCTCTACCTCCAAGTGTCTTTTTTTTTCGCTCAAAAATGAGTCAGAAAATTTATCAGAAAGTTTTACATCATCAGGGTTCCCAGATGGTCCGCAAACTGAATAGCAATATTTTCTTAGAAAAATTTTCTTTTTAGATTTTGCTTTTAAACTGTGCGGAAATCACCTTTGGAGGTTAAATCTAGCGCAAAGGCTATAGAAACCTACCATGAAATTTTCTGTTAAAAAATATTGGTATTCAGTTGATGGACCATTTGGGAGCTCTGCATAATTAAACGGGGTATTTTTTTTTTTTAAGTATTTTCAAAACCAACACCAAAAATTAAATTTGCTTTACCTTACTTTATTATAAATCATACAAGAATCTATATTTTTTACCTTACCCTTAATTTGTGTTAGCAGTCTCACAGACAGCTACTGTTCTCGATTTTCGCATTTTAACGTTTTAGAGTCTAGTAATATCCCCAGAGACTTTTGACTAGGTGAATATTGATTATAATAATCCAGTACATAACTGTTGGTACAGAAACATTATCCTATGACAGAGACCGCTCGCTCACAGTATAGCTATGCGTAACATATCTTTATTTTAACAAAATGATGATAACGGTTTTTTGAAGAAGTAAAGGTCTTTCTTAAATAAAATACAGTTTTTTTCTGTTTTCTCTGGTGGAGTGAAGAGAGAGACAAGAGAGAAGAAGAATTAATCTATTTCATTTTAACATTTTGCGTTTATAATACGAGGGTGGTTCAATAATTATTGCTCCGAGTGCATGCAAAATATTTGTTCTGCGATGGTTGATGTAGAATATTGAAGCCTAATTAATGTTTTAGATGCCTATATGCTCAATTTCAGAACCGTAGCCGCTATATTAACATATATTTGTTCGTTTTAGGTGTGATAGGTGGCACCTAGCTTGAAAGGGGGTGAGGTTGGGGGGGAAAGCTGGTTTGGAGCTTATGGGGTCAGACCTGAAGCAGTTCTGTGATAGATTTGTGGCGTCCCATCCACTGTTTCCAAATCAGCCTTTCCCCCCAACCTCCCCCCTTTCAAGCTAGGTGCCATCTCTCACACCTAAAACGAAAAAAAAATATGGTAATATGGCAGCTACGGTTCTGAAATTGGGCATATAGGCATCTAAGACATTAGGCTTCAATATTCCATATCAACCATCGTAGTACAAGTATTTTATATACACTCGGGACAATAATCATTGAACCATCCTCGTATAATTTTTTTTTCCAATTATTATATATTGTTTAACTAATTCGAATCAATAATATAAAAAAAAAAAGAACTTGAATCGAGTGAAATTGATTTAAAGTATGATCTTATTTCAATTTCATGTCTCTTTGGAATTAATTATTTGCCATCCGGATAAACAATTTTATACTTAAATTGAATCTTGGAGTAATTTTTATTCGATTAATACAGAAAAGGATACGATAAAATTTGAAATTTGGAGTATGTAAAGGATCTTTGCTAGGGCAACAATAATATTTTTAATAAAATGAATATTGCTATGCGAATACTCGACAAAACGTGTTTATAATATTAACAAGAAAAGTATTATTATTATATTATACAAAGGATTAACACTCAATTTAATCATTTTTATTTTGGGACAATTTGAGAACTTGAAAATAATTTCAGCAATTATGCTACATTATTTCAGAAAAGTATTGTATTATTCGTATAGTTTACAATCTAGTACACTAGTTTAATACTATTAATGACACTCCATGTACCGTACAATGCGTAAAAGTTGGCGAAAATCTCACGAATTTATTTTGAACTCTTATTATCTTTTTAATCAAATATCGTTCATTTCATTTTTACAAGAATTCTTCAAGAGCTCTTACATTTAGTATTACTATTACATTTTACATTACTATTACATTATTAATATTTTAACAGTTGAGCATTTCCATTAATAGTTTTAAGTATTTCATTTAATACCTCTCATGCAGAAATTTCGCAAGATCTTCAAAATAGGTTATAGAAAACAAAGATTGCATCATATTTCGGGTTAAATGCATAATCAGAGAAAATAAAACACCTAAAATAGAGAATGAATCAGATGTCTTTTGTAAATTGTTCAGCTACATACGCCTCTAAGCAGCATGAAAAGAGTTGATGTAAGTGGCAAAGCCCAACACAGCTTGCTTGTCTTTTTTTCTCTTCACGTGTTTCTTCATAAACCTAGAAAAGAAACAGTGCGTTATTATCATATGTTAGATAGCGTTAGATCTGCTGTTGTCAGCAATTTTTGGGGGTGTTGTTGTAGCAAAATTATTTATCCAGTGACATGTATCAGATAAAAGAAAAAGATAGCACTTACTGATAGGTACCAATTGCTTTTATTTTCGCCAAATCCGGTAACGACTCGGTATTTTTATTTATTACGCAGACATGTATTGAAAGATTATGCGTAAAAGATTTTTTTTAAATGTCTTTACTTCTAATTAATGCAAGGTGAAAAAAAAAGAAATGAAAAGATGCAATTTAATTTGTAAAATTCTTTGTAATTGCTAATGGTTTATTTTGTCCTCAATGTATTAAAATTGAAGCTAATTTTTAAAAGTTCAATAACAACACTTTAATTTTATTACATATTTAAATTCTCCATGCAAAATAAGGTAGAAATACAAATTTTCATAAATTTTGAATGATTACGTGGTGATATATAAATTACTGAAAATGAACCAATGTCCCATACACGAGTTTTATTCCACTGGCGCCACTTTAATATATATATATATAACCATTAATTAAACATTACTGACCACCATCAATAATTGTGATAGTATGAATGAATTTTCAACAATACAGTGTCCCCAAACACACTGAATGGATACCAAAAACATAATAAACAAGCTGCTATGTATAAAATAAAGTCCCTTGTACTATATAACAAGAATTAATAATGAAGAAAAAAAGAAGAATATGGATTTCGATAAAAATAATTGAAAAGCTTATATATTGAATTACGTTATCAAGAGTACAGAATTCAATTACATAAGCAAAATCAGTCGTTTTCTGTGAGAAAAAAAGCTAAAAGCTGAAATTTTTTTTCTCCTGTACTCTAACAACCAATATAACCAAGAGAATAGTTTCAAGATGAAAACAGAATAATATTAAATGCTATGAAATGGAATAAGCAGTACAACCTTTTCAATATTTAATTTATAGCAAGAAAAAATAGTATTATTACATAAAATACCTAATAAAATCCCAGTTATTTTATCCAAATACACATCAGCACATGGTATCCAAAAGCTCGATAAGTTTAAGGTTATTTTTACAGTTAAGTTAACACAGATTTTAAAACCTAATGTATACAGTTAATCTATTTTGAAATACCGTGATAAATGCAATTAAAATAATATAAATAGAAAATAATTACATAATAAGTAAAATACCTCTTAACACTTTTAAATTTCTTAACTAAAGTCAAAAATACCAAAACTATAAGTTTACAAAATCGCAAATAGCCAACATTAAGCTCCACCATGTGTTAAAAATTGATATTATTACTCTATTCGAAGCATCAGTCAGAATCCAATTTAAATTTTGGTGCTGCCATCTATGATATTAACTTGAAACTAATATGAACAAAATGTCATAAGATTATGCTATTATAAGTTAATACTTTCATAATATACCAACTGTTATCCCAACAAATCCTAATATAAAAATACCGTATTATATTTCATTATTCATATAAATATTAAATAAATACAAATGTTAATAGAATGATTACAATATATTCTACTACCATACCCAATTAATCTATACGGAAAATTTAAATAATTTCAAAACAATAAAAATATAGCAATATGCTATAACACTAAATAAATTATATATAAAAAATTATATAAAATAAAAATATAAACTATAAGAAATACTTTTAAATATAAAAAAAATAATTAATAAAATGAACAGTTTTACTTATTTAATCACGAAATTTTTGCGTTTTTTTTCTTTTTGTTGTTGTTGTTGTTGTTGTTGTTTATTTTGTAGCATTTGCCACTTCCTTCGGCTTAGATTGCCTTTACCCTGCTTTAAACAGTGTTTTACATAGTTTTTCTCTTAATTTCTTTTTATCTTAAAAAATTTTTTAATTGTTTTTTGATGTCACATCGTTGTTACAGATGTTTAGATATAGATTTCATATTTAAAAATCTAACAAAAAATATTTCGCTCTTTGTAAGCTCACTGTCTCTCCTATGCAAAGTAAAGAGAAAAATATTTAAATTAAAGTTGAGTGCTGAAAACAATGTGTCTTATTTATGAACCTGTGTATGGTTATAGTTCATAGAGTTGATATTTACGTATGTCAAAATTAAATTAAAAAATGAGTAATTAAAATCCTAATTTTATGCATGGATGAATACCTCTAATAATACTTCTGCTATTGCATGCAAAAATATTACAAAATGTTTCAAAAATTCATATTTTGCAATGAACTCTGATTACAACAATTGTCCTTGTTTTGGAGAACGATCCTATAGCTAAGCAACGTGAGAACGATATTATGTACTAAAACCTTTCCTGAAAAATTATCTAATTAACAGTGTAAGTCTCATCGAAATCCATTCAGCAGAACTCGAGTTATAAGCGACCGGGACGAAATTCCCATTTGCATTATATATATATATCAGATGATACCATTCTCATTCTCGTATATACGTCAAAAATATTTAAATTAAATTACCTCACTCAAAAAAAAATAGAAATTTTCGTGTCACTTTATCAAAAACATCCCTCTCGTTTTAAGTGCGATGTTGAATCTTATCCTGTTCGTTTTAATCAAGCATTATAAAAACGATTTAAGAGAATCTTAACTCTCAATGCCTCTTGCGCTTTTAAACAGTCTTCATATCAAATGCACTATTGTAAAAACATAACTGATTTAAAAGAAACAGCCAAACCTACTGTAAGTGCCACTTTTGTTTTAGTTCCCTGTTGGAACTAGAATGACTAGACGGCGCCAAAAGCTGAATGGGGAAAAAATTACCCTTCTATTACTTTAGTGGCATAGGGCGCCGAATTAAGAGGAAAGTATGTAATCCGTAGATATAAATCTTTAATCTAGCATCTCATTTTTTCCTTGTAAAGGAATTCTCTCTTTTGTAAAGTGAGATTTCAAATACGTGCTTCAAAGGCGCAAGGAGCCAACTTGGTGCTCAGGGGATAAAGTGCTAGGAGACCCCATACACGCATTCATATAACAGGGATGAATCTTGAGACTATTCATTATTTTTTAATTTGTTATTACACTCTATTACACTCAACCTGTTTTTTGTATGCAAAGATAGAATTTTGTAAATGATTTTTAACCCACTTTCTTATATGCTATATAATTATAAAATTTACATTCACAGGTGTTTTTCCGATGATGATATAATATTTTAATATTTTTGGATTTTAATTATAATGAATACTTTAATTTTAAGGCATTTAAAGACCTTCAAGGTGATAAATCGCCTCATATTCTCTATAATTCGTACAAATGAAGGTTTTTAGAGTAAAACCTATAGAGTACTTCCGGTTGACCTAAAACCTTGAAATTTTGCACGGAGGCAGGTCGTCTTATAAAGGAATGTAAGTCGTCATGTAAAGGGAAAAAAATCCGAAAATCATTAATTTATAAATCTTTGTCGATTTATTACGTGAGAAATTCACGAATTTCCAAAATCAGTATTAACACCAAATTAACGCATAATAACGTAATTTTTTGTAACGGTAATATAACATAACTATACGGATCGCTCAAGGTGCGAGTCCTACTCGCATTTATCCTGATTTTATTAATGTTTCATTTTTTATATCCGCCGTTTAACCCTTTCCATCGCGGAGTAATTCTGTTTATAAACTGACCAAATAATGGACTGAAACCAGAATTTATAAACGAAGTTATTAGAATGCTGAAGAGGTGAGCAGCATTGAGGGGTTAGCTGATAACAGTGGATACCCAGACTAGGAATTGAAGTATCTTATGTTTTGTGAACCATTGGGAAAAATTTAACTGTAGTATATAGAACTACTAGAGAATTAAATTAAGAAATTAAAAGAAGAATTAAATAGTTAAGAATTTAAAAGAAACGAGTTTTAAATTAAGTTAAGACTTAAGATAAATAAGTGGAAATATTATAAAAGAAAAATTATAATGGTCTAACTGTAGTTATAAAACTACTATAATAGGATTAAAAAGAGAGAAAGAGTTAGCACTGTTCAGAATTATAGTCCAAGAGCTGTTAAACATTTTAGGGAAGGTATTTGAGGCATCCTGAAAATTTGTGCAACACTTCTTCTGTAATGCCTGAATACAATATCGAATGTCTGGCTGAAGGATCGTGGCCCAAAAACTGTGTCAGACACGTGTCAAGAGCCATTTTTTGACTATCCAAAAAAGGTATTTGAGGCACGCTGAGATTGAGACAGAATAGTATTTATGCTTAGAAAAAAATATTTTGAAAATGACAGACACTTTAGTCGGCCCAAAACCTGTGCCAGACACGTGTCAAGTGCCATTTTTCGACTACCCAAAAAAGGTATTTGAGGCACGCTGAGATTGAGACAGAATAATATTTATGCTTAGAAAAAAATATTTTGAAAATGACAGACACTTTTATTGGCACTTTCTACTTGCCAGACAACATAGAATGTTAAACGCGAGTGCCAGTAAAGCTGGACTTGCGGTGCCCCGCTGAAGATCCATTTACTGACTTACGACACAAACAAAGCGTAAATCGCGTTGCACCACTTTTCCCCCTTTATCCTTAACCAATGAACTCCCAAAACTAATCAGGGAAGTTCCTTAACATAATAAACCGGCATACCAAGTTCGGAGCAAATCGAATAATTCTGCATGAAAAACCCATTTATCTGAAATAAGGGGAGGGTGGACTAACGCCCCTATTCCCCTTTATCCTTAACCAATGAACCCCCAAAACAGGGAAGCGGCATATCAGAATGAAACAAGAAAAAAAAATTGAAGCAAATGGGATGTTTCTATCAAGAGTTATCGCGTTACGTACATACAGAACCGGCGGGCACATAAGATCTCAGGCTTTGATAACCTGTGAGCTAAAAATAAAATATTTTCGATTATTTGGCGCTAAAAGACGAATGTGCACGTGATTTGGGAGGTAAAACTTTTCCTCACCAAACGCGAATATTTTAATGCATCTGAAAATTGCTTGTTAAATGATTATTCGAATGCGCGGTACTTAAGGAATTTAAACTTAAACAATGAAATATTTTGTTATTTTTTCTATAAGCTTATGTAATATATACAAGTCGCGCGTTGCTGAAGTTATTTAATTTTCGGACGGTTTCACCGGCTGGATAAATTTAAGTGCACTTTAAATGTAACTGTCCGATTAAGAACTATTTCATTATATATTTCGAAATTAAATAAGTCGTTGTTTCTATAGCAACAATACTTTTCTCATGTTGTCTCTGACACTAACACTATCGAACACAAATCTACAGTGCTCAGAATCGGGACCTTAATTTTGAGTTTAAAGCAATTTTAATCAGTTTAAATTTTGTACTAACCGTCATTAAACGATCGTTAAATTTCATTACATATAAATGTATCTGACAAAATCATAGTTATAAAAGTATATTAATATACTTTTATATAAATATACTTTTAAATATACTTTTAAAATATACTTTAAAATATACTTTTAAAAAGACACCGGAAGTCCAGCTTTACTGGCACTCGCGTTTAACATTCTATGTTGTCTGGCAAGTGAAAAGTGCCAACAAAAGTGTCTGTCATTTTCAAAATATTTTTTTCTAAGCATAAATATTTTTCTGTCTCAATCTCACCGTGCCTCAAATACCTTTTTTGGGTAGTCAAAAAATGGCACTTGACACGTGTCTGGCACAGGTTTTGGGCCGACTAAAGTGTCTGTCAATTTCAAAATATTTTTTTCTAAGCATAAATACTATTCTGTCTCAATCTCAACGTGCCTCAAGTACCTTTTTTGGGTAGTCAAAAAATGGCACTTGACACGTGTCTGGCACAGTTTTTGGGCCACGATCCTTCAGCCAGACATTCGATTTTGTATTCAGGCATTACAAAAGAAGTGTTGCACAAATTTTCAGGGTGCCTCAAATACCTACTCAAAAATGTTCAACAGCTCTCCTACTATTACACTCGCCAAGCTTGGGCAGGAAAAGCTGAAAGGAGGTAGCAAAGCCACATTAACCAAAAAAAAGGACTTTTCAGGGCCATACTTTTTTTTCTCCTATATACCAATATAGTGAGAATATAGCTCTTTTATTTTATATGAATGAATATAAAAAGAAATTAAAGAAGGTAGAAAGAAGCAATCTTAGTGTGGTGTACCCAGAGATTACTGGGTGTCCATGATTATGGAGAACCTAGGGCGTTTACGGGGGTGGGGCTCGAAGGCGTCATAATCGGGAAGCTCCGCTACTATTTCGTTAGGAAGATCGAAGATTTTGCTATAGAATTTTTTAGCCAAATCGCTGATGCACTTACGCAGGGGCAAACTTGCTTATTTCACGTAAATTATGAAAGGAAAATTTTTGTTACATATTTTTGGTGCCTTTTGTCAGTTTTGGAATTAAAATTATGTGTCCTTTTTTAGGGTTTCGTTCATCTGACGAAACCCTATTCGTCTCACTCCTTTGTCTGTCTGTCCGTCACAGAGCCCGTTCTCAGAAACTATACATGTTAGAGACTTGAAATTTTGGGTACTTATAGCTGAACACCTCACATCAAACAACAAATCATAAAATTAAAAAAAAATTGGTAATTAACCTAATTACGGGCTAATTAAATTCTAAAATTAACCAATCAACCTTTTGAACGCAGCTTCGAACGCACTTTTTCCAAATCCTCCGGAGTTTCTCCTAAGGGTTGCCAATAAATTCGGCGGATGCTCCGTAAAATCAGCCGATGCAGGGTTACCACGGAGTAATTTAAGCAATAAATGAAGTGGACATTTAAAAAGCGATATCTCATCTGCCGAAGTATCGGTCGTACAAATTCGTAACAGGTATTGAAATACGCGGAAAAAATTCTACTTTATTTTGGTATGAATTTCAATTTTCTGCAAAAAATCCACTAAAAATCGATCGATAAAAATTTAATTTCTGTATTTGAAAAGACAATGAAATGAGATTTCCTTTCAGCGGTACGCAGCTGCCGTCATCGTTCAGACATATCGGCGCGGGAGAAATTTAAGCAGAGAACATTCTAATACGAAATTTAAACATTTTAAATATTAAATTTTTCGATAAAATTTTTTGACATCTGGTCGGGAAATCTCTCGCAGATTTCATGCATACCCGGTTCAAAGAGATAGCTTAATTACAACCTGAGATATTAATTATTATTTAATTAATTCCTTTTATTTCCATCAAATGCGAGTTGATGGAGGCACATGCTTTTTTTAACGGAGATTTCATTTAAATTAGGAAATCTAACAATTTGCGTGGGTTTTTCGACGGCGCGCTATGAGATAAGTATTAATTATTCAATCTGAAAAGGTTTATAAGTGTTCATACCACTATTTCCGAATAGCAATTTCAGGAAATATCTTAAATTATTGGTTAAGACCGCCACTCGATGCGTTTGAAACTTTAAGATACTTTATAACACATAAGACAAAGTGTAAAAAAGAATGGAGTGTGATATTTCGAGGAGTGGGGGGGGAGGGGGAACTAGATTTATTTATTAAATCTTAGCGTTTGTTACCGCAGAAAATGTTTTAAATTCTTGGTTAAGACCGCACCGCCACCCTTCCGACGATGCGATGTATCTACGGAGAGGTTGCACAAAGGAGTTTCGTTCAGATATGCTTTTGTTAAGAATAGAGTGTGCTCCCTGGTGGTGGAATGCGGAACTAACGTAACGCGATTTTGTTAAAATTAGGAAATATAACAAGGCGATCTGTTTGCAACTTTAAGATACTTCATGACGCATAATAAAAAGCTTATAAAATAATGGTGCATGCAATTTCTTGTGAGGGGAAGGCGGGGGAGGGGCGCTGGATTTCTTTTTAAAAAATTAGCGTTTATGACCTTTTTAGATGTCGTTTTTTGAGGACTATGATATACTCAGACATGTGCTACTTATGAAATATAAAAATGTCAAAATTTTAGTTACCACTATTTCCGTATAGTACTTTCAGCAAATTTCTTAATTTCTCGCTTAAGACCGCCACCAACTCGAGTAACACATCCACTGATAGGTTGTTTAACAGAGTTTCGATCTGATACACTTTTGTTATGAATAGTGTGCGCTCCCTGGTGGTGGAATGTGGAACTAACATAACGCAATTTTGTTAAAATTAGGAAATCTAACAAGTCGATCTGCTTGAAACTTTGACATAGTTCATAACACATAATAAAAAGCTTATAAAAGAATGTTCCTTGCAATTTCGCAAGCCTGGGGCGCATACCTATCTCGGGTGCTATAGACCAGATCCCCTCGACTAATATACCTACGGATAGGTTGTAAAACGGAGTTTCCTTCGGATAGAGGTTTGTATAGAATAGAGTGCGCCCCCTGGTTTCGAAATGTGGAACTAACAGATTTCGCAAAAGGATAAAGTGTTTTAAAGGAATATTAAACGAAACCCTCTGTGCGATCTGTGATCACACTTACCCACTTGTTAAGGACACCGCCCTCGAAAGGTTTAACGTCCACCTGTAACATTTGACCAGTTTTTTTGTTTCCGCAAAGTACGCGTTAAACTGTCGTTTCATCATTTATAAATCCATTTATAAATCAAATTAACTTTGAATTAAAAAGTTAACACGTTAAGCGCCACGGTGACTGACACTGAACTTTCCATTTAAAACGCGTCATTCACCGATGACTGACGTCTAAAATATGTTATAAAACTAAAAAAATATATATTGTTTTAAGTAATTACCGAAAATTTATTTAAAATTTACCTACCTTTTATTTATTACAGGATTATACTTTCTTGAAAATTACTTAAAACATTGTTAATTTTTCAGCGCTTCAGTGTCAGTCACCGTGGCACGCAACGTGTTAATACTGTTTGTAATTTCTATGCAAAATACTTACTAATCAGATAAAAAGAGGCACATGTAACTGTATGCTTGTGTTAGGAGTTATAGGAACAAATTGGAAGCAGTTTTAATACCAACGTACCAACGTAGACATATATCGCATAGAGCGAATTGTATCATTTTTACATGGAATGTTTCCTTGAGACGGATCTATCAACTTGAAAAAATGCACTTTTATATCTGAATAAACTTATAATTGATTTAAGCAGGGTTTTATTTCTTCGTTTTTTTTTATTCTCATTCCACACAAATACTGGAATAATCTTTAAAAAGTTCCACACATATATATGTATATTTTAACTTTTACAGTGTTTAAAAATCTTCTTTCCATATGATTGTACTAAACTTGTAGTAAAAGGGCCCTCCCCCCCCCCTTTTTTTTTTAAATTGTTGGTCTCAACGATTTTATTCCACTCGTTCCCTTTCCCGTCCTCTCTACGCGGCTGACGTGCAGCGTATTCAAAGAGTTCGTGATTTTATCCATTTACTTTCGAGGATTCACATTAATGCCCAGATTGCTTCTTGAATTGAATAAGTACTACAATAAAACTTTAGTTTTTCGGACTAATGCGTTCTGAATGCAATCCGGATAAATGAAACAATCAGAAGAAAAAAAAGTTTGTGTTCTGGTTGTGAGATAAAAACTTCTGGAAATATCTTTCATTTCATAAAAAAAAAAAGGTAGAAAAGGAGTCTTGGAATACCCAGAAATCGATAGTTGGAAGTAGAGTCCTGCATCAGATCGGGTAACCTGGTTTACCTGGACCCGAGCATGGGATTGACGCTAATTTCTTTCTTCGTGGGTTGGATTGACCTTAAATTTTTCGGGTTGAGTTTTGATTATTTCGTGTCGGGGTCGGGTTCTCCGTGAGTATGTGTTAATTTTTACACACAAAAGATAAAATTAATAATAGAATTACAATTTTAGACTACTTTCCCATAATTGTACTTAAGTATAGATTAATTTTCTTTCACTTCGGTTTTCTTCGGCCTTCGTTTTTTTTTTTTTTTTCCTTCTTTTTGTCGGTTTTGGGTCGGATACATCCCGACCCTTGAAGGACTCTAGTTAGAAAGGGTGAGACCTTGCAGAAAATCAAGTTACAAATTACAAATTAAAAGTCAAGGATAGGAAGATCTGGCGAAGTGTATTAAGGCCATAAATCCTTCACTAATTGTAGTGTCATAGTGTATGTATGTATGTATGCATCTATGTATGATGCATGTTACAAATAAGATCACTTTAATTGCAAGTAATTAAAAAAAGAATCAATTCAGTATTGTATACTCATGGCGATATTAATTGAATATGTCTGACAGTGTTGATTGTTTCGTAGCATTGTAACAAATGCATATTTTTCCCCGGCCATTTTTTTTTATGTACGTCTATTAGATCATGCCTGTTAAAAATATTAAACACTATATGAATTCCATTTAAAAGTACAGCTTGAATCTCCAAAGTATAAGTAAATTGTTTCGCTTTTCTTTCTTAGAATATGAGAATAGAGAAATATAGTATCTATACAATTGGTGAAATGCAGATTTAGAATTACCCAATTATATAAAAATCGCAAATAAAGCCTTTGTGCAACAATATTAAAAAGCAGAAAAACCAACGTTTAAAATGCACAAATAATACATTAAAAGCAGCAAACAGCTGTTTCGAATCTACTAGTGAGATTCTTCTTCAGTGCAAGATAGGGAAAAAGGAACAGCGTATTAGAAAAAGCAAGGCTGAGCCTTGCTTCTGTTGCCTATTTAGCTCAGCCTTGTTTTTTCTAGCACGCTGTTCCCTTTTCCCTATCTTGCACTGAAGAATAATCTCGCTAGTAGATTCGAAACAGCTATATGCTGCTTTTAATGTATTATTTGTGCATTTTAAACGCTGGTTTTTCTGCTTTTTAATACCCAATTATAGATTTCTAAAATTCTAATTAAACATAAATTTTAATATTTGTTTAAATAGTAACTTCAGAAAAATTATATTTTTACAAGTGAATAAATATGGGTCATTCTCATGAAAAAATATAAAATAGCAAGGGAAAAAAATCTATTTTATAAAAGTATATAAAAAATCTTATAAATTGCATGGATTTTTTTATTTATGCATATTGAATAAACTTATAATAGTGATCAAGTTTTCTATTTTTTTTTTCACATGTTTTTGATTTTTTTTTTTAATTTTGACATGACCGCGGAGGCTATGGGAAGGACATTTACATTAAAAAAAAAAAAAATTAACCCTTAAATGCCTGACTTTTTAAAAATCAATTTAAGAATGTTTTTCGGCTTTCATTTCTTAAATAAATGATGGGAAAAATACTTTAAAAAATCGTATTTTGTTTTAAGTATGGTTTACGGCTAAAAAACGGTTTGTTGCCAATTGGCAACACTCGGCTTTAATTGAAAAAATAATTCTTCTTGATAAAATTCTATAATATTAAACACACATGAATTTTAAGAACTATGATAAGGGATTTTCACAAAGTGCTTTATAAAAGTAATTAAATCTTATTACAAATACAAAAATTTATGGTAAAACATTATAAAAATCAATGTGGAATACAAAATAAATTGTTTATTTTATGATACTTGATAATATGAGTACAAATTATTTAGTTAGACAATTGTATGGAAATTTTTGAAATAATTATTATTTCTATTAAAACACTGTCAAACACCACATTTTTCCTATTTTATTACAATGTATCCTTTGCAATTTGGGAATTTGCACCTCATCTTTTTCTCTGCATATAGAGGCATATGTCCTGTTTGGTCGAATCGACATCTTTATGTGAGTACTGTGATGGACCTCTATGACTTTTTTTTCCCGAATTTCTTCTTCAACCATTGATGAGTGGCTTCCACACTTAGGGATGTATTTACTTCCCACCATGCATAATGGTCTTGCAAATTCTGCTCTGATCTTTGATTGAGGCATTATCTCCGATTGATGATCATTAGCATTCAAAACTCTTTTGTAGAGAAGTCATGCGTTTACTGTAGTGAATTCACGCAAATGGGAAAATATTCGTAGATATTATTTGCGACTACGATTATTAATTTTGTAGTGGGCCGTTAAGTTATCCAAATCGGTCAACTCCTCCGATATGTCACTTTTATTCCTTAATTACGTATGGACTATCTATTTTAATGATCTTCTTTTGACTCCTGTCAACACGACTGACTTTTTTTACAGGATTTGTTCCGGCGAAAGAAGATACAGCGTCATGACGAATTTATTGTCTTTCCAGACTAGTGATGAAATGTCAATGCCATCTGCAGTTCTAGTATATTCGAATCAAGAACCCCGATCTAAAACTTTTAAGGGTTTTTCATCGGGTAGTTTGCATCAAGGAATTCTATTTCTTCTGACTGTATACCCAATGTATGTATGCCAGAGTTTGCCAAATGTACAATCAGCGGAAAATCTGTATAATAGTTGTCAAAATGAAACTTATGGTTTACTAATCTTGGTATTCTTCTTCACAGTCTTTTGAATACATTGCTTGAAGGACCAAAGTCGGGTTCAGTAATTGGTCCCGTTAGCATATTTTCTTGACCTGAATATACTTCTAAGTTACAAGCATTCCCAGAAATACCAGCAAGTACAAAAAGTTTAAATCCCCATCTATGGGTTTTATTTGACATATATTGATTGCTTCATGTAATGTCGAACTTTCATATTGCACCTTAGCTCATCAATTGGGAGATTTTGGTTAAAAGGGTTAGAAGCAAAATGATTGTTTCAAATATCAATTATAGGTCAACATTTGTGTTAATCTATCATGTTTCGTATCATCTCGAGGTAGATGTTTTTGGTTGTCATTGAAATGAATAAATTTTCGGTCTTTTTCAAACTGATATCTACTCATTGTGTCGTGAGTTAAAGGAAAACCAAATTCATGACTCCAATACGATCGAAAACTGGGCAAATGTCCTAAAGACATGTATAATATTATTCCTATAAATTGCCTTAAATCTTGTGATGTGAAATTCGTAGGTTTATAACGATCTTTTTGGCAGGCATATTTAATTGCGTTCACTGACAATTTTTTCTATAACCTCATCTGAAGAGAAATATTTGTAAAAGCGCTAGTGGTGTATCCAGCTCATTCACGTTTGGTGAATAATCTCATTTCCACTAAACCTTATCTGGTTTTCATTTACTTTTATGTTCTCTTTTTTCCAACAATCTACCTGTTAGGCAGTTTACATTACTTTGAAATCTCTTTACTGCATTTCGGAATAGCCATTTCAATATCATTATGAGAGTAATTATGAACCAATTCTTCTATTTTGTTTTTGAGTCAAATACTTTTTTGGGGGCATTCTAAAAATGATAGAGTAAAATTTGCAGAAAATAAAATGTAGAAAAATATCTTGCATACATTTAGAAAAAGGTGAACTACAATTATAAACAACTAGAAAAATAAACTACTTCTACTGAATATAGAAGAAAGTAAAACTAAAACTGCTCATTGTGCTCCAGGCTTAGTGGAACACTTAATGCCTGTTGTTGCCAATTGGCAAGACACTCAAAAATCTGCTTACAACAAATATATTACAGTTAAATATCCAAAAGTAATCATAAATACGGGCTACATACCTTACTTTTCCATGTAATAAATTTTATTTAATCACCACAGAACAAAATAGTGTATTTCACAAACTTCCAAACAAAACAAAAGGATGATGTAGCAACAATTGAAAAAATAAATCTATATTTATTCTTAAACAACACTAGTGCTGTCATTGGCATGTTGAAAATTGATTTAATAATATTTTCGATATGTATTTTATTGGCAACATTAGCCATTAGAGCTTCAATATTATTCTAATGGTATTTTAGAAGGCTAAATTGGGTATGTTGCCGAAAAGCAACACCAGGCATTTAAGGGTTAAATGAAGACATGGTTGAGTAATTATTGGGCATAGTTGGTACATATTTATTTTTTACAATTAAACTGTTAAGAGTTATTCACACAGAAAAAGCGAAATTGACTAAAAAAAAATTATTTTAAGCTTTTGAATTCAGAGAATGTAACTTTCTGAAAAACAATGCGCATTAGGATTTCGTTACTTTCCAGTTTTCTCTTTGTATTTGAGAACTTCAAATTGCACATAATGTTTGATAAATGACCGATAAATTAGACAATATCAGTAAAAATGGATATGACATGTACATGGAGAGGGCGTCCACATAGGAGGGGAAAATTAATTTTTGAATTTTTGACCACTTTGGTTTTCATGTTGCTAAAATGGTGCATTTCTTTTTATGAAATGCAATGTTAATGCTGTCTAAAATATGTATTATAATTATAAATTAAGCTTTTCTTACCTTAATTAGGATGAACACGGAGTATACACTGAGAATTTTGCCTCCAAATAGCACTAATAAATTACAAAAAATCCAATAATATCACAACATAACAAAAGCTATATCTAAAAAATAAAAAGTCTTTATTCCCCAAATTGCATAATGATGATTTAGCATGTACTGGCTATGCTAAATGCTGCTATGTACATGCTATGGCTTTTTAAAAAAATTATTTTCATTGTCCACGGAGGGAGATTATTTTGGCTAGGTACAAAATTTATAAATTAATTCCTTAGTACAAATAAAACCAATTATAACTTAGATAAAAACTTTTGATTAGTTATTATTGAAAAAAAAAATGTAAAAAAATAAATAAATAAATAAAATAAACAAGTTGCTTAAATATCACTGAAATGAAAGTTGTGTTATGTAGGAAGACCACGGAGGAGAATTTTGGCATATATTCATTGAAAAATTTCGTGCATTAGTTCTTGTGTTAGAGCGCCCACAAAACTTGTATCACATATAGACAGACAGATATTTTCTAAAAACAGTCGAATCGTGTTCAGGACTTACTAAAACGCATAAATCAGTCTAAAACCGGAAGTCAAATTTTTTCACGAATCCAATACTTTCTTCTTGTAAAGATAGAAGAAAGTAAAAAGCGTATTTATTTTTTTAGTAAACAAACCAGTAATTAGTATTTTTATGTTTTCAGTTTCAGAATTTTTCTTTGGAAAGAAATTTTTTATGCAAAAGTATCATTATAATTATTATACACGTTGTGCATATCATTTTAGTCGAAAATTAGAGCAATTTGTTTCTAGTTGGGAAATTTTCGAATTCCCCCCCCCCCCCCCGAAAAAATATCTGTGGCTACGCCTTTGAAAAAAAACTGAAATACAACTTAATTAAACCCAAACTTATTCAGTGTTGGCTGATTTTTTTTAATTAAGAAGGAATGTTGAGACTGACGGAAAGGAAATATTGTCAGGCGATATAAGCAAAAATACCGATGTTTTAAACTTATGACAATTTGGAATTCAATGTCAGACCCGAAATTTGCTTAAGAAATTGGCGGTTACCATTTTAATAATTTTTTCTGCGAGCTATTACTTTTGGAACTTAATAATATGGAAAAATCAAATAGAAGTCTTTTTTAAGATTACTTCAATTCAACTTGCACTCGCTTAAAAGTAAGTAAATGTGAACCTGATATCAATTATATGCAGCAACAAAAATCGTATTAAATGTTTATACAATGTAACACCGCACAGTGGTCCCAAATCGCAATCAAGTGGCCAAAAATCATTTCTGGCTTTCCTGGTGGTTGTATATCCTTCATTTTTAATTTTATAACATTCTAAATGACATTACATAGCGAATATAAACTAAATGTAATTGGGGTTCTAGGGGAGGGGATTTGGGGGGAGGGGCGCAATAGAGGGGCCAAGTTTTTATGAAATTTAAATTTTCTTTTTACGGGATTTTTTTTACAGGAATGAGAATTTTTCACTTTTGGTTATGGGGAATATTTTCCCTTTGTCAAAAAAAAATCATCTAATCCAATAGATGATGAAAATGTGAAATTTTAACCCCCCCCCCCCCCTGTACCTCCCTCCCTGAAAATGTACAGGTTAAAATCTTATTGATTTTTTCTCTTTTTAATGTTATTGCAAATTAACAATAAAGAGTATAAGCAATCAGTAAAATACATAAAGAATCAATCAGCTGAATTTTGCCACCTCCCCCCCCCCAACACACCCAACACACCCAATATACACACACACACGTGAAATCTCCCCTTTTTCCATTTGTTTCTATACCAAGGAAATTTTTAAAATATCATTGCTATTTTTTAAGTTTTCAACATTTATTTACTATGAATTAATAATAAAATCATAAAATTCATTAATTAGATTACTTTCAAAATTTTCGCCCCCCCCCCCTTTCTTTTGTTTCTCTCTATTACACAGAGAATAATACTTTTGAAATTCCAATAAAAATGAAGAATCTGCCTTTGTTACTTTATTTTGGTAATATTAAATAAATAATTACCTCGCTAATTTTCTAATATATTTGAAATTTCCGCTTCTGCCCCCCCCCCCCCTGTCCTCTCCGGTATAAAATTCTATCATCTCTAACAGTTTTAAATTTTTTACAAAAAAAAAAAAAAAATCAAAACTATGTTTTAATATAAAACAATTTTATATCTTTTTATTGAAAAACAAAATAAAATCTGTTTTTTAAATAAACCTTCAGAAAAGTAGATTTACACATTTCAAGTAACTGCAACATTCCATCCCAAGGGTTGAGCGAATTTTTCATATATTTTTTAATTTGTTAAAGTATTCATTAAAATTTAAATGTGCATACAAATTAATCCAATTAAATTAACATTCATATAATAAACTGAAAAAAATAAACGCAATAAAAATTTTTACAATAGATTTATGTGACGATACGTGAAAATTAAAGTAAGACTTAATAATACTGCTTAATAATAAAATTTATTTGTAAGTAGGTAAAATATACTTTTCAAATAATCAGGAAATTTAAAACATTAAATGATGTTTCCCAGTTGATTGAATTTCGCAGACATGCATGTTACTAGAATTTAACACACACATATATATAAATTGAACTTTCAATATGTACTTTTCAAAATAAGGTCAAGTTTTAATATTATTTTTTATGTAAGCGAAAAAGACAAGGGAAAAATTGTAAAAACAAATAAAAATATATATAAAAATAAAAAAGTATCCCCAACTCTTAACCCTACCCCTCCCTCCGCGAATAAAAAAAATGAAATTGACAGTGTTATGTTAATTAGAATGTTGCATTATATAAACACTGATAATTTTGGGTCAGTGCGGAAATTAGATTGAATTTAAACCCGATTACTCTTGTTGTGCTAATACTGGCAATATCCAATGGTTCAACTTCAAACTGCTAGTTCTCAAAAAGTCGCAAAAAGTCGCAATAAATCTCTTGGGATATGATTTTAGAATGCTCATTCTACATTTTGCACTATAAAAGTCCGAGGAACTAGGAAGGACTTTTTTTATATATCACTTTTTATGTACAAAAATGCCTTAAAACTATGTATTTTTAAAAAAAATCCTCTTTTTTTAATTTTTGAGATTTTTGCAATCGAAAAATCAAATTAAATATTTAATTTAATGTTGTTTCAGAGAAGTGCAAAGGAAAAAACGAGAAACTATCTGAAATGGTCTTAGTTAGGGTGTGAATGCAGCGAATTTGCCTGAAATTCACGCAACAGCAGAAAACGCTAAAAACTCCTAACTTCACATAAGCAATGCTAATTCATGTGAGCTGATAAAAGCAAAATATAACAGAATATAAATCTTCAAATATTTCTGAATACTGTAGAATAGATTTCATTTCGAAATACGAAACTTCGATTTTCTGATTTTTGGCCACATAATCGCGATTTGGGACCACTGTGCATCGTATGCTACACATATTTTAAATCCTGAAATCAAAATTCCTAGCAATTTTGATTATTATTTGATGAACTAAATTTTTTAGTAGTTGTCCATTGAATTTTTTTAGTTGTTTAGTTTTAGTCTTGATCATGTAAAGTAGGGGTGCACAACCTTTTTAAGAAAAGGGCCACTTACAAAAATGTCTGGGTTGTTGAGGGCCACATCGGTAACACGGAGAGAATTCTGATTCGGGGAGGTGATCTGTGGGTCTATAATCAGATAAAAAATATGGTTTCAGAGGAAGGGGGTTGTTACCCCTCTAGGTCCCCTACCCAGTCAACATAACCAATTCAGTTGCAGGGCTGCCACTGGCGACTATTTTTACTTCTAACTGCCACCACTTTCTGAAAACAGACATTTTTAACACACACTTTGCCGACATTTGAAAGAGAAATATGCTTCAAAATTTATATTAGTAAAATACTGGGGTAAAAAGAATAAAAAAAAGTCACCTGTGGCAGCCCTGCAGTTGGTAAGAATATATCAAGAGTTTACTTGTGTATGTATAACAGAGATCTAGCAAGGATTATTTTCAAGGAGTAATAATATTCTTTGACTTTATTCGAGGCAGTAAATTTTGTTTTATTAAAAGTGCTAAAGAACAAACATAGGCATGAAAGTGACTAGTGAAGAAAAAAAAATGTTAACTTTATGAACGAAGGGGGGGGGGGGGGGAGCTGATCAACGAAATTTGATATTTTTCTGAGCCTGATTGCCAAAATTCGCATTTTTTTCGAAGCTGATCGCCAAAATTCGCATTTTTTCAGCACCCGATAGACGAAGTTTGCAATTTTTCTGCGCTCAATTGACAAAATTTGCGATTATTTTCTTGCCTGACCAACGAAATTCGCACTTTTCCCGAGCCCGATCGACAGAACTCACGATTATTCGGTGCCCTATCGACGAAATTTGGGATTTTTCCGTGCCCGATCTGCAAAATTGACGTTTTCGCGAAATTCGCAATTCTTAACTGATTGACAAAAACAGTAAATTTTTTACCGCTACAAATTGACGAAATACGCAATTTTTTTCGCGACTGACGAAACTCAATATTTTTTCGCAGCCGATCAACAAAATTCGCGATTTTTCAGTACCCGACCAACAAAATTCACGATTTTTCGGAGCCCAATCAACAAAACTCGAAATTTTTCCGTTTCCGAAAGAAGAAAATTCTCGCGATTTTCTCTCGCGATAAACGGACGAAAGTTACGATTTTTTATTAGCCGATGAACGAAATTTTCAATTTTTGCGCGCATCATCAACGAAATTCGCCAGTTTTTCGTGCGCGACCGACAAAATTCGCGATTTTTTCGTGCTCGACCAACAAAATTTGTGATTTTTCGGAGCCCTATCGGCGAAATCTTTGATTATTACGCGCCTGATCAAAGAAATTCGCGATTTTTTCTACCGATAAACACTTAAAACACACGATTTTTCTAAAGCCGATCAACGAAATTTGCGATTTTTTCATGTCCGATCAACGAAATTTGCAATTTTTCCGCACCTTACCGACAAAATTCACAAATTTTCCATGTCCGATCAACTAGATTCGCGATTTTTCCGCGGCAAATTGACGAAAATTACGATTTTTTACTATGACTATGGACAAAATTTGCAATTTTTTCCAGTTATAAATTGAGGAAATTCGCGGGCCACATGTTAACCCATCGCGGGCCACAGGTTGTGCATCCCTAATGTAAAGTATATTTTGAAAAAGATTGGCACTCCAGATACGTAAAAGTTCGCCATCCCTGGCTTAAAGTGATTATGCTAACGATGTACCAGTAATACTTTTAATAAATAGAAGACGAGTAAAAATAATTGTATATTCAAAAGAATACACGGATAATTGATTTTAAACTGCAGAATTTACTGAGGATTTTTTCTGAAGGGAGATAAAGTATCGAAAAATTCGGGTCATGATTTCGATTATTTCAAAATTGTGTTCAAAAGTTACTTTATCTCAGCCTATATAAATATGTTTGAAAAAAATTGTTTTTTTTTTTTTTTCGGATACTGTTTCTAAGTAAAGTTTGTGCATTTTCTAGAATTCAATTTGCTTTAACAATCCGGTAAACTGGTGTTATTTAGGTTAATCGTGTACCATGTCTCCAGAAATCTTCTCAAGCGCAAAGTAATCTCACAATAAAGATGAAATGAAATTGCATCTGAATGATTTTCTTGCGGTCTGGGACTCTAGATGGTTGAATATCTGAAATAGTTGGTCTTTTCATCTAAAATTATTCCGTGCTGCTGAAATCGCGTAGCAAATTAAATAATGTTTTTCAAGTAAATCTAAACACTTTATTTTGGATAGAAAAAAGCGTATTAAGTGTTCAATTTTACCAATGTGTTATACTTTGTATATTTAGTTGGAAACATGATTTTAGAAAAGACGTGAATAAATAAGTTTTTTTTTTTTTTTTTTTTTTTTAGTTCGGTGTAAGAGACTCTATTCTGGGACTCTAGATGGTTGAATATCTGGAATAGTTGGTCTTTTCATCTAAAATTATTCCGTGCTGCTGAAATCGCGTAGCAAATTAAATAATGTTTTTCAAGTAAATCTAAAAACTTTATTTTGGATAGAAAAAAGCGTATTAAGTGTTCAATTTTACCAATGTGTTATACTTTGTATATTTAGTTGGAAACATGATTTTAGAAAAGACGTGAATAAATAAGTTTTTTTTTTTTTTTTTTTTTTTTTAGTTCGGTGTAAGAGACTCTATTCTGGGACTCTAGATGGTTGAATATCTGAAATAGTTGGTCTTTTCATCTAAAATTATTCCGTGCTGCTGAAATCGCGTAGCAAATTAAATAATGTTTTTCAAGTAAATCTAAAAACTTTATTTTGGATAGAAAAAAGCGTATTAAGTGTTCAATTTTACCAATGTGTTATACTTTGTATATTTAGTTGGAAACATGATTTTAGAAAAGACGTGAATAAATAAGTTTTTTTTTTTTTTTTTTTTTTTTTTAGTTCGGTGTAAGAGACTCTATTCTGGGACTCTAGATGGTTGAATATCTGGAATAGTTGGTCTTTTCATCTAAAATTATTCCGTGCTGCTGAAATCGCGTAGCAAATTAAATAATGTTTTTCAAGTAAATCTAAAAACTTTATTTTGGATAGAAAAAAGCGTATTAAGTGTTCAATTTTACCAATGTGTTATACTTTGTATATTTAGTTGGAAACATGATTTTAGAAAAGACGTGAATAAATAAGTTTTTTTTTTTTTTTTTTTAGTTCGGTGTAAGAGACTCTATTCTGGGACTCTAGATGGTTGAATATCTGGAATAGTTGGTCTTTTCATCTAAAATTATTCCGTGCTGCTGAAATCGCGTAGCAAATTAAATAATGTTTTTCAAGTAAATCTAAAAACTTTATTTTGGATAGAAAAAAGCGTATTAAGTGTTCAATTTTACCAATGTGTTATACTTTGTATATTTAGTTGGAAACATGATTTTAGAAAAGACGTGAATAAATAAGTTTTTAGTTCGGTGTAAGAGACTCTATTCTGGGACTCTAGATGGTTGAATATCTGAAATAGTTGGTCTTTTCATCTAAAATTATTCCGTGCTGCTGAAATCGCGTAGCAAATTAAATAATGTTTTTCAAGTAAATCTAAAAACTTTATTTTGGATAGAAAAAAGCGTATTAAGTGTTCAATTTTACCAATGTGTTATACTTTGTATATTTAGTTGGAAACATGATTTTAGAAAAGACGTGAATAAATAAGTTTTTTTTTTTTTTTTTTTTAGTTCGGTGTAAGAGACTCTATTCTGGGACTCTAGATGGTTGAATATCTGGAATAGTTGGTCTTTTCATCTAAAATTATTCCGTGCTGCTGAAATCGCGTAGCAAATTAAATAATGTTTTTCAAGTAAATCTAAAAACTTTATTTTGGATAGAAAAAAGCGTATTAAGTGTTCAATTTTACCAATGTGTTATACTTTGTATATTTAGTTGGAAACATGATTTTAGAAAAGACGTGAATAAATAAGTTTTTTTTTTTTTTTTTTTTTTAGTTCGGTGTAAGAGACTCTATTCTGGGACTCTAGATGGTTGAATATCTGAAATAGTTGGTCTTTTCATCTAAAATTATTCCGTGCTGCTGAAATCGCGTAGCAAATTAAATAATGTTTTTCAAGTAAATCTAAAAACTTTATTTTGGATAGAAAAAAGCGTATTAAGTGTTCAATTTTACCAATGTGTTATACTTTGTATATTTAGTTGGAAACATGATTTTAGAAAAGACGTGAATAAATAAGTTTTTTTTTTTTTTTTTTTTTTTTTTTTTTTTTTTTAGTTCGGTGTAAGAGACTCTATTCTGGGACTCTAGATGGTTGAATATCTGAAATAGTTGGTCTTTTCATCTAAAATTATTCCGTGCTGCTGAAATCGCGTAGCAAATTAAATAATGTTTTTCAAGTAAATCTAAAAACTTTATTTTGGATAGAAAAAAGCGTATTAAGTGTTCAATTTTACCAATGTGTTATACTTTGTATATTTAGTTGGAAACATGATTTTAGAAAAGACGTGAATAAATAAGTTTTTTAGTTCGGTGTAAGAGACTCTATTCTGGGACTCTAGATGGTTGAATATCTGAAATAGTTGGTCTTTTCATCTAAAATTATTCCGTGCTGCTGAAATCGCGTAGCAAATTAAATAATGTTTTTCAAGTAAATCTAAAAACTTTATTTTGGATAGAAAAAAGCGTATTAAGTGTTCAATTTTACCAATGTGTTATACTTTGTATATTTAGTTGGAAACATGATTTTAGAAAAGACGTGAATAAATAAGTTTTTTTTTTTTTTTTTTTAGTTCGGTGTAAGAGACTCTATTCTGGGACTCTAGATGGTTGAATATCTGGAATAGTTGGTCTTTTCATCTAAAATTATTCCGTGCTGCTGAAATCGCGTAGCAAATTAAATAATGTTTTTCAAGTAAATCTAAAAACTTTATTTTGGATAGAAAAAAGCGTATTAAGTGTTCAATTTTACCAATGTGTTATACTTTGTATATTTAGTTGGAAACATGATTTTAGAAAAGACGTGAATAAATAAGTTTTTTTTTTTTTTTTTTTTTTTTTAGTTCGGTGTAAGAGACTCTATTCTGGGACTCTAGATGGTTGAATATCTGAAATAGTTGGTCTTTTCATCTAAAATTATTCCGTGCTGCTGAAATCGCGTAGCAAATTAAATAATGTTTTTCAAGTAAATCTAAAAACTTTATTTTGGATAGAAAAAAGCGTATTAAGTGTTCAATTTTACCAATGTGTTATACTTTGTATATTTAGTTGGAAACATGATTTTAGAAAAGACGTGAATAAATAAGTTTTTTTTTTTTTTTTTTTTTTTTTTAGTTCGGTGTAAGAGACTCTATTCTGGGACTCTAGATGGTTGAATATCTGAAATAGTTGGTCTTTTCATCTAAAATTATTCCGTGCTGCTGAAATCGCGTAGCAAATTAAATAATGTTTTTCAAGTAAATCTAAAAACTTTATTTTGGATAGAAAAAAGCGTATTAAGTGTTCAATTTTACCAATGTGTTATACTTTGTATATTTAGTTGGAAACATGATTTTAGAAAGGACGTGAATAAATAAAATTTTTTTTTTTTTTTTTTTTTTTTTTTTTTTTTTTTTTTTTTTAGTTCGGTGTAAGAGATTTTTCAAACGATACCCCACACACTATACAAAATAATAATAATAATAATAAAATAAAAATAAATCAAGTAACTTAATTTGCCCCGTAGATTTTTTTTTTTAATATTTGTGAATGCCTAATAATCTATAAATATGTGGATCAGTAGCCTTTACTATGACTTTTGCAAGTTTGAATTTTTCACGTTCCATAGTTTTCGAGAAAAATGGCTGAGTTACTGACAGACAGACACACGAGTGTTCTTATAATGGTTCATTTTTCCCTTTCTTCTATCTTCAATATAAGAAAGTATTGTGATAGAAATTTTTTTCGACTTCCAGTTTTCGGCGGATTTACACATTTTAGGGGTCAGAGATCCCCAAAAACATGTTTATAGAAAATGTCTGTTTGTCCGTGTGTCACCATTGTAGCATCAAAAAGTGTATGAAGTTATGCATAGAATTGAACCAATTTTTGTATTTTTGACTATGGCAAGCAGGTCCTCCCTTAACCCGTTCGGGACGGGAGCCTTTTGCGAAATTTTTAATCTTTTTTCACCGTTTTTTAAAAACAGAAATTTATGTCTTCTTGAATCGAGAAAATGCGCCGATTAAACAAGGCAAATTTTACAGTAAAATTTTACCGGTGAGGAAAAACAAGGATTCTGATCCTTTCATGCGGCACGTATACGTGTCGCTCGCCCCCAAGGGCTTAATTTGGAAAAATTCCGACGGAAGGGGGCGCTGTAATAGCGATTTTTGTGCCATTTTCATTATTGTACTCTCGAAAAGTGTATGAAGTTGTGTATAGAATTGAACCAATTTTTTTGTGGATGTTTTTGGTAGGGTGTCAACGATTTTAATCAGTTGATTTAAATCAGCGATTAAATCGTGATTTTAATCAACCGATTTTTTTAAAAAAAATTATTGATTAAAATAAAAAAAAATTCTAAATGTTTAAAATGTCAAAAAAATAAGTATTCAAATATAAGATGAACATAATTTGAAAGTTTCTACAGGTATTTTGACTTATGAATAAACAATAAAAAGCGCTCTAAATAACTGTTTCTAAGCTTAATTCCTGAGTATTGTAAAAAATTAAAAACTGTTAAGTTTGTAAAAAGCATTGATTTTATCCAACATAAAACAGTTTCATTTAAAAATTATATTTAAATCTAATATAATTTGTAATGTCATAATTTCCTTTATGTAATCAATTTATGCATTATTTTATATAAAATAATCATAGTAAGTGTAATAAATTTCTGCAAGTAAAAGAATAAATAGTCAGTGTCTTAGTTTCTTGTTCAATTTTTGTAATAATAAACTAATAGCAACCTCGAGTTAAAGAAGAATAAGACTGACATCTGCTCAACAGCTAAATTGTAAATGAATGCATAAGAGAAAAAGAGCTAATTGGTATAAAAATGTTAGCACAGCAAGAGCTTCTTCAGTATAGGTTGAATAAATGTTTTTTACTTTGTAACTCATATATACTTGCATAAAAAAATTAATTAGGGATTGAAAAGGTAGCAAAACTTTTCTTAAAAAGTTAAAAAATTTGAACCATTGAAAGCTAATAATCCCCACTGAGATGTAATAATGCTGTTATTTAATTATTTTGAGGATTTCAGATATAACTGGCTATCCTTATATTTATTCTGTATGTGTGTATGAATGGGTTTAACTCATTTTCATAATTTTTTTGGTTAGCGTACACATACATGCTTGTAAGTTTAGATTTTGGTGATTAACAGTAATTTTTGTACAAATGTAAAACGAGTTGCAAATAATATTTGTTAGTTTTGTTATTTGTGCTACTAACTAAGGAAATTACTTATTTGCATTTTTTATTAATTCAGTAATTACTTACTGTTTTTTCTAGGCCATTTTTTTCCACCTTGCCGCTTTTGAAATTGGCAAAATGCACCCTGCCTTAAAAAAAAAGGGTTAAATTGATCTGTAGTTGTGCCAGAGATTTCTTGTAAAAAACTTCCGTATTCAACAGTATTCCTAAATTCATGTGTCCAAGATCTTGCAAAAATAATAGAACTTTATTTCTTTAGAAAAAGCAGGATATTATTAAAACATGTTGTTATTTAATTGTATTTTTCAATGTGTGATTCATAAAATTATTAAAAATTAAGGACACTTTATTTATCATACTAAAAATTATTCTTTTTTAGGGTTTCGTACTTAGTCTGACTGTCTGTCACAGCCACTTTACTCGTAAGCTATGGAACGGGGAAAGTTCAAATTGGGGAAATAATAAACACTATTGACCCAAATATTTTCAGATTATTAAACATTGACAAATATATTTAGGGGAAAATGTAGAGGGGCTAATTACGTTACTTGAAAAAAAGAATATTTTCTTTGTATATCGTGTGAAAGCTTTCGTAACGTTGAACTCAAAAATACATTTCTTTTAATTTTAGGTATTATAGTTTCAGAGATAGTGTCGAAAACGTAGTGGAAAAATATGTCCCCCCCCCCCCCCATCTATTTCCGAATCTACTGAAACTAAAATTATGAAAAAATTAGAGGTAGTAGACGTTAACGTAAACCTTGCAGGAAAATTATAGCGATCATCCTAGGTCACATAGTTTTTGAGAAAAGCGGATTTTTACGGTACACACAAATTTCGATTTGCAGGCATTCAGCAAAGGTTTTGAGGAGCGCTGAGGCACTTATCGCAGCAGAAGTATAAAAGCATTGTTGATACTGATTTTCGAAAAAAAAATCGTTGGTAATTAGCCGAGATATTAACCCTTAAAGATACGGACGGTTTGGACATACATAATGACAGGGGCGGTGTACTCTATCTACCATAAACTTTTAAAGCCCAATTAACAACTTTTAATGATATATTTGTGTAGTGTAATACCGAGTGCCAGTATAAAAGCAATAAATGTCAAATTGTTAAAAACAGATTAATTTAAGGTGTCTTGCACCTTTTTAAATGCGTCGAAAATAAGCGAAAAACTTCAAAGTTTGAATTAGTCTACCTTTTTATGTATAAACATGAAATTTTGGATATTGATTAAACAGATTGTTCTTTGTAATATGCTACCATTAGAAACTTATTAGCTCTTTACAGAATTTGTATATTGTTGAAATTCAAAATATCTCTTTTTTTACTCCATGAGTCATTGCACGTATATCTTGAGAAAGTATATATGGATTGTCATGAAATTTGGGGAAGGTACTAAACAAATATGTGTGCTTAAAATGATCTACTTTTAATTATTTACAATGGTAATATTTTTAGTTATGACTATTTTTATTCTTTAAAAAAGTAATTTTTTTATTTTTATTTATTTATTTATTTATTTATTTTTTGCAACTTGTTTTATATATATATATTTAATTAAATAATTTTGGCGTAAGAGTAGAACGTCATTTTAAACACACATATTTGTTTAGTATCTTTACCAAATTTCCTGACAATCCCTACATACTTTCTTAAGATATGTGCGCTATGACTTATAAAGTTAAAAAAAAAAAAAAAAAAAAAAAAAAGGAGCTATTTTGATGTTAACAATACACAAGTTCTGTAAAAATCTAATTTCTAATGGTAGCATATTACAAAGCACAATCTGTTTAATCAATGGTCAAAATTTCCTGTTTATACATAAAAAGGCTTTGAAGATAGTCTAATTAAAATTTAATTTTTTCGTTAATTTTCGTCGAGGTACAAGGCCCCTTAACTAGAATTTATCACATAAATATTATTGGACTAGCCGCCCTTGGCGACCAGTTTGGTCTCCCTTAAACATATGCTAAGCAATGTATGAAGTCACTTTTATAAATAATTTAATTTACTTGCTCAATCCTTCGCCAAATTTGAAGATTCTGATACGAAAATCCTGAACTCGGCATTTTTATGTTAGCCG
This sequence comes from Maratus speciosus, assembly GCA_963932465.1. Taxonomy (NCBI): domain Eukaryota; kingdom Metazoa; phylum Arthropoda; class Arachnida; order Araneae; family Salticidae; genus Maratus; species Maratus speciosus. The sequence continues at coordinate 338,247,259 of OZ010793.1, forward strand.
GGCGCAGGTGATAAATTGCCAAACATTGTTCCCGTCGTATTTTTTCGTATTTCATTTAAAATATAGTACTTTCACTCGTTTTATTTAAAATGCATAACTTTAAAACTGAAATATTTAATATTTATGACTCTCAATTATTACTTAAACTAGTTGGATGTGCCAATCCCAAAACTTTCTTCTATCTTATACATCTTAATATTTCAAAAACTAGTTACACATGTTAATACTTCAATATTATTAGTTCATTACTATACCAACTTTGATTTTCATCTTAAATTTCTGCTTCAGTCAATTAAATAAACTAAAAACGAGTTAATCTATATCATGATATTTGTTAAAATTAATAGTTTTTCCTTATTCTGTTGTTATCAGATGTTTGTGAATAGCCGGCTTAGCAGGAAGTGAGTTTCCGCCTTTGCACGAGCCGCCGATGGACAATAGAACTACGAAAAATCTAGAAAAGTATACAAAAATCGCCATCACAGAGCCCCATTATCGCGCGATATTTCCAAATTCAAGGAGGACCTGTTGGCCAAAGCCAAAAAAAAGCACAAAAAAATTGGTTCAATTTGTATGCATAATTTTATACAATTTTCGATTGTAAAATAAAGAAAATGGTACAGACATCGTAATTATAGCGCACCCTTCCAACGGAATTTTTCCAAATTCAGGAAGGACCTTCATGCCATGAACAAAAAGAAACGCAAAAAATTTGGCTCAATTCTCTGCATAACTTCATACACGGACAGACGGACAAACGGACACACGGACAGACAGACATTTTCTATAAACATGTTTTTTGGGATCTCTGAGCCCTAAAACATGTAAATCCGTCGAAAACCGTAAGTCGAAAAAAATTTCGATTACAATACTTTCTTCTATTGAAGATAGAAGAAAGTAAAAAAAGGGGGAAAAAAAAGAAAAGTAATAAATAATACCATAAACCATGACATTTAATTTCAACATCAAAGCTTTGTTTTAATTTACTACGCGAAAAATTACTTACGACAGTCGCATGAAATGGACTATTGTAATACTGATGACATGATATTTACAATATTTGACGAAGGGACAATATTTGGCGATTTATTACCTGCTCCCGGCTAATATTAAATTACGAAATTGGCCGCTTGGCATACAAAAAGTGAAGCGGTCAACCCGGAACTATTGATGACAGTCACATGACTTAGCCTTTTATTATATATATTCGCGACTAGTTCGTACTGAGAGGATCTCTCAATACGCCTCCCGTGTCTTTAAATTCGTATTGAGAGGATCTCTCAATACGCCTCCTGTGTCTTTAAAAGTTAAGTAAAAACCTGTCGGGAAGTACGCGGCACGGACCAAGGGGGCCTTGAAACTTCGCGACCTTCTTTCGAAGCTCGCTTAGCATAATGCCAAGAGTAAATTTTTAACAAGTGTTTTGTTTTAGCTACACTGTAAAAAGAAAAGATTATTAATACGCTGAATTAGTTTTATGAAATGCCAAATGAAGTACTACTTTTACTGTCAGTACCGAATCCAGTTAATCATAAACAGATTCGGATAAGATTAAAACTAGTTGGATGTGCCAATCCCAAAACTTTCTTCTATCTTATACATCTTAATATTTCAAAACCTAGTTACACATGTTAATACTTCAATATTATTAGTTCAATAGTATACCAACTTTGATTTTCATCTTAAATTTCTCCTCAAGTCAATTAAACGGACTAAAAACGAGTTAATCTATATCATGATATTTGTTAAAATTATTAATTTTTCCTTATTCTGTCGTTATCAGCTGTTTGCGAATATCCGGCATAGCAGGAAGCGAGTTCCCGCCGCTGCATGAGCCGCCGATGCACAATAGAACTACGAAAAATCAAGAAAACTATACAAAAATCGCTAGCACGGAGCCCCTTTACCGCGCAATATTTCCAAATTCAAGGAGAACCTGTTGGCCAAAGCCAAAAACAAGCACAAACATTTTGGTTCAATTGTATGCATAATTTTATACGCTGTTCGATGGTACAATAATGAAATTGGCACAGAGATCGGAATTATAGCGCCCCCTTCTTTCGGATTTTTTTCAAGTTAAGGAAGGACTTGTTTGCCATAGCCAGAAACATGCACAAAAAATTTGGTTCAATTATATGGATAACTTCATACACTTTTCGATGGTACAATAATGAAAATGGTACAGACATCGCAATTATAGTGCCCCCTTCCGGCAGAATTTTTCCAAATTCAGGGAGGACCTTCGTGACATGACCAAAAATAAACACATAAAATTTGGTTCAATTCTATGCATAACTTCATACACTTTTCTGCGGTACAATATTCAAAATGGCACAAAAATTGTACAAAAATCGCTATTACAGCGCCCTCTACGAGCGATTTTTTTACAAATTAAGGGAGGACCTCCTTGCCATAGCCAAGAACTTAAATTTTTTTTTGGTTCAATTCTATGCATAACTTCATACACTTTTCGATGGTGCAATATTCAAAATCGCACAAAAATCGCTATTACAGCGCCCCCTACCGGCGAATTTTTCCAAATTCAGGGAGGACCTGCTTGCCATAGCCAAAAACTTAAAATAAAAATTTGGTTTAATTCTATGCATAACTTCATACACTTTTGGACGGTACAATATTCAAAATCGCACAAAAATCGCTATTACAGCGCCCCCTACCGGCGAATTTTTCCAAATTCAGGGAGGACCTGCTTGCCATAACCAAAAACTTAAACTAAAAATTTGGTTCAATTCTATGCATAACTTCATACACTTTTCGATGGTACAATATTCAAAATCGAACAAAAAACGCATTTACAGCGCCCCCTACCGGCGAATTTTTTCCAAATTCAGGGAGGACCTGCTTGTCATATCCAAAAACTTAAACTAAAAATTTGGTTCAATTCTATGCATAACTTCATACACTTTTCGATGGTACAATATTCAAAATCGAACAAAAAACGCATTTACAGCGCCCCCTACCGGCGAATTTTTTCCAAATTCAGGGAGGACCTGCTTGTCATATCCAAAAACTTAAACTAAAAATTTGGTTCAATTCTATGCATAACTTCATACACTTTTGGATGGTACAATATTCAAAATCGCACAAAAATTGTTATATCAGCGCCCCCTACCGGCGAATTTTTTCCAAATTCCGGGAGGACCTGCTTGCCATAGCCAAAAATTTATAATACAATTTTGGTTTAATTCTATACATAACTTCATATACTTTTTGATGGTACAATGGCGACAGACAGACGGACAGACGGACGGACGGGCAGACGGACACTCAGACAGACAGACATTTTCTATAAACATGTTTTTTGGAATCTCTGACCCCTAAAACATGCAAATCCGTCGAAAACCGGAAGTCGAAAAAAATTTCGATTACAATACTTTCTTCTATTGAAGATAGAAGAAAGTAAAAAGAGTTATACAGAATGGTAATATTTGGTATTATTTAGTCTGCATATCTCTTTGAACTTTTATGGTAAACCCATTCGCACTTTTTTACTTTCTTCTATCTTCAATAGAAGAAAGTATTGTAATCGAAATTTTTTTCGACTTCCGGTTTTCGACGGATTTGCATGTTTTAGGGGTCAGAGATTCCAAAAAACATGTTTATAGAAAATGTCTGCCTGTCTGTGTGTCTGTCTGTCCGTCCGTCTGTCCGTCTGTCCGTCTGTCTGTCGCCATTGTACTATCAAAAAGTGTATGAAGTTATGTATAGAATTAAACCAAAATTTTATTATAAGTTTTTGGCTATGGCAAGCAGGTCCTCCCGGAATTTGGAAAAAATTCGCCGGTAGGGGGCGCTGATATAACAATTTTTGTGCGATTTTGAATATTGTACCATCGAAAAGCGTATGGAGTTATGCATAGAATTGAACCAAATTTTTAGTTTAAGTTTTTGGATATAACAAGCAGGTCCTCCCTGAATTTGGAAAAAATTCGCCGGTAGGGGGCGCTGTAAATGCGTTTTTTGTGCGATTTTGAATATTGTACCATCGAAAAGTGTATGAAGTTATGCATAGAATTGAACCAAATTTTTATTTTAAGTTTTTGGCTATGGCAAGCAGGTTTTCCCTGAATTTGGAAAAAATTCGCCGGTAGGGGGCACTGTAATAGCGATTTTTGTGCGATTTTGAATATTGTACCGTCCAAAAGTGTATGAAGTTATGCATAGAATTAAACCAAATTTTTATTTTAAGTTTTTGGCTATGGCAAGCAGGTCCTCCCTGAATTTGGAAAAAATTCGCCGGTAGGGGGCGCTTTAATAGCGATTTTTGTGCGATTTTGAATATTGTACCGTCCAAAAGTGTATGAAGTTATGCATAGAATTAAACCAAATTTTTATTTTAAGTTTTTGGATATGGCAAGCAGGTCCTCCATGAATTTTCAAAAAAATTTCCGTTAGGGGGCGCTGTAATAGCGATTTTGAATATTGCACCATCGAAAAGTGTATGAAGTTATACATAGAATTAAACCAAAAAAAAAATTTAAGTTCTTGGCTATGGCAAGGAGGTCCTCCCTTAATTTGTAAAAAAATCGCTCGTAGAGGGCGCTATAATAGCGATTTTTGTACAATTTTTGTGCCATTTTGAATATTGTACCGCCGAAAAGTGTATGAAGTTATGCATAGAATTGAACCAAATTTTATGTGTTTATTTTTGGTCATGTCACGAAGATCCTCCCCGAATTTGGAAAAATTCTGCCGGAAGGGGGCACTATAATTGCGATTTTGTGCCATTTTCATTATTGTACCATCGGACAGCGTATAAAATTATGCATACAATTGAACCAAAATGTTTGTGCTTGTTTTTAGCTTTGGCCAACAGGTTCTCCTTGAATTTGGAAATATTGCGCGGTAAAGGGGCTCCGTGCTAGCGATTTTTGTATACTTTTCTTGATTTTTCGTAGTTCTATTGTGCATCGGCGGCTCATGCAGCGGCGGGAACTCTCTTCCTGCTATGCCGGCTTTTCGAAAACAGCTGATAACGACAGAATAAGGAAAAATTAATAATTTTAACAAATATCATAATATAGATTAACTCGTTTTTAGTCCGTTTAATTGACTTGAGCAGAAATTTAAGATGAAAATCAAAGTTGGTATAGTATTGAACTAATAATATTGAAGTATTAACATGTATAACTAGGTTTTGAAATATTAAGATGTATAAGATAGAAGAAAGTTTTGGGATTGGCACATCCAACTAGTTATTATATACATCTATACCCAACCCTACGTTGTATAGTTTTTTGAAAGTCTTTTTATTCTTTTCGCACCGATTTTTTAAATAATACAATTAATAATTCAAACATTTATTGTACGGAACCCTCTGAGCACGAGTAATACTCGCACTTGACCGTTTATTTTCTTATATCATTGCTAAACACATTACTAATATATTTCCTCATGAAATAGTGCCCTTTTTTGGAACTAGCATTCTGTGCCTTTTTCTTTCTAAAATAAATTGCATTATTAATTATCATTTTTATAATTAAAGCTTAAAAATGTATAATATGTTCCTAATTAGAGAGTTAATTGTTTAATAATTATTAATTTGAAGTAGTGTACTATCTAATATTAAATGCAGTTATTAATAATTTTAATAAATGTTAAATATCACTAGTATTTAATAAAGTTTTACATAATTATTACAGTATTAATGTATATAACATTATTGTATGATACTAATTAATGAAACTACTAATTTGCAGTTTTTATAATTTCTTTAATTACTAACTAATAATTATAATGTTATTAATTGAAGTTTAAAAACATAGATTATCTTAGCAATTACACTGAGAAAAATGACGCTTTCAAATCTGAGTAAATCGATGTTTTCATTTTATTTTGAAACTTTTTGTTTCAAATATGAAAACCGAATGCTTTCAATTTTGAAATACCAGCCATACTCAGTTTCAAACAAAATTACTTTTTATTCGTTAAATGGGGTAAATTTCACCAAGGTAGTTCAATTTATTAACATTAATCACTATTTCTTATGATTTCGAATGAAGCGCTCCTGTCAGTAATATTTTATTACATGAAACGTGGCGAACTACATTTTTATTGTGTCCGCGGAAGAACATTTAAAAACCGTCGTAAGGTGAGATCGCAGAAGCGGAAGCGTAGAGGCTTTTTTTTGTTGTTGTTGCTGCTCTACTCAAGGTTGCAAATGGACGATCACGTTAACGAAAGACTTCGGCAGTGGAATTTGGAAGAATTCGTCGAAAATTTTGAAAGTAAGTTCATTCATTTTGTTGTTGTCGAAATTTTTTCCCATATTTTTATTGTTTTCACAATTTCTGTAAGTTGTCTTAAGATTAGGGTTAGCTATACACGATGTTTCACATTCGGCATTTTGATGATTGTAACATTAATGTTTTTGTCTTCATTTGTTCTTTCTGTTATTTTGACTACTAATTTTGATATATAATGCTTTATTTTTCATATAAAAATGATAATAGCAATCGTTAGACTATGAAACTCACGTAATCAACTTAATGTTTACTTGGCGCTTAAATTTTCACTTCGTTTATGAAATCCAATTTTTATTTAGATTCCCCGCCCCCTTCCCTCTTAAAGTTAGTTGCAACATTTGTTAAAAGCAGTAAATGAAACAAACAAGATTTTCCCTTTATGATTTGAAATTCAGTATTCTGTTTTTATATTGATAGCATATTATGAAGTTTAAAATAATGTGCATTACGATTTTTATATAAATACGTTTAATAGAATGAAAATAGAGAATTTTTTTCTCATATTTAGTTATTCTCCGAAAATAACCGTACCCATAGAGTTTAATCTCACAAATATTCTGTATTCTTTTGTATTTATCTCAGCCAAATAATGAATTATTCTAGTTCTTAATCTTCCTTATTAATGAATTAAAATAAATATTAATGTTATAAATAGAGATGCACCGAATATTCGGTATCTATTCGGTATTCGGCCATGTTACCGAATATTCGGTTTGGCCGATTATCAAGCTATTCGGTATGCCGAATATCGAAGTATTCGGCTAAAAAAAACTTTTTAAACATTTTATTAAAAACCGTATACAACTTCTAAGTTTAAGAGTCAACTTAAAAAGATATTCAGAATAATTAGAAACAGAATCATATTTAAATAAAAGAGAATGATTTTACATTATTTATTTGCTGTTTGTTAAGTATTATTTAAGAAAATTAACCAATCACAAGGATTTTCATAGGAATTAATTATGTACAGATGCAAGTTTCTGAATATTTTCCCGTAAATAATCTGTTTCTTTCTAAGATTTTCAGAACAACGTTTACAATCTCTGAAAAGGATTTCCCACTCCAGACACTGATGTAGAATGCATTAAAAAACTTCCTTGCTTAATCAAAGGGAGTAGAACAGTTATTCTTGTTAAGTTGCCACTAGAGATGCAACGAATATTCGGCCGAAGCCGAATATTCGGCCTGTCTGCCGAATATTCGGCTTCGGCCGAATATCAAGTCCATTATTCGGCCTTGGCCGAATAATACACTGTAATAAATGTTTTTATATTTACACAGTATAACTTTTTAATTTGACAATTTATATTCATCATATATAATGAAAATTTTATTTGAAATTAACTAACACTTTTTTTTCCCATTAACTTTCATACTCTGAATGGGTTTTATCTACCCATTTTTATATAAGAGGCTAATTTAGGAATCATGTTAAAAAAAAATTATGCTGTATCAGTAAGTACAAAAAGTATCTGTAATAAGCTAACATAATCTGTTAAATTTAAAATTAATCTATTCAAAATTGTTTTAATACAGCTGTAACAAGCTAATTCAATTTTTTTTTTTTTTTTTTTTTTTTTAATCATAATGTGAAGTTTAACATTTAACCCTTGTTACATAAAAAAATATTTCTTTCAATAATATTTTGAATTATACCTATAAAGAACATAAATATATGATTGATTAGATATAGTTGTATTATATGTATAAGATATTTAAGTCGTATATGTTGCAATAGTTAAGGGTTTTTTTTTTTTTTTTTTTTTTTTAGTAAAATACGCTTAAAAGTGAAATATAATTGAAGTGATTTTTTTAAAGCCTGTTACTATTTCTTATTAAATAATGAAAGAAATGTAAATACTAAATTCTTTTAATTAGTATGCATTTACGTTTTAGATATTTTTTTCAAGAATAGCATTGTAATGCCTTAAAAAACAGTTAAAATGTTTTCAATAAACGTAGATTGTGATGCAGAAATAATAATAATCAGCATTCTCAGATGATATTCTTTTTTTTTTTTTTTTTATTTTCTCGTAAATGTTACCTGCTTCTGAAAATAACCTCTCACTATATATGGTACTTCCTGGTGCAGAAAGGTACTTTTTGGCTAATTGTGAAACGTTTAGAAAGTCTTCTGAATTTTTCGCCCACCACCCCAAAGGACACTGTTGTCTTTCTAGTAGTGGCTGGGAAAGAAAATTACTAAATTCTTTTACTCTTCACATTGACGCGCACTTTCTAAAGAGGCTTCACTGCTGACAGCAAAAAAAAAATAAATAAAGATAAATAAAAATTTTGTTAATTGTGAGCTTTATAAAGTCTACAGTGATTTCTTTCCACCATTTTAGAGGATATTCCTTTCACCCTTTCTATCAGTGGTTTTTCTTAAGATATTAAGATTTCTTATTTTTTATTTTATTTCATCTGAAAGCTGAAATTTATGTTTCCTAGTACTTTTAAAATTTTGTCATTATTTTAAAATGTAACAACAACACATATAATATCTATTAAAATGTAACTAGACAGTACCTGATGAGGAACTTTTGCTAAGAATTTTTTTTTTTTTTTTTTGGGGGGGGGGGGGGGGGCGGTCTGAATTATATTATTGAGGCAATTTTTAGGCCGAACATGGCCGAATATTTTTTCAGAGTAAAATAATGCTTTAAAAAATTAAAAATTTGTATATAAATAATTTTTTAAAAGAAAACAATACATTTTAAATGTGAAATATACAAGAATTGTGCATATAGTGCATACCATATTTTGTTTTCAGGCAAAAATAAGTTCATTATTCGGCGGCCGAATAGGCCGAATATTCGGCTGCAACTTGGCCGAATATTCGGTATTCGGTTATTCGGCCAAACCACTATTCGTTGCATCACTAGTTGCCACCATATAAAATTTGAATACATTGTATTATTTATTTACTTTTACTTTAGTCTCTTCCTGACCAACAAATAATATATGATCCTGCATAATATTTTCACAATTTCTCTTTGATTTTAAAATGTTTCTTTTAGAATTTAAGAAAATTTTATTCATCTGTTTTAATTCTCAGAAGAAGCCGTGAAATTTAAAATTTTACTAATTAAAAAAGGTTTATAACTATCCTCTTCTTGAATAACTCAAAACAGATTTTTTTCAGCATAAAGTTTACGGTACTTTTCGGTTAGCTGGGCGCCAGTGTTATATATAGATATATATACATACATACATGTATATATACATTATATATCTATGCATATGTTTTATATATACACACACATAGTATATATGTATATAAATATGTATGTATACATATTTATGTATACATAATACTGCCGGCCAGCTAACCAAAAAGTACCAAGTTTACTTGAAAAAAAGCTCTTTATTAAAATAAAAGTTTCTGTTTTAAATATTTTCTAAAATTGTTTTAAAATTTAACATTTTAATGGCTATAAACTTTGAAATATAAAAGTATTCGATGAGCCAAATATTCGGTATTCACTTCACCTGTAGGCCGAATATTCGGTGCATCCCTAGGCACCAAAAAAAAAAAAATTGCTGATAAAAAGCTTCGAAATTGATTTGATTCTGTACTGTTGCACATGTTTTCATACGTACTGGAAATTATTAAGTGTATAAATGTATGCATGTTGTTTCTGTAAGATATTTTAATACCATATAACATTTGACTTTAGCATTTGTCATGTATTTAATTTCTTCCTGATTGAATAATATGTAGGGTAGATGTGCCAGTAGTAGACACGCTTTAATGTTTTTGGTTTATAAAAAAAAATAACCAATAAACTTTTAGCATTATTTTGTTTTTTCAAAACTCCCTCTTGCATGTTTTATAATCTGGATTATTATTGACACCCTTAATCAAATCAATCATTAAACAGAAAATAATGTTTCAAAGTTTATGCAGTTTTTCAGGGAAAATCTTAATGAAGATTCTATGAGCTGGCTTCATTTAATAAATTTATATATTCTTCAATTTTTTTGAAATATTTGAATATTTTTGATGGAGTAGTAATAGAAAATAGATAAGCTAAAACCTTTTAAAATCTCCAAATGCACAAACACAGCGGTAGAAATGATTAAAAAATGTCACTGGTCCCAAGGACCAGTAAACATCAGAGTTTACTGGTCCGCAGACATCGTCACTGGCCCTCTACATAAAATTATATTAAGTACCTTTAACACTTTGAGTGACACCCCCCCCCCTCTCCTCCTCCGAGAATATAAACCAAACTTCCTTTCAGTTACCCAAAATTTTCGGCATAATAAAATGTAAAATTATAATTTGCTAAAATTTAAATAGTAGTACATTAACAAAAACTGAAATTATTAATTATGTATTTTATTTCCGTTTATTTATTTTAACTGACTAAGTTTTTATGCTTATTGTAATGTTTGGTTGCGGTTTTTGTCAGGGATGGGAAAATTTAAGTTTACCTGTCAGAGAGGGAAAAAAGTTACTTGCTTCAGCGGAATGTTAAAAGACATATTGAATAGATTTTTTTTTTTTTTTTTTTAACCGAAATTTTTCTAATTTACCAATGTTTTTGAAGACAAAATAATATTTTGTATTTATCGCTAATGCTGCTTGGGGACAAGCATTAACAAATGTTATTAAATACAAGAATATTTTGAATTTTTGCTTTATGGGCATGCAGTGCTCATACATGCAGTATTTTTTACTTACTGCCACATGCATGCACAATTTTTTTTTTTTTTTTTTTTTTTACTATTTCATATTCACTATCTATATTACAAATTCCCTTTCCCCTCTCTTTTTTTAGAAATAACGTTTGGAAAATGTTGGTATTTTGTTTTGAAAACATCATTGTTTTTTATTGGACTTAGATCAATTTTAATATTTATATGAATCTCAGAATCATTATCATTACAAAATTTTATACTATTTGCTTTTTACAAATTTCTCTTCCCCCTCCCCCATCTCTCTCGCTCTCTCTTTTTTCATAAAATAACATTTGGAGAACTTTGGTATTTTGTTTGTAAAAGCATGTTAAAAGATAGATTGAATACATCTTTTTTTTTTATTTTTTTTTTAACCAAAATTTTTCTAATTTACCGATGCTTTTGAAGACAAAATAATATTTTGTATTTATCGCTAATGCTGCTTGGGGACAAGTATTATAACAAATGTTATTAAATACAAGAATATTGTTTTGAATTTTTAATATTATCTGTTAACCTTATATTAATTTTTATAATGAAATTGAATGAGTTTTTGTATATCCCTTGCATATTCTCCCTTGATGGTCTGTCATCTTTTTTGTTATGACCGACATTTTTTTTAGCGATTTTGCAACCCTGACTATTTTCAGCGGTAGAATTGATTAAAAAAAAATCACTGATCCCAAGGACCAGTAAACATCAGAGTTTACTGGTCTGCAGACATCGTTACTGGACTGCTACATAAAATTATATAAGTACCTTAACCCTTTGAGTGACACACCCCCCCCCTCTCCTCCGCCGAGAATATAAACCAAACTTCCTTTCAGTTACCCAAAATTTTCGGCATAATAAAATGTAAAATTATAATTTGCTAAAAATTAAATAAATAGTACATAAACAAAAACTGAAATTGTTATGTTTTTTATTTCCGTCTATTTATTTTAACTGACTAAGTGTTTATGCAAATTTTATGCTTATTGTAATGTTTGGTTGCAGTTTTCTCAGGGATGGGAAAATTTACGTTTACCTGTCAAAGAGGGGAAAAAGTTACTGTTAGTTACTGGTCCTTCGGACCACTAAATTTTTTAAATTTGTGGTCCGATTGAATTTTTAGTGATCTCGGACCAGCGGACCACCAAGGATTTCGAACGCTGAAACACATACAGTACCATGACACAAAAAACTACATACGGCCGTTTCAAGGATTCTTGGATCTCCTTCTTCAGTGCGAGGGGCGCGGGGGTGAATCACAAAAATAGCCAGGGTCTATAACCGAGGGATTCTTTGACCCCATTTTAATCTTTTAATATTTTTTTTATCACACTGAGAAAGGGGATCCAAGAATACTCTTTGAAACGGCCGTATGTGGTTTTTTGTGTCATGGTATTGTACGTATTTGTGCATTTGAACATTGTAAAAGGTTTTAGCTTATGCATTAAAACTCGCACAAGATGGTTGATTTATAGTAATAGATAACTTATAGTAATAGAAAACTTTAAATTTTATGAATATACTAATGGCCATTTACAAAATTTCATTTATTTTTTAGGTTTATTATCATTTATTTTTTAGGTCCATTACTGGAACACGTAATTAGTCAATTTCCAGTAATGGACACCCCATGTAGACATTGCTAAAAAATGCAATTTCAGTAATGTTCATACAGTATCTGTTATCTTATTAACTTAAACATATAAACGGATCATTGTATATACCCTGTATTATAAGATGCAAACATTACACGACACTTTATTGTACAGTAAGTAAATTAGTAGGGATAGGGATGCACCGAATATTCGGTATTCGGACATCTCACCGAATATTGGCGCACCGAATACTGAAAAAACCTTGCACAACTTCTAATGTTAACTGTCGACTTATAATGATATCCAGAACAATTAAATAAATAGAATTATATTTAAATAAAAAAAATAATAATTTTACATTATTTGCTGTTTGTAAAATTAAAGTTAAGAAAATTAGTAAATTAATGTTTAAAAAAAAAGATTTTCTTGACCACATTATCTCCATTAAAAGTTTGTTGAAAGATTTTAGGATCGCAAATTTCAGAGACTAATCTAGGATGCCATTTAAAATTTTCCTTGCTGAGTTGCCATCATTTGTATAGATTGTATTATTTATTTTTACTTTAGTCGCTTCCGGACAAATAAAGAGTATATATGACCCTGTGAAGTTTTTCTTCCAATTTTTTTCACAATTTCTCTTTGATTTTAAAATGTTTGTTTTAGAATTTAAGAAAATATTCATTTGCTTTAATTCACAGATGAAGTCATGAAATTTAAAATTTTATTAATTAAAAAAGTTTATAACTATCCTATTCTTAAGTAACTCAAAGTAGATTTTTTTTTTCAGTATAAAGTTTACTTATAAAAAGCTCCTGTTTATCCAAATGTTATTTTCTGTATTAAGTATTATGTATTTTTTAATTAATATTTTAATGCCTTTGAAATAAAAAATTATTTGTCCAGCCGAATATTCGGTAATTCGGTTCGCCTGTAGGCCGAATATTCGACATTCGGCCAAAATCACTATTCGGTGCATCCCTATAAATTAGCAAAATAAAATAAATAAATAAAAATAAAAACATACAATCACGGGTGATTCTGTTCTAAATTTTTCGAAAATTTAAATCTTCGGTTATGAAAGTTTTAAAATATCGGCCATCCGTCTGAAAATTCAGACATAAAAAAATCATAAATTTTGACAAATGGGCACCAAAAAAATCCATTTAATCAATACATCATGGGGAAAGTGCGAATTTTGTCAAAGCATCGCAGTGAAAAATGAAAATTCCGTCAAAGGATCACAGGGGAAAACGTGAATTTCGTCAAAGGATCGCGTGGAAAAAACGTGCTTTTCATCAAGAGATCGCTGAAAAAGAACTCAAATTTTGTAAAAGGATCACACAAAAATGCTAATATCATCAAAGGATTTCAAAAACACTAATTTTGTCAAAGGACTGTATAAAATACCTGAATTTCATCAGAGGGATGATGGATAAAAGCCTGAAGTTCTCAAATGATGATGGAAAAAAGCTTGAATTTCATCAATGGATGATGGAAGAAAGCCTGAATTTCATCAATGGATGATGGAAGAAAGCCTGAATTTCATAAAAGCGTGACCAAAAAAAAGCCTGAATTTAGTCAAAGGATTGCGAAAAAATCGAATATTTAAGCAAAAGATTGCGGGAGAAAATGCGAATTTTATCAAAAAATCGCATGTAAAATGCAAATTTTGTCAAAGAATTGCATATAACATGCGATTTTCGTCAATGGATCGCATAATTAGCCCCAGAGTAGGATCCCCCGCCCTCTATTGTAACCATTGAGATAATTTGCTGTGAATTTCAAAAGATTTATTTTTACTCAGAATCACCCGTGCATACAAGTTACAGTTTACCTAGATCTCTCAAGGTTAACATTAGTTTTGCACAAGTTAGCAATTCATAAAGGTAGGATGCTTTTAAAGTTCCTAACATTTTGAAAATGCTTTGAAATTTAGGAGATTTGGTTTATCCTTACATGTAGTGTGACAATCATAATGAAAAGCTTAAAATTTTTGCTTTATCTTTTTATTATCATAGCTATTAATATAATTGTATTTAATATTATAATGCATCTCTTATTGTATATTAATTTTTTTATAGATTGATTCTGAATTCAAATTAATTTTTGATGAAAGGAAAGGCGACAGCTTTTGTTCAGAATTTGGAATAGTTTCAAATTCCATTATCTTACAAGGTAGGCATTGCGGAAGGTCCGCAGCTGAGGAATTTGCAAATTGGCTTGAATTAGATATGAGTACAGCTGAACCCTGCAATGAAAGTATGCAGTAAATATTTATGTGCATGTATAGTAAATTTCTAAATGTATATTCTATAGTAAATTCATTACTTTTACTAAAATAAATTTAACTGTTCTATTAACATTTTTGACAGGGTGTTTTTGTGAAATTTTGCGATTTTTTGTCCCCTAATACTTGTGAAAATAAAAGTAGCATAATAAAAAAATGATCCTTTTTTTGGGGGGGGGGGATGCATTTTCTACCTACGGACTCATTTACATTTCTATATATGAATCTTCCACAAAAAGTATGAATGTCTCGTTCAACATACACAGTTAAAATTTTAAATACATGTGAAAGGACTGTTTTAATAGAATAGAAAATAAAGCAAATTTTATGATGTTGTCCTTGTGTAAAAAATACAATTCTGTGAATGGTTCTTTTTGTGAAATATAATTCTGTGAAGGATTCATTTTAGGAAATGGAATTCTGTGAAGGGTCCTAAAATCAGGGGTGGCAAAAATCTGTTTTGTAAAAAACCCAGATTAATATATAATTTGCTATTGCATACAACTACATATCTGTTGATAAAATAAACATTGTTGGATATTGTATCTATAAGAAATATAACTTCACTTGAAAATATTAAAAGTAAATAGTAGTCAATTAAGTAGAAAATTGAAATCAATTTCTAATTTAAACATTATCTATTAGTAACGCTATGTTGTATATTCAAAGAGTAAACTGTTCTACATAGTGAAACATTGATACCTTGAAAATCGCATGAAGAAACTTTTGATTAATAATATAATAATCCATAAATATTTGATGCCTTTTCATGAAAATATAATGTTCTGTAGTTATTATTATTTGTTTTAAATATACAAATACTTCTGGTTATTTTGTTTTCTGATGATACTCCAAGTGTCCAAGTTAAAAATTTTTACCGTTAGATTCAGCAAGTAACAAAAAAGATTGGTTGGCATTATTGAAATACTGTAACTAGCACTCAATTTTTGCAATCTGTATTATTCAACTTCATATCTTAAGTTAGTTTTTAAAATTCTTTAAGAATAATCTCCCCCAATCAAGAAAATGTTCTTTCACAACTTGACAAAATCTTAAAGATCATTGTATTTTGTTATTAACAGCTCTTAATAATCTGCATTTTTTAAATGAAAATATTTTATGCTAAATATTGAAAATTATTTATCTATTTTATCTTTTCTAATTTTGTATGTTTTAAGATACTGGGGGGCTCTGCCCCCTATGAGCTACGCCCGGCAACCCCCCCTTCCCAAATTTTGGTAAAATGCCCCTCAAAAAAGGTTTTTATTAAAAAAATTGTTTTAGGGAAAAAGTATCTAGAAATTCAGAAAGTAGACAAAATTTGCAACAAATTAGATATATGACATTATGACTTAGGATGAAGGGGAAGGGGGGATCTGCCTCGGAACATACGCGCGGTGTTGCGTGGGCTAAGTTGCGCAATTCCACTTAACCACTCACACGTTTACATTTGCCCTCCCATTTCCCCTCCGAACTTTCTCTAAAAGGTTTACTTAAAAATAAGTTTTTTGGGTTGTTGAATCCGAATTTTTAACTTCCACCCAAAATCCCCCCCCCCCCCCCCCCAAATAGTTGTTTTTAACTTTAATTTCTTATTTTTTTAGTGGAAAAGCATTACGAAATTCAGAAACTAGACAAAATTTGCAACAAAAAGGATATATGACATTATGACGTAGGATGAACGGGGAGAAGGAGTGCTGCCTCTGAACATGCACTGCGGCGCTACATGCACTAAGTTATTACGTCCAGGCAATAGGGGATTTTACCTGGCAAAATTAATACTAGTTATGGATTTCGACTCAACTTATGGTTTTTGGGTCGCTGAATCCGAATTTGTAACTTTCCACCAAAATTTCACCCGGCAACCCCCCAAAAAATTGTTTTTTTTTGAAAAAATTTGGTTTTTGAGAAAAGCGCGCGGGGAATGTTCCGAGGCAGCCCCCTCTCTCCTGTTTTATCCTACGTCATAATGTCATATATCCTATTTGTTGCAAATTTTGTCTAGTTTCTGAATTTCGTAATGCTTTTCCACTAAAAAAATAAGAAATTAAAGTTAAAAACAACTATTTTGGGGGGTTTTCGGTGGGGGATTTTGGGGGTTTAGTTAAAAATTCGGATTCAGCGACCCAACAAACTTAAAGTAAACCTTATAGAGAAAGTTCGTAGGGGACATGGGAGGGCGAATGTAAACGTGTGAGTGGTTAAGTGGAATTGTGCAACTTAGTCCACGCAGCACCGCGGCGCATGTTCCAAGGCAGATCCCCCCTTCCCCTTCATCCTAAGTCATAATGTCATATATCTAATTTGTTGCAAATTTTGTCTACTTTCTGAATTTCTAGATACTTTTTCTCTAAAACAAAAAAAAAATTGATTTTTTAATAAACTTTTTTGGGGGGCTTTTTACCAAAATTTGGGGGTGTTGCCGGGGGAAATTTTGGTGGGTAGTTACAAATTCGGATTCAGCGACCCAAAAAACATAAGTAAGCCTATTTCCAGAACTACCATTAATTTTGCTAGGTAAAATTCCCTATTGCCTGGACTATTATCTATTTTATCTTTTCTAATTTTGTATGTTTTAAGATAAACTTTTAGAGTACCAGACAAGACATGTTCATCAGCACATGCTATTTTTCCTTTTACATGCATGGAAACATGATCTAGACTCGTTATGTCTCATGTTGTCTGCTGAAATGAAGTGTTAAAAGTAGAAATTACTTTTATTAATAATTAAAAGCACTTAAATTACAAAAAAGAAAAAATGTTATATTAAATTTGTTCTAAAAATACCAAATGATTTTTTTTGACAAAAAAAAAAAAAAAAAAAAAAAAAAAAAAAAACGGTTTCAACCGTGCCAACTCCTCCTAAAATGAACCATTTTTTTTCTTATTGACCCATATCTTATTCTAATGAAACAAAGTTTTGCTCTGTGCGCTATGACTAGAAAAAAATTACGAACTGTACATCAAGGCTGAAAATTTGAGTGAGGGTAGTCCAAGGCTCATGGGTGCAAGTCTTCCGTCGGCTGTCACCAGGACATGACATATTTGTCTTTTAAAAATTCCCTAGAGCAGTATCAAGATTAATTTTTTTTAATATTACGTATTTGCACACATTCTTAAATTTTATATACTTTAGCCTTTCAACTTCAGCTGGGGGAAAGGGGGAATCAAAAATATTTTCAGTCCTGGCACATTTTGTAACTTGGAACCATGCCAAGACCTTTTCTAATGCACCAGATAATTTTCAATTTTTTGTTAATTAGTCAAGATATTAATTAAAAATGATAATGAACTCTCATCAAAACCTCATCTCTTATTCTGCGTCAACCAGTAATGCATGCCTAGTATCAGATTGTGCATTAGGATGAAAGGAAGATCCAAACATGCATTTTACTTTGTGTTTTTTCACAGTTTTGTACGGATGGAGCTGATGTGAAAAAAAAAAAAAAAACACACAGTTCTTTATCAACTAGATATCAGTATTTTTGTTTTCGAATTTTTGTTATGGGATCTATAACTCTCATATTTATATTATAACTACAGAATATCTTAAAAAATTCAGACAAGAACTAGTGAAATAAACCAAGTGAAAAAATGTCTTCTTAAAAGCAGTTTTATCACTAAAAATAAATATTTTTTCAAGAAGTTTTTCATTTAAAAATATAAATTCAGACAAAATAGAGTCAAATATATAAAATCATAATTTTGAGGTTTATTTAATGTTATTATCATATGCCTGGGCAATGGCGGTTCAGCTAGTAGGTGTTATTTTTAAGATTATGATTTCAGAGAAATCTAAAATTTGGTATTTACAAAGTTTTTTCCTCTTTCAGAAATTTTTTGTGCATTAATTTTACTCCCAATGTTACTTTACCAAGGAGTATTTAGAAAATCTGGTTCCAAAAATTCTAAGCACATAATAATAAAACCCACTGGGACCCAGTCTCTTGATCATTTCATCAAATTTCTGTCTGTATGTATCCTTCTATTGTTTAATTTACACAATCACATAGCCAGAGAGATGGCTGAAGCACCCCCGAAAGTTTAAAAAATCTTTCTTTAATTATGATAGAGATAATGATGATAGATCTCTATTGATAATAAAATATCCGCTGGTAACTAATTTTTAATTCTGTCTTGCACCACTTTCTCAAACCAAAATATTTTCACATATACACTACCTGACATTGAAAATGCAACACCAGGAAAGAGTGGCCAGAAAATGATGAAACTCGACAAACAAGAGAGAGACAGCAACGGACAGTAGTTGAATTGAACAATATTTCGAAAATATAGCCATAATACAAAGCGAGAATACCATCAGCTCAGTAGGATGTAGGACCACCGTGGATAACGATACACGAAGCAACACGTCTAGGTACAGAGTCAATGAGAGTACTACAATGGTTCTGGTCGATATGGGAACATTCAGGGTGTCTTGAACACACTGCAAAGTGGAGGTAGAAGTGGCTTGCGGGTTCACTACTGCTTTTCGGGGGAAGCGTCTATCCACATGTGCTGACGTCACTCTGGCTGCACTAGCACCCTTCAAACTTTCCACATTTCCTCGTTCCAACCACCTTCGCCACAGCGGTGCACTGTGGATGCATACAGATGTGTCTCAGCTGCGAATATGACATATGGACCAACCTGTCCGTCTCAGTCCAATCACCATGCCCTTCGTAAAATCGTCTGTCTGCTGTAAATGTCTCCGTTGACAGTGGCCTGGCATTCTCTGCTATTACACGCGTCCTGGGAGACAAGAACAAAATTTCTACGATGCTTTCCCTAGCAGAAGTAAAGCTACGAATACTGCCCATTTTGCAGGTTCCTTCCGTTATATCTTATTCAACATGCACTGGAGAGCTGCGCATTTCATATCGTTTAAATAACTCTATGACATGCATCTATCCTGAAATTTGAATAAATATCTGTCCTCTCCTACTTCTTGGTGTTGCATGTTCAATGTCACATAGTGTACTTTGACAATGTGTGCAAGTGAAATGTACTAAAAAGTTTTATCTTTTAAAATAGTGATACGAATAGAATATAAAAATAGTCACCAGTACGTTTTCTGTCTTTTTGATCATAAAATAAAATTTCACTTAAAATAGAATTTTTGACATGGGTATCAAGTATACTATAAGGAGGAATACACCTTAGTTTAAGCCTTGTTTATTTTTTTATTCATACTTTAAAGTGTGCAAATTATTGCTATCATATCAGAAAAAATTCCAAGATTGAGCCCCCTCCGAAGGAAAATCCTGGTTATGGGTCTGCCAATAACTCTTGTGATTGTTGATTTACATTAAAATATTAGTTGTATTATTATAAATATCAAGTATTGTATTTTTGTGAGGTTTATATGATAACAACAGTAGGATAATTATCACGTTTTTGTTTTTAAAACTATTCAATTAAAAAAATATTTTGTAATGAATTCTAAAATTACTACATAAATGTTACCCCACAAAAATGTAACACTTTTCATTATTTATTTATTTTTGAATTTAGTTTGTAAGTGCTGATAATTCTGTATTTACATCCAAATCTTGTGAAAGATATATGCTATTGGATTATTGCAGCAAGATTGCTATTGAAAATTAAGTGTGTAGTATTTATGCATGGGATACAGTACTTACAGGAGCTCACAAAAAGAGTTCATTACACGACACAAAGTTCTTACAATCTGTATATATTTCTGAAGTGCCCTAAATCATGCTGCTTTTGTAAATTGTTCACAGGGTGACAACAATCAAGAAATTATTGCACTTATTTTTAAAATGTTTTTCTTTTGTTTATAGGTAGTGCCAAGGCATCGAAAAGTTTATGAAAGAAGACAGACTATTGGGTGGAGACTGTAAACAACCGCTTGTATTAGCTATTGGGACGTTAAACCCTGTACAAACATTAATTTTTGAAAACCATTGTATAAAAACAAGTAGTATGTTAAAAGTAGTTGATTTATGCTTTAAGATAACATATTTTAAACTTGGAATTTTCTCCTTACTGTAGTAATGTATGGAATTTTCTAAATGTCTGTTTTTATAAATGTGATGCACAAAATGAAATGGCATCTTGTATCAGAGAACTGAAAGAACGGATTTTTTTAAGTGTGTAAATATCATATTTTTACTTTGCATTGTACCAGTATGAAACTTTTCATCCTAGTTATCCTTTTTTTATTATTATAGATATTAACTGAATGTCATAATATTTTAATCTAATGTAAATTTTATTTCATTTGAGATAGTCATTTGTTTGGGGCTGGTGTAGGAAAGCCTTTCATCTCCTTACTGTAGTAATGTATGAAACTTTCTCAATGCCTGTTTTATACTAAATGTGATGCACAAAAAACAAAATGAAGTGACATCCTATATCAGTGAACTAAAAAGGACTATTAATATAATATTTTAATCTTAATGTAAATTGTCATTTGAGAAATAAATATTCTCATAGGGAGTTGGGAGAGGGACTTTAATATTTCTGCACTTGTTTTTAGACTGAATTAAAAGAACATTTAAATTCTGTTTTTTTCTTATATTTTATCAGCTACAACTTGTATTTAAAAATTTGCAGCCATGTTTTGTTCACTTTGCAAAAAAAAAAAATTCAAAATCCACATGATCTTTGCCGTCACATTCGAAATTATCATAAGACATGTATACTTAAGCCGTATGTGTGTTATGATGAAAGCTGTAGACAAGCATTTATGAAGTTGTTTAACTATGAGAGACATCTGAAAAGATTTCATGCTAGTGACGTAGAAATAGACATTTCAGAAAGTCGTAATTTTTCAAATCAGCCGATAAATAGTAAAGATGGTGATTTGTCTTCTGATGATTTACCCTCAAATTGATATTTTCAAATCAATTTTTTGGGTGATTCAGAAATATGTAAACATGAACAATTTCAAAAGGATATTTTGCAATATTGCAGTGAAACATGTAGCAAAAGCAGTGTACTACTGTTCTAGTATTATCTCATCTATCAATAGTACTTCATCTTTTCTGTACAATACTGTAAATTATTTAAAATCAGAAACAGTAAATTTTTTAACTGAAAATGGAATGAAATGTGAAAAAAACACAAAATCACTGATGGCAACATTTGATTTTGCTGCTTCTTCATTGTCTACATTTGATTCAAAACATAAAATAGTCAATGCCATTAAAGCAAGTGGTCGCTATGTTGAGCCAAAGGAGATTGCTTTGGGTACACAATATGAACAAAAGTTTATAGATGGCTACCTCACCAAATTCTTAAAAATGACACATGCCAATACATAAGTATAGTAGACACAATGAAAAAAATTATTTCTATTGATGGATTTTTGCATATTTTCAAAACATACAAACAAAACAAAAGTCTTAGAAATGCAACCCTTTGTAGTATCCAAGATGGATTTTATTATTATTCCAACGCAATTTTAAGCTCTGTGGATACAATAGTAATCGAGTTGTATATAGATGATGTGGAGCTTACAAAATCCATTGGGGTCACATACCGGTGTACATAAATTGGGATTCGTATATTTTAAAATTAAAGATTTGCCTGTGCACCTTCAATCTTTATTAGATTCAATATTTATAACTAACATACACTATTCTCTTGATGTCGAAAAATATGGTTATCGGACAATACTAGATAGACTTGTTCATGATTTGAAAAAGCTTTCAGATGAAGGTATAGAATTTCAGGGAAATATATACAAAGTTATAATTTGGCAAGTGGTAGGTGATAATTTAGGGTTGAATAAACTGCTGGGGTTTGTTGAGAGCTTTACTGCTAATTTTTGTTGTAGATTTTGTCTAGCAAAAAAATATATTTTGTATAAAAAGATAAAGGAAGATATTAGTTTACTACGTAATAAAACTGAGCATGACATGCATGTTAATAAAGTGTCTTCTGGTGACACAACAGTATCAGAATGTGGTGTTAAAACTCCTTGCTGCCTAAATGATTTAAGTTATTGGCATGTGACAAATAATTTGATTGTAGATGTAATGCACGATCTTTTTGAAGGTTGGTGTGCTAGTGAAACCTTCTTAATAGTACATCAGTTTGTTTTTAAAGCCAAAATTTTCACTTAGTCTTTTAAATGATAAGATAATAAATTTTAATTATGGTAAATATGAATCAAGTTCTAAACCAGTGTCAATAAACAGAGAAAAACTTTTAAATCTTGATGGTTCTAATGGGCAAAGTGCATCTCAAATGTGGACCTTGATTCGAAACATACCCTTATTAATTGGTGACAAAATTTCTGAAGATAACGAATTTTGGGAGTTATTTAATCTTATGTTGAAATTAATTGATACTATTATGGCTCCAGACATTACCTGAAACTTTTGAATTAGCAGAAAATATAGCAGATCATCACAAACTTTTTTTAGAGCTTTTTCCAGATAAACATTTATCACCAAAAATGCATTTTGCAGTACACTATCCTAGGATCATAAGGCAGCTAGGGCCTCCAGTTATGTATTGGAGCATGCGATATGTAAGCAAACATTATCCTTCAAAAAGATGTGCATCAGCTAGCAAAAATTTTGTAAATGTTGCTAAAACAGTAGCCATACGCCATCAGTTATAAATTGCACATACTTTACATGAGAAATATTTTAAATGCAATGCAATATCAAATGTGTTGGAAACAACATATGGAAAAATGCATAGTTAAAAGGAACATAATTTGAAACTTGAAGTAAACGGTTTGAGTGACAATTCGGAAGTAATGCAGTGTAATGGTTTTCGTTATAATGGCACAACATATTCAAAAAATATGGTTATGTTTGTTTCTTGCATTGATGAGTTACCTATTTTTGGTAAAATAAAAAAAAATGCTTGTCCTTAATAATAATGCATTTTTAATTTGTGATTTGTTTGAGTTTTTAGGTTTTGACAGCCATTTTCACTGATATGTTGTAAGTTCTACTGGTGCTGTTAATCTAATAAACATAAACGATTTATTTAACTATGTTCCATTGCATATAAGAAACTCATATGATTTAAATGACAAATCAGTGTATGTTACACTGCGGTATAATCCATTCTGTACAAATGAAAAATTTGAAATAATTTAAAAGATTGCTTGTTTTTTAAATAAATTTATATTTAGTTTTGTTCTTTTTGTTAAAATTATGAATATCAGGAAACTATTGTTGTAAATCTTCAGTATTCAATTGAAATAGTTTTATGGATCAGTGGTGAGGTAAAATTTAGTACTAATTGTTTTCTTTATATTTGTAGTACAGTCAGTTTTATGTTTCTAGTTGGCCAAAAATTTGTTAATTTGTATGGGGTTGTATCATATGTTTTGTGGTAAGGGATTTTTTATATTGTACAATACAAAGCAGCAGTAAAACACCTATTTTAATAGCTGATTGGCTTTCATTATTTTTCATAATTTGAAATAATAACCATAGAATGTATTGTCCAAAGTTGTTAAATTTGGCAAAAAAATCTAACTTAAACTGTTGTGTAATTAAAATATAACATTTAAAAGGAAAATTTTGAAAAGACTTTTGCATTTTATGTAAATATTATTATGGTTGCATCCAGCTGTTTTTTCTATGGGCAGCAAACTCTAATCTTGTCCATTTTATTTATCTATTTGCCATACTTCATATACTTTTCTTAATGTCTCTGCTTTCACAGTCTTTTCTCAACTCTCTTGCATCAATGCACTTTTTTAGGTAAAGGAATCAACAAAGAAAGTTTTACATTGTTGAAAGGTTCAACAATAGCAATAACATTATAATAAAATTCCAGCATCTTTTCGTTTCAATGACCATCTTGGTCTATTTGAAAATTTTCTGGTTTAGACATAAATTTTGACGCCATTTCAAATCCCAAAAGCGTTCTTTCTGGTTTGGAAATAGAAACATGTGATGTTTTACCATAGCTAATAATGTATCTGATATTATACCTGTCCAGATAATGCTGAATGTGTCTGCTCTTTTACTGCAAATACATCTGAACCACTTCCTTCACTTAGGTGTTCTGCTTATCTCTCTACGTATAACTTTATAAAAAAGATTTATATTAAGGAGATTAGGTTAAGAAGTTAGCAGACATTTATCTAAAACTAATTGAAGGGGATCCAGCTATATATTAGGTAAATACAAAGTTTTGGCAGCTTTGTAACAGTTTCGTATTCAAAAGTATGATTGTATGCCAATGTGCATGTATATTTGTCTGAATTTTTACCTGCATCTGTGTTTTAATAGGTTATTATTGAACAAAAGATCCATATAAAAAAGGACTAGCTGGCTTCGCTGGCTAGTGGGCCCCAGAACCTCTAGCGAAAAACTAACCTCAAACCAAACAAAACTGTCTCGTCTCCCTGCTGCGGTAAGCCCCTCATTACATAAAAAAATTTCCTAAAATCTGACCTGGGGCCGAATGAATCTCTGACTCGTTTCCCTTTTGCCGATGGAACCATATTTAATCATAAATTGTTTATGATAATTAACGGTTTTAATTTCCACACGAGTTTATGCATATATAATCATATTACATTGCCTGTAAGCCAGATTTTTATGTTGATGGATCTCCCTCCCAACTCCAAAGTCAAGTTTAATGTTTTTTTAATTAAGATTCTTTAATTTACTTTCAAAATTTTGAATGTTATCTTGCAACTTTTATCTCCTGAAACAATTTAGTAGCTTTTTGCTAGAATCCACATTAGTCAGAGATAATGGTAGCATATGAGACTAATACAAAACTACTCTGCAATAAATTGTTTACTTTTTATGTTTATCATTTTATTTAAACTTGAATTGTTATTCAGCCTCAAACTTTCAATCATTATTCCCACTCTTCTTGAGGGCTGATATATCTCTCCCCGGGATGAATGTATCTTCTTTCCCTCATTTCTGGCTTATGTGCTTCTCTCTCTAGTGGACATACAGTACCGCCTTCCGTTCCACTGTAATTTTGGAAATACAGTAAATGAAACCGAACATTACAGATTGGACGGAAGGTGGTACTGCATGCTTACCGGACAGAGAAGCTCACAAACGAGAAAGGGGGGAAAGCAGACATACGCCACGCCTGCAAGGAATATAAGAGCCCCCAAGAAGACAGGGAATAGCCATCGAAAGCACCTGACTGAATAAGAACAAAAGTAAAAAATCAAATAATAATAGATTTGAATTTGACCTGTAATGAATAAATGTCATAACAAATAATTTGGTTTCAATACTTTCTGCTATATTTTGAGTTTTGTAGTATTTAAAGCACTTGGCAATTTTGTACTAACTGTTTTACATATATATAGAGAGAGAGATTAAGTTTCTATTTTTGTACTGATGCTTTGTGTTTTATCGATTGTAAAAATACTTGTTAGATTTTAAATAAACAATTTTGATATTACTTTAGTTTTATTTTTATGTTTATTAATTATAATGGGCATAATGAGTTTCTAGTAACTTTAAGGTATAGCAGAAGAACGTGTAGTAATCTTTTTGAAAAAAGAAAGGCTCTTTTCATGTATAAAAGTCAGAGCCTCGTGTAATTTTAAGTTTACAATTGAGTGATTTTTAAGCAAATATCATAAACTGCTCAATTAGAAAATTTATAAAAAATATGTATAGTCAGTAGCAGAAGCTTTGCTTAAAAATTATTTAAGACTGTTCTCAAATCCAAAGGGCCAACTTTCTGACATAAGTTTTAATTCATTTTTGTTCGCAAACGCATGAAACTAGCAGGTGTTGTTATTCAGAAACTATGTGATCAAACTGTTTTTTTCCGTTTTCTTGTAAACGCAATAGATCTTTCAGAAAATACTGTCAAAGTTGGCATTTAGAACTGAACTTCCGAACGAAAGAAGAAAATCCAGTCAGTAAATGGAGAAAAATGCCGTATCACGTGATCAAAATCTCTTATAACTCAATAGGTAACTGATTGATCAAAAAATGGAAAACACAGTTCGATTCCAAATCGCTTCCATGGTGAGGCTTTCCAATTTTATATCTTTCCGTTAAAAAATGAATTTGTAAATGTGTCAAAACGTTTTGTGCTCGTTGAGCAGAGCAGTTGAGAATAGCCTTAACTTCCCATTGCTTTTAGCTGTGACTATTTATTAAAAAAACACAGAAGCAATAAACAAGAATTGGCTTTGGCACATACCATAAAAATGTTTGAAATCAAACATATTACATAAGAAAGCAATGATTTCATAGTACAGTAGACTCATTCAAATTCGCACATAATCGCAGATGTACACAATAAAACTTTTTCAGATGGAGGGTCAAAATGACAAAAAATTTTAGTTTTATATCATTCCGTATGTATTTTAATATGTAATTCTCGATATGACTGAACTCATGGTTTTTCATGAAGGAAGCATAAATTTATTTCTGAAAAAAAAATCAAGATTTTGCTTATATCAATGGTAATCACAATCTTTTTAGCAAATATGTTTATGTAATAATCGAGCTTTTCTGTTATTAAGTCTTCCTTTTTTCATGATTTTGATATAAATTAATTGGGTACCTTTAAGAGGAAAGTTTCTTTGAATAATTCAAGGAAAATGTACCTCATCTTGATTATGGATATTTAATTGTACATCATTTACTTGACCTTTACTTTTAATAATTTAATCATTTTAAAAATTATCTTGATTTTTATTATTTTAGTTTATTACTTTGCTTAATTATTTTACTATATTGCAAGCATTCATTATAATTTTGATTGCATTATTACATTCAAATTACATTTAAAAAAATGTAAACAAATCAATGACCAGAAATCCACACAACCTCTGGTCCCAAGCTGTGCGGATTTGAGAGAGTCTACTGTATTTGGTTTCTTTTTTTTTCAGTTTAGTAATTGAGAAGTGTCAATTCAAAAGGATTGATGATTGTATTTGAGGAAATATTCACTTTGAATTTTTCTGACAAGTTATAATAATGGGTGCTGGTCCATTTTCAGTCAATATATGTAAAATGCAGAAGTGCATTTTCAAATTAATCTCTAGGGTGAAAGTGATATTAAAGACAATTATGATATAATTTAATGAGGACATTTCTTCTGAAATATAAAATTTTGAACATGTTACATGAAATCATTAGCGGATTTGGATAAATCCTACATTATATGAAAGACTGTCAAAATGAATAGACTGCAAGGACAGTGATGTGAATGGACTCTTTGAATGTCCCAGGGATCCAACCATTTTTTAAATGTGGGTGTAATTTCAAATAAAAACTAAATATTTATTTATATAAATATAATAAACATTTCTAAAATTAAGACTCAGAGGGACTTCTTTGAAACTTAAATGATTTGAATTTACAACTGGTTTTTAAATTATTTTTCAAAAGCATTTTTGTTATGCAAATCAGTCATTCACATCATATGTATACAAAAAAAAAAAAAAAAAAAAAAAAACATTAGATTTTAGAAATCTGCAAAATAAATATATTTTAATAAAAATTTTCAGAGCATATATATTTTTTTTTTTTTTGGAGAAAAAAGATGAGATTGCTCTTATGAAAACTTTTAAAATTAACACATCCCGTCAGATGCGTTTTTGTGTTCTGTTTGTACTCCATCATCAACTTATAAGTGTTTGATTTAGTGTAGTGTATTTCTGACATCTGCACTGATGAAGTAAACCACAAATGAAAGAAACCATAGTACTAAAGATACGATACATAATTGATAAAACTCATTACTAAATTATTCTTGCTGGACCAATAAAACTGTATCACACATCACATTTTTTTCAACTTTCACATATAAACTGATGGACGACCAATGTGTATGCTGAGGTATAGAGAAATTGCTAATTTTCTAAACAACTTGCTATAGAAAAACTGGCGCTTTTATTAAAACAAGCATGCATTTGAAGCTTTATGTACAGTTGGTCAAAAAAAAAAAAATTCTAATTTGAATAAAAAGTATCATAGAGAAATGAAACTGGTATCAATCAACATGGATTGTCTATTTCAATTTAACCTATTAAAACTTTCCTTAGGGTTTCATCTACATGATAAGGTGAACACAAATTTTTAATTTTTTCAATGTAAACCTCCAAATTTGACCACAAATTTTTAATTTTTTCAATGTAAACCTCCAAATTTGACAATGTAGTTAGAAAGAACACACTCAACTACCCGAAGTACTATTTTAAGAGACGTTTCTACAATTGAAGATTTATTAGAGGTAGGAATTATAAGTAACACGAATTTTATAAACACTTTTTTTAAGAGAAAAATCTTTCACTCTGAGAACTCATTAGTCCTATGTCTACTAACTCTTGGACTAATTGTGAAATGTCTTAAAAATTTGTAATTGGGCTAAATTGAGTTGTTTTCTTTCCGATTGTTATCAAATTGGGGGGTTTATATTGAAAATATAAAGTTACTGTTCATTTTAATATGTAGATGACCCCTTGATTAAAAATTTTAAAGTCTTAAAATTGAAGTAGACAGCAATTTTATTTCACTTCTATAATTTGTATTAGAGTTAATACGGTTTATTTATTTTTTTTTTTTTGACCGACTGATACATTTTTTATAAAATAGTTTCAATATATTTACAGGCTTCAAATATATGCTCATTTTATTAAGTGAACCAGTTTTCTCTTAGGAGGCGTGCAGGATTGGTAATTATTTTATATCTCGCCAATGCACCTTAAACCTAAAAATACATGTAAATTTTGAGTATTTTCATGCTCAAAAATGAGCATATAGAGGTCAGTTCATACTCATTTTTGAAACATAGACATGCTCAAAAATGAGCACATAGAGGTCAGTTCGTACTCATTTTTGAAACATGGGCGTGCTCAAACATGAGCACATGGAGGTCAGTTCATACTCATTTTTGAAACATGGACGTACTCAAACATGAGCACATGGAGGTCAGTTCATACTCATTTTTGAAACATAGACATGCTCAAAAATGAGCACATACAGATAAGTTCATACTCATTTTTGAAACATGGACGTACTCAAAAATGAGCACATGGAGGTCAGTTCATACTCATTTTTGAAACATGGACGTACTCAAAAATGAGCACATGGAGGTCAGTTCATACTCATTTTTGAAACATGGACGTACTCAAAAATGAGCACATACAGATCAGTTCATACTCATTTTTGAAACATGGACATACTCAAAAATGAGCACATACAGATCAGTTCATACTCATTTTTGAAACATGGACATACTCAAAAATGAGCACATAGAGGTCAGTTCATACTCATTTTTGAAACATGGACATACTCAAAAATGAGCACATAGAGGTCAGTTCATACTCATTTTTGAAACATGGACATACTCAAAAATGAGCACATAGTGGTCAGTTCATACTCATTTTTGAAACATTGGCATACTCAAAAATGAGCACATGATGTTTCATTATTAAGTGTGTGCATGTTTTCAGAAATGAGTATATACATGTTTCAAACTTGAGTAATTTTGTTTCGGAGCCATTTTGACGATGCGACATACTCAGATTTGAGTATTTTTTACTCATTTTTGAAAACGTCGTTTTTAGAGTGTAGTGGTTTAACTGTTTTGGAAACCTAAAACTCTTGGCAGCTATTCAGTATTTGAACGCTGGGAAAAAAATCATAAAAATCCGATTTAAATTTTAAAAAAATCCGATTTTTTTTATTTAAAAAAAAAATCATGATTTTTTTTTTTACACCCAAGTTTTTGGCTATGCCAAGCAGGTCGTCCTTGAATTTGGAAATATTCCGCTGTCAGGGAGCGCTGTGCCTGAAACAGCCGTTTTTGTTTAATTTTCTTGACTATTCGTAGTTCTATTGTACACCGGCTGCTTGTAAAGTGACGGGAGCTTCGCATCATGATAAGCCGGCTTTTCGCGAACAGCTAATGTATAACAGAATAACTGAAAATAGAATAACTCGAGATTAACTCATTTTTACTCCGATTAATTAACTGAAGCAGAAATTTAAGATGATAGTTAAATTTGGTACAGTATTGAACTAATAATATTAAAGTATTGACATTTGTAACTGAATTTTGAAACATTAAGATGTATAAGATAGAAGAAAGTTTTGGGATTGGCACATCCAACTAGTTACTTTTTAAGTACCAAATCTTAAAAAATAAACAATTTTTTTCACCCTGCCAGGGAACTGAAAATCGACGCTTCTCAGCCCGAATTCGGGGGCGAAACGGGTTCGGGCTTGATTTTTATACCAGTCTTCGCGCTCGGACTGAAAGTGAAAATTTTATTTATTCACAAATTGAAAAATGAAAAAAAAAAAAAAAAAAAGAAAGCACTTGCTATTTAATGAACAAACATGTAGTCTAAGATTCTTAAAGTATTGTACAATACTTTAAAAATCAGCTTGAAAGGGAATTGAATTGTATTGATGGGATAGAAAGATAAATATTCTATTTGATTCCGATGCCTTTGCACGGTCAGAGTTAGTAACATAAAAATGCCATACATGTATATCCCTTGTCTGTCCTCGCTTTTGTTCCAAGTCCTTTACCAGAATGATTGGAAAACAGAACTCATGCCTTTCTTCCATTTAAAGGGGACTCGGTACCCTTTGAACATTTCTTTTTAAATTTAAGTATTTTAAGGTACATTTTTGGCATAATAATAAAGCTCTCAGTGAAGGAAAAGGATTCTATCAAGAAATTGTTCGATTCCCCTGGCAAAATTTTAAAAAATATTATTACTTTTTTTTAAATTAAGTAAATTTTAAAATGTATCTTCTCGTATAATTTTGACCATTTTGATCTAAAAAATTTTTAAACTATTCTTAAAAGTGTGCTGTATAATTTTAAGTATCGGATTTACCCTACGTTAATCAGTTTCGGAGAAAAAAAAAAAATAAAATCTGCAAATACGTGTAAAATTACAGTAAAAACTGAATTTATTTTACATTTTTATGTGTTAAAAAGTGGAAAAAAACTTTCTACTTTATTGTAAATCCGATATTTAGTTTTATCAAATAGACCATAATGAAAAACAACAACAACAACAAAAAAAATCAAGTGAAAAATATACATAAAAGTTTTATCGCTTTGAACATGCTAATTCGTCGTAAAAGCACAAACTGAGAAAAATCACTTTTAAGTGAAGTGGGAGTAGCATTTAAAGGGTGTAATAAAATAGCTTTTTAACTGTATTTATAATACTCGGATCTTTACGAAACTTCATGTACTAGGTATAAAGTATAATTTGAGCAAAAAATTAGAAAATCGATATTTTCGTCATTTTTCGCCAAATGAAGGATACAGAGTCCCCTTAAGCTTAAGAAAAAGCAAACATTATTTCCGTAATACTTGTTTCAATATCATAGTGTGTTTTGCTTAAATGCATTCCTTTGCAAAGCATTACGTACGTGGTTGGTTCCTTACATACTAATTGAGCCGTTCAATGCACAAATCGATTAACTACATCAAATGAAAATGTTCAGCATAAACAATTAAAGTTATCCTAGCTATAAAAATATTGTATCTACACTGTTAAAAATTTGCAGCATTCTGGCAGGTCATTTGACCGTTTTTTCCGAAAACGGTTACACAACCGTGAATTTAGCACTATTCTGACCATATTATTGGCCATTTTATGGTCAGAATATAGTTAAATTATGGTTATGAAACCGTTTTTTCAAAAAAAAAACCGGTCGAATGACCTGCCAGTAGAGGTCTGCACGGACCCGGGCTTGGCCCGAGGGCCGTACCCGGCCCGGCGGCATGGAGGAGAATTTTCAAACGGGCCGGGCCGGCAGAATTAGGACAATTTTTTCAACGGGCCGGGCCGGACTGGCAGACAAAATAAACGGGCCGGGCCGATAAAAAAAATTAATCGAGCCTATCGTCCCGATATAAGAATTTGAGAGGAGCAGATAAAATACGAGGTCATTTCCAATGAATATGGCTTTTTCGAGAAGTATAAATGTGCATTACGAGCCGATGCGAGTTTAACACCATCAATACAGAAATGTAACATGTCCATCGTAGAGATCGGCATCGTACAGTTACATGATACCTGATCCCGGGTTTAATTTTTTTCGGCAGACTTGTGCCGGGACGGAACTGGTCTTAATCGTTCTCAGGATGTGTAGGACAGGCATTATGTTTTGTAAAAGTATTAATAGCGATAATGAACTTCTGTTAACAGTATCTTTGGAAATGTACCTTAAGGTGGTTCTCATATTTACTGCTGAACAATGCGAAACTCTCAGACACATTTTCTGACTCATTTTTAACTATAAAGGCATAAAATTGACAGGCCTGAGTATTGAAGGCATTTGGGATCGAATATCGTTTCCATTTTTCATAAATTACGTACAGAGATAAGACTCTTGTCACGTGACTGTACGTTTTTCTCCTTTCCTGTGCTATCGTTTCCGGAAATTCGATTCAAAACGCTAACTTTGGCAGTATTTTCTGAAAGATATATTACTTTTATCTAAGAAAAAAACGGCATTTACATGGTTTCTGAATAAGAATACCTGCCAATCTCATGCGTTTCCGAAAAGAAACGAATTCATAAATGTATCAAAATGTAGCTCCTTTGGATTTGAGAAAAGCCTTAAAAATGACAGAAATATTTTCACAAATCTACCTTTTATTATAAGCTTCAAAAGTTATCATGTTTTTAAACCCTTTATTCTAAACTACAACAATCTTTTAATGAACCCTTATTTAAATTTTGAAACGTCTGTAGAGACGTTGACTAAAACACTGTAAGTAATCGTTAACGTTTACTATTGTGTGTTTTCTATTTTGCGATCACATAGTAATTTAAAATATACTCTAAAATGTTCCAATAAATATGCATGCAGTATTCATTAAAAGAATCTTAATTGCATGTCGAGAAAAAACGGAATTTTTTGCAGAAATTTAGTCGGGCCGGGCCTGCTTTCACTGATTTTTGTACGGGCCGGGCCGGGCCGAGAACGGTAAAAATGTAAACGGGCCGGGCCTGGAAATTCCGGCCCGTGCAGACCTCTACCTGCCAGAATGCTGCAAAATTTTTAACAGTGTATAATAATATTTTTTCTCGAGATATTGTGATTGAACTCATTAATTTTCTTTTAATCAAGGGTAACTTTTTTATCACTGTATAAATATATAGAAAATTTTCGATATTCCTTTGTTATTCCTTAAAATGGAGTTAGTCGGATTGCCTTCTGAACGCCTCAATCAATATAACCCTTGTATTACAATGATATTTAAAATGAATAACAATTGTAATTTTTGGTAGCTTTTGCCAATGGTTGGGTATAGATAACAAATTTGCTATTTTAAACAGATTTTTGGGGGCATGAAAGTTACGAAACGTTGTCATGAGGGAATATTTAGGATGAATTGTAATTTCTATTTATGTAAGAAGAGCTTTTTTTAATGAAAAAATTATCTTGAAACAATTTAAAAATATTATTAACAATTTTCTACCGTGTAATTTCAGTATCGGGTCGGGCTGTGATCACAGACAATTTTTCGGGATAGGGCTCCGAAAAAATCATCGAACTCATCTCTATTATCTAAAAATCATCACCGTTTATGCGTTTCTCATTTATACCTCTTTTACATTTATATGTCGTTTCAGTGCGGTCCCGATTCATCCCTATGTATTTCAGTGTTGTAATGTTTCGTTTATACGACGTATACGTTGTTTCTTTCACGCCGTAACCGATTTTCTCAGATTTTTTTTTCTCCCAGCGTCGTTCTTTTTTCTTTTCTACTAGCGATATTCAGATAAAGATGAATGACAAAGAACATGTATGACTGCTACAGGGGCTATTTCAAGTTCGTGAAACATGCGGAGGGGGTGGGACAAAACGAATGGACAGTGGATGGACTGCATTGACATTCACACACAACCTTTTTTATTTCTTACAAGTGTGAAACTGTGAAAGCTTTCCATCAACTTAACTTCATACATAATGCTTTGCATAAGTCTCAAGGTAAATCAGCATATCACACGGCGATTAAAGATTAGTTTAATTAAAATCTGAATGTAAGTTAGATAGTGGAATAAAAAAAAAGCGCAAATCAAACGGTGCAATTGACATACGGTTTATAATTCTCACTTTCATTTTTCACTTTTAGAAATGATTATTTAATATTTTTTTTCAACGTTTAGCCGTTTAAAAAAAAAAATATATATATAATGCATTTTAAACAACCGAAAATTAAAGCAAAATTATATTTGTTGGATTGCAATGCTGAATTTTCGTTTCAGTATCGTCATACCTATGTCTAAAAGTTTATAAGTTAAAAACTTATAAATCACCCTTCAAACAGGCACTTTCGTTGCCAGATTTAAAGCCGTCTGGCAATGACTTTGCAACCGAATTTGTGTCTGCAAATTAATTATAGGTTGTCTGATAGCCAAAGAGTAATATGTTGCAACTTTTAAGCTTGCTAAAATGACGTGAACATGACTTATTTTTTTTAACCTATAAACAACTCATCAAACATGCACTTTCGTTGCTGAATTTAAAGCCGTCTGGCAGTAACTTTGCAACCAAATTCGTATCTGGCAAGTTAATTATAGCTTGTGTGATAGTCAAAGAGTAATATGTTGCAATTTTTAAGATTGCTAAAATAACGTGAACGTGACATGTTTTTTACCAATAAATCGGGATCTGGCAGGGTCTTAGCAACGTTTACAACGTCTGGCAATGATGAATTAATATCACGAATAGTTAGTAGAAACAGATTTTATAAACAAAATTCATGCTAAAATGACGTAATTTTGAAGTTTTTTCACCCGCATAACACCTTCTCCCCACAGGTAAACGCAACGTCTCCCGCCAGCCGAACTGTTATACACCGCCAGACCATACGTACTACACCATAAATCGGAAGAGAATATAGAAAAATTAGCCTTACTAAAATCAAGTGAGGAAAACGTAGACTAGACTAAACGTAGTAACTCTTAGACTATATTATTTCGGATGTCAACATCCCTTTATCTATACAAATACAAAACGCACAACGATGAATGGGGTATTATATGGAATGTTTTTGAACAATCTTTTGACATAGTACACACATACTTCGTTGAAACAATTGCGCTTGGTTATAAATTAATGAAAAATGTATCGGAAAATAAAGATTGCAGTGAGAAAGCTCGCTGGGGTCTATATATTATTTCTGTTGCCAACATCTCTTTTTCCCTACGAATATGTAGTGAACAACGGTGAATGGATTATCATTGGATGGGATTTTTTATCCACATTGACATCGCATACTGAATTTAACAAATATGTAGCGCGCGTATACAACGATGTATAAAGTATCATTGCATAGGATTTTTTGCCGACACCTGACATATTGCATAGGAGCTACTTCACTCACAAGAAATCACCCGCTCGCCAAAGTTATTCCTATGGAACATTTTTTTAAATACCTTTTTTGCATTTCAGTATTTTGAAATATTTTTTTTATTATTATTGGATTAGCTGAGATCAATCGCTTCAAAGATCTTTTTTAAATCTATAGCAAATAACACCTTGTAATAATATATTAATTTCAAATGCTAAAATATGTAAATGAAAACTTTAGTAAACAGTCGAAATATACGTATCTGTACTGGTTTAAAAGTTTTAATTTACACCTTTTAGCATTTGAAATTAACATATGATGCTTTTTTACTTTTTCGATTTTGTTTACATGTTTTTATGAGAATACTTTCACTTTGGAAACCGGTTCCGAGAGTGAAAATATCCTCAAAGAGGGGGCGATCGATCTCAGCTATCCAATGAAAAGAAAATCATTTAAAATATTGAAATACAAATCAGATATTTTAAAAATTTCCTTACGTAGAAATAACATTAGCGAGAAGGTGTTTTCGCGTGAGTTTAGTCTCTTAAGTATCATAATACATATTAGTTAGTTCTGATGCCAACATCCCCTGTTCTATGCACATATACAAAACGCAAAACGATGAGCGGGATATTATACGAAAGGTTTTTGAACATGCTTTTGACGCAGTATACCCCCTATTTTGTTCAAATAAGTTGTTTGATTAAAATAATTGCAGTTAATTATAAATGAATGAAAAATGTATCTCAAAATAAACTCAAAGATTGCTCTCGCACGAGTTCACTGGTCACCTTTTAAACTTAAAATAATACAAATAACAAAATAAGCTTATCTACTGATATAGGATTAAATTATTAAACATTTAATATAGCTGTTTGTAATACTCAAAATTTCGTTTACAAATATTATTTAAAATACAAAAATTTTTTAATGCAATTGGTTATTGTCTAACTTATTTTTTATATATGTGAAAAATGTTTAACCCTCCTAGTACTATTGGGGTCATTTTTGATCCATTATTTTTTGTTTTGAATTTTTCATGTTTCGGAAAAAAAAAAACTTAATAAATTAAACCGATACTTCGTTAGCGAAAGCTGCATCTAATATAATAGAATGAAATTTCTGATTACAATCATGCAAAACTAAGAACGCTCATCCAAATTTAAAACTTGGTACTAGGAGGGTTAGTATTCAATTAATTATTTCATCTTCATTTTATGTGTTGAAATAAATATATAAATTACATATCTTGTATAATATGTTAGAAGTCTAGAAAGACATTTCGCGTCCGATCATTAAAGGCATTTCTTGTCCCTTTGATTTTTTATTCATGTATTTATTATGCTTACGTCAATTCTTCTCGAAAACTTTTTTTTTTTTTTTTTTTTTTTTTTTTTTTAATGAATTATCCACAGAGATCGATCTTTTATCGATAACCTTCAATTTCGACTTTTATTTTCAAAGAAATTCCTACAAAATCCGTGTTTATTTACCAACTAGCTATCCAATAATTTCAAGGGAACCATTATAAAAATAAAATAAATGAAAGATAAATTTCTTTTAAGGTTCAAAATTTTTAATTTAATGAAAATGTAGTTTGTTAAAACGAAAGTTTATTTGATATTCGTTATTAGATAAGCATTACTTCGATAATACTTGTAACATGTTTCAGTATCATAGTGTGTTTTGTTTAAATGCATTCCTTTGCCAAGCATTACGTACGTGATTCCTTATCTAATTAATTTAACCCTTGTATTCGCTGAAATACACTATTGTCTATTGTATTCTCACTTGTTTTAGTCCGTGAATTAAGATAATTCAGGTTTTTATCTTATCTAAAAATTTCAAGGTCGAATAGCTTGCCTTTTCGGAAAGCGTCCTTAACATATACTGCGAAACAAATATATACATGTAAGTCTCGTCTTTGTTTCTGTGCATAGTTAGTTTAGGATAAAAAATATGTGTTTGTTAGAAAAAAAAAATTATACATGTTACGTGGGAGACTTTTTTTTAAAACTTATTAATTTTTACGAAACATCATTGCTGCTTAAAATTTTAAATCCAATCAGGGCTCGAAATGTGCCGGAGGAAACCGGAACGATATCCGGTTCGCGAAATTATGACATTGTTGCGGTTCCTGAAATTATGGTAAATAACGTTCCGTTTCGTTCAATTATTAAAACATATTTATAATTGCATGAATTTGTGCTCTGCTAACTAGGTACAAAACTAACAGAGTAAAAAAGCTTAGTTAGCAATGCAAAAGTTTGTGTAATTAAAATATTCAATATCTCGTGCGTAATTCATAACAAAAATTATGTCTGCATATTATTACAGTTTCATCTACAGGGTGACAAAAAATAACTAGGACACACATGATACATTATACCTTTAACCCTTTGAGCTCTGAAGGATAAATTTCTTAAAAATTCTAAATGTCACATTGGCACCAGTATCTTTCAAAGAAAAAATTTGGTTCACGATATACATGAAAAAATGCATTTATACGTTTTTCAAATAAATTTGGTCGAATTTTCCGGTGCCATTGTGACACTTTGGAATTAAAATTAAGTGGTAGAAAATTCAACCATCAGAGCTCAAAGGGTTAATGCTAATGAAAATATTACGTGCAAACTTCAAAATAAATATTCGTAAATAAATTAAATTAATACAATAAATTCAATAAATTTATAAATAAATTCAAAATAAATTATTTCGTCTAATATATTTACAAATTTTCAAAGTGGCTATCTTTAGCCTTAATACAGAGCTTTAAACGTGTCACAAAATTTTCGGCTATGGGCCGCAACTCACTTACTGATATTTTATCCCAATCCTTGCATAAGGATTTCTTTAGGGATGCCAAAGTTTTATGAGGTTTAGCACACACCCTTGTCTCCAAGATGGACCAAACAGAATAAATCCATTGGGTTCAAATCTGGGGAATACGGTGGCCATTCTTGAGCTCCAATGAAGTCAGGAAAATGTGTCTTGCACTAATCTTGAGTGCCTTTAGCTCTGTGTGCAGGTGCGGAATCCTGTTGGAAGGTCCCTCTTTCGTTTCCAAAGAACTTTTGTAACCAAGGTAAGACAACATCTTCCAAAATGAGTTTGTGATATGTTTTTGATTAATCTTTATCCCTTGATCAACAAAAATAAGTGATGTTTTCCAACTAGCACTTATCCCACCACAAACCATTACAGATTGGGGTCGTTGACGCCGTTCGACAATGCAAGAAGGTCCAGGTGCTTCTGCTGACCAAACTCTAACATTATGGCTATTGTGAGCTTATTCAATCGAAAACAGTTTCTCATCTGTGAAGACAAATGTTTTCCATGGATCACCTGGAACCCGCTTTAACAGTTCTTTACACCTTTGAAGTCTTGTGCGTTTTTTCACTGCTGTTAGCTTTTGAGCCTCTTTCCTTTTGTAAGGGTGAAGACCAAGCTCTACTCTTGCCATCAAACGTGCGGTTTCTCTGTTGATCTATCAACCTTTCTCATTGAAATCCCAGGATTTCGTTGAACTCGCTTTTTGATAACTACCGGGTTTCTTGATTTGTTAACTGTGCGCTTTCTTCCTCTTCCTGGCTTGTCACCATCATGTCCGAGTTCTTTAAACCTTTTGATTGTGTATGAAACCGTCTGCTTAGGCACTTTCAGTCATTGAACAACTTCACATTGTTTCATTCCTTGCTTATGTAATTCAAGTATGGCAGATCGTTTGTTAACCATAATGGTTATCACGACTAACTTACTTACACCTGCTTAATAGCTTTCTAGAATCAATTCCCTATGACAATAACTTTAGAACTTTAGTGGTAGTTACAGATTTTTGGTTTGAAATTTCGTCCAAGTTATTTCTTGCCACCCTGTATATAGCTTTGTAAACTTTTTTTTAGTTATTTAGAATCTTGAATGCATTTTTAAATTATTTTTATATGGTTAGATATAAATGTATCTACACTTTCAAAAAAACTTTTTAGTCAATAATAATTTTGGAATAGTATTCCGGTACGTAGACTTTTCCATTTCGAGCCCTGATCCAATAGAATTTGTTTATAACTGTTCTGAAATGAATAGATTTTCTTTTATTTATATTTTAATTGCAGCTTAATGATATTTTATTTTAATGCGAAAGAATCTGATAAAGGTTAAAATTACTTGTGCGTACTGCAAATACTTTAGTTTATGTCTGGGACTGACTAACCTTTAACTTTTAAACCAATTCTCTTTAAAACCTCAAATATCAATCCAAGAAACCTGCGTAATTTTGATCCACAGTTCTATCACACGTGTTTATAAATTTGATTTGTTTTAAAAACATTGACGGTAAATCAAATAAAGCACAAAATTGGGACAACTTTTCTTCACCATTTACTCTACTTCACTCACGCAAAAACATCCGTTATTCGCTAATGGTAATCCTATGGGAGAAATTAAAAATATATCTCGTTTGTATATCCATATTTTTTATTGGATAGCTGAAGTCGATCTCAACACAGGCCATTTTTTACTTTTCGATTTTGCTTGCAGTTTATTATTATTTTATTATTATTATTTTTTTTTTTTTATGAGGATACTTTTACTTTCGAAACCGATTCCGTAAGAAAAAGTATCCGAACAAAAAAATTTAAAAAAAACTTTACACAAAACCGAAAAAGTAAAAAAACGGCCTTTGTGGAGATCGACCTCAGCTATTCAATGTAAAGAAATAAAGCATTTAAAGATATGGAAATGCAAAAGAGATATTAAAAAATATTCTCCTATAGGATTAACATGAGAGAGCGGGTGTTTTCGCGTGAGCGAAGAAGCCTCTTAAGTCTGTTCTCAAATCCAAGAAGGCAACTTTATGACATAAATTTTATTTTTGCTCGGAAATGCATGAAACTAGCAGGTGCTGTTGTTCAGAAACTATGTAATCGAGCTTTTTTTTTTTTTTTTTGCAAACGCAATAGATCTTTCAGAAAATAGTGTCAAAGTGAGCGTTTTGAACTGAATGTCAGTGCGAAAGAAGAATAACCACTCAAGAAAGGGCGAAAAACGTGTTTGTCACGTGATAAAAAGCGCTTATAACTAAATAGGTAATTTATTTATAAAAAAATGGAAAACACAGTTCGATTCCAAATCGCTTCCATGGTCAGGCTTTCCAATTTTGTATCTTTTCGTTAAAAAATGAATTTGTAAATGTGTCAAAACGTTTTGCGCTTGTTGAAACTGGTTCATTACAGAAACCGATGATACAAGTACAGAGATAACCTTTTAGTTTTCAACCAGTTTCCCGTACAACAGATGTGTAGAGAATGATTTAGTAAAGCAAAGGCATCAACTCAAGGGAATTTCGTAATGAGGAATTACGATTCAGTCATATTGTTAGTTGTAGTATTAACTGCCTCTTTAAAATGAAAAAAATGGAATTCTACATAAAGAAAGATTTGGGATTTAATTATGAATGAAAAAAAAATATGCATAATTTTTAAAAAAGACTCCCTCTTCATAAAAAAAAATAATAATAAAAGTAAATAAATAAAATAACAAGAACCTTCATAAATGTTTGAAAGCGATTATATGAAATCTCATTATAGATTTAATGTAAATCTGCTCAAGAAGGAGTTGACAAATCTTCAGCATTTAATTATAATTATAAATGACAGTTCTGTTACCTTGAAACTCGAAACGCGTTAAGTATTTATCTGCTTGAAAAATCAAAACAGAACAGTATGTTAATAAGCGATTAAAACACATTCACGCCCTTCATTTAAATAAGTTCTTTAGAAAAATCACAAAAAAATATTATGGAATTAATTAAATATTTAACTTTTCCTATAGCGTTAATAATTTTGTTATCACTTTATAGAGACAAGCACCAAATAACATCTTTTTAATAATGAAAACATCAACGTTATTTCTTACTGTATTTAAATACATTACTACTAGCAGACCCGCCCGGCGTTGCCCGGGGTTTGCAAATAATAACCTTAAACAAAACTTAAGTTTGCATGATTTTATATCTTTGGAAATTCTTTTAAATGAACCTAATTTCGGAGGCCCCATTTCCTTCCGCAGCGTCTAGTGTGTTCCCATCAAACTTTTTTTCGAAGAAACCTGTAATCTAGTTCCCCGCTATCTAAGGCAATATTTACCGGAAGTGCCCGCACATGCTGGAGACAATCGAAAACCAAGTTGAGTGATACAAACCTCGTAGGAATCAAGCTCATAGAATAATAATAAAAAAAGAATGCACCATTAATGTTAGAAAATGTTAGTAACTAAAGTCCAAGATAAAATTTCATAATACAGAAAGTAGCTGAATTGTAATCTAAGTTGAAGGAAACAAATCCCGTTGAAATTGGACCCTTAAACCCGAGGAAATATTGCGCCCCCACGCGGTGGAAGATCTTTGTAATTTCATGTATCCCCTTGTAAATTTCATGAATTACAGTTAGCATTAACACATATTTAATAATTGGATGAAATCTCTTACCTAAAGATACCTTTAAAGTAACGCGATTTTTAATTTACGGCTGTAGTGAGTAGACGTAAGTTGATGCTGAAAAGGAGATTAATGATCGAAAAAGGTGGTAGCTGAGGTATAAAGAAAGACCGGGCCAGGGGGCCAGAGTGTTATCTAGAAAGTAGTTGGGTATACGAAAATTTAGTAGTGGTTTTAAAGTAGCTTGAAGACGCTAAAACTAAGTTAAAGAAAATTGCAATAGAATAGGACAGTTTTTAAAGAAGCTGCAACAAATACCCCAAGAAGACGATTAATATTCAAAATTAGTGGTAGCTGAAGTCTGCAAGTTTTTTTTTGTTGTTCATGTAGTAGCTGGAGAACCTAAGAAGTTGTTAGAAAAAAAGGTTCGTGAATCGGACCATTTTTAAATGTTTATCAGTTGGCCCAAAAGGGTCCAACTGATAGTTGAGAGTAGGACCCTAAAATGAAAGCATGTTTAAATGTTGTAGTAATTAGCGTTTTAGATTTTCAATTAGTCAAAATTAATCATAGGGTATGAAATAATCATTAGAATAATATTTTAAACAAATGCGCAAAATGGAGTAAATGCTTATAAAGGGGCCCTAGAGCCCCAATAAAAATATGAGGGTGTTTGTCTAAGGAGAAGAGTCCAAGACTCAAATTTAAAATTATGCCATCAAAAGGTGAGAAAATTAGGAGGTGGAAAATGCATGGCACACCTGTAGGGCCCCGGATGGGGCCTTACAGGACCGTAAGGTGCCCCAGGATTTTAACTGGAATATAGTAACAGGAGAATGACTAAATGCAAAAATCGTAAAAATGAAGATCGGATTAAGAGGGGCAATTTATTAATAATTTATGGTGCAAAAGCTTCAAAGAGCCTTGTACCGGGCACCAAGGGGGAAGGGACTGAAGTGGCATGTAGTTTGGTATAAAGACATTTCTTATCAGTTTTTAAAGTAATTAGAGAACGCTAGAACGATGGTAAAGAAATTTGCAAGGAATTCGGATCATTATTAAAGAGTCAAGGGACCCAAGAAGGCGATTAATATTCAAAATTGATGGTAGTTGAAGTCTGAAATTTTTTTTTTCGTTCATGTAGCAGCTGGCGCACTTAAGATGTTAGGGAAAAAAGCAAGTGAATCTGACGATTTTTAAGGGAATTCTAATAGGGGGCTTCAAAGGGGCCAACTGATAGTTCCGAACATGACCCCAACTCGAAAACATGCTTAAATGTTTTAGTACTTAGCGTTTTAGATCGTCAATTAGTCAAAATTAAGCATAGGGTATGAATTAATCATTAGATTAATATTTTAAAGAAATGCGCACAAAATGGGTTAAATGCTTAAAAAGGGCCCTAGGGCCCCAATAAAAATATGAAGGTGTTGGTCCAGGGAGAAGAGTAAAACTCAATTTAAAATTATGCAATGAGAAGGTGAGAAAATTATGGGGTTAAAAATACATGGCAAATAAAAAGTTCAAAGGGTCCCGGATCGAGCCCTACGGGACCCTAGGGTGCCCCAGGATTTTAACTGAAATATAGAAACGGGAG
The DNA here is from genome assembly GCA_963932465.1 of Maratus speciosus. NCBI lineage: Eukaryota > Metazoa > Arthropoda > Arachnida > Araneae > Salticidae > Maratus > Maratus speciosus. The sequence goes on from OZ010793.1 coordinate 338,291,390, forward strand.
AATAAATAAATTGAAAAATTGGTTCCAAAAATGAAGATCGGCTTAAGAGGGGTAATCTATTAACAATTTATGGTGCAAAAGCTTCAAGGGGCCCTGTACCGGATCCCAGGCAGTCAGGAACTTAAGTGGCATGTAGTTTAGTATAAATATACTTTTTAGTAGTTTTTAAAGTAATCAGATGATGCTAGAAAAATGGTAAAGAAAATTGCAAGGCATTCGGATAATTTTTAAAGAAGCTTCACCAAGGGCCCAAGAAGGCGATTAATATTCAAAATTGATGGTAGCTGCAGTCTGCAAAATCTTTTTTCGTTCGTATAATAGCTGGAGAACCTAAGATGTTGTTAGACAAAAAAAAAAAAAAAAAAAAAAAAAGCTAGTGAATCTGAGTATATTTAAGGGAGTTATAATAGGGGCCCAAAAGGGGCCAACTGGTAGTTGAGATCAGGGCCCTAACATGAAAACATCTTAAACCGTTTTAGTACTTAGCGTTTTAGATCTTCAATTTGTCAAAATTAATCATAGGATATGAAATAATCATTAGAATAATATTTATTAAAAATGCGCAATAATGGTGTAAATGCTTAAAAAGGGCCCTAGATATAGGGGCCTAGCACTGCGATACTGGTGAAGTAATATTAAAAAACTCCGTGATAGAGTTTCAAAGCAAAAGCAATCGAAACTGCGTCAAGTAAAACATTTTTTTAAACCCTTGTGATATGTAAAGGGTACTTAATTTCAAAATTAAAATTCAGGTAATTTATTCTGGTTTCTATTTTGCTATTGCTTTACTTTTCTGAAGCACTTGTTACCATAATAAGAAATTTTGCATATCCTTAATCTTAAAATTGAAGCATTCTCGATTATCCAAAAATTTCTATTTTCCGAAAGATGATTGGTCCCAATTACTTCGGATAATCGAGGTTCTACTGTATGTGCAGTTACTGTTAGTTAAAATATTGTACATCTATTACATTTTATTTTTATAATATTTTCCATGTTGATTTTAACACCGTAAAATATGATTTGCATCCCAGTCTTGAAAAATTCACTCTTAAAGTACTCCCCCCCCCCCCCCCCCCCAGAAAAAAGGAAAAAAACACATCAAGAAATTATCCTAAGCGCAAACGTATATTTTCGCGCAATACTTATTTTTTCATTTGCTTAATATCACTTTGAATATTAAAAGGCGTTCAAATGTAAAACTTTCACTACGAAATACCTTATTTTCTGGTATTAAATAAGTATTTTATTATCATAATAGGAATACATATGCTTCTGTATTATAAATATAAAAATTTATCTTTATCAAAAATATCTTATTTATTATGAAAAATATAAAACAACCAAAAAAAAAAAAACCTTATAAAACAACTTGGGGCGCAAAGGATTCGAAACCATAGCCCCTATTCTCGAGTTCAAAGCGCTATCCATTCAGCCATCTAGCTCACCTTCCACTTGCAACAAATTATCTTTATAATTAGTACCGTAATCAATCAAACCGTGGTTTGTTCGTGAACGCGCTGAACGTTTATTGCATCCACGATAAAGACCCACTCCATGTCCCTGTCTCCCTAAGCTCACGCGCGCGGCGCTCGTGCATCTTGAACACACCCAATGTCATTGCTATCCCGGTTTATTTAATTTCTTCTGAGAAAATTTTATACAACCAACCAACCGAAAGCAATCGGATTTAAAAAGCCGAGAAAAAGCGTATTTTCGATGAAAGTGAGTTGCGTTTGTAAATTAATTACTCAGTTAATAATTCGAATATTAAAATTCTGCGAGCCAGGTATATCAGGAGAGACTTTGGTCTATTTTCACAAGAATTTTGAACCTCGCACGTGTTGTAGATTTTGCTAGCCATCGCACACAGACACACACACACACACAGAGCGATTTGTTCTTTTATTAGTATAGATAAGTAACCAACATGCTAAATTCCACGTATCTGGATCCTTCATTAACACAAAAATGCAATTTCAAACGTTTTTTGCTCCTGCACCCCCTTTAGGGGTAGTGGCACCGACATAAAATGTAGCCTATGTTGGAGCAAGGGTTGTCACCATCATTTTGGCACTATTATTTTTGAAATCGGTTTGGTACTTCTTGAGATTGCATAAAAATCGCCATTTAGAACGTTTTTTAGAAAGCCCTTTTGCGCATTTTCACCCCTTTTAAATTTCGAACTTTTTAAGAAATGTCCTTAGAGATCATTAGTATCTTATAAGTAACTACCATTCCAAATTTCATGTTTCCAGGCCCATCAGTAACACAAAAATCGCATTTTTAGAACGTTTTTTACTCCTACACCCCCTTTTGGCCAGTGGCACGGACATAAGATACAGCCTATGTTCTAAGTTGGATCAATACCATCATTTTGAGACCAATACTTTTGGAATCGGTTCGGTAGTTCCAGAGCTTACCTCCTACAAATAAACAATTTTTACCTCTTTATAATAGGAGTATAGATAATCATCGTTGTCATGACAAAATAAACTTAATGGAAATATTCGGAGATCTATTATTGAGAAAATTCTACAAATAATCGAAATTCCGGCTACTATATACAAGTAACACAATCTTTGCTATAAATAGTGAGGTTAACAAATATTTTTATAGGAACACAATTTCATTTTGAAATATTAAAAACTGCAACAAACATTTTATTACAGAAAACTGCGACTGATCAATATGGAAAACTTTTAGGTAACAATTTCAAGGCTGTTGCTACTCGGTAATTCTAAAAACTAACAATGGAAGTTAAGGTTTAAATATTGAGTTTTGCCTGGCGTGTTTACAGACTTCTCCTCAACCTGTATGAGCTGTGTACAACATACAAGTTGCATTTTTGAAGTGTATTTGATCAAGGAAAACACTTTTTTTTTCTGCCATTTTTTGATTTAGTTCTATGTTCTGTCCAGTAACCCAAAGATGCTGGTAGAGTACCTTGATTCATCAAGTTGATACTTGTACTGAGATACGTCAGTATCCAGCTTTCAGCTTTTGGCTTTAATGGAGGTTCTATTTTTATATCTTTATGGGCGAAAAGCGTCCATCCAAAGCACTCTATTGTCACTTGTCGATGACTGCATTGTATTTCATCTTTCAGTTAAACGTCTAGTATTGACTCTAGAAAAAAAGAGCTATCGGGCGAGAATTTTTAAAAAAGGGCGCACTATTCTCAAAAAGGGCACTCGTGTACATTGTTCACAAAAAATATTTTGAATTTTGTTTATTTAGCCCTTTTTATCAGTAGAATTTTACTATATTTTTGCACGACATACTGAAATTCATGATTTTACCCCTATTGACTGACGAATTGCGCAATTTTTTCCTCAAAACCGATCGACGAATTTTGCATTTTTTTCTGCAACCAACTGAAAATGTTCGCGGTTTTTTCTCTCCACGATTGACTGCTGAATTTCACGATTATTTCCTGCGACCGATTGACGAATTTCCCAATATTTTAAAGCAATCGACTGAAGAATTTCTCAATTTTTTTCCGACGATCAACTGACGAATTTCGCGATTTTTTTCGACGACTGAATGACGATTTTCGCAATTTTTGTTCCGCAACCGATTGATGATTTTTGCGATATTTTATTTCTACCAATTGCCAAATTTTGCAGGTGTTTTTGCGACCGATTGGCAAAATTCGGGGTTTTTTTTCATACAGTCGATGGATGATTTTTCGGATTATCCCCGCGGTCGATCGACGAATTTCATTATTTTTCCCGTAAATAGTTGGTGAATTTCCGGGTTTTTCTCCACGACTTACTTGCAAAACTTGCAAGTTTTTTTCATGTAATCGATGGACGACTTAAGCGATTTTTTTCCGTAACCGACTGGCGAACATCTCGGGTTTTTTTTTTTTTCTTCTTCTTTCACGCGACCACTTGAGAAATTTCGCTATGCTTCCCTGCGACCAAATGACGAAATTTAAATTTATTTCCCGCGATCAATGGACATATTCGTGAGTTTTTTCCCTCGCAACCAAAGAAATAAATTAATCTAAAGGGTGTGTGAAAAATGACAGCAAAGGACTCCGGGTGTATAAAATAATTAAAAAGAGTCGCCGAGCGCACAAACTAGCTAAAAAGAACCGCCGGACGAATAAACTAGTTAAAAAGCGCCTCTGAGCGCATAAACTAGTTAACTGGGCTCTGCCAAATTGGCCTTGAGTCAAAACTAACATTTTATGACAAGATTATAAAATTAACAATCTTAGGAGAAATTATATTTCATGATCAATTACAAATCCTACCAACTGATCTCTGTTAACTTGTCCGACAGCCACTTATCCTCTTTGAGAGGGTCGTGTACGTTCATAGTTGATACGACTAGCATCTTCAAGAGGCATATTACGATAGTATTGAAGAGTAACCGTATAAGATGTTCCCTGTATAACTGAGCCATGAGTCTCGTTATAAAGTGTAATATGCATAACATATAAGCTTTCTGGACGTACAGTATCAGCAGGTGTTAAGCAGTGCTTCATCTTTTAGGAAGAGTATATCCACTAAAACTTCAAGTGTCCATTCATGCAATCTTCTATCGCTACAACATATGCTCTTTTTTGTTTATTGACAACAGTAATCTCGAGGGAAACTTTTTGTGTTTTATACTAGATACTGTGTTCTTGTAGATTTGGGATTTTACTTTCAGCTTTTACATAATTCAGCAGTCTGTAAATACTGGGTCTTTGGCAGATGCTCATCAAATCGAGAGTTATTATATTATATCTTGGCGTAACTTCAGGGCGAGGTTGGTCCATATAACGGTCTCTAAGAGTTCTAGCACTATAAAGTGCTAGAATTTATTTTTTCCTTAACATAATTAGTTTGTACCATATAACACTAATTGCCGAACAACAACAACACAAAAAGAGAAAGAAAGAAAAGAAAAAAGAAGGAAAGAAAGGATAAAAATATTTATTTTTCGGACGAGTTTTTATAAATATGGATTTTTGACAAAATGGTGACGTAATCTTTTCGCTCAAAAACTAGTTTTTTTTTGTTTTGTTTTTCCCCTTAAACAAAATTAGTTTTTGAACTCCCCACTGACTAATCACGAAAGCTATCATCAATAATTGTGTGCTACTTCCTATATATATTTAGAACCTAAAATTTGATGCATATAGAGAGAGTGCTTTGTATGTATATAAAAAGGAAAGATCCTACATCAGACAAGCGTTTATTTGTTCACTTTTTCAATTTTAAAGTTAATACTAATACAAATTATTATTGATAACACAAAATATAAAAATTTTGAGCAGAAATGCTAGTGATACAGTAAGAAAAATATTATTACTCGCCCTAAGTTTCATACATTTATCTGGAATAGGCTTTGAATTTAAAAATAATTAATTTTGGAATTCACACTAACTTTTAGAGTGATTAACACTCTACGACTCGGATTTTAATATTTATTATAAGAAATAAACTCTTAAATCAAAAGAACGAATTATTAACTCAACAAAAGAACGAAAAGTTTTACGCGTGTTTTTGTTCTTTCTGAGTATCTGTTTTATCAAAAAGAGACATTTTCCACAAAAAACTGGTTTGCCAAATCATCCTTTTAAGAGTAGCATCCCTGGGCAGCTCATTTCAGATCGGAACAGAAAAATATCTGTAAAAGAGCGGTTTAAGAAGCTTCCCTATTGGTTGAAATCCTGTAACGCGATATTTGGCAGAGGAAGAACCGTTTTGAAAAGGGAGTCGCTTGTTTATTTCAAGCGTCAGAGCTTAGCGTTACCTACATGATTAAAACAACAATATTACAATTATAATTTGATTGATTTAAAAATGTCATAGAATAAGATAGATGGATTATGCCCACGAAAGCAGGGAGGGGGGGGGTGCAATCATCACAAAGAACTGGATAAATTTCGTTTTTGTTTCCCAGCTAAAACCAAGATGGCTACCGTCTATTCGAGGATTTTACTGATTCTGAAAATTCTAAGGTAAAGTACGTTGTTTTACTTCATCTTTCTTGTAATTCCTTCGCCATTCCTTGTTGTATTTTCACATTGTATATATGATTTTTTGCGTTATTTAACGTTATTACTTTTAAATCGGAAACATGAACTTCTTAAATTACTTTTTTTTTCTTTTTTTTTATGCGTCTGTTCCATAATTTTTATAATCAATAAAATGCACTTAGATATGTAGTTTTCTCGTATTCAAATTGTGTAAAATTTCGCTAATTGGTATTTACATTATTAAACATATATCATTTTGTGCTTATATTATTAATTATTAATATACTACTTTGCTCATGACACTCAGAAATATTTGCGGATCACAACCCATTATTATAAAAATTATTAAATTATTATTAACTTATGATATATGTTCTTTTTTTTTATGTTTCAGTAAGTACAAGTATTTAATAAATTGTGTTCATTTAGATAGTTGTACACATCTACACTTTATTTATTATTTTTTTAATTGCCACAGTATTATGTAAATAGTACGAAATGTAAAAGATAATTTTAAAAAAGTATCAGAAAATAATAGATTAGTAAAAAATATTATCAATTTATTTTATTTTTATGACACAACTAGCTTGACCTTTTTTTCAATTATGATTTTGTGAATTTTTATTTTTGTGTTATACTTCACTCTGTTCATATTCAAAAGTTTAACTAAAAAAAAGCCTGCAGTTATGTAACACATGAATTCTATATTCCATAATTATTTATCTGTGTCATAAACAAAATATATTATTAAGATATAATAATATGAGATATAATTAAAGAAATCGACATTTCCGGATTAAAACTAATAACGTTAAAATTATATATACAATGTGAAAATATTAAAAAGAAAAAAAATTATAATAAGAAAGATAAAGTAAACGCAGCGCACTTCAGGATATTGACAAGGTAGAAAATCTTGTCTTGTTATGGCGCGAACTATCTTTTATTATTATTATTATTTAATTTATCTTTCGGAAATGAAAAACAAAATTTCTTCTGCATCTAGATTAAAATAAATCAAAATGGAGTTTTAAAAATAATACATTTTGCAAGCTGGGGAGTTATATATGTTAAAAAACAAAATAAAAAAAAAAATTCTGAAAATAAGAGGGAAATAATTTATTTTGCCTATTAAATTTGACAAAAAAAAAGGGGTTTAAAAATGACTTGTCAATAAGGAGTGCAGTCACTCGTTTTGCCTATTAATTTAGTCGAAAAAAAGAGCGAAAACAGCTTATCAAAAAGGAATGAAAAAAACCCACTCCGCAAGATGGATGAAATTCACTCCTATAGGATAAGTGCATTTTCAATACTGAAAAGGAGTGAAAATACACCCAGTCGGAGTTAAAATCGCTGAATTTTTTTAAGAGAGTAAGTTGATATTGAAAATGAAAAAGTGTATCCGTTTAATATTTTATTAACACCTTTTTAGATGCGTTCGTAATTATATAAATACGTAGCACCTATAGTCGTCGTCTGGTGCGTCCGTCTGTCCGCATATAACAGCACAAAAACTACCCAACTGAATGGTTGGAAATTAATCTATATAATCGTTGCAGAATTTTGGCGAGTCATTTCAACTTTTATGAAAATCGAATCAAAACTTAATAATATATTGATAACAGTTTTCTTGATTCTATTAAATTCTATCATTCGTAATTAATTCAGTAATATCTCATGATAGGTAATGATACTAGATTGCCATGGTGATGACGTCCTATTTAAGATGGACTCCTATTCTTTCCGTATTTCTGAATTTAATATATAGAATTGTAACAAATTTTGTATTCATGGATTTTTGCAGAGTGCAACAGCTATTGCACCAAGATCTGAACATTTATAAAACAGAGTACGAAAGCACCTCATTTGCCACGTTTGACGAACAATTTCCGACTTGTTTATTACTGTAAAAAAAATCTTAACTTTACACATCAGCTATATAAATTAGTTGACGTCATTTTACACGCCCTTATTCAATCGTTTTGCACATCATTGTTTTATCATTTTCCAAGGAGAACATTAAAGGCTAGGTTATCCCATATAATATTCGTTTTTTTAGTTCTAAACGCTATGAAAAAATAGCACATTTCTAAAAAAAAAAGTGTGGGCTTCTTTTTTCTTTCACAAGCTTGCATAATATTCACCCTCCCTTAGGTAAATAGTTCTTGTGTAGGTTTTGTCGCAATTAAATAAAAAAGAAATGCTGAATAATAACATTGAACGGTTTAGTTTTGCCTTTTGACACAAATAACAAGAAAAAACAGCATTTTAACCTTTTTTTTTTCATATTTTAAATAGCAGTGTTTTATCTTGATTTTTAGTGTATTTGGATAAGAGCTGATTTAAAAATAGATATAACTGGCGTTTTTTAATACTTCTTAAACTGCTATTTTTGCTATTATTATTATTATTATTATTATTATTTTCTATATAGTTTAAACACAAGATTGTTTTTTTTTTAGTCAGCTTTCCTGAACTTTCTACCTAACCGATTTTGCTAAATATATTTTTTTTTAAAATGAAAGCTGTTCGCTTGTAGATGTGCCCGCATTAGCTATTTTTAAAAATATTCTCATTTTTAACACTTTCCAACAAAGTTGAAAAGTGTTTACGCATTCGGTTTGTCTGTCTGTCTGTACGCGCTCTAACTCCCGTAAATATACTCGGATCGTTCTGAAATTTTTAGATGTTAGTGACCTCTACCATAGAACGAACGCTATTGCAAATGAAGTTTGTAGCATGTTTAGTTCATTTACAGGGGCAGTCAAAAGTTTTCCGTTACATTACGGCCAAAAGGAAAAAATCGTTTATAATGATTTTTAATGATTTTACATGCTTTCAAACATAATAAAATTGATATGCATTTATCAAGTGCACTAAAATATGCATTCCGTAGAATATGTGCTGCAAAGAATAAATATTATTCATTTACAGGACCACACAAAAGAATTCCGTTACATAATGATATACGGGTGGAGGGAATTTTTTCCGGCGTATTTTAATTATGTTAAATTATTTCATGTGTAATGGAATTTATATACGTCGCTGTGGTTTACTATAACTTATTTCATGTATAATACGAAGTGCATAGCATTTACAGGAACGCACAAAAGTTTTCAGATACTATATTGTATCCGAAGTATTGTACGGTAGCGATGATTGCTGGAAATGCATTTTTAATTATGTTATGCGCTTTTATGTTTCACTATATTTGCGCATTGTATATGATGTGTATAAATGCTGTAATTCATATACAGGGCTACACAAAATAATTCGTAATGGTTACTGGGTATGATTGTAAATTGCTTAAAGGTGGTTTTTAAATGAGTTATCCATTTTTAAGCTGAACTGCATTTTGTTTACTAAGAAATGTTTGTAGATAAAATTATAAAACATAGATAAAATTATATACAGCGTCACGCAAAGAATTGGATACATGGCCGTCTATAAAGGATAATTTCTGAAAATGTGATTCCAGTAGTTTTAAGAGTGTTTTACTTTGAATTAAACTTTAGCTAAATAGTGGCGTGTAATAAAGGTAATAGGTTAACTACAGGGTTATACAAAAGTATACAAGTATGTTTCCATCTATTAGTATAAAGTGCTGAAAGAGAAATTTCAACCTGTTATTCGTTTTCTTGCTAAACTGAATTTCCCTATTGTATAGCATATATATCAACCTACAGATCAAATACAGAGCTGTTCAAAAGAATTGGAATACATATTTGATATGGATGGTAACTGCTGAAATCAGTTTTTCAAATGTTTTATGCGTTTTCTAAAATGTTTACTTAGTTCTTTTATATACATTATTTCCCTAAATAACGAAGTTTTGTTAAAGCATACAGGAAGTGTTGGAAAGTGTTTCATAATCTATGCTTAACGCATGATTTTTCTTACTTGTTATATTTTAGTTTTAATTTTATAAGTCTTTTGTGAAATTTCTTAAATTGTGGTAATCGGATTACTTCCATTGTTTCAGATAGAAGAGAAGTAATAAAAAATATTCAGACACATAACTTTTTGGACGTATTTTTTCATTTGCAAGTTATTTTCGGCACGTGTACTGAATCTTTCTAAGCGAATAAAAATTCAGATTTATTGCGACATCACGAAAATATATTGTCTATTGGGTTTACTTTATCTTTATGCAGGGACCGACTTATGAAGAGGCATGCGGGGCAACTGCCCCGGGCCCCCCTTTTTAGGGGCCCCCCATGAGAGTAGCTAGGATTTTCATTAAAAGGTACCAAATGATTAAAATTAGCCAAAGTGGCCAAAATTCATATATTTTCAAACACTTAGGAAGGGAGTACATTCCCCCTTCCCCTCCCTGCTTCCAGTACCCTCTCCACCCATGCAAAAAGCAAGCTATATCATTAGAAAACTAATGATTAATATTCTATTATGGCAACTTAGTATTCTATTATTTTCAAAAGAAATTCTTTATTAACATTTTTCTCGTAACATGGAAAGTTAAAACCATTAATTATGACTAATTTGGGGCATTTTCTTTTAGACATCTTATAACGTGCGTAGATAAGCAAAGTAAAAGTTTGCAAAGTAAAAGTTTGCAAAGAAATACTCGTATCAACCAATCTATCATTTTTTTTCTACTATTATCGTACTAGTATTTTTTCTTAAAGTTGTGACCATTTTTTTGTGACACTCTGTATACAGATGTGAGCAGTACCGGGAACAAAATTTATGTATGTAATACAATACGTATGAAGTTTAGTACTAGCAACTTCCACATTATTTACAAAAAAAAAAAAAAAAAAAAAAAAATCTATAGATAGATAGAAGGGGGCCCCCCAGAATGATTCTTGCCCCGGGGTCCCCCATAGCCTAAGTCGGGCCCTGTCTTTATGCATTATGACTTTATTAGTCTTTTCATTACAATTAAATAGAAAACAGGAGCGTCAACTTTTCAAAAATATTGGGTGGGCTCAAAATTTTTTGAGTAAAATAGTACATATAATTTCGCCCCTTAGTGTGTATGTGTGTGGAAAGAGAGAGAGAGGTGGGGGTGTGGAGGGAAGAGCGAATGACTACAGATGATAATTCGAAATTAAATTATGTTTTTTCTAAGCAAATTCTTAAATTATTATAATTTAATTATAATTTTATAAATAATTTTATTAAATTACATTCTTATAAGTTCTTCCTTATAAACACAATAATATTTATTTTAAATAATATCAGAATTGCTACGTATTGATAGAGAAAAAAAACTACATGCCAAGAAAAGCATACATTTTAGTCACCTGTAAGGGCTTAATCAATTCAAGGTATCAAAACAGATGGAGAAATATGCAGGAAATTTGTTTTTGTCAGAAATTTAACTATACATCCGCTGAAAGGGGGGGGGCGGGGGTCAGTGCTCCTGTAAGTCTAATGAGATGTCCTTACTATTTTTCAAATAAATTATTTTGAGAAAATTACTTAAACTAAATTTCGTTTCAGCGATTAAATAAATAAATAAGTAAATTGCGAATTAAATCAATTGAAATTGGGTGGGTCCTGCGACCCATGGGTCCATATAAGTTGGCGCCACTGATAGAAAATATATTTTTATTTGAATATACTGTGGATAAGCATAAAGTATGTTTGAAAAGTTTGGGCCGGTGGCGTTTGCTTAGCTTGAAATGCATTTTTACATTAATAAAACTAAGGAGAAAAATTGATATGGATTGTGTCAACATGATGTAATTTTCCCTGATTTTTCATTTCTTAATTTTAACCCTTTTTACACTACACGAAATAACATACAGTTTGTAAATATTTTTTTAATGTATTTGGTAGGAGTCAGTTAACTTTAAAGAAATGCATTGTACTCTAAAACAAAAAATCTACAATTACTTCATGTGAGGCAGTGTTTTAAACACAACAGTTGCTTTTTTTTCTTCACTACACCTAAACGTAAGATGTCTTTGAAATTTTTTTTCTGAATGTTAAACAATAGTCTACTTTTTGAATGAATGCAGTTGTCTCCTTTACCTGAATAATGACAATTTGTCTCTCGCCACCCATGGACTGTCTTTTTCAATTCGATATATGATATATATCGCAGTTAACGATTTTTAACGATATTTCCCTTTATTGATCGCTGAGCTATTTCGGAAATTGAAAACTGAGTAATATATATATATATATATCTTCATCATTTGTATTTATAGATATCATTTGTCATTTTTAAAAAGCATTTTTCTTCAATACAAACCTTTCAATAATATAATCTTCATGCTGTTTGTTTTTATGAAGTTTTTAAAAATGAAACACAGATCAAAATTCCGCCCTTTTTGACGGGTGTGATATACTAGTTATTAGTATTATTTGTTTATCTGAGCTACAAAGTGCGATTTCTCCCCATTTGCAAAAAACCGTTGGTACTCAAAAATTGCATGATTTTTTTCTCACGTAATCCTTTTACTAATATGTTAAAATATCCCTACCGGCTCGGCCAACAGGCGAAGATAGATTTCGAAGTTAAATACCAATGTCACCAACAAAAACTAAATCAAGATTAGAGATAAACCCAGTTTAGCAAATTTATCTGGCCGCTTTTGACGAGTTTTTTAATTTCATTTTTCTGTAAGAGCTGGTTTTATCAGAATCATGTTAACACGATAATTTTTTCTTCAACCCCTACTTTGTTTAATTTGTTTTTGCTGTAAGAGTTGTTCCTATCAGAACTCAATATAAAAGTTGTAGATAGTATTAAGAAGGTTTATAATAAGTTTACGTGAATTTGATATCTTGAGAATCGACGAAGTTATGAATTTTTTCTCCCTAAAACCCTATTTTTTACGCCCCTCGAGCCCATTTTTAATTTTATCGAAAATCTGTGATACATAAATTTTTGGCCCTTTTCCTAGAAGTAATAATAACTTTAAACTGATTTGATATGTAAGAAGTTATGAAGTTTTTTTTCGGTTTTCACAAAATCCCTCCCTATTTCCAACCCCTTGGTCCTATTTTTCCATTACGAACTTGACCGAGACTTTCTACCCCTTGATTTTATGTATCAGTTTGAAGAGATTTGTGCAAAATTATGTAAGTTTTCGTGTCCATAAAAAAGTGATTTATATATATATATATATATATATATATATATATATATATATATATAACCAATAATTAAACATAACCTACCACCATCAAAAACCGTAATATTATGAATTAAAGCTGTAAGTATATATATAAAAGATTAAATCAATTATAAGAATTATTCTGGAAGAAAAATAAGAAAGTGGACACCGACAAATAATGGAAATGCTTATATATTGAATTACGTTTTCAAGGGCACAGAATTCAATGATATAAGCAAAATGGTTGTTTTCTGTGGGAAAAATAAGCTAAAGCTAAAAGTTATTTTCCCCTGTGCCCAAACAACCACTAAAATCAAGTGAATTGATTAAAAATGAAAACAGAATAGAAACAAATAATATGAAATGGAAAAAACAATAAAACCTATTTAAATATTTATAGGATATAAAATGAAATAATAAACACCATACCGATTAATATTTTAGAATAAATCCACGCGCACATGGCACCCATATCGTAAAGATTAAGGTTAATAAAACAGTTAAGAAATCACAGTAATTGATACCATAGGATGCAGTTAATACATATTGAAATAAATGTTAAATAACTTTTAATATAATATAAAATAATATAAATAGAAAGTAATTACATAATTAAAATGTACTATTAAATTAATTAAAAAACGTTAAACAATATCGTCAAAATTTAGCTAAAAATTCCCCCTGGTGTAGTAAATTATAACTGAAATGTAGCTGGAATAAGTAAATCTAGAACTTATCGAAAAAAAAACAAACACAAATTGTGGTGCTGCCATCTAGTATTACTTTTATGATTTAATTGATATATATATATATAGATAGATAGATAGATAGATAAAGTTTAGAACTGGGGGTGGTTTTGGGTTCTAGGGGTCATGATCTGCGTAGATCTGCAAAAAGTTTTCAGAAATTCCAACATAAGGGAGAATGTAATAGGTAGTATTTCTTGCGAAATTTACCTGAATGTAGATATTTTAATATTTCTATGGAAGCAGGGTTATAAAAACCCGGGTTTTTTATTTAAAAAAAACAGTCCGGTCGGGTAGCTGGGTGGGTACCCGGGCAGCTACCCACGACAACCCGTGAGGTTGTAAAAAACCCAGCCCGGGTGGGTAGCTGGGCGGGTATCCGGGAAGCTACCCACTACAACCCTACATGGAAGTAATATAATTTGAAAATGCTTTTGCTGAATAGAGGTGTCTGCTAAGGAGTGTTCATTATGGAGGTTTCACTGTACTGTGTATATAGTTTTCTTTTAAACTGTAAAGAATAGTGATTCCAGATGTTAGGCATAAAGTTTGTTTCACCTATTTAAATTTTAGAATTAGTAAAATTTATTATATGAACTTTAAAAAGTTTACTGTTTTACTTCAAAGGTGACTAAAATAATAAAAGAGATGTTACAAGTTAGAAGTATAAATTTTATTTAAAACCTCTTAGTACTTACCAGATTTCTAAAGGTCTTCATCAGAGAATATTTTAATAACTAATTGCTGTTTATTTATACAAATGCGTCACTTCATTTTGAAAATGTCACCTTTTAAGTAAAACAGTGAGATTTTTAAATTTCATATAATATATTTTACGTTTGAATCAAGGTGAAATATTTCGTTTTGTTTTGTGATATTATTTAGAATTAGTTTTAATCGTAATTTAATATCTTTACTACTCAGTATTAATGTAATATTAAACTGGTGTCCAAAATTAAGGACCAGTCACAAAATGCTAATTTTTAAGTAAGCGAATACTCAAAAGTAAATAATATAATTAAAATAATTATTATCCCTACAACACTGCTAGTCCATATAGCATCTCATTCATGTCACACATGGTCACAAGTGTCACAGTCACTACGGTGAAACAAAAAATAGGAAATTCCACACGTCTCATTATGAGTCTCAAATGATCACTATATGTGACTCCAATGAGACGTCAATGTGACTGCTGCTTTGTGACGAGTCACCAGGTGACTTTACAATGTAGTTACATTGTGACTCTCATGTGACTATCATTTTTAGACTCAATTTCAAAGTCATCATGAACGTTACATTATGATAAGTCACCAAATAATATCACATTATTCTCACATGGTGACTTTTCACAAAAGAGCACAATGGTGACTTCACAGTAGTCTCTCTGTCACCTGAAAGTCATTATGTGACTTTAATGTGACATTATTTGGTAACTTATCACAATGACTTTGAAATTGAGTCTACAGATGGCAGTCATATGAGAGTCACATTGTAACTACATTGTAAAGTCACATGGTGACTCGTCACAAAGCAGCAGTCACGGTGACGTTTCAGTGGAGTCACATATAGTGATCATTTGAGACTCATAATGAGATGTATAGAATTTCCTATTTTTTTGCTTCACCATAGTGACTGTGACACTTGTGATCATGTGTGACATGAATGAGATGTTATATGGACTAGCTGTGCTGTAGAGATAGTAATTATTCGAATTATATTATTTCCTTTTGAGTATACGCGTACTTGAAAATTAGCATTTTGTGATTGGTCCTTATTTTGGACTTTAGTGTATGAATTATAACTGAATTAAGGTACCAGTAGTGGGCCACTTAAGGACATCTATCTAATTATTATTAGAATATTAGTGAATCCCAAAATGTATATACATTTTTTTTTAGCTTAGTGTTAACCTTCATGTATCAGAATAAACATTCAAAGTTTAAAAATATATTATTCGGGAAAAATGAAAAATAAAAATATTCTCTTCCTCTATACTCCAGTAGTGGGCCTAGTAAATTTCTGATGTATGAATTTTTATGTTTTCAGCTTATTCAACAAATTATTTACAATGTAATACAGTATATCAACAGTAGTTTAATTTAAAATAACACATAATATTAAAGATACAATGTTTTAAATAAAAACTTAATGAAATCTCTAAGAATTTACCAAAAAATCTGTTTTGAAGACACTCTAGAAAATAAACAAATGTACCTGCAGAAAAAAAGAACTATTATTCCAAACAATTTATAGAACGTTAACATTTGAAGATGTTAGCCAATCAGACTTCTTTCAGTCGTTTTCAAGAAATGCATTTTGGGCTTGTTTTTAAACTTTAAAAATTAGTGGCCCACTACAGGTACATTTACCGCCTTTCTTCTCAAATTTGATTCCAGAGCAAGAGTTTTAATTTATTTGTATTATTTCGAATTTTGGACATCGAAGCATATCATTCTGTATTCGGAATCGCAAGTATGTTCTCTTTAAAATGGAAAAGACTGGAAGTCAACATATGTGGACTTAAGGAATAAAACGATTAAGCTAGAAAATGAGACTGAGATGGTTATTTTAACAGTTGAATCATATATTACAAAAATAAATAAAAAGATAAATAAATAAATAAACAAGAAAAATTTATGTGGAAACTTTGAGACTGAAAAACTAAATTTTCAATAGCAGAAATCATTTATTTCATTTTTTTTTTTTCATGCAACATATCCATGCAAAATAAAAAATAACTTTTTTAGTGAACATAAGCCTAAAAAAAGTTTTTTTTTTAATGTCTTCTAAGAAAAATAACTGGAAGAAAATCTTTTATTTATGAAAATAAGTTTTTTATTTCCAAAAATTTCAATTATTCCAGAGAAAAAAATCAAAAATTCTTCAAACCTGATTTTTTTCCACCCCTTCAAAATTTATGCAAATTTTACACCACAGTGCAAAGTTCCCAAGTATTTTTCATGGGAATATCATATTTTGGATACACATTTTCACGTTTTGTGTATAGTTGTACAAAATTCACAATAAATCAATGAATTATTTGTCTCAACTACACGCTATAGAAATGAAATCGCCTGAACAGCTATCGAAATGGCTAAGATTGTGACAACATAGTTCGAAATAACTATTGTTTAAGTTTGACGAAATATAACACTTTATGATTAATTTTTCTCATAATTATTAGTTTATTTTTCAGAATTGTGTATCACAATTTGAAAGGAAACGCGTATTCATAAAACTGAATTACTTTACTACGAATGCGTCTGAATGTCATAAATTCATGGAATTTTCACTCTGCCCAGGCCGTCAAGGTGCTTACGGAATATGAATAAAACGTGAAATAAAATACTAATAGTTCATGCGTCATCGGCAAACATGACGACAATCTTTGCTGGAAATATCTGTCTGTTATGTTAAAAAGTAAAAATATGCCCGTGAGTAATACTGATGTCATATCAACGGTAGCAACGACCTAAACAATCATTTTCATTTTTTGTTTTTTTACTTCTGAACATGCACAATTAATACACCAAGTCCTTCAAGAAAATTTAACTAATCAAAAGTGTAGGAAACCATAAATAAGAAAATGTGCTGCAAATAACTCTATCCTTCGTCTTTTGGAGCGGGAATTTTAGTTTTTGTTGGATTATTTTTTTCTCTTTTCGGCCTGCTATACATATATAATTATTTACATAACATACAGGCACATATATTCATATTCAATAAGATATTTCAAAAATAGGCAACCGACACTGCGCTCTATTTTTTCTTTTAAAATCTAATAATGATAAAATGTCGAAGAAAATACCAGTAAAACATCAAAATTTTCTCAATGCTATCAATATTACATTAAAATACAGAGTGATGCAAAATGAATGGGATTGCTAATGTATTTTGTCCCATTCATTTTGCATCACCATGCATTTGTAAGACCAATTTTTCTATTAAATTGGTGCAACGTTATTTATATATGCCATGCAAAATCAATAAATGGAATATTTGAGCGTTATATTGTACTCAAAATAATTTGATATTTGGTTAATAGGTTGGGCTTTATTGAGATGAGGAGATTACATTATTTAGACAGATGAGTTTAAGCGTCTCTGTCTGTCTGACTATAATAACATATGTTGGTTGGTTTAAAAAGCTACTGACTTATCTTGTCGCTTATTATAATGTGTATATGTCTTTTCTGATAAGCAAGTAAATAAATAGAATGCTAAAATTCCTCTTTAAAACTTAACAAGTAAGAAAAATCATGCGTTTAGCATAGATTGTGAAGCACTTTCCAACACTTCCTGAATGCTTTAACAAAACTTCGTTATTTAGAGAAATAAGGTATATAAGAGAACTAAGTAAACATTTCAGAAAACGCATGAAATATTTGAAAAACTTATTTCTGTAGTTACCGTATATAATCAAATATGTATTCCAATTATTTTGAACAGCCCTGTATTTGATCTGTAGGTTGATATGTATACTATATAATGGGAAAATTTAATTTAGCAAGAAAACTCATAACAGGTTGAAATTTCGCTTTCAGCAATTTATACTAATAGATCCAAACATAATTGTATACATTTGTACAACCTTGTAGTTAACCTAGTACCTTTATTACATTTATTACCTTTATTAACATTCTTTGCGTGACCCTGTATATCCTTTTATCCATGTTCTACAAACATTTCTTAGTAAACCAAATGCAGTTCCGCGTAAAAATGCATAACTCATTTAAAAACCACCTTTAAGCAATTTGCAATCATACCCAGTAACCATTACGAATTATTTTGTGTAGCCCTGTATATGAATTACAACATTTATACACACCATATACTATGCATAAATATAGTGAAACATAAAAGGACATAACATATATAAAAATGCATTTCCGGCAATCATCGTTACTTCGGACACAATATAGAATCTGAGATCTTTTGTGTGTCCCCGTAAATGCACATGCACTTCGTATTATACAGGAAATAAGTTATAATAAACCTTAGCGACGTATATCAATTTCATTATACATGAAATAATTTAACATAATTAAAATACACCGCAAACATTTCCCTCCACCCCTATATCGTTCTGTAACGGAATTAATTTGTGTGGCCCTGTAAATGATTAATAACTATCCTTTGCATCGTATATTCTACAGAATGCATATTTTAGTGCACTTGATAAATGTATATGAATTTTATTATGTTTGAAAGCATGTAACATCATTAAAAAACATTTTAAACGATTTTTTCCCATAGGCCGTAATGTAACGGAAAACTTTGGACTGTCCCTGTAAATGAACTAAACATGCTAGAAACTTCATTTGAAATAGGGATCGTGCTATGGTAGAAGTCACTAACATCCAAAAATTTCAGAACGATCCGACTATATTTACGAGAGTTAGAGCGCGGACAGACGGACAGACAAACCGAAGTCAACCGAAGTCAACTTTTCAACTTTGTTGGAAAGTGTTAAAAATTTAAGTTACACTTAATGTGCTTTATTATACTTTAACACTTTGAGGTCTAAGCCCCAGTGCCACTTGGGTGCCGTTTTCGATGATACGAAATAAGTCCGGGAGTCTCTTGGGATCAAATTTTAACTCTCTGTGCTGTAAAAGTACCTAATATATATGTTCGAGGTCTTTACAGATATTATTTAAGAACCTGTTATTTAAATATATATACCGGGTGTCCTAAACAGCACTGACTAATTTTAAAATTCAATAACTTGGAAACTGTGACAGATATTTAAAAAATTCTTGCAGGGGGTTATGCATAAAGTCAAAAGATATTTACAGTGATTTTCGATTTTAGTTCGAATTACAAACAACTGATGGCGCTGTAAGCAATAGGCGCTAAATACAGGCTCGATTTTTTGAGCTTTCTCTTCTATCATGCGGAAAAAGGAGGTTAAAATGTATTGAGTGGGTCTCGACGTACCAAAAATCGAGCCTGAATTTAGCGTCTATTGATCGCAACGCCATCAATTGTTTGTAATTCGAACTAAAATCGAAAATCACTGTAAACAAACTTTTGACCTTATGCATAACCCTCCTGCAAGAATTGTTTAAATATCTGCCACACCGTTTGCAAGTTATTAAATTTTAAAATCAATCAGGTTTTTTTGACACCCGGTATATAGGTGACAGCGCTAAATAGAAGTAAATATATGAAAATATCTAGAATCGGAGCTTAATTCGAACTTATTGTGAACCTTGTGGTGTTGTTCATTGTGCTTTGAAATGTAGCACACAAAAGCAAATTTTACTAAACAATGTTTATATACAAATGAAATAATAAAATTGAAATCACAAGTATATGAATAAATTGGTAAAGTTCTAAAGATGAATTAGAAATGAACATAGGAAACCAGTATGTAAAATAAGAAACTATGAATAACTCACAGAATCTTCAAATTCAAATCACAGAAATTCAAATCACAAATCAAAAATCACAGAATTCTTCTAAATTTTGTCCTTTTAGGCTTAATGCCGACAAAATTGGATGAAATAACGCATCTTCTATGAATGAACTCACAAGCTCCTTTGAAGATTCTGTGAGTTATTCATAGTTTCTTATTTTTCATACTGGTTTCCTATGTTCATTTCTAATTCATCATTAGAACTTTACCAATTTATTCATATATTTGTGATTTCAATTTTATTTCAGCATTCTAATGGCATTGCTGCAAATGCGCATGTTATTAAGTATGTTATTTTTAGTTTAGTCTTACAACCTTATTATTCTAGCATTTTTAATGGTACTCTCTTTATCAAGTAAAAGGTAATTTTAGCTTGATAATTATTATAGCTTAGTTTTAGCTGTTTAATTTCACTTTGTTCATTTTAATACAAATGAAACCTATTTTCAGATATTTGTGGAACATTCGAGTACGTTTATATTCAAGTCTATGTAAAATTTTATGTTTAAAAATGTTTTGTTATACGGAAATTTTTTTAAAATGTAAAAAACATGCTTTTTTCAGTAAAGTGTCATTAAATATTAATTCTAAGTACATTTAAATAGTTCTTTGTGTATGAATAAGAACAGTTTGAAGTTTATAAATAAAAAAAATATTAAAATACATATAATCTAAATATTAAAAAAAAAAAAAAAATCATGAAAAGTACCAAATAACCTCAGTCCTGAGGGAGATGTGCGGTTGAAATAGCCCAGACCTCAAAGTGTTAAAATATGTTTAAAAACACTAAAAGATGTTAAACTACATTATCCAAATCCTAGCACTTTCAACTATTTTATATATAGACATTAGTAACATCAGTTTTGTATTTTTGTCCCTGAGAATGACTATGCATATAGTTAAAAGTGCTAGGAATTTGATAATGTAGTTTAACACCTTTTAATGTTTTTTATCATCTTAAAGTTATAAAGTACATTATCAGGGGGTCGTACTTGTCCTGAAATTTCAAGACCAGGAAATCCTTCGGTACCAGTATTTTCTTATCGAAAATCTCTTCTTAAATATGGTGAAATTTCGCGCGTTTAACCTAGATTTATTTTTCTATAAAAAATTACTGATATTTTTTCTGAAAAATTCCCTGACGCGTGAGATCCCTGCATTATGTGTAATTTTAATTACCCGACTGAAAAGAAGGGTTATGTGGATTTCTTTATACCCTCGAAACATCCCAACGGCTGGATGGATTTTAATGAATGAGGTCTCTATCAATTTGTCTTAACGACCCGATGGTTATAGGCTAGGTTTTGTTTTTATAAATTCAAAATGGCGGCTGCAAAATACAAAATGGCGGTAGAGATGAAAAAGAAATTTACGCACCCTATTGAGTGGCATATCATTGGATAGGTCTTTCAAAATGAAGACGATATTTCATTGACTATTTTACAGTCAGGGACTCCGTTAAAATATTATACAACCTGGAAGTTGTGTATGTAGGATCTCTAGCTTTACTGCAACTCTAAATAACCATCATAGACATCTATAGACCTCATCAAAACAGTGTTTATAGATAGGAACTAACAATTAAACACAACTTAAAAGTTATCATTACAAGTAAATAATAATTAAAAATAAATGGGTAAGTAATATAAACAAGTAATATAAAAAAATATTTTAAGTCAATTTCTACTTAGGTCAATGAGAGAATTTTTTTTCTTCCATTCTTCTTTATTCTTGAGTGGCGCTTAAAATGCCTTGATCAAGAAGAGGGCTCCCTCGGTCTTAAAATACCTTGATCAAGAAGAGGACTCTCTCGATTATTGAAAATTAATTAATTTAATTTAATTAATGAATTAATATTTGAAAACAAAAACTGGATTAACATCAAGTGTCATCCACTACAAGTTTAAAAAAAGGTATTTGAACTTGAGTGGATGAATAATAAGTATTTTATTAACGATTGAAAATTTTAACAAGATATATATACCGAGAGTGTGAGCCAATAGTAGGAATTGAAAAAAAAAAAAAATAGTTTCCCATTGATGAGAAATAATTAATTAGTTTGCGGGTTTTTTGATTTTTTAAATTTAATTGTTTATATAAAATCAAAATAGACTAGAAAATAAACTTTTTTCCAAACAAATTTAATTTAAAGAAGGCCATTGACGGCGAGCGAGCCCTATTCCTCCTCCTGAAGTGGGATTATGCCTGTTGGGTGAATCTTAAGCAGTCTCTTACTTTTTTGAAACGATGAAAATTTGTTTTTTTTTCTTTTTCAATAAATACATATAAAATGTCGAATAGTAATTTATATATTAATTTTATAAATTAATGCATTAACAAACAAAGAAATTTCTGTTTGTTGGTGATTTTATTTCAAACTAAATAAAAAAACATGAAAAAGAATTATCGACCCTCTAACTTTCGAATGCAAATTCTGGAAAAAAATCAAAAACCCGTGTATAAGTCGACCCCCTAACTTTTTACTTCAATTTTGCACAAAATCAAACCAAAGATTTCACTTGCCAATGCGAAAAAGTAGTTAAGTAAACAAAAACAAATCATTGATTTTTTTTTTTTTTTTTTTTTTTTATGATACATTATTATTATTTGTATATATTTTATATATTATTTTTTTATTCATACACATAAAAAGCCATAATTTTGTAGTATTCGAAGTTTTAGTTTTTGCTTTTTTAACTGACTCGCGTATAAGTCGACACCCCAAATTTGCTTACCGAAACTTGTCAGAAATTCCTCGACTTATACGCGAGTATATACGTAAGTAATAATAATTTTATTGCTGTAAAAAAATAATTTACTTTATTTCCTTTTATTTTCAATATGCATTATTATGTAACAAGCTACTAAGTAATTTTTTGTTGCATAACAATATGCATAACTTGAATAGTTTATTAACCTCTAAAATTGCAAACCTTAAAATGTTTAAAATAACGAGATAATAATTTCCTCATTCTCAGCCTGTATCGCATAGCTGGGTATTGAGCAATATTGTTAAGTAATACCGAGTAGTCTGCAAATGTGACAGTGAATATCGTTTAAAATTATTTGTAACATGAACAAATTATAAAAAATAAAAAGTTTAAAATGATTTATTGAAAAGTGAAAACTTTTCCTTGCTCGCGCTCAAAGTTTGAAAGAAGAAAGCAAAACAATCCTAATACCTTTCCCAGAAGCTGTGAGTTTTGATTGGGCCAACGCTCCCGCGAGCGGCGCAGATGGCGTCAGTGGGTGGAGAATTCGTTCATTGCGAGATCAAAACTGAACTCGGAGCGAGTGATAGAAGTTTAGCAGCATTTACTTTAGCAACCATCATCTGTGGCGCCCGGGCGCCGTAAAGACCCTCCGGTCAAGTGTATGAATCAGGTTTCGCGTAAATATTCAGGCTGGCGTCAAAAATGTGCAATACTAAACAATTTTGGGAAATAAACATATTTTGAGATGCTGATTATTCCACGAATTTGCCCGATTAGGCTTAATGTCCGATGACGATGCGTGGGCCTGTAAATGCCGGCTAACCAAAAAAGGGTGTCAACAACACCAAAAGTATCTGAGTGTGTCTGTTATATCAAGGCTTTTCGCCTACTCCATATTTGTGTTTATTTTTTTCATGAATTACAACCACGCCAAAAACTTTCATTCAGTGACTTCAAATTATTTACCTGTACACGTAAGCGTGGAACTCTCTTGCCGTTGCCAGACGCGGAAACCCCGGCCAGCGGAGCAGACGAATTTACGTAGTGTGAAATTGAAAGTTCTTTAATCGATTTGTTGTTGTGTTATCGTTATTAGCTCGATGGAGCTAATAATGGAGAATAACCATACGAATGGAACAAATGGAGAAGATAGTTTAATACAGTACGAGTCAAGTCTTTACAAGTTTAAAGGTAATTATTATTATTTTATTTTGCCATGCGTGTTTGACAGATCGATATAAATCTTTGTTTACATACATCAGCTGTTCATTGATGTCTGTTCTTAAAAACATTGTGATGGAATATTAATGAACAACAATTAGAAATGAATATATTTTGTATGAAAATTAATGTTGTGACTCACATTAAGGATTAAAAATTAATTGACGCATTGAAATTATTTACTTGCTTAAGTTAACATAGACTTTACAGGGTCTATGATAACACTAGAAACGAGATGTTTATTTCTAGAAATGCTTGCATTTTATGTATGTAGAAGCTAAATAAAACTGCTCATTGATTCATGAATAATTAATATGATATAAATATTGCAGCATTTAAATTTCATATTTCTATTTATTATATATTATTTATTACTGCCGGAGTCTGCAGTATTTGTTTTTCGCACCCTATTTAAAAAAAAAAAAAAATGTATTAAAATACATTTAAAAACATTATTTTTATACATTATTTTTAGCTCATGTTTAATATTAGTTTCTTAACGAATAAATTGATTAGATCTATTTTCATTTAGTTCGTCTGTATCAAACGTTAACCCTCTGTCTACCAGAAGGGTCCAATGGACCCGACATGTACATTCAAAATATTTATTCAAACCAGAAATTTCTTCAAAACAAACTAAATTTATAAATCAGACAATAATAAGTTAAATAAACAAATTAAATAGTTTTAAGTAAAAATTCTGGTGTAGAATGTTTTTATAAAACTTGAGTACAATTTTCGGTAGTTCTAGGGTTAAATGAATTTAAAATTTACATATGTTGGCGTTAACTTAAAAAAAAAGAATCTTATTATTATTATTATTAATGTAAACAATTATTGATTTTAGTAAATGTTAGGTATTCTAGTTGTATTTTACTATTTGTTTGTAGTTCATTATTATTTTTAATCGATAACTACTTAAAATCACCCGTTTAATTTAGCGATCATGGAATTTATTAAAATTATTTGTTGTTGAGATTTAATAGTTAAATAGATTCGATTATTTTTTTCCATTGTTGTTATGTATTATTATTTTACATTCGTATATTTCTGTTTTAACTAAGTTTAAGAGTATATATTTAAGTTTAAAATTCATCACAATATTTATGAATAGACGATATTCTTTGAAGGAATTTATTGAATGACGTTAATGTGTTTTGATGTATTTGAAGTGATGAGTCAGCCATGTTAGCAGAGATGTTGCCACTATTTTTTTCCTTTATTTGGATATTCAATGAAATATAATCAGGTTGATTCTTGATCACGTTTCCTTTCCCTCAAACGAAGGTATTTGTATTTCTTTCTATGACCTGCCGTATTCCAGGTCGTATTCATTCTTCATTTAAATTTTTTTAAAGTAAAAATTGTTTTACAGTGAACGTGATCCGTTGAGGCTTTTTCTTTCCCTTTTTTCCTTCTTCTTTTTCTTTTTTTTTTTAAAGACCATTGTTTCAAAAAATTTATTTCTGTATAGGTAGAGATGCACGAATTTCTCTATTTACATATTCTTCAGTGTATTAACCCTAGTCTGCACGAATTTTTCTTTTAGAAGTATGTTTTTTCTACACATATTTAGGATTAGATACCAAAAAGTTTAAATATAATTTCTTCGCCTTATTAAATAGTAGACTTCTGTGTTAAGTGGAATATTTTATTTAAATATAGTGGTTTCTTGGAACTGAATTTATTTATTAAAAGTTAAAATTTAATTGATTCATAAATACATTACTGAGCAGTGTAGGGTTGAAAATGTTTAATTATGAGCTTTCAGCAGTGGTGGATTCGTACATTACCTCCTGGTGGAGTTTCTACATCTCCCTTTTGGAGAAGGGGCTGGTGTCATACTGGGGTTGTTCCCAGCAGAGTTGCCAGTTTGGCTTCTGTTTTTATTTAGGAGTTCCGAATTCATGCATTTTTTTTTTATTTATTTAGTGCCAAATTTGTGATTATCTAAAGTAAAAATTCTGAATTTCCGGTATGAATTGAGAATTTATGAAGTAAAAAAATGAAACCAATCTGGCAACCCTGCTTCCAGGGAATTGTTAATAAGCATAAAATCTCAAATCTTCTGGACGGGTCATTTCAATGCCGCCGCCCCGGCCCTCTGAATTCAGCGAGCCCAATTTTTTCTTTTCTTTTTTATGGTCACAATTATTGAGTATTTATCCTTCTTCTTCTTTTTTTTAAAATTTCTTATTCGCAAAGCAGTGGAAAACAAATTAGCTCTTCGATTATCTGTTGATCGAATCCGTGTGTCATTTTCAATAAAGTGATCATATTATGCAGAAATTTAATATATTATTTCCAGCATACTAGAGAAAAATTCTTAAAAGATTCGCAGTAGCATGAGTTTTGCGATCGCCTTTGCGAATAACCTTGCAATTTATGGCCGCTAATTGTGAAAATTAATTTTCATTTTGTTTCAAAATTTCTTTATTTCAGACCAGTTTTTCTGATCTAGACAATTTAAACTTTAACTTTTAAAGGCATTTTTGCCATTGGGCAATTATTTTTCGAGTAATTTCAAATAGATTCCACTGAGTTCCATAGGTGGAGCTCAGTGATAGAATCGTGGTTTCTAAACTCAGACTGACAAAGGCCTCTACAAGGGAAAAATGATGTCTTAGAAATACAGTTACATACATAAAACTGGAGAAAAAAAATATATTTGAAAAAAATATATATATAACTATAATCGCGCTAAAATGACAATTTTTCACTGACATTTCGCTCTGCAAATATACTCAGATTAAGGCCGCTCGGTTTTTAGAATTTTTCACAGCAGTAATGTGTAAGAGTTAGCTCAAAATAAGTAAATAAATAATAAAGACTTAGATTTCGGAAGTTTCATCCATTCCATAAGTTAGCTACAAAATAAGTTACTAGCTTTTTATTCCATGCACATTTATTTGATATGTAGTATATGCAGTTGTATTACTTTTGACCCGACATGCGGAATAATGCTAATAAGTTATATACAGACATTTCACACCGTCATAGTTATATTAAATTTCATTTAAAGCAAGACAAAAGTGTCGAGTGGAATTTGTATCCACGATATCCGTTAACAAGAAACCGGGTGTCCTAAAAAGGGCTGTCTAATTTTTAAATTCAATAACTTGCAAACGATGACAGATATTAAAAAAATTCTTGCAGAAGGGTTATGCAGAAGGTCAAAAGTTTTTTTTTTTTTTACCGTGATTTTCAATTTTAGTTCGAATTACAAACAATAGATGGCGCTGCGATCAATAGACGCTAAATGCAGGCTCGATTTTTGGTACTTCCGGACCCACTCAATACATTTTAACCTCCTTTTTCCGCATGGAAGAAGAAAAAAGGCCAAAAAATCGAGCCTGTATTTAGCGCTTATTGCTTACAGCGCCATCTATTGTTTGTAATTCGAACTAAAACCGAAAATCACTGTAAAAAAAAAACTTTTGACCTTATGCATAACCCTCCTGCAAGAATTTTTTAAATATCTGTCACCGTTTGCAAGTTATTGAATTTTAAATTCAGTCAGTCCTTTTTAGGACACCCGGTAAAATAACGTAATATTAAGATATGTAGAAAAGAAAATAACTCATTTTTTTTTATCAATTATTTTTTCTTTTTTTTTTAACAAAACATATTATATATATAATTTGAAATATTTTTAGAAAATGACATCAGTTCTTTTATTTAAGATTACCTTTGAAAGCACGGATAAAATTTCACACGCACTCACAGAAAAGAAACAAATAATGCAGAGTAAAAATCAATATGAGAGTATCTGAATTTGCAAATAAAAAATAAAAGACAAACCATGCGTAATTTGTTAATCCTAGTGACTTTTTTTTTGTAAAATACTCACACCACGCGCGCGCGCGCGCGCACACACACACACACACATCAATATGCATTAATTAAAAAAAACGGAAATTTATATGTTTCAGTTTCCAATCTTTCCAAATAAACATTGGAAGCCATTGATTTTACTCTGAGCTTGTGAATGACTACTTACACACTGTGATTTAACTTAGAGCTTAAGGGTTCTATTCTACTGCATCATCGTTTAATTCATTCCTGAAAAAATGTTAAAATATCAAATGCCAGCTTTTTTAAATAGCTCTGGAATTAGATACTAAGTTGCCATCTTTTTATCATCGAAATTTATATTTATACTTATATCTTTTCCTTTTCGGTATTCTCAAATTTGTCTTAGTTTGATAAACTTTTGAGCACAAATTAAAATTAAATAAGCTGCAAAATTCGTCAATTTTCAGTCAATCGATTTTAGACAAGCTCAGCTTATTTAAATTTGTGCCTTTTGTCGCTATATCTTGATTTAGAACCTCAATTAACGCCGTGCCCATTATGGCCTAATTACCCAAAAGGTACATGAAGCACGAACTTCCCTTCTGAAATTTATTTTAGGGTTTCAAAACGACCAAATATTTCCATTTTTACACATTCACTCACCCTCCAATTCCCATTTTTATTTTTTACATTGTTTTTTAAATTTAAAAAAAATTCCCGGGGGGGGGGGCAGAAGGAGGAGGGTTTGCCTAATTCAAAAGAAAATACACGGTGCATGAGGAAAATTCTACAGTCTGACAGGAAAATCTCAAAGTTATCAATAGGTATCCCATCGTATGTAATCCCGATTTCCTAATTAGAAACCACACGGATAACTAACTGAACATACAAAATCTATATTTACTACAAATATACGCTGCATCATTTTTATATAATGTGAAAGATAAGAAAAATATCTGTTTAATAAAATATGTGTGAAGTATGAACTCGGCGAAGCCATTCCCTTGAATAATGTTTGTAGCATTGATGATTTTCCATTTATATGTAGAATTTTTCCCATATGAAAGGGCCCCCCAAAATGTCACTGTGTTTCCTCTAGCTTCAGAGCTTAATCGGGGCCTGGGATTACCGTCTCTATTTTCAATATTGAGGCGGTAATGGGCCTGGCCGTTCCGAAAATATCCTGTCGCGTGCCACTTATGACACGCTTGCCATAGTCGCTTCGCCATTCCCGGTTAAAGTTCCACGGTAACCATGAACAATCAGTGTAAATTAATCTATTCTATTGCTTTAACCCTTTCGCGGGTGGTGTCCTTTAAAAAGGGCACCTAATTTTTATTTTATTGGCACCCAGAATATTTAATTAAAATTTTCCTTTTATAACGTACGTGAAAATAAACAAGTTCGAGTCCATCATTTCATCAGTTTATAAACAGAATTACTCCGCGCCGGAAAGGGTTAAATAATTGTAAATAAGGCTGATATGTTAATAAATAAATGATGGAATAGATAGATATTGACAGAAAAATATATCTTTTGTGAGAATTAGTGTCCCAAAAACTTAGAAAAAGTCAAAATTAGTGTAGTGTCCACGGTTCTTTAACTTTTTGACTATAAAAGATTTTTCTATTTTCTATTGAAAAAAAAAACGTCTTTCTAAACTTTCATTCGTCGCATTGTATTAAAAATTAAATACAGTCGTTAAAATTATCTTTCTCATTTCGGTCCCAGTTAAGTGTGGGTTGGGGGGGGGGGGGGAGCTAAGGGTGCTTCATCCATGGGTCCATGGAAGAAAGGAGCCACGACTGTATCTAAATAAATACTAAACAGATGGAAACGAAATTTGATATGATTTTAAAAGTGGAGCAATAATTTCCTGAGTGCAATGTAAATGTACCGATAAAAGTTTCTGGCCTACAGGTAGGAGGGGTATTACTGCTCCATAAGTTTTATTACGAATAGGAATTCATTAAGCTGTTACAGTTGCGGGTCAAGTTGAACAGATCCCAGTACATAAGAACATTCTTAAGCTAGTGTGGCACTAACAATTTGTTTTAAAGTATCAGAAAAATGAAAAGCCTATTTCAGTTTTAATTGCTTAAAAAAGAAGCAAATGCAGAGAATGAAGGGAAACGATTGCATCTCTGAAATTTCAAATGTCCAAGAGCTATTTTTCGTAATGCCCAATAACATTGTAAACAAGAGGTCCTATATCATAGCCTCGGACCCTCAAATGGACAAATTGGGTTGTATTCTCAACACATCGATCACAATTAAAACTATTTTTAAAATGATATTCTCCAAAAAGTTTTTTTTTATTGTGGGGTGGGGGGGGGGGGGGTTCTTACAGCTTTCAAAGTTTACAAATACATCGACTTGCCAAATTTTAAAAAAGTAAGAGACAAGTTTATCTGAAACTAATCTTTTTAAGTTGTTGCAACTCTGTCTTGACCATGGATATTATAATTATACACAGGTTTCACTGCACCACAGTTTTTAATTTTATGTTTTGAAGGTTTTTAAAACAATATTTTTCTCGAATAACGGAGAAAAGCAACAGTGTGAATGGATTTTTGTCATTTTGTAAACCTAAAAATCTAGATCTAGTTAAATCTGAATTTCTAATTCTAAAAGTAATGAATGGTTTTAAAATACAGTTATAAAAAACGAAAATTAAGGTAAATAAAGATAACATAAATGCGGGGAATATCTTCAAAAATATTTCTTTTTTTTTTTCATATGCTTTTACAAAAATAAAAATCTCTTTAAATGCTATAGCTAGCAATCAGAATACATACTGATAATATAAAGCTAAACTTGAATAACTGTTGTGTGAGGGATTCAGATAGGTTATCTCCAAAATGCATTTTCTTATCAAAGCACAACTGCTGCGTTCATTTTTTATGTTATTTTCCATTTAATTTTATCTTAAAATGATTATTTCGCATTCAGGTTTATTTCCTAGATTTATTTCCCATTTATATAATAAAAACAGTCAACAAAATGGAGTAAAAAAATGTAAGTAAAGTTGGTGAGCTATAAATTGGACATTTTAAGAAAAAATAATAAATACCATTATTTATTCAATATTTCCTTTATGATAGTTTTTATTTTAATAAATTAGTTTTATTTTGTAGAATAAATTTGCGCAGTTATTTTGGTAATGACATTTTATATCCAATAAGGATAAAAAGTAAATATGAACTCATTTAATTTTAAATATCCTTAGGTAACTGTCATTAGAAATTGCTTGCTCAAATGTTTGAATCATTTAGAGTGCATTCGGGTAATTATAAGTTGGAATTACCTGCCTTAAGTATTTCTATGTGTGCCAATTTAATTTATTTTTTGTGTTTTACAGTACTATAAATGAATATATATGAATACAGATCATTTTAAGTATGTTCATCTAATTATAAGTGGAACTTCTTCCTCTCTTAGAATATAGAAAATAAATAGAGGCAAACGATTTTTAATGTAGAAGAAAAAAATATAAACGAAGCCGTTAAAATATCAGACTAAAATTTTTTTTCTTATTCTGTTTTATATCAGATACACTGCGCAGCTGTGCTAGCCTTAAATGTGCTTAACATGCTCCTTTTGATTTTTTTTAAATGTTATTTTAATTTCGTGACATTTTATAGTTAAGGAAATGAATTTGAGTTTTGTATTTACATTATACTTTGGGAGGAAATATTCTTCTTAGTCGATTTAATAATAATTATTATTTTCCATGTGATTTCTCTTGATATAGTATTAATTACGACCTAAAAATTTTATACCAGATCAGGATTAGCCAATTTAAGGATATTTTCGAAAATATCAAAAATATCCGACATTTTTATATGTATCTCGTATTTTTTATGTATAATCCGATATTTTCACAATAGTCAATTTACCTCTGATAATAAACATTTTCAAGGATAACCAATTAGAAACTAAAACATATTGTACTTAACATGAAAACTTAATAAAATATTCTCCTCCAACCGTTTGTGGTTTATTCGCAAAAAGATGCGGAGATTCAACAGATTTTAAGGATATTCAACAGGATATAAGATTAGATCGACTTCAAGGAAAGTTTTTCCTCCTGCAGTTCCTTCCGTTTCATTCTAAAGCTATTATAGATGAAAAACACCGTGTGACCACAAAAAGACGCCGATACTGAAAATAGTTGAATGATACGTCTCTTCGGATCTTTACGCTATGTAAAGGTTCCTCACAAAAGTGTTCAGTTTTCTTTCCCATATGGAAAAAACACAAATGAAAGAAATGTCATAGAGGTCGGCTCAATGACTTACTGTGTCACTAAGCAATTTGTTTAATTGGCGTCCCTTTATACGGGGAAAAAAATAGAGATTGTGTCTAGTGTGGCTAACCTAGTGCTGGTCTAAGAGTTTATATATATATATATATATATATATATATATATATATATTCTAGCCGCATTTCGGTAGTAGAGTTCTTTCAGAGGCACAGAAAGCTAAGTTGGGTTCGGGTATAAAGTGTCCTAGTGTGTCTCCCTATGCGTATTTTCAATTAAGTGGTGGGGTAATTTTAGACAGTATTAATAATAATTTGTTATTCTTAATTTATATGTATATAACAATTTTTTTTAATTCAATAATTTCAGTATATAAATTTCATTGATTTCATTTTAAAATCAAATTAACGTTTAATTAATAATTATATATTATTTCTGATTTCTATTCAAAATACGAGTTAGATAACAATATCCACATTTACCTGTATGGACTGATTTATGAGCCGAATAGGGATTTGTGTATAAAATCATTTTAGACAGAGGTATTGCATATGCTGTGGTGGAAAGGATGCACAGCAGTGGACCGACTGTCATCCTCAAATTTTAATAGCATTCTTCATCTTATTAAATATAAGAAATTCTGTTATTAAATAAGGCGACGAATACTATTGAAATTTAGTGGTGACAATGGGCCTACTGGTGCGCATCTTTTCCACCACAAAAAAGGTTACGTTACCTTATTTTTACCTGGAATGTTGTATTAAGAGGGCTATACGAACCGCAGGTTTCGATGATATACTATATATCAATGTTAAAATTACGTTTAAAGGTGAATTTTTATATGTAGAACCAATAATTACGTGGGGCATATTTTCTTAGAGCAGCCATTGTAAGATAAACTGTCTAACTTAGATAAGTTATTTACCTCTTCATTAGAAAGGAACTTTTCTCGTTTTGGTTTAGTTCAGTTTAAACTGCACAACAGGATAGGAAATGAAATAGGAGACAAGCTTACATTTATGCTAAATTTTTTTTATTAAAAAAAGTTATTTTGTTTAAAATTTTACTGTATAAAACATAAAATTTTCTTGATACTTCATATTAAATTCTGTAGTTTTTTTTTATTTTTTTTGCGGATGTAAAACGCAAATTGTATCTGCGTTTTCAAAATTGATCTTCAATTTTGTTACGTAAATAAAAAAAGAAATATATATATTTAGACTATTTTATAATTTTGAATATTGCGTTAATAAATGTTTTATTATATTTTCATGATAAGCGCAATATGCTTTAGTTTCTAATTTATATTAAGTCTGAAAAATTTTATAATCAACAATAACTTGACTATTTTGAAAATATCGGATGTATATAAAAAATATCAGAAATATATCAAAATATCGGATATTCTTGATATTTTCGAATCCTGATGAACCTTGAATCTTGAAATAAACTGTTTAATTAGAATAAACTTGCACATTTGTAGTTTTGAGAATGCATTTTTTCCCATTCTTACTCTATACAAAAATAGGATTTAAACTTTATAGTCCAGGCAATAGGGAATTTTACCTAGCAAAATTAATGGTAGTTCTGGAAATCGGCTTACTTTATGTTTTTTGGGTCGCTGAATCTGAATTTGTAACTTCCCACCAAAATTTCCCCCGGCAACCCCCTCCCCCAAATTTTGGTAAATAGTCCCCCAAAGAAGGTTTTTATTAAAAAAATCAATTTTTTATTGTTTTTAGGGGAAAAGTATCTATAAATTCAGAAAGTAGACAAAATTTGCAACAAATTAGATATATGACATTATGACTTAGGATGAAGGGGAAAGGGGAATCTGCCTCGGAACATGCGCCGCAGTGCTGCGTGGACTAAGTTGCGCAATTCCACTTAACCACTCACACGCTTGCATTCGCCCTCCCATCTCCCCTCCGAACTTTCTCTATAAGGTTTACTTTAAGTTTTTTGGGTCAATGAATCCGAATTTTTAACTTACCCCCCAAAAATTTCCCCCCCGAAACCGCCCCAAAATAGTTGTTTTTAACTTAAATTTCTTATTATTATAGGGGAAAAGCATTACGAAATTCAGAAACTAGACAAAATTTGCAACAAATAGGATATATGACATTATGACGTAGGATAAACGGGAGAGAGGGGGGCTGCCACGGAACATTTCTTGCACGCTTTTCTCAAAAACCAATTTTTTTCAAAAAATCAATTTTTTGGGGGGGTTGCCAGGTGAAATTTTGGTGGAAAGTTACAAATTTAGATTCAGCGACCCAAAAAACATAAAGTGAGTCGAAATCCAGAACTAGGATTAATTTTGCCAGGTAAAACCCCCTATTGCCTGAACTTGCATAACTTAGTGCACGTAGTGCCGCAGTGCATGTTCAGAGGCAGCCCTTCCCCCCCCCCCCCCCCGTTCTTCCTACGTCATAATGTCATATATCCTATTTGCTGGAAATTTTGTCTAGTTTCTGAATTTCGTAATGCTTTTCCTCTAAAACAACAAGAAATTTAAGTAAAAAACAACTAATTGGGGGCGGGGGGGGAGGGGGGTTCAGGGGGGAAAATTTTGGGGGGAAGTTAAAAATTCGGATTCAGCGACCCAAAAAACTTAAAGTAAACCTTATAGAGAAAGTTCGGAGGGGAGATGGGAGGGCGAATGTAAACGTGTGAGTGGTTAAGTGGAATTCCGCAACTTAGTTCACGCAGCACCGCGCGCATGTTCCGAGGCAGATAACCCCTACCCCTTCATCCTAAGTCATAATGCCATGTATCTAATTTGTTGCAAATTTTGTCTGCTTTCTGAATTTCTAGATACTTTCCCCCTAAAACAATAAAAAATTGATTTTTTTTAATAAAAACCTTTTTTGGGTGGCATTTTATCAAAATTTGGGGGGGGGGTTGCGGGGGGAAATTTTGGTGGGAAGTTAAAAATTCGGATTCAGCGATCCAAAAAACATATAGTAAGCCTTTTTCCAGAACTACCATGAATTTTGCTAGGTAGAGCCTCTATACGGTCTCTATTGCCTGGACTATTAAGTTCCGAAAAATATTCTTCTCATAAAATTTGTTTGAAACTTATAGTGTAGCCCTTTTGAACGAGAGTCCTCTCACCAGTGCCCTTCTCTGTGCCAATTTTTCTTTTTATATTGATTTTTATGAGTTTCTTTTGCTTTCTTTCTTTTTTTTTTTTTTCGTAAATTTTTTTATCAAATTAATGTTATTTCTCAAGTTAAAATATACCATGTGGAGATATTGTCACAGAAAATTGTCATTGCATTAATTCTTAACGTAAATTTAATTTAATTTAAATCAAAACCAAAATTGTTTGAGCAAATGTTTTTTTTTTTAACATTTTGCTTTTAAAAATCGACGAAAAAAGTAAGCAAACAAAAACAATACTTATTTATAATTATTTTATTTATTTATTTTTTAAAGCAAAGAATGACTACTATTTTCATTTGAAACAATGTATTTGACTATGACTTTTTTTAGAATTATTGTTTTCGCGAGAAAATAGTGTAGTGGAAATAACTTTAGTCTTCTCGAATTTCACCTCGCCATAAATGGAGCTTTGTCAGAGAAATCTCTCACGGACACGATTGTGGAAAGTACTCAAGCACAACGTTCTGGTTGCAAATTATTACCCAGAAATTTTCCTTTCTTGGCCATACCCCGATAGTGACTCATTAAAAATAAAACCTGCAACGGGAAGAAGAAAAAAAAAGTGGCATGCAGCTGTGGTTTGTAGTTCCAAAATGGGAAGTCCTCCGCCTAAGGAAGTCAGTCAGCATGTAGTCGGTTTCTGGAAATCGTTGCTGCGTTAATGAGCTCAATTTTTTCTTGATTTTCTCTCGAAATTGATGATATCTTTGATAGTTCCGATGAGCGGCATCTATACTAAGTATCTATTATAGCTGAGCAATCGCATGGAATTTTGATTTGTACTTGAAACTTTTTTTCTTTAATTTAGAAGTTTTTTACTTTAGGCAGTTTTTCAGTTGGAATTTATTTATTTTTATATTATTCGGAGTATTATAATCTTTTATGACAGCTGTGTTATTTTAAAATCCAGTAACATATATAAATATAAGGACTAACATCACTTTAACGCCCTAAAAAATAAATAAAATAAAATAAATAAATAAAAAAAAAAAAAATCGGGCTTTTTAAAAAAAGAAATGCGAAGTATTTATAAAAATCCTTTTACAGTAATTTATTATCCCTGTATTGAAGTAACAAATAGTATTTCTGTTTATTTGATCTATAAAAAAAAGTGGCTCGATAACTGATTTGAGGATCGAAAAAAAGGAGGCCCCATCTCTAGGATTTCTATTCCGAATTCTACTTCAGAATTATTGAATAGTATATATATTTTTTAAAAAGGTAAACGAATTCACCCATATTTTCCGTAAAATGCCCGCTTATGGCACTATTCGTTGCAGAAAAACTATTCATTGTTATACTTCTTGTAAATATTGACTGTTGTATTTTCGGGAGTAAACTGTTGTATTAACTGCTATACACGCACACGGATACATTCAAAAAAAAAAAAAAAAAGAAGAAGAAGAGAGAGAGAGACATTTATTCATTTGCATTATTATTTACAAATTCTTTAAGCATTAAGATTAACATATTGAAGTTTTTGGTCTGATACTCTGACTGTGTTCAGAGTATACCGGTCAAGGTAGTTAAATTAGGATTAACGATCAGTTAGAATTAACTAAAAAAGTAGAAGTACGGGTTCGCGACATACTCTGCCTTTGAGTTTTGGCTATAAATTAGAAAGAAACTCAAATACTAAGCAGTACATTGACACAAATTAAGGGTGTATTCCGATCCAAACTGCTTATTTTCTGATTCATTTTAAAATTCATTTTTGCTCTCAAACGCATCAAACTTGGAAATTCTCTTATTTAGAAACTATATAATGTGCGGTGCTCCTTAATTTTTTGATAAATGCAGAAAATACTGTAAAAAACGCTGTCAAAGTTGGCGTTTTGAACCGAATTTTCCGAAACGGGCGATCTGGGGATGAAAAAAATGGTCCTACTGAGAAAATAATTGTTTAAAAATCGAATTCTATTTAATTCAGCTGAAAATGAAATCACACGGCATGTTAAACATGTCTTCAGAAATCACCCCAGCAAGTTTCATGTTTTTACTTTTAAAAATGAGTCTGAAAATGTCTCAGAAAATTTCGAGCTGTTGAAGGTGGAAAAATATTTTTTCGAATACACCCTTAATATTGTCTACAACATCTATATAGACAAGTTTTGGATAGGACCAATTCTTACAGCAAAAACAAATTAAAAATACATAGCGGTTGAAGAAAAAAATCATCTTAGTAAGGGTGTATTCAAATCCAAATTGCTTATTTTCTGACTTATTTTACAATTCATTTTTACTCTCAAAGGCTTCCAGTTGGTACCTTTACTTACTCAGAAACTATATAATGTACCGTAATGGTCAATTTTTTGATAGAGGCAGAATATATTTTAAAAAAATGATGTCAAAGTGGGCATTTTGAACAGAATTTCCCGAAGCGATTGTGTTAGAAACGAAAAATATTGCCCTACTGAGAAAATAATTGTTTATTAATCAAGTTTTAATTAATTGAAAGAAAAATAAAAACACAGGTCGCTTATAAATCTTCAAAAATCACGTCAGCAAGTTTCGTATTTTTTCTATTAAAAATTAATCTGAAAATGTGCCAGAAAATTTCGAGTTGTTGAGCATGGAAAAGTATTTTTTTTAATACCGCCTTAACATGATTCTGATAAAACCAGCTATTACATAAAAATGAAATAAAAATTCGTCAAAAGCGGCCGGATAAAACTGTTAAAGTGGATTTATATGTAATCATGATTTAGCTTTTGTTGGTGCAATTAATATACTTAACTTCGAAATCTACCTCCGCCTCTAGGCCGGGCCGGCAGGGATTTTTTTTATATTGCTTTTGTTAAACTATTTCGTGGGGATTATTTGTTATTTATTAAATCATCGTGGTTAACTTACTTGGTTAACATATTATCTATGTTGGTTATTGAAATTATTAAGAATCTCCAGTTCTATATGACAGGAAAATCTTAAGAATAGATTTTCAGAAATACTGGATATCCTTAAGTCTATATGTATTGTATCAGCTGATGTATTTGAAATCTGCTGTGTTTACTCTTCCTTGAGCGTGGTGGTTACGTCACCGTTTGGAAACCGAGGCAGAGTTTTTCGTCTGCCTCGTTGAAAAGGAAACGTACCGGATCCGTGACGTCATCTTACGTTGTGAATTTGTGAATCACATATTGGGTAAACTTCATTTGGATGAATTTTTAAGTGAAAATTTATTAAGCTGATCGATAGAGCGAGAATAATCCGTTGTTTTGTTTTTTCTTTCTTCTTAATCTCCTTTGTACACTTTGATGCACTTTCAAATGTTTTGAAATTTTAGCTGTTTCTCCCTTTATTATTCAGTTTATATATATATATATATATATATATATATATATATATATATATATATATATATATATATATAGTAATTCTCTTTCATGATCTCTTGTAATATTTAATAGATGTTTTTTCAAATCACTTCATAAATTATTTAACATGCTAAACGTGTTATCTCTTGTAAAAGAAAATTATCCATCCCAACAGCACCACCTCTCTCTCTTCAAACGTTTGTGTACTATGCAGGAGAAACATATAGATTTATTTTTCATAATTTAGGACAATTGGTGCGGCCGAACAGGGACTCCTGTCCGCTTTACAGATCTATATGTTGCTGTCAAAGCCTGAAGTTCGGCCAGTTCTCGAATTGGCCGAGATTCCTGTGCAAAGTTCTATGTTACATGAAATGAATAGTGTAAAGCATACAGTCACTCACAAAAGTCTACATACACTCATAAAATTACAACAATCTAACACAGTACTAATATTTTGGAAAGTAAAACTTTATTTTAGTAAACATTTCAGACATTAACATATGTCCATTAAAGATAATAATAAAAAAAAAAA
Source organism: Maratus speciosus (assembly GCA_963932465.1). NCBI lineage: Eukaryota > Metazoa > Arthropoda > Arachnida > Araneae > Salticidae > Maratus > Maratus speciosus. The sequence continues at coordinate 338,330,641 of OZ010793.1, forward strand.
AAACACTCATTAAAATTTAGGGAAATTGTGCAAAAGTCGATATTACATAGTCACAAAAGTCTAAATATGAAATAATGTATACTATATTATGCATAACTAAGGGTTCAAAATTAAAAATTAATACTTTGTAGGACCTCCCTTGGAATCTATAACTGCTTGCATTCTTTTTGGCATTGACAAAACAAGATTTTTTATCATATGGGGGGGGGGGGGGGGTAAATGTCCGACCATGCACGTTGTATTGCGATCTTCGAGGTTTCTTTACTTATAATTATGTGTTGACGAATTCGACGATCAAGTTCATCCTAAATATGCTCAATGTGGTTTACATCTGGTGACTGTGGTGGAGGATACAGTTGTTTGGGTACTTTATAAAGGAGCCATTACTTTATGATCATGGTGGCAAATACAGTTGTTTGGGAACTTCATAAAGGAGCCATTACTTTATGATCTTAGCAGCGTGCTTCGGGTCGCTATTTCAAAGTCCTGAATTTTGAACGGATGAGTGTAGATTGCTCTGCAGTATTTTTAAATGTCCGAATAGGTCCATTGTACCGTCAATAAACACTAAATTACCTACCCCAGCCGCCGCTATTGAGCCCTGAACCATTCAACTCCCTCCACCGTGTTTAACAGTTTGTGTCAAATTTTCTGGTTTCATTTCTGTGGAGGGTTTTTCGCCAAATTTTCCAATGCCTATCACAGCTAAAAATATTAAACTTACTCACACCAGTAAATAACATTGTTTTCCAAAAGTGAAAGGTCTTTGCCAATATGTTTAGGTGCAAAATCTAGCCTTTTTTGTTGGTTTGCAAATGAAATGAGAGGTTTCCTTCTGGGAACTCTACCATTGAAGCCTGCCGATCGAAGAATTCTACGAATAGTTTATGGATGAATTTTTTTGCCACTTAACATCGCAATGAGCCTGGTTAATTGTGGGGCACTAATTCGGATTTTTGTTTTACTTTTCTTACTATAATTCTTGCATCATGGTCCTTAAGTTTCCTTGGACGATCACATCAAGATTTAGTTAGTACATTTCCACGTAAATTATAATTTCTAAGTATGGTTTGTACAATTGCACGACTTTTTCCTATAATTTTGGCAATCTTGCCATAGGATTTATTTTCGTTTCTTAATTTTACGACCAGATTACGCAGTTCAAAGACGTTTCTTTTCCCTGACTCATCTTTCACATTATATGCGACCGTTTACATACAATAATCCGACTATTTTGGAAGATGAAGATCAGTGTAGCTAAACTTCACGTGCCTGGTAAAATTGAAATGTGAAAACGAAAGAGGTTCATATGCAAATTTTGTTAACAGCCAATCAAGTGTATGTAGACTTTTGTGACATGCTGATTGCATTAAATATGCAAATTTTACTAGTTATTATCATCTTTAAGGTTCTACAAAGCATTCGGAATAATTTTTCATGTTAGAATAATATACTAATGTGCTTTTTTGCTTGCAAATTCGAGTAGTTTTGGTAAAAGCTCTATTTTGATGGATGTATGTAGATTTTTGTGACTGACTGTATAATATCTCATTCTGGCCGGTCAATTCCCGAAGTGGCAGTAATTCTCTGGCCAAAATTCCAAGTGCTGATCTAAAGTTATCTGGTAGGTGGTACTGGCGTGCAGGTGATAGTAGAGAACATGTAACTATTAACCAATCTAATAAACTTATAAAGTTTTCAAAATTAACGCTAAAAATTAATTAACAAAACCCCCTGCCAAGTTCGAGGAATATAAAAAAATGTTGCTGCTTATTAATGCGTTTAGGAATTTTGTTACTCTAGGATCACTTAATGATTGATTCTTATTAATATAATTTTGTTTAATATAAATTAAGGGTGGAAACATTCGATATAAATGTTTAAGTGCTTAACAAATAAAAAATTAAATAACAACGTAAAACATAATATTTTTAATTGATGTTTAATGGGGTTTATATTTTATATTTATCGGCCGAAATATATAAATTAAATACAAACATGAACGCCGAATTCACAAAAGAAAAAAAAATAAAACGTTCGTTAACGTTGACGGCAGTTAAACTGATAAAGTTTTGAAAATTATGATAATCCATTAACATGCTCCACTCCTCCCAAGCCATGGAATATTAGAAAAATGTTATTGATTAAAAGTTTGCAAATGCATGAATAGTTTTTCATTTGCTCCGCCCCTGAAAATGCATTGTGACATAATATTGAAATGTATAATTTCAGTGGTGCAATGTGATGAGTTAAGTGATTTCATTTACAATACTTTTACAAAAAGTCTAATTAGAAAGTCAGCAAATAATTATTTATTGTTATATTCAAAATAACCAATTTAAATTAAATATGAAATGTATTATGAACAGGAAAATTTCACTCAGTGTAACTTTTGACATAATAGGGGCAAAAATAGAAATCAATCCACAGTTTACATTATTTTGATCCGTCCTAAACAGAAGAAATGAATAACATTTTTTTTACCCCATTTCGTTTATAAAGAACATGTAATAATAATAATAAATAGTAATAAAACTTGTCGGGTGTGCCAATCCTAAAACTTTCTTCTATCGCGTACTTGACACATCAAAATTCGCAGTGCCATAATTAAGTGACGATCTATGTCCATCATGAGGATTCTAAAGATATGAAATTCCGTGCATTAGTTCTTGAGACATAACTATTGCTAAAATCGTGTAAATCCTCAAAAACACTCCAGCTGTCGGGTGATTCACACCAAAACCTAATCAGCAACAACTTTTATTAACGTCTAACTGAATCTGAAGTTTGATGAAAATTCGTGCATTTGTTTTTGAGATAAGAGCTATTGAGGAAGTCGTAAACATTTTTGCATAGCAGCGCCACCTGTTGGGCGATTTACAACAAAAACTAATCTGCATCAATAATGTCAGGGACTAACTGAATCTGAAGTTTAATGAAAATTCATGCATTAGTTCTCGAGGTAGAGCTATTGCGAAAATGGAAAAATGCAGCATAGCATCTGTTAGACAATTTACACCAAAAACTAATCAACATCAATTTATTTCAGGGAGTAACTGAATATAAATTTTTATTAAATTCCAGGATTCTTGAGATAGAGCGCCCACAAAATTTTTGTCATGTATATACAGACAGACATTTTCTAAAAACAGTCAAATCGTGTTCAGGACCTTCAAAAACAATAAATCCGTCGAAAATTGGAAGTCGAAAATTTTCACTAATCCAATACAGTAATCCCTTAACTTTCGCGAAGGTTGCGTTCGCGGAAACTTCCGCGAATGTGAAAATCGCAAATGTTGAGACTATCTTCTCGTACATAAAATGGGGTTAGGGTTTAGGAGTTTTTTAACACTAAAAAGAGCGGGAATTTTACTCATGTTTTATAAAAATATTTGTCACCAGAATTTTTATTCAAAACTGTTTGACTTATTTATCTAATATTTTTCTTCTTATTTGTCTTTTAAACTTATTTTATAAAGAAATTTCTGGTTTGAACCGAAATATATTCATTTGGTAGAGGTCAAATCACCCCTCACGGTCCTTTTTGGTGTTAAAGGGGAAAAAAAGCAATTAAAAGTAAAAATATATTTATTAAGTATTACAATGTACATGCTGTAAATAAATTTGAATAATTATAAACATATTGTACAAAGTTTAATTGGTAGTTGATGGCTGAAAAATGTATTGATATATCATTGTTTGGCAGAACAGATCTTTTGTTTATAAATTTCCATATAATGAAAAGTTGTGGTCTCGATTTTTTTTTTAATTTAAGACTAGCTTACAAATTTTTCATACAATTTTTGTAGAAAAATTTTCACTTGCAATAAAAATTTCGAATTTTAGAAAATTTAGGATTTTTTTTATTTTTAGCATCAAGTCGTTTCGGGTTTCTCGGAATTACTGATCTACATTTTTCCTCAATACAAGGGTTGAAAGCCTCGAAACTTAGTCTATATAGTACGATGTAGCTGTCCAGTGTCAAATAGTTTGTGAAATTGTTAAAACAAAGCGAGTATACTTTGTAAAAAAATATTCTTTGTAAAAACAAATTCGCGAATAACCAAGTTAAGTATTCGCGAATGTTAAAATGTTCCTCATATTTTATTTCGCGAATAATCAAAACTCGCGAATGTTAAATCCGCAAATGTTAAGGGATTACTGTACTTTCTTCTTGTAAAGATGGAAGAAAGTAATAATAATAATAGTAACAACAATAATCATAGTTAAAGCTTGGAAAATCAGGTTTGTTATACAGGGTGTCCGGTCTCAACGGTGTCCAATGGCTAATTCCTAAACCGTTAGTCATAGACATATAGTTCCAATTACAAAAATGTTTTAAATCACGTAAAGAAATATTTTAAAAGCGATTTGGGTCAATAAAAACATTTCTTAAAAAATTATGAAATTTAAATTTTTATACGGTCCCCCGGTCCTATAAGTTATATTTAGTGAAATTTTCCTTTTACACTGACAAGTAATACAAAAAAAGTCCCGTTATTCTACGATTAAAATTGACCGAGTAATAGCTATTTAAAGTTGGAGTATATTTTTTGCTGCAAATTGGGGGTCATTCACAAATTTAGTCGAAATATAATTTCGTCAGATATAAAAAATATCTGGTGTTAAAATTAACAATTCAATATAAATTTGAAATCTTTAATCATTCTGGCATATTAATGGAAAATATAAAATTTGTAATAAACATTTAAGAAGAAAGAAAAAAACAGAATTTTTCTTAAATAAAATTATTCTAAATTAACAGCCTCAATTCTTTACAAAATGATACGTATTTTAAAATATTATTAGATTGCACAAGCCTGCAAAAGTTGGGTTATGTCATGTTTTTTAGCTAATGATAATTCTTGTATACTCTCTACCGCTGAATCCGAAATTGACCTTCATTTTTAACTATCATATCAGGATTTTTCGCACATTGCAAATTTCAAAGTTAAGGAGTTCAATGTTAAAATTGAATTTCCTCCCCCATCTCATCGGACCACTCAGCTGTTTAGCTGTAAGAATCCCAGGATAAGCAAAAATATCGAATAAATTTTTTAATAAAATAAAATAAAATAAAATAAAATAAAATAAAAAATGTTTTACATATGTTTTATAGTATGAGATTTTAGCTATATTTTAACTTACACATTTGCGATTTGCAAAAAAATTCTAACGTGATGGTTAAAAATGAAGGTCATTTTCAGATTCAGTGCTAAAAAGTGCGTAAAAATTATGAAAAGTTAAAAAACACTACCATCTCCGCTACTTTATAGTATTCGATTTTTGTTATTCTTTAAATTTGAAAATTTATGATTTGCGAAATATCCTGACATGACGGTTAAAAATTAAGGTAAATTTCGGATTCAGTGCTAAAAAATACATAAATGTGAAACACCCAACAATCGCAGTCTTGTATTATCTAATCTAAAACTTAAACTTCTTTTCTTAACTTAATTTCTTAAACTCCTTGGCAGAAATTTATCCAAAATATTTTGTGTTATCCTGTAAAATAAGTATAAATGGTAACCACCGAAAATCTTAATAATATTAGATTGTTATCGGATTTGCGCCAGTATGTAAAATGCAATCTCGATCGGATATTTAAAAGTGGGTTAAAGTTCGAGTACAAATTTTCAACTGGAAAAACATACATATGATTGTTGAAGTAACATAAAAACTTATAAAAAAACATAATTTTTGTTAAAAGAAATCATAAGAGAAACAGTCTCAAATCCTGACAAAATAAAACCTATGTTATTTTAGCCAATTTGAGACTTAATCATAATACTTGTAGGATTTTTTTTCAAAGCGCAGATACACATGAAGTAAGACCTTCGAATACTTTAAACACTTGGCATATGATCCCTCAAAGCCAAGCCGAACTCATTTGTTTTCAGAGTAGAAAAGTGGCATAAGTCATGCATTTTTAAAGTTTCATAACTCGCTCAATTTTAGCGTTATATGAATGGGACTTTTTTTGTCTTACTTGTCAGTGTAATAGGAAAAAAGTACTAAATATAACTTATAGGACCGGGGGACCGTATAAAAATTTAAATTCCATAATTTTTTAAGAAATGTTTTTACTGACCCAAATCGCTTTTAAAATGTTTCTTTACCTGATTTAAAACATTTTTGTAATTGGAACTATATGTCTATGACTAACGGTTTAGGAATTAGCCATTGGACACCGTTGAGACCGGACACCCTGTATAGTCTGGATGAGTTTTTCGTCCATCCGCCATTTTTCATCCACATAACATGCACACTTGAGCTCATGATGTTTCTATCATTTACAGGTTTATACTGTACTGGTTTTTTACGTGATAGGAAGGAAGATTCCATGCGCGCATTCTTCGTATTTGTATAGTGTTTTATATGAATGTTGTATACGGCTGTCCTACATTAATTTCTTGTTTCTGAAACTGGATAAACAAAATCCCCATTGGCTTTTTTTTCCTTCCTAAAAAAAGCAATTTATTAAGAGAGATGTATGTGCATCGTATACGACGCGTGTGACATGTAAGATTACCACTACTCAGAGCTTGATTTCCGTAGGGACAAACTTTCACTAGTATTTTCGAATAGTAATTAGCCTCTTGCAGTATTCAGCCTTTGCCACTATTAAATATTGTTGCATATTTTGAGTCATATGATTAATTGCGCCCTTCATTTTTTTGCAACCAGGTGAGGTACACCCATGTTTACTGAAAGGTTGGACAGATCTGATATATAGTATGTTTGTTAAACGTAAATATAAAGGTACTTTTCCGTTAGGTGAATATCATTTTGCACCAAGTGGAAGTGTTAGCATCGTGCCAACACTTCCACATGGTGCAAAATAAGCCAAGGCACCATTCACAAATATTACAAAGAGTACGCGAGGATTGAACTTAGACGATAGAAATGATAACCCTAGTGACATATCAGTAATTTAATGAAAAGTATAACTCTTTTATTGAATTAGAGAAAATTCAATAACAGTGAAAATTTTTAGTAGTATTTCATTATGCAATCAGCGTAGAATTATTGATTTCATGTAGCATTGAAAATATCTGATATTATTTTCATTCCAAGAGCGTTATAGAAATTTAATTTATATTTATTATCAGAATATTTACAGAGGTCGATGGATGTGCAAAGTATATGAATCGAACAGCAGTTATTAAAGGAGTGTGGCGGTTTTGAAATGAGATTTCCGTGTGTATATTTTCTTCCTTGTCCATAGCGCCATTTTGTGTTTCGAAATGAAAAGTATATTATTTTATCATATACTTTTATGAATAAATATCACGATATGAATTATACCTCTGTTTTGGAAGAATTTAAGCAAAGAGCATTCATCATTTGGAAATTGCCAAATTGTGTAAGCCATATTAAAGTATTTTTTTTTTAAACCATATATTTATGTATATATATTAAAGAAAAGAAATCTTGAAACCGAAAATAATTTATAAATGACGATTTATAATCGGGTTACTATACTTGCCAACGAGATATAAGAAACTTTCCACATTTGGCACAAAATTGCAACTGATGCTCGCTAATGGAAAAGTACTGAATGCAAATTATATGAAGATTCCATAACAAAATTTGAAGCAGGAGGTAATTTTGCATTTCAGATTCATTTCAGAGATTAATTTATTTTTATTCTCACAATATTTACAGAGATCGATGGATGTACACCAGAAGTATATAAATCGAACAGCAGAAAGGAATATGTGTGTGTGTGGGGGGGGGGGGGGGGTTCTTGAAATGAGATTTTCGTGTGTATATCTTTTTTCTTAACCACAGCGCCAATTTTGTGTTTCGAAATAAAAAAATGTATTATTTTATCATGCACTTTTATGAATAAATATCACGATATAAATTATACCTCTGTTTTGGAAGTATTTAAGTAAAGAAATCATTTGGAAATTTCCAAATTGTGTAAGCCATACTAAAGCATTTTTTTAAATCATATATTTATATATGTATATAAAAAGATCTTGCAACAAAAAATAAATTATAAATGACGTTTTATAATCGGGTTACAATACACTTGTCGACGAGATATAAGCAACTTTCCACATTTGGCACTTTGGCTTAAAACTGCAACTGATGTTCGTCTAACGGAAAATTACTGAATGTAAATTATATGAAGACACCAATAACATAAAATTTAAAGGGGGAGATGTGAAATGCAAAAATTTTGAACACCTCTTCAAAAATATAGCAAGTTTTTTTATTTTATAACTAACTTCTTCTGCTCATTTTAACCTATGCAAGACGCGAACCGATCTAAATAAGTTTGCATTAAGTAGAAATTAAAAATCAACTAATCGATTGATCGCAATATTGATTCAACACCTATTCGGTTTCTCTTATCACGACGGGAATTAATAATATGTTGAATCATCCAAAGGACCGTGGATTCTAGGAAATGTTATTAGACTGATTTCTCATACACGAACTTTAAACTTCATTTACTAGAAAGGTCATATATTTTATGAAGTATTGATTTTCTAATTATTTATTTGATGTTTACTCAGTATTATTAGTATGCATCCATTTATGATCATAATGTAATTATCACGCATTTCTAAAAAAGAAACTTCTGTCTAGATTAAGTAGATTAAGTAAAATAATGCTAAAAAGCGATAAAATATCTTTATTAAGATTGACGATCAATTGACGATTGACGATTGATTGACGATTTAATATATTTTAAAACTTCTGTCTTTCAAATTTTTCCTCATTAAAATTCTTTATTCCGAGAATTATTCTTCGTGTCTCAGACCAGAGGTTGTAAGCTTTTCAGGGAAATAGTACAATATCCACAAAATCTTAAAGACAAAATATCAAACAAGTATTAGGCTGTAATTTCCTGTATTAAGAAGCATATATCTTTATTATGGACAATGTTCAGATTATATTTTAATAATGAAATAAATGGTAATTAAGAATGGAATTAGAATAACTCTGGAAGATTTATATTGTTTAACAAGATCCAGATTTTGATGATAGTTTGGGGGGGGGGGGGGAATCCATTGCATGTTGGGTGTTTTTACTGTTTAAGGTTATTTTTTATAATTTGATACGAAATTTTATAAATATATTGGACAACTACTTATATTTTCAGTGCGAAAAAAAGTGGCGATTTTGGAAGGCGGTGTTTGCATGTCTCGAACATTTAATTCCAAACTGTCAAATCTGTACTTAGAATTTTTAAATAAAAATATGATGTCGTAGTATACGTGAAAAAAAAAAAACAGCTTTTAATTATTTTCAAATAAATTTGTTCGTAAATTCTGGTGTCATTCAATTATTTCGATATTTTAGCAGCAAAAGTATTTTGTTTCTGAAAAGGTTAAAAGTAGTTAGGTGTTTATTTTGAATATTCGGACTTTTTAAAAAATATATAATTTTTAAAGGTTTATTTACATCTTCAAATTAAAAAAAACGGATTAACAAGGATTTCCTGACAATTAATAGAAGCTTTTAAGAATAATTCTCATTTATAACTTTATTCAGAGCATTCTTTAGCGGATGGTGATCATTCAGACATGCTGTATAGTGTCTCCTTTCAAAAACAGGGAAAAAAAAAAAAAAAAAAGTTGACGTATTTACTGGAATTTAAGACGCGCTTACCACCCCCTCAAAAATCGAATTTATTTAATTGGGTGCGTCTTGCAATCGAGTACAACTCTTAATATTGTGAAACCAGATGTACGCATGTGTGTGTCATATTGCAAAGTTAATTTATTTCTCAATCAACTCCCTTCGTATGGACCAGGGCTTAATTTCTAACAATATTCTGCGGTACCAGTACAACAACCGTACCGTCCCCCCCCCCCCCCCCTGCTACTGCAATCTGCTCTGCATATTTATATTTCGTACATTATTTGTAAAATTTAAAGCACTTTTTTCTTTTCTTTAGCAAGATAAAAATTTTAAATATATCTATCAGCATATACTTAGCTGTCAACTATTCCACTTTTTAGTTATCATTCCTTCTGAATAGTAATCTTTGACTACTTTTAATGTTAATTAATTTCAGAATTCTGCGATTAAATATAGTAAGGATTACGATTAGGAAATAGGGTTAACGCAAAACAGGGATAGTTTACAGCTATGCATTTTTAAAGAAAAATGAATGAAATTTACAGAAATTAATATTTATATGCTGAAAAATGGAACAGTGTTTTACAATTTCCTATAACAGGTGCATATCTTAAACTATAATTGATTCCTTCCGCATAACAATTTTTTGTGGCGAGTCCCTGAAAATCAGATTAAATTAAGAATTTGACATCGTTATCGGAAAGAACCGATGCTTTTATAGAAAAATGGGAAACACTGCTCGATTGCTTTATATCAGAATAAGAATACATGGCAATTATATCTACTTACAAATGAAAGTTACTTCGTAAAGGTGCAGGTTTGCCTTAGCACGGGTACCGTTCATGATACAAAATAAAAGGAAAATCAGTAACGTGATTTTTATACTTGTACACAATAAAGACAAAAAACCTCAAACTCATGCTCGTTGGTTAAAACAGAAAATATTCTTTTCAGGTTTGATATCTAAATAATAATTTAAAAAACCCAGCCAATAAAAAATTATCCTACAGTCAGAAAGGAAAATCGAACTGAAAGCAAATTCCTTGTTTAGTCTCTTGAATGGGCGCCGTATCAACAAGTCGCCGATATAAATTTGAAATAGAAAAACACGATTTCTGTTTACCCTTCATTCGGATCAAAATAGCATTAAAATGATTTGAAATGGAATATAATGCGTAATTTTAAAGGAGGATTTTTTTTTCTGTAATGAATAAATAAAATTTTAAATGTAATATAGATGTAGCTCGAGTCAGTCCAAGCCCAAAAACTGATGTAAAATTTGAATCCGTTTTATCTCTATCTCCTACGTGTGCGACACATTACGTCACATATGAGTCACAGTGTTTTGATAAAAAATAATCCAAAAGCTTGGAGATGGGAAGGAAAGGAAAATGTAATTTAGGCTTCGTTTTTTCGGAAGCGCTATTGCACTGGGCTCCGGAGCCCTGTATTTATGAGCTCCGGTAAATTCCGATCAATATTTAATAAAAACAGAGAAGTACTGAAGCCGAGCTCCGGTGGGCTCCGGCGCAAGTTAACCCCTGACGGACATATGCGATGGATGGAACTGAAGATGACGCTATCTTCGAACAATCTCTAACAATGAAGTCACATTGGAAAGCAGTACTGAAGATTTGTGCTGTGAAATATCTAATGGTGTAGATGTGAATAGGGAGACATCTATGAGAAATGGATACTAATTTAGAAATATGTGGGGAATAATTGAAATTAAGATTTACCATATATTTTTTTAATTTCCTGATCTTTTGTTTCTTTTTAATTTCCTTGTGTGTTATGTACGAGTTTTAAAGAAAAATCAATAATTTCGTGGTTAAAAATTAAAGTGCGTCTTAGATTCGAGTAAATACAGTAAGTATTTCAGACACAATTCTTTTTCATAATTCATAGTTATAGTTTAGAAGGACACACAAAAGCCTTCGATGGCATTCATTGAATGGTTTGTATTATATTGAAACCTATGAATGATTTTTTAACTATGATTTCATCAATTTTTAAATATTTTTGATATAATTGCTTCATATTCATTCAATTGTATTTGGTACGCCTAATTTAAAACTTTTCTGCCTTTCTCGCCAAAATAGTGAACTTAGAAGGAGTGAGACCAATTTATTTAATTTTATTAAATTTGATTTAATGTACCTTAAAATAATTTAAAAAAAAACAGTAACATATTCTTTTGACTGAGCCGGAAGGATTAGTTAATTATTAATTTTGTTAATTATCTTTATTTTCTTTCTGATAAATGAAAATAAATAATCCCACTAAGATTTTTTTAATTCTTTAAAAAAGTGCTTTGGAATCTTTATTCTTTCTGTATTGTTTACTTTCGAAATAATAATTGTCTTTTTTCTTTATTTTTTAGGTAAGTGTTTTCCTTGTGTCCTTTGATAATTTTACTTAATGGATTTTGTGATGTAAGTGATAAATATTTACTAAATATTGACGAAAGCCATGTGAGTAAATCATTCTTGCTTTATTCTTGATATTAATTTTCATTCACTAATAATTGTTACACTAAAGTGTATTAAAGTTAAACAGTTGAAATAGCCTGAAACCTATAATAACTTTTAAATTTAATTTAGAATTATTTAGCTCTTTGTTTTTATATTTGCTAATAGAAATGAATTAATCTTGAAAACATACATTAATTTGCTTTATTTTCTTCTGATTTCCGATTATCAAAGAGCTGTATGATTGTAAATATTGTCTCCTCGCATTTATTTATTAATTAGAATTATAGGTCTTTGAAACTTATTTATTAAATTATAACTGGTATATAAAAATGGTAATCTTTTATTAACCATTTTATTTTGTTTTATTTCTAATGTTTTGTCGAAAAAAATAATTAAATCGTTAGTGGTAGTGTTAAATCAGAATGCTGGCAACATCTGTAATTAATTTGTGCTTTTTATCACATTGTCTCTTTGTATTTTAAAATATGTTTGTAGGTAAATGGTGTGGTATTTTTTTCAATGTGCTATAGTAGCGATTCACCTTCTGTTTCCTGAGATGTGAAAAGTTGTTTTGCGCGGTTGGGTGCATGATAAATTTCTCCAGATCTGAGCAAAGCGCTGTTATAGAACTATAAAAATCAGCGCAGGGGTAAGCTATCAAAACGGTACAGGACAATACTAGGCCACATGTGGCCTCGGTTTATTAAAAAAAATTCGACAGGAAGCTTTCAAACATGTTTCGTACAGCTTCGATATCTACCTATGTTACTTCTATATCTTTGGCTTAGTAAGAGCCCAACACCAGTCAAGCGAAGACTCTCACAAGCTAATGTTAACGGAACTACGGACGAGGTTCTTTTCGAATTTCTCGTTTGCATTTCAATATTTTTAAACTTTTTCTTTTCTGTTTTGCATAGCATAATTGAGGTCGATCTGTTAACGGGCTCTTTTTTTACTTTTTCGATTTCGGTTGCTGATTATTTTTGATAAAGGTACTTTCACTTTCGAAACCGAGCAGTGAGATTATTTTACATTTAAATACCACTTTTCCCCCCCCGCATAGAAATATTTGTCTTATTTAATTGATAAATAAGGCGAATATTTCTAAACGAAGAAAGTTATATTTAAGTATAGATGAATTCCATAAACGCTTGCCACCTTGTTTTCATAAATTTCCGAAGATAAATTTTTTTAAGATCTTAGAAAGAAAAGTACCAAAAATACTCTATTAATCGCCCGTAAAATTATACAGAAATTTTGGTCATAAAATAAACTTTATATAAATAGGATGAATTTTATAAAGATATAAATTAGAGTTTGTCACGTGCTTTTAACATTAGCATTCTCAAACTTTTGACACCTTGTAACTTTTTCAAGATTTAAGAAAAATGTTATAAACTGTACCTTTTTTCAATCTTGTCCTTATATAAGAAACTTAGAATAAAATACCAAAAGTAGTTGTTATCATATGAAAAATGAAAGTTGCGGCCATTTATAATATGGAGACGGTTTCCAAAAGTCCATACGCTAATCACGCATAACATTTAAAAGTACCTGTTATTATTAATCGATTGGTAGTCGCATTTTTAAATGATGATTTGTGACAGAATTAGTCGGGGAGGAGTTATCCATTTTTCCACCCTGGTTGTACTGTATGTTTATACATACCTCTATATAAAGATTCGAAGCAGAGCCATAGAAAAGTTATTTTTAATTAATATTTTGCGATTCCCCAATTCGGGATTTATTAATTTTCTAATATTGTTAGTACTTAGCTCTGAGACAAAAAATTGTTAAATATTTTAAGACAGCCAGCTTTAGATATATTTTTAAGTAATTTAATTTGTTAAAAAAAGGGAAAAGAAGCACGAGGCTTATTCGATAAACAATAGACAATTTTGTGTAATATTCTAAAATACTTTAACAACCATAGAAAAGTTATACGAAATATTTAAATATAATATAAGAGTCTAAAATTATAAGATCTTTACGTAATTCTTCCAATTATAAGTTTTATTTGGGACTTTTGAATGAGAAGTTTTATAAGGACTTTTTGATTTTTTTATTTATTTTATGTAATTTTTTTTTATGTCTTACTCTACTTTAAAGATCACTTTGGATAGTCCAGTTTTTCCTCTAACATGATTCTTAATCGTTGTTTTGGAAATTTGAAATTCAAATGAAGCCTACCGATGACTCAAATGAAACACGTGGAAATACGGCGCATGTTTTTATAACGGAAATTGTTCTAATCAGCACCACATCCTCAGCATGCGACATATTAAATTCTTTCAAACATATGAATAAAATCTACATACTACGTGTGTTCAAACCGAAACGAATTCTGTTGGTACCGGAAACAGCAGATATTTTGGCTTTCATTTCGAATTCCATGTAAATAAGGACAGTTCAAGGGCTTAAATCATCATCATAAATAAGAATTATACAAATGTTTCGCAGCAATTAGGAAAAAACGACTCTACATATTATTTCTGAATCCGAAATACATTTCCTGAAGTGCCAAAAAAAATTACAGAATTCATCCTTTAAAAGTTCTGTAAAAACGTTTGGATCGTATCTAATCTAGCATCGCATTTAATATGATGCTAGCGTTGCCAAGTCCAGTGTCGCAAATAACGAAACAGTTATATATATATAAAGCTGAACGACTTTTCTAAATCAGAATTTAAAAATTCAAATAGTTTTCTCTTTTTCTATTATTATTTTTTTTAATGCTCATTTTTTAGTGAATACACTATGAAGTTAATTAAACACAACTAATCTTCTAAAAATTAGCATGGATGCTATGAACAAATGAAATCTAAACACAATATTGCGTTTGAGAACATACTTCTTAATTAAGCACTTAACCACATAATTAAGCAGTTGTAAAATCCACCAGATTTATTTTACAAAAATCTCAATTTCCGAGTTTATTCTTGTAATTTTTCAATAACGTTCTAGTAACATTCTTATAAATATAATCTGAAAGGCGAGAAATCGCGATTTAATTATATCGTAATTATTTATTTTCATTGTTCATTAAATTACTAAGAATTTTAGTTTGTATATAAATTTTTAACAACAGGTTTTGGACATGATAAAGAAATAATTAAAACTGGAAGATGTTATACGTGGACCTCTATATGCAGGGCTGCGGAATCGGAGGGAAAAATGGACGACTCCGACTCCGGGAATTTTAACAGATCCGACTCTTTCGCTCAAAAATGGGTCGACTACGACTCCGACAATGCAGACCTGCTTGTAAAATGTATGACTCCGACTCTTTCGCTCAAAAATGGGCCCGACTCCGCAGCCCTGCTCTAATGTGTGCAAGCGTTACATATTATTTAAGTGAAATGTTGCACAGAATTCATAAATGTGCACGCATGCGTGCATGCGTAAAATATAGATGATAATACCTAAAGAACATCAAAATAATTACAAGTTAATAAATTATTAAAATAAAGCATCTGGTAAAATATCCTGGTTCATAGATTAAGTATCGAGAAGAATTTTATCTGTTTTACTCTTTTGTGTTTAAAATAGAGAAATAAATGCTTCTTCTGGTATGTGGATTAACTGGTAATGATAAAGCGTTTTGTGTTACGAATTATAAATTATAGTTAAGTTTGAAGTATCTTCTTGTCTATTTCAGTCACACGAAAACACCCGCTCGCTAATGTTAATTCTATGGGAAATTTTTTAAAAAAATATCTCGTTTGCACTTCCATATTTTAAATGATTTTTTTTCTGCATTGGATAACTGAGGTCGATATCTACAAAAGGCCGTTTTTCACAGTTTAGATTTTGTTTACAGCTTTTTTTTTTTTTTCCTTAATCAGGTAACTTTTACTTTCCGATTTCGAAAATGAAAGTACCCTCATTAAAAAAAAAAAAAAAAAAAAAAAACTGAAACAAAATCGAAAAAGTGAAATACGATCTTTGTAGAGATCGACCTCAGGCTGTACAATTGAAAAAAAAAATTATTTAAAAATATTTAAATGCGAACGAGATATTTTTAAAAATTTCTCTCATAGGATTATTTTTGTTTGAGTGAAGCCCCATGATAAACCGAGTGTTGATGGGAGAAAAGATACTGATATCTCATTTAAACTTAGCTTATTCCCAGCTGATGGTGAGAAAACATAACATTTTCTTAAGTAATTTTTTCTCCCTAATGAAGTGTTTGGACTAAAAAAAATATTATTATTGAATACTATAACGCTTGTTTTAAGCAATTACAATTTTTTACATCAAAAATAATCTTAGAAAAAAATATATTCTAAAAATTTATCTTAGAAAGAATTTATTTTAAGTATGTCATACTTTCGCTTTGATCTTTTATCGTTATCACTATCTGATTACATCTAATTTTTTTTTATAACTCGTGCTGATGGTGCGTTTTAGCACCGTTTAATAATTCTTAAAGCGATTTTAATTTCAGTTTTGCAAATAGTATGACCTATTTATCATATACAATTAGTATGAAGAAGAGTTAAAAACAGTTCTATTTTTTTGTAGTATAGTATAGGAAAAGAATGAAATTTTAATATTGAAATGAGGTTGCACATTTAAATTCTAACACTCATCCATTGCCTTAGAAATCATGTTCACCAGAAAATTGTTGAATTAGTTTTTGGGAGACTTAATCTTAATAAATGGAGCGTATAGATTAGTGTTGCCAGGTGCCCGCGTAAATCAGGGCTCCAAATACTCTGGACGCCACTAATTTCTTACAGTTTATTTCGACATCTTTAAGCGTAGCTAATTCTGCCATTAGATAAGGCGGAAAAAAATTACTTTGAAATACTGGTGTCCAGAGCATTTGGAGCTCCGAATGCCGCGCAACACCTAGCAACACTAGTACAAATCGATAAATCGAAATCATGTTTAGGATGACAGGTGCCAAGTCTCTGAATTATAGTCTTTTCCTCATATTAGCATCTATCCTAGGAAGTTTACCTTACTGTTTGCTCCGAAGTTGACCATTGTGAGGATTCTCTCACATTGTTTTGGTTTTGCTATCGACATTTTAAGTTTCATTTGCCCTAGGAGCGCTCTGTTTTCTCCAGTGACTTTCATCATTCATCCTGTGCGTGTCTTCTGTCCACGATCATGGGCGTGATCGCCCACAACGCTCTTTCGGCATATCAGTTTTTGTTCTGTTAACGTTTTGTTTCGCTTTCAGTTTATGATTTCAAAATTTTCCTGGATTTAATTTGGTGACCCTGTTTCATAAAAATTTAAGTTTGATCGTATCTGAATAAGTCAGATGAGTGTGAGCTAACGGTCGGAGTGCAGATGCAATACTTAGCTGAAGAAATTGGCCTTTAACCCCTTTCGGACGAGCGACAGGTATTCGTGCCGCGTAAAGTGCTCAGAATCGGGTATTATTCTCACCAGTAAAATTTTATTGTAAATTTTGCCTTATTTAATCCGAGCATTTTCCCGATTCAATTAGCCAAAAATTTCTATTTAAAAAAACCGGTGATTAAAGATTAAAAATTCTGCAAAAGACGCTCGTCCCAAAGTGGTTAAGGGTGTTGGTCATTGAGATCTCGAATTCCCCTGGCTGATGTTAAACCTATTGCCGTGGAATATATTCCTTTTTTTATTATTATTATTTCACCTGAAAATTAATATTTATAACTTCTTTTTTCAATGTATTCTTCTCAGAGAATAGAGCTGTGGAAGGTGACGTCACGAACAGGTTTTTGCTGCTGCTTTAGGACAGCTATCGCTACCTTTATCAATGCTTTTTCTATTTGTGTCCTACAGCTTTTTTCATTGTTATCCGGTAAAAGTCGCGTGATGTGAACTGCTTCATGTTTTTTTTTTATTAGTTGATAAAATATTTCTAAAATATGTGCTTAATTTAGTATTTTACGTGTTAAAAGGCCGGCGAGCTGTGAGTAAGATTTCAACACTTTAAATAAAATTAAGCACATATTTTAGAAATATTTTTAAACTAAAAAAGACAGAGACATGCTTTAAGAAGAGTATACAGGAAAAAAGTTAAAAAGTATTGATTTCATGATGAGACATTTTAAAAACAAAAATGCATTTTACGTCCATAGTTTTAACATTAGCGAGGGGAAATTAACATCTCACTGGCCAACACCCTTAATACATTTAAATGAAGATGATCGCTACCAGAGACTCTATGCGTAGTCATTCAAGATGGATTAAGTTTTGTCGCATAATTTAATGGCCAAGGTGAAGGCTCATTTTCTGCTGTTATGTTGAAAAAAAAAATAATAAAGATTTTTTTAAAACAAATTTTAATGGATTGTTGTTGTTTAAATGGATGTTATTTATTTTTGTTTCATTTATTCCAAGACTTTGATAAGAAACAATCTCCCCCCCCCCCCCATCTAATATCTATTTATATAACAAATTAATTAAAAGTCGAATTATTGTAAAATGTTTGAATTCACAACTTATTAAATTTCTAAATGTGATCACTGTTTTACCACTACAGCCATGTTTCCAAAAAACTCATAAATCTTCTTTTATAAGACTGTAAATTTTTATGAAAAAGATGGGCAGACTGACGAAATAAATAAATAAATCGAATTAATAAGCCTCGTCTGGAATGTTTATTATCTAAATTATATTTATTTTTTAATTGTCTTATCCAGGGAATTTATCTTATGGTTAAAAACTAAAACGAAATTCTAGCGTACCACAGATTTATTTTAAACACATAGCTTTATGAAATCTAAACACATATATTTTTAGAACTTTATAAACACAGCATACTACTCAGTTAAATAAATTGTGCGTTTCAGACAATACTGCTACTATTACTACTACTACTAATAATAATTTTCACCAAGTTTACAAAATGTATTTTACTGAGTGAGTCAAAAATAATGTGATAAAAAACTCATCGTCGCAGCATGATTCTGCAGTATTGTTTCATGCATGGTAGAGCACGACCCAACAGACCCCAGATGTCTTTTATAGGCTAAAAACAGCATATTGGTTTGGATTGGATGCAGATAAATTTATCGGTAGTGGAACATAATAGCCACAATCTAAATACATGAGATTATTTTCGTTGGGGCTATATTAATTAAAGGTAAATTCTATAAAAATAACCTATTTAACTTACAGACCTTAAATTAGCCGTTGTGCATTAACGCATATTTGATTCGCCTTTCATTCATCGAGTATTGATATAATTTCGAAATCGACTGTATATCACTGTAGCTTGATATGAAAATATTTTAACAAATATTTTACATTAAAAGTCACATGCTTGTACTATTAGTTTCAAGTATTTGTCTGCCTTATCTAGTTCCTATAGTATTTCTCTATTTGTCTGCCAACTTTCTATAGCGCTAATTGTCCCATGCTGTTGTATATTGCATTATGTGAAATGATATTAAGTTTTTAATACTTTATGGTGTCTACTTAAATAATTTGTTAAAACTTCGCTTTATTAAAAATAGCTTAACATCATTAAATGCAACTTTGAAAAAATACAATTTTAATAATATTGTCCAGATTTTTAACCGAATTCGAAATAAAACCACTATTAATAATTATGATAGTTTATTACAGAGAGAACATATAAAATTTTTTGCATGTTATTCATGTATTGTTTCTTTATAGAGTTTAGAGAGATCACGAATAATCTTATAATAGATACATATGCAATGCACTCAGACAAATCAAAGTTATGATTAATGTACTATATTTTTTCATTTTACTTTCATTTACTTTTTTTTAATGTACTATATTTTTTCAACATGTTAAAGTAATTCAAAACATTAGGGAAAAGGGTGGGGGGGGGGGGGTAAATGTGGAATACTTTTTATGTTTCATAATTAGTACTTAAGATTAGCATTCTTATTTCAAAGTCCAATTGGGTCTAATATTTCGGGTTTCATTTTTCATAACAAATCCTATTTCGAATTCTCTCTCTCTCTCTGTCTATATATATATATATATATATATATATATATATATGTATATATTAACATAATTGATTTTTCTTTCACGTTCCATTTATTACAAGACAAAGGCAGAACGAAGCGTTTCGGAGAAATGACAACGGAAAAATCGTGTGTTGCAAAACTACAGAAGAAGTAGATGACATTTCGTGCAAAGTTGTAATTTAAAGTCAAGTTTAGCCGAGTGACCGTGATAAATTAAGAAATGCTTTCTCCCCATAATAATGAATTACTGATTCTTGATATTTATATCTTACATTGGTTAGATGATCATTTCCCCCACCATTTCCTTATTTTTATTTATTTATTTATTTTTTAAATTTTCAGTTTATAAAGGATTTCCTCCCCTCATAATAATGCGTTTACATAGATAAAATAAATGTTTTTATTAGCTGTGATCAACTTAGTTATTATCCGAAAATGACAGTTAATCGGTGATAAATGAATGAGTGCTAAAATTATGTTTTACTTTAAAAAGGATCTTTCATTCTTTATTTGTAAGACTGCAGTCATCGAAAGATGTTTTAAAAATATGCTGTTTAAACAGTACTTTTTTCATCTAAGGGAACTAGCTACCCCTTGAACTTGATATAAATTATTTCAGTGTTTTTATAATACTTTTTTGACATAATATTAAATAATTTTATGAAGAAAAATAATTTAATCAAAAATGTAATTTTTGTGGTAACATTTAAATAAATATACATATGTATTTTAATTTAAGTACATTTTAAAATCTTACTTCTACAATTTTGAACCTTTTTTTTAATTTATTTTTTATTTTTATGTTTTTTACAAGTATGTTCTATAACGCTAAGGGGTTTCCAAAAAGTTAATTACTTTAAGAAACAAGTGGGTAAGTGTGATCACAGATCGCAGAGAGGGTTTCGTTTAATATTCCTTTCAAAACACTTTATCCTTTTGAAAAATCTGTTAGTTCCATATTTCAAAACCAGGGGGCGCACTTGATTCTAAACAAACCTGTATCCGAACGAAAATCCGTTTTACATACTATCCGTAGGTATATTAGTCGAGGGGATTGTGCCCATAGCACCCGAGATAAGTAGGCGCCCCCTGGCGGTAAAAAGTGGAACTAAAATATGTAAGGATATGGTGCATAATATGAAAGAATGGTCTAAGGAGTGTCGGCTAAAGTTGGAAAAGTGCTCCTCGGGTGAAAAGGGTGGAGATTAGAAAAACTGCTTAAAATACACAAGTTAGAGCCCGGAGGAGTAAAAAATATAAAACTTTTTAAAATTTTTATGATTTGTCTTGTGGTCTGAGGTATTCAGCTATACGTATGCAAAAATTTATGTCTCCAACTTAATTAGGGTCTCTCTTAGAAAGAATTGCTTAAAATACATATGTGGTAGCTCAAAATGTTAAACGTAAGACTTTTTCAAGTTTTTATGATTTGTCGCCTGGCCTCAGGTGTTCTGCTATAAGTATGCAAAATTTCAAATCTCCAATTTAATAAGGGGCTCAGTTAGAAAGAATTGCTTAAAATAAGCATGTGGGAGCCCAAAGGGTTAAATGTACGATTTTCCCAAAATTTTATGATTTGTCGCATGATGGTGTTCAGCTATAAGTATGCAAAAATTTCACGACTCCAACATAATTAGGGGCTCACTTAGAAAGAATTGTTTAAAATACACATGTGGGAACCCAAAGAGTTAAATGTACGACTTTTTCAAAATTTTATGGTTTGTCATTTGATGTGAGGTGTTCAGCTATAAGTATGCAAAATTTCACGCTTCCAACCTAATTAGGGGCTCACTTTGAAAGGATTGTTTAAAATACACATGGGGGATCCCTAAGGGTTAAATGTACGAGTTTTTCAAAATTTTATGATTTGTCGTTTGATGTGAGGTGTTCAGCTATAAGTATGTAAAATTTCACGCCTCAAACCTAATTAGAGGCTCACTTAGAAAGGATTGCTTAAAATACACATGTAAGACCCTAAAGGGTTAAATTTAGAACTTTTTCAAAATTTTATGATTTTCATTTGATGTGAGGTGTTCAGCTGCAAAATTTCACGCCTTCAACCTAATTAGAGGCCCACATAGAAAGAATTGTTTAAAATACACATGTGGGAGCCCAAAGGGTTAAATGTACGACTTTTTCAAAATTTTATGATTTGCCATTTGATCTGAGGTGTCCAGCTATATGTACGCAAAATTTCACACCTTCAACCTAATTAGGGGCTCACTTAGAAAGAATTGTTTAAAATACACATGTGGGAGCCCAAAGGGTTAAATATACGACTTTTTCAAAATTTTATGATTTGTTGTATGATGTGTGGTGTCCAGCTATAAGTATGCAAAATTTCAAGTCTCGAACATGTATAGTTTCTAAGAACGGGCTCTGTGACGGACAGACAGACAGAGGAGCGAGACGAATAGGGTTTCGTCAGATGAACGAAACCCTAAAAAAACCCTTAACGGGTTAAAAGTTTCTGACGCAGCATTTTATCTTATGCTCTAAGAATTTTAAATATGGAACTTAAAAATAATGATATCAAATTTTGAGTGACGCTATGCTATTAATTATAATCTCTCTATATATTATTTATTTCATCTTTTTATTTTTTTACAATCGCATGTGCAAAAATTATGTTCAATTAAAAAAAAAAAAAATGTATAAAAGTTTATTCATTGATGCTTTAACATTTACACCTCTCATAAATTCCAAGTATGAGTTTTAAAAGATATGATATCAAAGTTTTAGTGACGCTTTGATGTGGCTTTAAACCATTTGTTTTAAAATTAAATTTAAATTATTTTTGTTTTGGCTAAGATATATTCACACATCTAAATAATAGTTTTAATTTTCCAATATACTTTAAATATGTCACTTTCATTGAATTTATATAATGCATTTAAATCTATTTATTTGAATAAATTGATTTATCCTTTGTCCAATGCTATTAAAAATTTAAAATAAGATTTACGTAAATAATTTTTTTGCGTCATTGTATCCAAACTAAGTGAAATGTATTCAAATGGATATTATGAGGCAAAAAAATTATAAGTTCTAAGAAAAATGAAATGATAAAAATAAAAATAAACTTTTTCACCATTTAAAAGATTTTTATTTTATTAATCCATTTTCAGCTGTTACTCTATGAAAGTTTTATACTTTAAAAAGCCATTCTACTAACATAAAACTTTTTAGATCACTCTGTTATTCTGAGAAGGATCTAATGTTACTTACTCTAACTTTATATTTCGCGGAAACTTCTGTTGTAATCTGGCATGTTGTATTTTTGATCCTTGACTAGACGGCAATAATATTCCCATAAAATAGTTCTGCTTTTCATCTGTCTTTGGATCAGTTTTGTCATGATTAGAGCCCGAAAGGAAGAACTAAGAAAAAGTATGTGTGATGTGATGTCACATTTATGAGATTGCCGCCCCCTTAGTGAACTTATTCATTCCTAATCTTACACTTTTTCTTATCACTAACTGAATTCCAGAGCTGCATTCCCCTCTATGAATCTTAACAATTTGTTATCTCTAAAACTCCACATGTTCATGAGTCAAGTATATTTCTAGGTCATGTGGAGATTAGAGCTTTTTGGGGGGAAAGGAAGGGGGAGATGAACACTTTTGTCAATTTTAAACCAACCTGCCTGTATTTTGAATGTGAAATCGTTATAATTTATTCAGATTTCCATTCAGGGTATTGTAAAAGAAGGAGTGTGTATTAAAATTCAAATTTTCAATTTTGAATGCCACATCAGTATAATTTATTTAAGAAGTATACAAGGTATTATGAAAAAATATTTGATAAAAGTTGCATTTAAATATGTTTTTATCTTAAGTGTAATTTTTTTTAATGATTACAAAATAAATAAATAAATAAAATAGGAAAGTCTTAAATGAAACCTTTAAATTTTTGTGGATATTATTAACTTCTCAGTTAAATAAGAGTGAAATGTTGGAGTTTAAGTGGCCTATCAAGCCAAAAGCACCCCATTCTCGATAGCAGGAATTCGCTGTCTCATATTTAAACAATTAGAAAAAATCTCTTGTGGCTATGCTGCTTTTGAAATGGAAATAGGTAAAATGCTCTTACCTGGGATTCATCAATATCGCGATGACGTATAACTTCATCGGTGTGGCGTGGCCAGGGATTTATCCAAAAGCTTCTTGAAGAAATTATTTTATTTTATTTTGTGAAGCATTATTTATCCTTTGAAGTATCCTTTGAGAGCTTAATATGAATCGCTAAATCCATGGGAAGATATAATGTAATATGAATTAGTATTGTGTGTTTTTACGATAAAGAAAGATTCAACTTTTAGCTTTAAATACTTATAATTAAACATATTACTGGAGTATAAGAAACTCCGTCTTAACAGAGAGGCTACATGATTAAGAGTGATAATACATAAAGCTGCTAAAACACATATTCGCAGCGTAGAAAAAATATATAATAATTAAAGGTGTCTGGCAAAAGTCAAAATGTGCAGATGTTCCTTTTAGTTACATATTAGTGATGAAATCTTAGTTATTAGAACATATGCTTTAGAGAGTTACTCAAGTGGTCTGTAATAGCACTCATTATTAAATGCGGAAGTAAAGAAACAGTTCGTAAATTGGCTTGTTAAAATGATCTGTGTATGGTAACAAGTTCTTTCTTTTCTTTTTTTTTTTAATCACTTTTAGGAGTTGCCGAAGAACATCTGGGGAATTAAATTTAACATGAAACACGTTTAAGAAGGATGCTACATAGATGATTATGTTTTTCAGGGTTCTGTCCAAAACTTTTTGCCAGGGTCCTATTTTTGTAAAACTGTGAAGAGCTTTTTACATTTTTTGAAAAATCTACCCATAATTTTGTGAATTTGAAATGAATGTTATATTTAGGTTCTTGTTCATGCATTTTTACGAAGATATATATATATATATATGTAAAATACATATATTTTCTTTGTATGTGTAAAAGTTATCAGATTTTACTTTTAAATGATTAAATTTGTGAAAGGTTCAGTTTAGAAATAGAAAATTTTTGTAACAGTTCTATTTTTAAGACAAAGGATTTTGTGAAAGATCCTGTTTTGCGATGAAAAATTTTGTAAAGGGTCCTGTTTTGAAATGAAAAATTTTGTGAAGGGGTTCTGTAAAGGACCCTGCTTCTTCTTAAACAGATCTCTGTTTTTTAACTTTCAAGCCTATTTTTTTCGCTGCTTCTTTTTAACCGTTAATTAAACATTTTTCGGTCTGCCTTTATATGCTGCAATCTTCATAAAAATATTTTACATAATATTCATTTTATTTTTTCCGTTTTTCTCCCCCCCCCCCTTCTTTTGAAAAGAAAAACTACCTTTTTAAAAAATGCTTATTTCGCATTGTTTTGAAATAAGAAAATAAGTTTACACCGTTTAAATAATAAACAATATTTTCAAATTTAATAACAATATTTCTTGTTGCATTCATAATATTATAAAAATATTATTTTGATTGTTTGAGAATAAATTAATGTTAAATAGTTATTTTTCAATAATTTGCTTATTTTATGTGTAGTAATATAATAAAATTAAATATATCTGCATGATTAAAATCGTTATTTCATTTTATCTGGATTTAAATGTACAAAATATTCTCCGAGCTACAGCCTTAATGATTTTTTGTGTAGAACTGGTAGTTGAAGGTCATCACGCCTCTGCTCTCTTTGCTAGATTTCGCTGGTCAGTTTTTCTCCTTCCAATTTTTTTTTCCTGTATCGCTTCATATGGATTCAGATCTGAATTATTTGTAATCCGTAGTAGAAATTCGGGACTGTTTTCTTCGAAAAACCACTTTAATCTGCTGGCAGGTTGGTATGGAACAGCATAAAAGTCAAAGTGTGTAAAAAAAAAAAAAAAGTAATCAGCCAATAAAGACAAAAGTTACTTTTTTTCCCCTTCCTTTTTTAACCTCCAGATTTGAATCTTTTTTTCATACTTTATATTGCTTCATGAGTCAAATGATGTTTTCCTTTGACATTACTTGTCAAATTACTTTCTGGGAATGTTTAATCTTTTGCATCATAAAATGTGGAAGTAAATCATCTTTTGGCTGCGTATTTGCCTCGGAGAAATTAAAAACCACAAAGCTTTATTAAAAATTGGGTGCTTTTAAAGGATGATTCTGATCCCGATTGCTTTTCAGTACTATGTTTTTTCTTTCTATAATGAAACACCTCCTATGCAGGCCTATCTTTTTTGAAAAACAACCTAGAAACAAGCAATTTCATTTTAATGTTAAGCTAACATACAAATAAATGCGTTTGCTTTTAATCTATCTTTGTCTTTTTCTATGCTAAAGCTTTAAACAAATTTAATAAATATTATTATGTTGGAAAAATGCTATATAATGTTTCCACGGAGTTTCGAAATTCTGATTTCCCTACATTTGGATTTAATTGTAGAAAATATTCTCAACTTTAAGAGTCTATATGCTTATGACATGGTGTAGCATAAAAGTTAAGCTGCTAGGAAAAAAGAAAGAAAGAAATAACCCGATAAAGAAAAAAGTACTTTTTTTTTTCTAATTTTTTTTTTCCCTTTCATGTTTTAAATTGTAGTTTCAAATTTTCTTATAAAATGCGAAAATAAATAATCTTTTGCCTAGATATTCTTCTCAGAATATTATTAAGATTTTTAATTCATTAATTGTTTTAATTTTTAGTTATTTCTTTTGAAAACCATAAAGCCGTACTAAATATTTTTTGCTTTGAATAGATGGTTTTTGTCTTGATAGTTTTTCAACATCTTTGTTATTATAATGATGGATTTCCTTTGCATGCTTATTTGAAAATCAACCTAGATACCAACCGTCTCTAAAGCTTTATTGCATTCTATACGTCACTATTACTGTTTTGAGGATTTTCTATAATGCTTACAACTCCCACTGAGTTTTAATTATTTTATTTTTATGCCTCACAGTTATCGAAATTGAGAACAATTTGGTTTGGTTCATTATTATTAAATTATAAGTCTTTTTTAATCTCTTTAAAATCTAAGCTTTTTTTGTAGCTTGATATACTTTTCAATTAACATTTAGACCTTTATTTATAATAAATTTTTCATCGTCTCAATATTAGAATGGCTATACTTGTAAAATTATAAATATATATGTTTTAAGTTCTTATGTATTTTTTCATCAAGAAATAACAAACATTAGCTGTATTTTGTTAGTTAATTGATATTTCTTTTTTAAAGTATAGCGAATGCATCTGAATCTCTTTTACTGTGTTCTTCATTAATGTCAAAAATACAAATTAAGAGTGATAAAAGAAAATTAAGAATTCACCTGGTTTTTAACTTTATTTTTATGATATTGAAGGCGTCAGGCATGAGCCCAATCGAATCATATTTATTACCATCATAACTGAAAGTCAAAGCGACTATCAAATACAGATTATTAAATAAATAGTATAATATATAAAATACTCTTTAATAAAGGGAAGTTTATCGATGGAAATCTATATTAATTTGACTGCATTAGAATTTGATCCCCTTCTCCCCCCCCCCCCCCCCACACACACACAAGTGCGAAAATAACAGAATCTGTGTGAGGAAATAAAGTTTCTTCCTTTATGTAACTTTATTTTTATGATTATTTCTCATGATATTAAAGCCGCCATTTATGAGCCTGATATGATCACTCATTTTAACATGATAACTGAAATTCTAAGTTACTATGAAGTAGAAGTTATTAAAAGAAGAAAAAAAATATTGTCTATTGAATATTAATGATGTGAATTATCACATTGCTACAAAGCGTAAACCAACTTAGTGAAAAATGTCCAAGCCGAGAATCGAACCCGGGTCCCTGGAATAGATCTCCAGTGCTCTACCACTAAACCACAAGGACGATGTCCAGCTTGGCATTTCTCACTTATATAAGTCGGTAAGGCTGCTACTGCAGCACAAGATTGAGAAGTCTTCATGAGCACACATTCTAGCGGCGTAACATGAGACGCAATAAACCCAGCATCGGTGAATATACAATTTTAATTAATTTTTCAACTACATTTCAGCAGTGAAATTACGCTTGAAAATTATTGAATATTAATGATGTGAATTATCACATTGCTACAAAGCGTAAACCAACTTAGTGAAAAATGTCCAAGCCGGGAATCGAATCCCGGTCCCTGGAATAGATCTCCAGTGCTCTACCACTATACCACAAGGACGATGTCCAGCTTGGCATTTCTCACTTATATAAGTCGGTAAGGCTGCTACTGCAGCACAAGATGGAGAATGCAAGATGGAGATGCAGCCTTACCGACTTAAATAAGTGAGAAATGCCAAGCTGGACATCGTCCTTGTGGTTTAGCGGTAGAGCACTGGAGATCTATTCCAGGGACCCGGGTTCGATTCCCGGCTTGGACATTTTTCACTAAGTTGGTTTACGCTTTGTAGCAATGTGATAATTCACATCATTAATATTCAATAATTTTCAAGCGTAATTTCACTGCTGAAATGTAGTTGAAAAATTAATTAAAATTGTCTATTAAAGAAAAATATATAAAATAAAACTTACATTAATTAGCCTTGCAATAAAATTTAAATGAAAATATTCAGTAAAAATGGATTAGGGAATTATTGCAATAGCCAGTGATTTAAAAACCACAGTTTATAATATGGAATTTAGAATAATAGCCTAATTCAAGCTCATATATAGAGATAATTTATGCTACATATGTGTATTAAATGTTACTTATGGTAAATGTTATTTTTCCTGCTACCAGAACCGCATATTATACACTATTTTTTCTAAGTGTAATAAAGAAAAAAAAAAAAAAAAACGTTAAATTTTTTGAAATTCTAATGTTGGCAGCTATTTAAACGCTAGGTATTGTAAACTTTCTATCTTTTTGCATTGTGATATTTCACTGTGTTTAAATAAAGCTGTGCAGATATACCACCAACACACTAAACATATTTTCTAGAACATGTTTTTAAAATGTGCATTGCATGTAATGTGAAACCCCCAGTTATTGACACCTAACCAGTAACTAACACTTCAGTAAAAATCTGGCTCTAAGCATTTTCTTGTAAAATTCTGCAAAGTAATGCTATCTAATGCTAACTTAGACACTTATTTTTATTTTGGAACAAATTTATTCACTACTAGTAGTCCAAGAACATATTCAATGAGGAAGGAACTTTTGAGAACACAAAAAGTGCTCATCTTATTTCTGAAATTAGGGTAGTGTTTATTTATCTATTTGTAACGCAACCGTCCTCAGCTTTTTCTTAAAGTTATACTTATAGAAATTAGTTAAAAGATGCCTATGGTACATTAGGGTAATGATTAATACAATATATGGCCAAAGGTGACCGGTCACTTGCGATTTTAGACGTTTTGTTAAATATCTAGAAAAATGCATGAGGGATTAACCTGAAACTGCAGGTGCGTAAACAGTATAGTATAGGTCATATATTTCTGAGAAGATTTTTTTCCCGAAACCCCATAGGGGATAATCAACAAATTGAAAAAGAACGAATATCTTTTGGATAACCCTGTAAGAACTAATGTAGCAAAATCGTTCAAACTCGAGATTATTAATAAGTGGCTTATTGTATATACTGTGTTGATTTTTATGAGGATAGCAATGTATACTCGTAGAGAAATTAAGGTTTTTATAAAAACAGTCCCAAATTTCGCCAAGTTTTTTGCTTATAATTTGCAGAGTTCTTAATATAAAAAAAAATTCTTTTCAGAAAATATGACGAACAACATTGTGCACAATACTCTGCAATCATAATTAAATAATAATAAAAATTGGATGAAAAATGAGCAGGTTTACTAAAAAATGTTTCAATGCGCAAGCGCAAATGCAATCAAAATATAATGTGCGTAATGTGTTAGCTAAATGTATAGAGATACTTTTGCAAAAGTCTCAAAAACATCGTTTGAAAAGTCTGATAATAATCGTTTATAGAATAAGCTCAAAATCCGTTGTTCCCAAAAAGATGAGGGGTTGTATCTATATATCCACTGATTAGTGTCAATATAGAATATACAATATTGCACGTTCTACTGTATTTGGATACAGCCCCTCATCTTTTTGCTTCGTTTTAGGAATAACGGATTTTGAGCTTATCCTATAAACGATTATTATCAGACTTTTCAAACTATGTTTTTGATACTTTCACAAAAGTTGCTCTGTACGTTTAGCTAACACATTATGCAAATTATATTAATAAAAGTTTTCTTCATTGTATTAAATCCTATTATACGTAATGAATTGAATGATATCCCATAATAGGTAATGATTCTTTCTAGGTTGCCATGGTGATGACGTTCTATTTAAGATGGAATCATATTATTTCCATATTACAGAATTTAATATATATAATCGTAATAAATTTTGTATTCATGCATTTTTGCATAAGAGCGCAACAGCTGTTGCACCATGATATGAATATTTATAAAACTAGTTATAGTACGAACGCATCTCATTTGCCACGCCTGACGTACAATTTCGGACTTTTTTTTTTAATCTTTCCAAATGAAGTGTCGGACGCTGGTTCACTTTGTGTCAGTTATTGGTTTTTCAAAATAGGGTGTCAGTTGCTGGAGATGTTGACCATATTTATGAAAAATAAAATTAATTTTTAATAATAGAATGCATAGTTTTTCAAACTTTTGACAACAATAATTTTTTAATGTATCTCTTCCCTTCCTTTAACAGTTAGATACTAGAAAACAGGAATTCTGCTTTTTCAGAATTTAGTGTCGCTCCCGATGACAAAAAAATATATGTATATAAAAATAGATACAGTAGAGTCCCGATTATCTGAGTTAATCGAACTTATACCTTTGGAATGGATCATTTTCTTTTGATGGACTGATGGCTTCCATTATTATGAAACAGTCATTGCAAATGAAGTGGTAGGTGAAGATGAAAGAGCAGCCGTAAAAAGTTAGAACTCAGATTTTCTGGTCAGAATCGGAAAAAAAAATGGCCATATTTTTTTTTTAACACTTCATTTATAATGACTGTTTCATAATAATGGAAGCCATCAGTCCATCAGAAGAAAATAACTAGGTGAAAGCGGAAACTCCGATAATCGGAACTCTACTGTAGTTCAGTTTTAAGACTTATAACACGCGATTTTATTTTACATAAAGTGACGTCATCCACATCCGCTGAAGAGTTCATCATTTGCGCTCCAGTGTTAAACAACATCTACAGTAAAGTACGTTTGGGACGTCACTATCGCTGAATAATACACAAATCCAAAAAAAAAAAGAGGCTTCGTCATTCAAAAAACTCGACAAAAATATCGGCTATCTAGAGATTCACAGGCCTTCATTTGTTTGTATTATTAATATAGATATTTAAATTTAAATTTAGTTTATAATAGCTCCCTGTTTTATCAGAAATCATTCATTTATATTTTTTCAAAATAGCACGTATTTTAATTTTTTTAATTCAATTTTTATGGGAAAATGGCAACAAAAAGATATAATTGCTATTTTTCTTTCCCTTTCCACAGAAATGGAGTACTTCCGTTGCCAATATTAAGCAAATGGTTCTAAAAAGTACAAAAAAAATATTAATATCTCAAAAATAAATGGAGATGCAATTTTCAAACAAATTGCATTTAAAAAGTACTTTTCCCCCCCCAATACGACGGTATAAAAATTGAAAATGTGCGTTGAAATAATTGAAAAGAAGTTAGAAAAAATTGCTATAGAGTATTTAATCGTACTGCTTTGTTTTACGCCTGGCTTCTGTAAGGTAACGTTATTTTTTGGAGACGACATAAAATAAGCTGGGAGAAAGAAATAGCATACCGTACCGGGGGGCTAATAATATGGATTTGAAACTTTGTAATTGTGATTTAAACAAGAAAGAATCCTTAAGATGTCAGTTACTGGAGGGGGGGGGGGGGTGTCACCCTATATTTAGGAAAATCCTTTGCAGTATTTTTAGACATGGCCACTTTTTAGTACCTTTTTAAAAAATGAATGGTGCGTCTATGTCAATTTTTTAAAAGTAATAAATGGTCCCCCCCCCTTTTTTTTGTGCGGCTAAAATGAGCCTTGATAAAATAACAATGTATATTTAACAATTAAATATTTATTCAACATATTTAATATAAATAAATGCACATTATAGTAATCTCATGGATATTTGCTGGGGGAATGCATGAAGTTTGTTTGTGTATTTAAAAATAAAATTAAATAAAGTAAAGAAATAAGTTTTAAAATATGTGGCTTGATTACAGAATGCGTGAAACAGGTGGAACCGAACGGCTGAAAGAAAATACATTATGTTGATTAGCTTGAATATAAATGTAAAATAAAAATATGAATAATTTTAAGAACTTCGAAATTAAAATCCATTAAACGCATTTAACAATTAATATATTTATTTTATGAAAAAAAAATCTTTTATAAAAGCAAGCCGGTAAATAAGCATGGATTGTAAAATAATATAAACATTCTTGTTCTGCTATAGCGCATTTTTCATCCTTTCAAATGTAGATAATGACTGACAAAAAAGCGATACTTTACTTTTTATGTTTTGATGTAATACTCGTTTTGTGTTGTAGATCATTGTGGATTTCATCTTGCTCACTCTTGTTGCATTTGCATTATTTAACATAGATCCGATTTGCTCCAAAACACGATTTCGTTTTTTTTTCCTTCTTCATTTCGCTTGTGAATAAGGCGACTTCCCTGCCTGTTTCACCACTTACACCAATTCTTGCTTTCACTATCTTTCCCAACATCCCATTGCCCAAGACAACTCCCATTTATCGTCAGATTAGGAAGCACCTCGCGGCTAGATAATCGTCTGCTAGTGTGCCTTCCCGCTGGCATTCTGTGTATCGGGCCAGATTTTTACTAGAGCTTAGTAGCTGGAAAGCTCTTCTGACGAGAAACCAATCAGAGTCCTATAACTGTAAAGCTTCGCCAACAGAGGAAATATAGGAACAAATTGTTATGTAGTAATCTAACTTGTGATTTAGATAAATAGGCTCTTTTTTACAATTGATTTTTAATTAAAATTTTCTTTTTTTCTGAATTTGGAAAAAAAAAGTAAAAGTTAGAGATGTAAAATTTACGGAAATTTTGAAGTTGTGAAAAAACCCTTTTTTTTCCTGTTTTGTTTTCTCGAAAAATTGATTTATCACAAACGATTTTCAAAAATAAGTTATATTTTCTTTAAAAATATAGTTATATTAATATAGAAAAACGTTTATTTTCATAACATAGATGAATGTAAACAATAAAAGTTTTTTTTTTTTTTTCTATTTGCAATTCACAGGCGCTACACATAGCGCGAACTACTCTCATCGTCCAATAAAGGGTTAAGTCCCCGAAATATTATTTGATGAAAAAAATATATCTATTAACGTTACACTTGCGTTACTAGATCTCTCATAAGAGATTATACATTTCTAGCATTGTACAGTCGTGGAAAAAAAAAGTAAACACCCCCTACTAACAACAAATTATCGTAGGCGAAAGTTACTGGTACCGAACGATTGGAAATAAAGTCTACTTTTAAATGACGTATATAAAATTTGCTTAGGGGGGGCATCTACATATTAAAACGAATCCAAACTTCCTTTTTTACAATGGCAATACCCAATTTTAACGAGATATTTCAAATTTTTGGTTCAAACTATGCCTAGATACCAAATTTCAAGTCATTTGAATGATACGTTTTTGAATTATAAACATTCAAAATTTAGTGCTTCTAATGTTAAATTACATTTTCATATTTTTACTTATAACGTCTGAAATTATGATCCTAATGTTCTGATTTCTTGTGTAGCAATAATACTAATATACCCAAACATAAATACGTTGAATGTGCAATTTTTATAATTTTCTGATATGGATTATGAAATTATTATTAAAAAAAATTATGAATTGCAACCTACAATTTTTTTTTTTTTTTGATGGATTCAGATTTATTAAGTCCTGGTTTATGGAAATCCAAAATTTCACCATTTTTCTTCTGAGTAGTTTTCAAATTATGCGTAAAAAACGGCAAAATGATGGTTTTAAGGGTTCGTCTATGATAGAAGTGACTAAATATTTTGAAATTTCTTATGCTATCCTGTAATCTAACAGGCTTAATTGACTGCTTAAGGTGCCTTGATCAAGAAGGGAGCTCTCTCGGTTAACAATCGAGTACTGAACTTCAATTTAGATACAGCCCTTAAAATACGCTCGTTTAATAATGAAATAATCATATAGTTAAAATAATAATGAAAATTAAATATAGTTTATAATAGCTCCATGTTTTATGAGAAATCATTCATTTATATTTTTTCAAAATTCGGAAAATGTTATTACACATGGTTTAGAGCAAATTTAAACTGTATTATACATTCCATCTAGATAATGTATTGTTTAAGTATATAAATGTTGTCATTTTAAACAAACAAATTATTGTAGTTTTGGCATTCTTATAAATATTATTTTGAAATCCCCCATTGTTTAAAAATTGGTATTTTAGAGTATTACATCCCCCGCCCCTTACAATTATAATTTTCATTTCCTGTTTATTTAGTTTTGATATAGCTTTCCACCCCAGTCTAAGCCCAATCCCAAACTATGTTTCAGTTTCAGTTTATTAATATAAAAGTAGTTTTTTTTTTTGTTTTTTTTTTAAATGAAAGTTTTAAAACAGGTTGATTTTTGCATACTTATAAAAATTGTTTTCTACTAAATTTTCACAGAAAATTATTTAAATTTTCTTTACTGAGTTTTAGGGATGCACCTAATATTCGGTATCTATTCGGTATTGGGCCATGTTACCGAATATTCGGTTAGGCCTGATACTTAAAAAAAAATTTTTAACATATTTTCAAAAACCTTACACAACTTCTACTTTTAACTGTCAACCTATAAAGATATTCAGAATATTCAAAAACAGAGCCATATTTAAATAAAAGAGAATTTTTTACATTATTTATTTGTTATTTGTAAAGTATCACTTCAGAAAATCAACCATTAATGAGGATTTTCATAGGCATTAATGATCTACCAATGCATGTTCCTGAGCCATTGTCTAGTAAATTATCTGTTTCTTGCTTTTTCACAAAAAAGGGTGTTTCTAAATAATCTAGAAAAATGTTCAGAGTTTTGATAATAGACATCAAGACACAATTTTTGCCCAGGAAACCAAAATCACAATCCACTTATTCAGTCATAAAATGCAGTGTATCTCATCTCACTCGAGGTCATACTTGGATTTTCGTTTGTTACTTTAACAGTAACGAAGATATCAAAACTATATTTTCAACATAACAGTAATGAAGATATCAAAACTATATTTTCAACAGACTTGCTTTGATTTCTGTGAAATATGATATGATGAGAAGTGCTGGAAATTGCCACCATTCATATCTAAACAACTATGAATTAGACATTCCTTTATTCAGAATGCAGTTGACAGTATTTATACTGTGTGACTGTTCAAAATTCAGTCAATTTCAGTCATCACATTTAATACAAGCAAAAATAATACGTAATAAATCTCGCTAAAATATCTTCATTGTTGATAAATTTGTGAACGAAAATTCCGTTTCGGCTTGTAGTTACATACCCAGTATTTTTGATTGAATGTATTGTAATTTTGATGGAATAAATGGATCGAGATGCTATTTGTTGAAAAATTTCAAGAACAACCTATTTGTTTACAGTCTCTAAAAATGATCGCGCACTGCAGACATTGATCTAGGTTGCATTTAAAAACTTCTTTGCTAAATCAAAGAGAGTAGAAAAGTTATTCTTGCTGAGTTGAGATCTTGATTATCAAAATGTAAATTTCTGTATTAAATATTATGTAAAATTGTTTTAATTTAACATTTTAATGTCTTTAAACTTTGAGATGTAAAGGTATTCGGCCTAACAGTTAGTATTCGGCTAGCTGAATATTCTGTATTCGGTTCACCTGTAGGCTGAATATTCGGTATTCGGCCAAAATCACTCTTCGGTGCATCCCTACTAAGTTTATTTGTATTTTTATGCATTAATATTTTTTTTAATGCAGTTAAACAATTCTAAGAATCTATATTTAAGAAAAAGCAAGAAAAGAATAAATAATTTTTACAATTTTTTTTTTCTAATAGTGGAAAATTGAAGCTAGCTAATAAAAATAAATGCATGTTTCAAATTTTCTCGTTAAATTTTAAAGCTTAGCATTTTCTTTAATTGCTATATTATTGAAATAATTTTGCGCATGAATTTTTTTTAAAACGAGAGAATGCATTTAATTATCTTACCAGGTCTGCTTGGATTTTTTTTCACACGATCCTGTTTTTGTGAAATTCTAAACTTTTTATATACTTGAAAAAAAAAAATGTAATCAGAATTTTATGAATTAGAAATTATCATTATATCTAGTTTCATATTTAGGCATTTTTAGTAAGGTCCTTACATATATGCAGCTAGATAATATATTCATTGGTAATTTCAGCTACTATGCAGCAGGTTCTTTGAATTTTAAAATCATTATGTTTGTAAAGGATTCAGTTAGGAGGTTGAAATTTTTTCTGAAACGTCTGTTTTTAAGAGAAATAATTCTGTGAAGGGCTCTATGTTTTAAGGTTTAAAAAAATTGTAAAGGATCTTTTAAAGGACTTGCCTTTTACCGAAACAGGTCGCTGTCAGATTTTTCGTGTTAATGTTTGCATGTGGAATGAAAAAATGTATAAAGAAAAATATGAGAATGTCTCTATCTGTATCTATTATAAAATTTTGAATATATAATATTTTACAAATGAAATTTGGAAAAAAAAAATCCCGTGTTTTTTGGGCATTTCTATTTTTAGTAAAAGTTAATCTTCATAATTGGTTTAAAATAATTAAACACCGTCCTTACTTTTTTTTTTTTTTTTTTTTTTTTTTTTTTTTTACGTCCATGTGTTTTAAACCTAGCTTGGGTTCATGCCCCCCCCTCTTTCTTTAAAGAAATGACTGTTTTAACTCTCCTTTTTGAAAAATACTAGTAGGTAGCATTAATAGCTAGTACTCATTTCTTTATTTTTTAGTATTTAATATTTCATAGTTTATAAATTTCTTTAATGATTTTTATATTGTAAGTTTTAAAAAATGTCTTGCATGGAGGATTCTAAAATTGTTTGTTCTCGTGCAATACACACAACAGTCTGAACGGAAAGCAGAGCTGGAATTTTGCTTTTCCGTAGGTTGGCGAAGCCACTCCACTGGTTCACTGTGATTGGTTGCTCCTCAATCCAACTTCCCAGCTACTAACGACCAGTAGCTTTTTGCTCTCGCTCACTCTCTCTGGTCCGTCCACATTCCGATGAGTTTTTCTAATCTCTTTGGTTTGTGATGCAATTTTCGACTGCTTCCCCTCCCCTCCCCTTTTACAAACCCATGAAAATTAGCTATGGTTTAGTAGTCCTCTTTTCTTTCTGAATAAAGATGAACTTCCCAGCTGATTCACTTTTTTCAAGGGAACTATTTTGAGGTTTCAGTTTTCGAAGCATTTCACGTGCTTCATTTGAGTGATATAAAAGTAGATATATAGTTTTTTCGACTCTTTTATTGATTATGATAATGAGAAAGAAAACTAGATGTTTTTGAATGTATCGGACCTAAAAATATTAGGAATAAAGAGCTTAGTTCTTTCTTATACACTATTATTAACAATTTAGATTTTAAAATGTTTTTTTGGTTGTTAGGAATTTATGTCCGTAAAATCTGATATCGGTAATTATACGTTTGTAATAATTATATATCCCTGTCTGTTTTCATTTAAAATTAGAAAAT
Organism: Maratus speciosus; assembly: GCA_963932465.1. Classification (NCBI taxonomy): domain Eukaryota; kingdom Metazoa; phylum Arthropoda; class Arachnida; order Araneae; family Salticidae; genus Maratus; species Maratus speciosus. Next base: position 338,368,450 of record OZ010793.1, read on the forward strand.
GTCGTGCTGTTTTCTAATTTCTTTTTTTCTCTTTCTCCCCCCTTTTCTTTTCTTTTCTGAACTGCATTTTCTAATATTTTCAATATCTACAGGATTTTTTTTTCTTCTTCTTTAACAAAGTATCTATTCTCGTTATTTTATGTTTCTATTCTAAATTGTATCTCAATTAAGGAGCTGAAATAGTGGATTTACTTTTTAAATATTCTATGATTCTGTTTGCATTTTTTTCTAAAATTTTTATTTTCCCAAAGAAATATTTTCTAAAACAAAGTTTTGTGAATGATCGACTAACAATTTTAAAACAAAAATGTATTTGAATTATTTATGTAAGATTATTACATTACATTTACAATTTTTATTTACAGATATAAATAAAATAAGCAGGGTTGGCAAAAACCCGGATTTTTTTAAAAACAAAACAAAACAATAAATAAATAAAATATTTGGTTTAAATCAGGTTTTTTTTTTTTTTAAACCGGTTTTTCTGTTTTCTTAATATCATTTCTTATTACATATAGATGCATTTGTTGATAAAAATAAACATTGTTGGATATTATATAATAAGTAATATAAGTTCATTTGAAAATAGTATTCATATTAAAGAAATACAGTCAGTTATATAGAAAATTGAAATCATATCTAATTTAAACATTATTAGTAAAAGCTATGTCTTATGGTCAAAGAATAAACTGATCTAGACAGTGGAACCTTGAAAAACTTATCAAGAATCTTTTGATTAATAATAATAGATAAATATTTGATGCAGTTTCAAGAATATATATTTTTAAACTCCTATTCAAAAAATTTTTCACATACTTGTTATGCTGATTTTTCTGTGAAAACACTCATTAAGCAATGTTGACCTTTATTCAAAAGAAAGCTTTTCATAAGGAATTCCTGGAATGATTTGACATTTAGCAGTTGAGTTTTTACATTTTCTCTGTGTATTTATTTCACTTGACACTTCTCCGAAACTGCAAAGTAAAAAAAAAAAAAAAAAGCGACAGTAAAATAAAAAGATAAAACTAAATACCAGCTTTTTGGACTAACTATAAATATTGTTCTTAAAACGTTCAGAAGCTTTACAAAATGTTGTCTTGCTCTAAAAGATTTAAACAGCCAACAGACTTAATTAACAACGGATTCCCCCTCCCCTCCCTAAGGTATGTTATAATACATATTATTTAAATGGCTAAATTAAAAATTAATAAAATTATATATTTTTAGGCGTTTATATTTTATGAAACAATGCCTCAAGTGAACCTCAGATCTTGATTTTTTCTCCGTTTTCTTGTCAGGTTTAAGATAGTGGATTTAAATGTGTTATAGATCCTTTTAATATGTTTTGTGTCTTTACATATTTTAGTTAAAAGTAAACAGGAACTTATTTAACAAAACTTTGATTTAAAAGGAGAAATGAACTTCTGCCTACTTTCTTTTAAATACCTATTATCTTATGCGATTTTTATTATAGGAGCCCACTCCAATAAAATATTTTCTCTGCCTTGACTCAAAAAATCTTTTCCCAGTGAAAATTAGTTTACTGAACATTTTAATATTTTCTTCTTGAACTAATCATTACTTCAACTATAAACAAATTCATCTTGAACGTAGTATCTCCAAATGGTTAACTTTTTTTATATAGATATTAGTGTCTTGTAGTTGTTAAAGATTTTTTTAAATTGAACCAACCCTAAAAATAAGTATGAAGAAATTTAATATGAAATGATCGGCTGTACTAAATTTGTATCATTAGTACTTAATTATCTTGAAAAATTAAAAGTATAGTTAAAATTTGATATTGAAGTTTAAAATAAAATTACTTTTCGATTGCATGTAAAATCCACAATATTTCCGAAAAAAAGTTTCAGAAAGTCGTACTAAATACACCATTAAATTCACTATCTCTTGGAATATGAATTGTTAACATGGAGGAAAACATCCTGAATAAAAAACATACCTTCTTATATGTAATTTTTAATACTGTTAAGTAGTGTTAGTATTTAAAAAAAAAAATCTAGATTTTACCCCAACTTCCTTGTAATCTGTTAGGAATATGTGGAATGGTGTCCTTTATGATATGAATCTTGCTATTTGTACACTCAGTATGATGTATATCTTTCTTTAAAAAAATTATTCTTCATTATTTTTCCAAAAAGAAATTGTTCAAAGAAATGTTTTGCATAATAAATTTAACAAATATTGAGGAGGAGAAGTGGGAAAATCAATTTACAGGGGAAAAAAACAGCTTTTTTTATTATTATTTAAATGCAACATACGTTTAAATTTTTAAAGCACTTTCTCTATTTTTCCGTTTTATTACCTAAAAGGACTCTATCTCAAAAAAAAAAAAAAAAAAAAAAAAAAAAAAAAAAAAAAAGTGCATTCATATTTTAAAGCCGACAGACAATTATATACCCCCTCCCCCCCCCACACACACAGAAAAAAAAATCTGCCACGAAACTGAACTTTTATTAAATATTCAGATGTTCATGTACTTTATTACTAATTTGAGGATTTTAAGAGGACCCGCCGCGGAAGAAACACGGCGACAATGTCGCAGAAAGAGAACGACCCCTTGCTGAAAACTTCCATCATCGAGCCGCTAAGCGTAGATGATAGAAATATTATTTTTTAGAATTGTTATTTTCATTTAAAGTAAAAAGTATTAAACTTAGTAAAGTTCTAATAGAAGTTTCTAGAAGACTAAACCTTTTATGCAACCAGATAACTCCTTATTTAATAAGGTAATTATGCTTAGAAAACTTAAAACAACATATGTTTTCGAAACATTGACTATAAATTAATTCGCCGAAAAGAGATAAGATAGGCATTTTTATTTGTACTAAGAATAAGAATGACCTTATCCTTAACATCTGGCAAGAAGAAAAATTAGACATGTATGTATACATATTAATTTATATTTTAATTATTTGAAAAAATTAAACATATGTGCACAGTGCGTCCCCCCCCCCCCCCCCCAAAAAAAAAAAGAAAGATTTAATTACAGTTTTCAAACTGTGGTGCATTGCTACAAATTGCGACAGTTTAACCTCAACAAATCCCAAGAAAAGTATTGGAACAATTTATTTATTAAAAATTACTGTAAATATTTTAAGTTATTCCTCTAACGCTGATTCATTAAAATTAAATTTACGATTTTGGCTTTTTTTTTTTTTTTTTTTTTTTTTTACATCCAGTTTAAAAAAACAGATAGGACCATTATATATAAAAAATATAGAGTATCTGGTTAAGGAAATATTAATTCTTCTCTCTATTTTTTCTAATTCTGTTATGTATAAATTTGCCATTCATTTCTACGGTTAAAAAATAACAGTTTGCCGAAAGCATTTTACTGTTAATTAGGCTTGTCGCAGAAATCTTTAAAATATTCTGCACAGGGAAGAGGACCAGAAAGGTTTAAACTGATAAAAATTGACTGAAGTTGATCGTATGTAATTAATTTATACTATTACTTCTTTTGCATTTATTCATTTATGTTTTATAGAAATTAAAAAAATATATATTTGTTAATGTTTTTTTTTTTTTTTTTTTTTTTTTTTTTTTTTTTTTTTAAATTTAACAACTGTTTCAATATTGTAAGACAAAATTAACGCTGCAAAACTAGTTTTGTCACGATTTTCCAGGTTCGATATTATTCAGTCGCCATTTTTTCTTTATGCCGCTTATTACGCTGCCTCTCAATTATACCTAAAGAAAATATTAAAAAATTATAAAAAATTACCATTTTTGTTATATTAAAAAAAAAATGGTTTGTTTTCAGGTATAATTTGTAGAGAATTTATTTTCCTTTATAAAAAAAAAAAATAAAAAAATAAATAAAAATCATGCAAAACCGTTAATTTGTTCAAACATTATCCTGGCAAAAGCGCTGAAAAACCCTTTCGTGTTCAAAGTTTTGCCCTTCGCAGTATCGCCGGTCTACACTTTTCAACGTTTACGGCTCATACGACCCTAATTTTAGGAATTTTCCTGTCTGACAACCTGTAAAACACTCTTAAATATTCAAACATTATTTAAAATTATAACAAAAAGAAAATAAAAATTGTTCATTATTTCAAACCTTTCTGGCCCCCTTAATAAACCGACATTAGAAAATGCATATGAAATGCACAGACTTCTTGTAGTTACTTATCAAGATCGTCGCTGAGCGTTACTAAAAATTTTAAACAAAAATCGAAACACTTAGAACATTTGGAAGATGCACAAACTGCAGAAAATTTGTCTTGGGATAAACACATTTTTAAAATGCAATTTTCATTACTTAAAAGAAAACGCCTTCTGCAAAATTGAATTTTCATAAAAAATTCACATCTCAATACTTTTTTTTTTTTTTTTTTTTTTTTTTTTTTTGTAAATTTCAAGACTTTAATAAATCAACATTCGAAAATGAAAATGCACAGATTTCCTTTGTTGATGGTGATATTGAGAATGCTGAACAAAAATCAAAACGCTGGAGCATTTTGTAACAAATGATGCAAAGATGTATAGACTGCAGAAAATTTGTTTTGAGAAAATTGCGTTTGAAGTGCACTATGATATGCTGTTTTCATAATTTATCTTTTTTTTAAAAAAATAAGGAAATAAAAATACACTTTCTGCTATATATATTGCAGCATAATAATTTTTTAAAAAAAAATTTCGGTATTACTTAAAAAAAATTAATGCGAAAACAAAAGATCAGTCGTATTTTTGATCGAATTTTGCTTGTTGTTTGAGACTAACTCAAGATAGTCTCTATTTATACATATTTTCTCAGTCCCGGGCGCCCGAGTAAGAGGGGTGATTACAAATGCATCTTGGGAGGTAAATATGGTCGGAGACCACACAGCTTTTAATTATCCTGTTCCGTTATTGTTCAAAGAAATAAAAACAATTATTTTCAAAAAACATCCGCTTTCTAATGAATTCGTTTTATTTTTCATACTTATTTATATAAAAGACTTGATATTCTCTCCTAGACTGCACTTGGAGTTTAATAAAAGAAAAAAAAAAATGGAATCTAGACATTGAATCCTGAAATTTTTTTGAATAATAAATATATCATTTTTTTCTTTTTATCTCGAATGATTATATCCTCAGAGCAGTGCCAATTGCGATCACAGAGATGTATTCCTTTTTTTTGAACAAATTAGCCTTTTCCTCCTTTCTTTCTTTTCTTTTTTATTAAAAACCCGGATAGGTTCTCTTCTCACTGATTTCTTCTCTCAGCAAATGACATGTTATGGTGGAAGTAAATGAAAGGGGATGCGAAATTCGTGACATAGCACTTGATTATGAGTTTCGCAAGGTCATATCGTGAACTTCAGGATATTTACGAAGGCATTATTTATATATTTGAATAAACTTTAAAACATCAAAAGCAAAAATTTTTAAATTTCTGCTTTTTGAAAAAAAATACTGTAACTTCTATATTTCTTGAAATAACTACCAGTTAGAATAACTTATTTTTAACAGCGTTGTACAAACTCACACACACACACAAAAAAGGAACTAATTTAAACTCAAATTCGCCTTCGGAAAATTGAGTTGAATTCGCTCTTAAATTCTAAATTTATGAAACGAATCCGCTCAATTCAAACTCATTTTTTAGAGCGAAATTTACTGAACCCCCCCCCCCCTTTTTTTTAAGAAAAGAAATGAAAAAGAAAAGCATGAGACAAAAATAAGTAAAAATATTTTGCTTAATTTTATTAGCTTTCTATCGTAATGTCAAAATCTCTTTCATTAATTTCTCATTGGAACCAGACTTAAAATACTCCGGTGCAATTGCAATAGTGTAATTAATATAATTAATTTCTCCCAATTAATCTTTATTTTCAAGAAGGATGTAAAAGTATTTCGGAACTTACAAGAATTTTATTAAGAATGAATAGAAAATTATGACTTGCCTTCATTAGTACTATTAATTAAAATGGAAAGGAGGACTATTGGAAAAACTTTTTAAGGTTGTCGGCGGGGAAGTAGTGAAGACTGGGGCATGTTACTACAGGGATTGACTGTGAAACATTATTAAACACATAACCGCACATTAGCTTACATGTTTCCTTAGAATTCTATTTATCTCATTCTTTGAGTCTAAAAGTATTACTTTTACTGAAGTGGGTTATTCTCTGCAATAGTGCAAAAAGTGCTTCCCAGCCATATAAATGCTCTTAATTTTATTACATTTTTATTTATTTTTATTTTTATTAGAAGATCTAAACATAGTTTATTAGGGGCAGAAAGTAAAATTTAAAAATAAATAAATTTAGTATTTAAAAATATAATATATATCATGCAAACATCATTCCCTCACCTTTCCCCCACCTGTACTACCATGCTTTATTGCCTATTTCTTTCCATCCAGAAATAAAAATAATTAAAAATACCCTAAGCAAAATGATGTTCTTATTTGGTACACTACAAAAAATAATAAAAATATTAATTTTTACTATTATTATATAGTCTACTCAATCAATTATATGTTTCCCCATGTTAGACCATCATTCCCTCACACATTGCTATTATCTCAAATATCTACCACTAATGAGCAGTAGCAGTCTAGCATCCTTCACAGAGAAGAAGCTATTTTGAGCACTTGTCAGTCCAGCAACATAAATTGGTGGTGTAAGATTTTGTTAATTTTACAGAATTTTTTTTTAGTCAGTATATCCGGAAGCGTTTTTATTAGCAGTCATTCCCTCACACAGAATATTAATTTTTTTGTAAATATCAAAAATTTTAATTTTATCATACATTATATATTAAGTGTTTCTCTTAAAGGAAACAGTTTGGATTTCTTCATAATTTTGCATTTTTCCCCTACAACTAGTAAAAATGTCTTATTTCATCATTCCCTCACTTGTCATTCCCTCACATTTTTTATTTTATTTTTTCCACAAATTTTTATTTTATTTTTTTTGTTAAGTCAAATTTTTAAAACAATTTCTGTTGCTATTAAAATCTTCAATAATTGACTGATTTCTTACCATTTATCTAATTTTTATGAAAATTTACATATGCATCATTCAAGTCAGACTGCTGGCCAAATTTGCAAGTATTGTAGAGAACAACCCAAGTACTGGTTTACTAGTACTTTGGACTAGTTTGGGGCATCTGGCATGGTAAAAAAAAAAGGTGTTTTAAACGGGTTTTTTTTTCAATGAAATTGTGGGGTGGGGGGAGAGAAACCTGAATGGGTTTGAGTTTTAATTTTGGCTCAAACTCTGGGATTTTTTAACCCTTTATGTAATGACAGTACTTATAAGTACCACTCACTTTAAACTTTTATCCCATAGTGAATATTACTAATATTCTAATGGTACTTGGCAAAAACACTCTTTTAACTCCACTTTATCTGGATACATGGCAGCAGTAGTTCTAGGCAGGGGTGCAGAAAATGTTTCTACTCCCAACATTTCCCCAATCCACATGAAAATTTCCTACGGTATGTTATAGGTAAATGCTGTATTACGGCAGGTATAGAAAAATTATTTTTCCAATATTTCTCAACTTATGTGCGAGTATATATGGCAGGAGTGACTCTGAGTAAAAAAAAAAAAAATTCTGAAATTCACAGCAAATTTTCTGAAATGTTGCAGCAGAATTGGGGGAAGGGGTGGGAGGGGGGATAAATCCATTCTAGAGGTCCGCACGGGCCCAGGCTTGGCCCGAGGCCTGTACCCGGCCCGGCCCGCCCCGCGGGCCGGGTCGGCAAAAAATTTGAACGGGCCTGAAGGGCCGGGCCCGGCCGATAAAAAAAATTAATCGGGCCTGTCGGCCCGATATAAGAATTTGAGAGGAGCAGATAAAATACGAGGTCATTTCCAATGAATATGACTTTTTCGAGAAGTATAAATGTGCGTTACGAGCCGATGCGAGTTTAACAACATCAATACAGAAATGTAACATGTCCATCGTAGAGATCGGCATCGTACAGTTACATGATGCCTGATCCCGGGTTTAATTTTTTTCGGCAGACTTGTGCCGGGACGGAACTGGTCTTAATCGTTCTCAGGATGTGTAGGACAGGCATTATGTTTTGTAAAAGTATTAATAGCGATAATGAACTTCTGTTAACAGTATCTTTGGAAATGTACCTTAAGGTGGTTCTCATATTTACTGCTCGACAATGCGAAACTCTCAGACACATTTTCTGACTCATTTTTAACTATAAAGGCATAAAATTGACAGGCTGAGTATTGAAGGCAATTGGGATCAAATAGCGTTTCCATTTTTCATAAATTACGTACAGAGATAACAGAGACTCTTGTCACGTGACTGTACGTTTTCTTCTTTCCTGTGCTATCGCTTGCGGAAATTCGATTCAAAACGCTAACTTTGGCAGTATTTTCTGAAAGATATATTACTTTTATCTAAAAAAAAAAACGGCATTTACATGGTTTCTGAATAAGAATACCTGCCAATCTCATGCGTTTCCGAAAAGAAATGAATTCATATATGTATCAAAATGTAGCTCTTTTGGATTTGAGAAAAGCCTTAAAAATGACAGAAATATTTTCACAAATCTACCTTTTATTATAAGCTTCAAAAGTTATGATGTTTTTTAACCCTTTATTCTAAACTACAATAATCTTTTAATGAACCCTTATTTAAATTTTGAAACGTCTGTAGAGACGTTGACTAAAACACTGTAAGTAATCGTTAACGTTTACTATTGTGTGTTTTCTATTTTGCGAACACATAGTAATTTAAAATATACTGTAAAATGTTCCCATAAATATGCATGTAGTATTCATTAAAAGAATCTTAATTGTATGTCGAGAAAAAACGGAATTTTTTGTAGATATTTAGTCGGGCCGGGCCTGTTTTCACTGATTTTTGTACGGGCCGGGCCGAGAACGGTAAAAATGTAAACGGGCCGGGCTCGGGCCGAACTTTCAATTTTTACAGCGGGCCGGGCCGGGCCAAAATAGCTTTCCTTCGGGCCGGGCCGGGCCTGGAAATTCCGGCCCGTGCAGACCTCTAATCCATTCCCAACACTTACTATGTTTTTTTCGAGGCCCTTTGACGAAATTCGCGTTTTGTGCGATCTTTAGACGAATTTTGCGTTTTCTAGCGATATTTTGACGAGTTTTGCGGTTATTTCACCTTCCTTTTGACGAAGTTCACGGTCATTTCACCTTCTTTTGAGGAAATCCGCGGTTGTTTTGCCACCTTTTGATGAAATTCGCGGTTGTTTTGCGATCGTTCGACGAAATTTGCGGTTCTTTCGTGATCTTTTGACGAAATTTGCGGTTTTTTGCGATCTTTTAACGAAATTTGCGGTTATTTCTACCCTTTCAATGAAATGCGCGGTTGTTTCGCGATCTTTTGGCGAAATTCGCTTTTATTTCGTGATGTTTTGACGAAAATCGTGGTTATTTCGCCACTTTGGCTACATTCGCGGTTGTTTCTCGATCTTTTGACGAAATTCGGGGTTGTTTTGCCATCTTTTGACGAAATTCGGGGTTGTTTTGCCACCTTTTGATGAAACTCTTGGTTATTTTGCGATCGTTCGACGAAATTTGCCGTTTACTGCGATCGTTTGCCGAATTTCCTGCTATTTCGCGATCTTTTGTCGAAATTCGCGGTTGTTTCGCGATCGTTTGACGAAATTCGCGGTTGTTTTGCGGTCTTTTGGCGAAATTTCAGTTGTTTCGTGATCTTTTGACGAAATTTGCAGTTGTTTCGCGATCTTTTGTCGAAATTTGCAGTTGTTTCGCGATCTTTTGTCGAAATTTGCAGTTGTTTTTCGATCTTTTGACGAAATTTGCGGTCATTTTGCAATCTTTTGACGAAATTTGCGGGGTTTTTTCGCGATCTTTTGACGAAATGTGCGTTTATTTCACGATCTTTTGACAAAATTTGCGTCCATTTCGCGATCTTTTGACGAAACTTGCGGTTCTTTCGCGATCTTTTGACGAAATTTTCGGTTATTTTGCGATCTTTTGACGAAATTTGCGGTTATTTTGCGATCTTTTGACGAAATTTGCGGTTATTTTGCGATCTTTTGACAAAATTTGTGGTATTTTTCGCTATCTTTTGACGAAATATGCGTTTATTTCACGACCGTTTGACAAAATTTGCGTTCATTTCGTGATCTTTTGACAAAATATGCGTTTATTTCACGATCTTGTGACAAAATTTGCGTTCATTTCACGACTTTTTGACGAAATTCGCGTTTTTCTGTAATTTTTGAACAAAATTTGAGGTATTTTTATGTCCCAATTTTCAGACAGATGTCCGATTTTTTTTTTAATTTTCGGAACCCGAATGCCTTAAATTTTCGGAAAATTCGGAACCGAATCAACGTTGATATACGGCACATATTATTCTGTGCTCGATTTTGTGAAGGTCGCCATAGGGATCTTTTTATTTGTAGTGAAATTTTTCTATCTCAGGGAATTATGGAATTCGTTGTTAAAATCCAAATCGATTGTATATGTTTCTGCAAAATTTCCCCAGGTGGTTAAAATTTCACCCTATCCTAGATCGCCGGATCGGACATATTCTGCCTCCCTGGTTCTAGGTTTGTTATTTTAGCGAGGAAGGGGGGGTATACTTGAAGCAGTCGATGCGTTTTGTGCCGACATTTTGTACAGATTGTCACGCTCGTCTTTTTATTGCTGCAAACACAGTAAATGATATAAGATAAGTGTTAGATTTTTTTTATGTGTTCATTATGATATTAGAATACAATTTGACTATTTTAGGTGAACGGTGTATGTATTTAATTTAACAGTTGAATTACTCGGTGGTACTTATAAGTACCGTCAGTACACTGGGTGTTGGAGAAAAACGTTTTGTTTACTTTTCGTCTGTGTAGTTAGTTATCCATCGCTTTCATCTGCATTAAAATGTAAATACTGAAATGTAGTGTAGTAATAATTTTCCTAGTATTTCTTTTCTGTTTCATTATTATTTTTCATAGAAATCGAAAAAGTTGTGGCACCGGCTCTTTTTTACTATGCTAGAAATGACATATGTAAATTCATATGTTAAATATGTGGAGATGCGAGAGAACATGTTGTCACATGGAATATGGACGTCGTCGCATAACTAAAGGACTGCTAACAAGATCGAAACCTACAAAAAAAAAAAAAAAAAAAAAAAAAAAAGTTTTTTTTTTTTTTTTTTTTAACCCTTTTAGGGGCAAAGCATTTTCAATACTAAAGTGTTGAAATAAATCAGTGGCACCGGAATTTGCCAAAAAATTTATTTGTAAATATGAAAAAGGCTATATTTCACATACTTATCAAATCGAAAATATTTTACCTCAATTCTGGTGCCATTTGAAATCTGTTACGATATTTTAGTCATACTGGTGGTACTTTAAAGTACCACTTTAATTAATGAACTCTGATTAATTAAATTTCTCACGGGTGAGTATTTTTTTTATGTTTATCCTTTAATTTTCATTGTTGTAACTGAAAAAAAGATTACATGAAAAAAATTGCAGTAATCATAATGTAGTAGATAAAGGGTTAAAATCTCAATCAACTCACGGTTACTTTTCAAGATGGGGATCAAACTCAACTTAAAACTCTTAGAAAGGTAGTCAAACTCTCGAGTTTCAACTCAATGGTTTTGCTGCTGCAGAACACTGGTTTTTAAAATTCACAACCTTGTTTTTAAAAACTCGTTTCGTTTGGATTTTTAAAATATCGTACAGAATTCTTTTCAAACACTGCATCAATGAACGAACGAGATTAGTTCATTGAAACTTAATCATAATAATTTAAAATTGTGCTTTTTTTTTTTCTAAAACTGTTTCAAACTTAGAATTATTGTTTAGTAAACTACTTTGATTAAGAAAAACTAACAGTTAAAAGGAAATAAGTAAAAGATTATTACCAATGGAGCAAACAATCTTCCATCATTTGACTGTACACTGAACAGGCTTAAAAAATTTTAAAATAAAAAAGCATTTTTAAAATTCTATTTTCTGTATTACATTTGTATTTCGTCAAGTAATTCCCAATCAGCATAAATATATATTTTCAAGATTACTATTTATAATTGTTTTTAAAAATTCTTATAACTATAATTAGAAAAAAAAAATTTGGACGGCAATACTACTGAATACTGAAGGATCAGTGAACAAGATTAGTTGATTAAATTCAATTATAATGATGATCATAGTAACAATTATAATGATGATTATAGTAGCAATTATAATGATGATCATAGTAACAACATTAATAATAATAATACATCTATTTTATAAATTTTTCAAGTTTAGAATTATTTTTTCCTAATTAAAATGAAACTAACGAACGTTAACTGTATGATTAAATTTTTAGAGTATATATATAAATATCAAAGATAAGTAACTCACTTTTATTATCTTCGATTCTGTTTAATTCAAAGAAATAATGCTGTTGTTTAAGAAAAATATTCCGTATAGAGCAATTTTTTCCGGAGTAAGCGAAATGTTACCAAAAGGGAGAAAAAAAAAACTCTAACAGAATAAACTTTTATGTTATTTAATTTTCTTTCCCCGTATACTGCAGAATTAAAGTTCGTGTACTTTTAGCACTTGCAACTTTGATAGTGCTAAAAATTTGTTTCAATTTGGAATCCTGCATAAAAGCAACTTTTTCACAAAGAAAATAATCTATGTGCTAAAGTAAAATTAATTTTCACAGGAAGAATTCATAACATTGTATGCATTTGAAACTTTTCTTTACAACAGCCTATTTACATATTATCAAAGTATAAATTAAAATGTGCTTTTTTTTATTCGTAATTTTTTTGACTTAATTACTCAATAAAAATGTGTGGCCGCTTATAGAACGAAATCCAATGAAGGGCAAGACTTTTGAACAAAGGTGCTTGAGTTCCACAACCTAGACTAATTTTTTGTTAAATGAAAAGTATAAACTTCAATTAGCCAAACTATAAGAATTTCTTATCAAAACCCCTGTGCAAGACAATTTTGAAAGATATCAATGTAAAAAAGCAATACAGATATGTAACAAATAAGGAATAATTAAAAATATAAGAATTATTTTCTACCGTTTTTTTCAAAATGGAGAATTGAAACTGTTTTGTTTTTCGTTTTCGTCAGAAAAGTGTAGAACAGAGTCCTTTTTACTACGTTTCCTGGTGAAAAGTGTGTTCAAGATAATTTTTAGACTCGTTAATGTCAAAGAAAACAGAACTAATTCGTGTCTTTCACGGAGGGTTCTAGGAACAAAGCCTCCCCTGACGAAAAGTTCTTACAAGGAAAGTCTCCTTAAAGTGTATGTTATCCGAGAAGATGTATTATAATGTTATTCTACTTTCTTTTTACTCTTTTGGTTTTATATTGACCAAAATTAATGACATGTTTCAGATTTGTGAATGGTGAAGTGGATTGAGAATCACGATTTAAACATTATTGCCATTCATATGAATTGTTAGATTATATGTGAAGTGAATTGAGTGGGAAAAAAAGGTTAACATTGTGAGAAGAGATAGGAGAAATGATCATATATTTTTGGTTGTAGTTATTCTTGCTTGCCCCAGCTGCATGTTTTTAAAACTCAGAATTGTGCTGACGACCTTCACAACATTTCAGCATTAGAAGTTGTAAACATCCTAAACTAAATTATTTTTTTCTTTATGTTCCTTTTTGTTTCTATAACAGAAAAATTTAAATACTTTCTCCTATTATCATTACTAAAGCAATTTTTTCTTTTAATTTTTGATATGCTATTTAGTATAATTTTATATTTCAAATAACTTTTAAAAAAAAATGTTTATTTTAAAAGAACTTATTAGTTGTTATTCCTTTTGTGAGCTAAACGTATCGTTACACTTATTTATTTTTACATTTAAGTTATTCTAATAGGTTAGTGCTTTTCATAAATTAACAAACTGTAGTTTTATGAGCAGTGTGCATGTTATATCATAAGCACCAGATACCTTCTCGAACGTTAACAACTATTGAAATGTTAACATTGTAGAATGTATATCAATATTATTTCCAAACTTCATTCGAATCAATGTGTTGAAAAACATAATTATTTTTTATTGCTTCAGTTGTAACGTGTATTAGTTGATTACATAGAAATATTCGCTATACATATATTCTTATCAGAACTGTCATTATTAAGGATAGACCGAAACAGGTTTTAGGTAGCTTTCTTTACAAAAAAAGCTACCTATTGCAGCCGTTCGGAGGAAAGCGATTTCAAAAAATTTTGGTATATTTTCATCGATCATGACCCCCAGACCCCGAAACCACCCTCCGTTCAAAATTGATATATATATATATATATATATATATATATATATATATATAGATCTTAAAATTACAATAAAAGACAATAAAACAATCACAGATTTATATGACAAACGTAAAGAATTTAAATTCACAGTTAATACATTTACAAATTTTAAATCTTGTCTACATCATTCTGTATTTCGTAATATAATACTTAATCATTTATATAGAATAAAATGTTTATGTTCTTCTCCTCTAATTAACAATAATATTAAAAAACTAATTTATGATGCATTAAATCATGGTTTTCCAAAAAAATTCATATATTCATTAATATACAATTAGTACTTTTCTTACATGATCTATAAACACAAATTAACACATGCGTAAACAAAATTACAAAAAAATTATAAAATAAAAAAATATCTATAAAAAATTAAAAATTGTAAAATAATATAAAAAAATATTAGGTTGGTTGGGTGGGCAGATGTTAGAGTACGGAGGAGGGTGGTGTTGTCTGGATAATACGCAATGGTTAATTATTTATTTAAAAAAAAAAAAAAAAAACGGGGCTCTTGTATTATTACTATTTTTTTTGTTATGTATTTTATGTGGATGTTGATTTGATATTTTATATGTAAATTGGAGATTTTCATTAATATTATAATTAGCTTAATTATTCATTAATCTAATTTACAATTATTTGTTATTAAATTTTAATTTACTAAGGACAATATCATATTAATTACTAATAGTATGCCACTCTTAGTTTAATGTTTTTGAATGTCCCACATTCATACTTTATGGATTTTTATGGATGTCTGAAAATAATCCACATTCTATATTTGTGCTTTTTAAGTAATGGGATTTTAAGTATTATTTAACCTTCTATATACTTCCACATGTTTTTTATTTCCTGTTCATTTTATAAATATCTTATATATAATTCATTAAAAAATAATTTTTAAATTATTTTTAATAATTATTTATATTAATTATTACTGAATTTATTTTGTTTTATAGCATATAGCTATATGCTATATATTATCAATGTTCTAGCATTATTTAAACTCTTAGTTTAGTTTAAATAAGTTAGCTAATAGAATATATTGTATGCTTTTAAATTTTATTAACAATAGTTTTAAATACATTGTGTGATTTATATTAGGTTTATAATTCTCTATATATAAGGATTTGTTTGGTTTTGCTGTTTAAACAGTTATTTACATTCAAAAGCTTGAAATTTTTATCTTGCGAAAGATGTTTAATATAATTAATAATAGATGGCAGCACCAAAAATTGTCTCTTTCAGATTGCTCTAATTTTTAATTTTTCTAGCTCCATTTCAGTTATAATTTATACACCAGGGTGTATTTTTAGCTAAATTTTGACGATATTGTTAAACTGTTATCTATTAATTTAATAGTGCATTTTAAATAATGTAATTAATATCTATTTATTTTATATTAGATTAAATTTGTTTTACAAGGTATTTCAAATTTTATTTCAAAATGTATTAACTGCATCCTTTGGTATCATTTACTGTGATTTCTTAACTGTTTTATTCACCTTAATCTTTTTGATATACTGGTAGACATGTGCACATGGATTTTTGTAAAATACTGAAATATTAATCGGTATGGTGTTTATTATTTATATTTTATATCCTATAAATATTTAAATACGATTTATTGATTCTTCCATTTCATATTATTTGTTTCTATTCTGCTTTCATTTTTAATCAATTCACTTGATTTTAGTGGTTGTTTGGGCACAGGGGAAAATTAATTTTAGCTTTAGCTTATTTTTCCCACAGAAAACAACCATTTTGCTTATATCATTGAATTCTGTGCCCTTGATAACGTAATTCAGTGTATGAGCTTTTCAGTTTTTGTCGGTGTCCACTTTTTTCTTTTTTCTTCCATAATAATTCTTATAATTTTTTTTTTTTTTTTTTTTTTTTTTTTTTAATACTTACAGCTTTAATTCATAATAATTGACGGTGGTAGGTTATGTTTAATTAATGGTAATATATATATATATATATATATATATATATATATATATATCTGACCTATGTCACACTGTAACTCCCGTAATTATGAACCGATTTCGATGTAATTCGGTGTGTACATAGTACATACCAATGTCTCGACCGAGTTCGTTGGCCAGCTTCATCCGCCGTTTTGTTTCAAAATGGCGGCCATTTAAAATTTAAAAAAAAAAATTAAAACTTGAAATGTGGTACCAAAAAATTAAAAATGGAAAATATTTCTTTTCTTATGTATTTGACCTTTATACAAAGATTCCGGAGCAGTTTTTGTTTCGTCTATATCTTAAAAAATGGCTGAGTTATAGCATTTTGAATTTCTAGCGTGGCTGACATTTTGAAACGTCCTGAATTTTGTTACGCGATAAAAGGCGTATTTATGAACCGATTTGGATGTAACTTCGTTTATACATAGTACATACCAATCTCTCGACCGGGTTCGTTGGCCAGCTTCACCCGTCATCTTGTTTAAAAATGGCGGCCATTTAAATTTTTAAGAAAAATTTAAATTTGAAATGTGGTACCAAAAATTGAAAATTGAAAAAATATTTTCTTCTTATGTGTTTGACCTTGATAAAAAGATTCGGGAGCAGTTTTTGTTTCGTCTATATCTTAAGAAATAGCTGAGTTATAGCATTTTGAATTTCTAGTGTGGCTGACATTTTGAAACGTCCTGATTTTTCTCACGTAATAACAGGCGTATTTATGAACCGACTTGGATGTACCTTGGTGTGTACATATTACATACAAATATCTCGACCGAGTTCGTTGGCCAGCTTCATCCGCCATCTTGTTTCAAAATGGCGGCCATTTAAAAAAATTAAAAAATAAAAAAATTTAAATGAGATACTAAAAATTGGAAAATGAAAAAGATTTTTTTGTATGTATTTGACTTTAATACAAAGATTCCGGAACAGTTTTTCTTTCGTCTATATCTAAAAAAAAATGACTGAGTAATAGCATTTTGAATTTCTCTTGTGGCTGACATTTTAAAACGACCTGATTTTTGTCACGCGATAACAGGCGTATTTATGAACCTATTTGGATGTAACTTGGTCTGTACATAGTACATACCAATGTCTCGACCGAGTTCGTTGGCCAGCTTCATTCGCCATCTTGTTTCAAAAGGGTTGCCATTTAAAAAAAATTAAATTTAAAATTCAAAATGAGGTATTAAAAAATTGGAAAATGAAAAAGATTTTTTTTATGTGTTTGGCCTTGATACAAAGATTCCGGAGCAGTTTTTGTTTCTGAAAATTTGTTCTTTTGTTGATATCTTAAAAAATGGTTGATTTATAGCACTTTGAATTTCTAGCATGGCTAACATTTTGAAACGATCTTGTATTTGTCACGCGATAACACACGTATTCGCCTATTTCGATGTAAGAAGGCATGTGGATAGTATACATCAACACCTCGACCAAGTTCGCTGGCCAGATTCATCAGCCATCTTGTTTCAAAATGGCGGCCATTAAATTAAAAAATATATATATATTTAAAGTGAGGTGCAAAAAAATTAGAAATTGAAAAAGGTTTCTTTCTTAAGTATTTGATCTTGATATAAGGATTCAGGAGCATTTTTTGTTTGTCTTTACCTTAAAAAATGGCTCAGATATAGCAGTTTCAATTTCTATTGTGGGTGACATTTTGAAAAATCTGATTTTTTGCATGCGACAGCACTCCTATATATTAACCGATTCCGATGTGAGTGAGCATGTGCACAGCAATTACTAAGGTCTCGACCAAGTTCACTGCTTAGCCTCATCCACCATGTTGTCTTAAAATGACAGGCACTTTAAAAAATTGCCGAATTTGGCAGCCAAATATAAGTTACTTTAAAAAAAAGCAGCTTGGATAAAGCTGACTAATTTCGCGAAATTCTCATTCATTATATTGATAAAAATTAGTATTGAATCTCCTATATTCGGTTTCCACTAAATTGAGCTTCGTGTGTTTGCATGATATAAGTTGGCTTTTTTTAAATAAGGATTATGAAAGCTACCTCTTCCTCCCGGCACTGGCCGGAAGGACTTTTTAAGGCCGAAACAGAAACCGAATTTTGGTAATCTTCCTATTTTCGGAAAAACGAAAACGAAAATGCGCATTTTTAAAAAAAGTAATTAATACCTGCATAAATATTTATAATTATTAATTAAATATACGTGTTTATTAAATATACATAATTTCTAATTAATTTTACGTGTGGCTCAAGTTGGCTCTCTGTGCCTCTGACCAAAACTTTTTATTTTCATATAAAATAAAATGTAATTAATTCATCAACGACACAGAATGATTTTCTAATGATACGAATTACATCTAATTAAAAAATGTTTTAGATATACATACCTCGATTTATCTTTTACAATGATTTTTGTAAATGATCAACTGTTATATTAGAACTTTTTCAAAGAGTATTCGAAACGCTTGTCAAATGTGTAACGTAACTATGTGTAACTATGTAACGTCAAACTAAAAATGTTGTAGTACTGTTAAGTCTGCAGCATTTAATGAACAGTGAAAAGCGTCTTCAATGTTTAGTCATATATATACTACTTGCTTTATAATTTGTACCCACGTCTTGAGTCGGTCATGACTGATAATTATAAGCAGTGAAGTTCATAGCAATAAATAAAGTGTATCTCATTTGAGCCAATACAACTCAAATCAATGAGTCATGTTGAAAATTTCCGAAGGAAGAAACAGGATTTTTGGAATACAAATAGTTTCGGTGTGGCCGAATTTTCAATAGCAATTTCGCCGAAAACGAATTTTCGGTCGATTCCTACTTATTATAAGTGATAATATCTGCCCTGCCATCTATCAGTTATGATAAAATATATAAAACAAGCATTGTTACAGTCGGTATCTAAAGCGTTAAATAATTTTCCGCTCTTTACTTTCTATGAGAAATCAAGTTTACGTGTCTTCACCCTGTTTAACAAGGAAAGAGGAAAGGCAGAGACGATCCGAATAATTGTTTCTGCGTGACACTAAATCGCGTGGCTTTTTTCACTTCACTTCACTTCATCTTCGTATATTTCATTTCCCGCTATTTTTTTTCTCTTTCGCATAGAGTTAGTTGTACGATCGTTTTCAGTAGCGTTAGGTAACGGAATTGTTTTTTATAACCGTGTTTGAAAAAAAAAAAAAAATAATAACGGTTCTCTGTTTCACGTATTTGTAATTTTCTTAAAATGTGGTGAAAGAAATAGACGTTAACGATTCTATCGAACTGTTAAATGATTCAGCAATTAAAGATTTGATGGGATGAATAATTTCTTTGTTTGTTACTTTCTTCTATCTTCAATAGAAGAAAGTATTGTAATCGAAATTTTTTCGACTTCCGGTTTTCGATGGATTTATTAGTTTTGGGGTCAGAGATCCTGAAAAACATGTTTATAGAAAATGTCTGTCCGTGTGTCTGTCGCCACTGTACCATCGAAATGTGTTTGAAGTTATGCATAGAATTGAACCATTTTTTTAAAAAGTTTTTGGCTATAGCAAGCAGGTCCTCCCTTAATTTGGGAAAAAATCGGCCGGAAGCGGGCGCTGTAATAGCAATTTTTGTGCGATTTTGAATATTGTACCATCAAAAAGTGTATGAAGTTATGCATAGAATTGAACCCTTTTTTTTAAGTTCTTGGCTATGGCAAGCAGGACATTCCTTAATTTGGAAAAAATCCGCCGGTAGGAGGCTCTGTAATAGCGATTTTTGTGCCATTTTGAATATTGTACCATCGAAAAGTGTATGAAGTTGAACCAAATTGAACATAGAATTGAACCAAATTTTTTGTGTATGTGTTTGGCCATGGCAAGAAGGTCCTCCCTGAATGTGGAAAAATTCCGCCGGAAGGGGACGCTGTAATAGCGATCTTTGTGTAATCTTCTTAATTTTTCGTAGTTCTGTTGTACACCATTGGCACGTGAATCGACGGGAACTTCCCAGCCTGATAAGCCGACTATTCGCGATTTTAATAAATACCATGATCGAGATTAACTCGTTTTTACCGCGATTAATTGACTGAAGCAGAAATTTAAGATGAAAGTCAAAGTTGATATAGTATTGAACTAATAAAAATGAAATATTGACATCTGTAACAAGATTTTGAAATGTTAAAATATATGAGATAGAAGAAAGTTTTGGGATTGGCACATCAATACATTAGTTTGTTTTTTCAATTGAAATTGCATAATTCTATAATTGTGTGTTGTGTTATATTCTGACATCCTTTTAAAGAAGTATTTCCGTTAAGCATTGAATTTCCTATTTCCTTTGATCTGAGAGTCAGTTGTCACATCCAGTCTGTCTCTAATATTTGATACGAGGGTTGGTCATTTTTCTGGAAAAATGGTATACTTGCCAGGATAATAGTAAAAACTAAAAAAAGAAAAAGAAAAAAGAGTACAAGTAAAAACATCTACTTTATAAATAAATTTATGAATTTGATGGAGATAAAACTTTTTTTTTCATTCCTCACTTTTAATAATAATGTCATCTTTAATATTAATAATCTAAAGACAAGATTTCTACTTTAAAAGTTGCGTTGCATCCTATATGTACTCGTATATAAAACAGCTTTCCAACAACCAAATCAATTTTCATTTCCCCTTGCATCCAAATGTCCAGGCCAGGGACGGCGGACCTATGGCACGCGTGCCATGAGTGGCACGCTCCAGATTATTTTTGGCACGCACTGTAAAAAAAATGGTAACTTTCCATGTAAAATCCAGGAACGTTTCGCCTTTTATCAGGTTTTCAGAATAATTTAGCTCTTTCCTGTGAAATTCTGGTTTTCTTATCTGAAACGTTCCTGAACAAAAGTTGGAAACAGCAAAACAGCTGCGGCCGCCATTTATTATTTTTTTTTCCTATAATCCGTTGCTCGCGCGCGAGTGTCGAAAACGAATTCCTTAAATGAATGTAAAAAAATCAATATGGAATGCAAATAAATCAATAGGCGACATAATCCTTTACGTCTCTATTGTCAAGATAATTCAGATGAAAATACAATACCTCTGTGACATCACTAAGAGATTATCTCTCGTACTTGTCTGTGAAATCTTTAACGAGCAGACTGTGTAAAAAAAAAAAAAAAAAATACACCTATTATTTGGATCTGCATTAACCAGGGGACAATCAAATATGATTCTCACCTATTTTGATTAATTTAAAGTATGTTTTAGAGTTCTTATCTCTAATTATTCTTGTGAAAGGATTTCTTCAAATGGGCCTTAGATTTTCAGAAATTAGATGCCGAGTTTTAGCATACGTTTCAAATACCCATTAGTTTGCAGCGCTCAACGTGTCTTTCGTGGTGTGGACGCAGAAAGCTCGCACGCCACCCGTACGGCCCGGGTTCGATGCTACCTCTTGACTTTTTTTTTCTTTTTTAATTAATTTTATATTTTAACACTTTATTACAATTTGATTTAAATTTGACATATATTTGACACTTTGAATTGCTGCAAATTTGAATTTTTTTTTTTTTTCCGGAAAAAATATACAATTACGTTTAGGTTTTTTTTTTCATGAAAATTTATATGTATTTATTTCTAACTTGTAAACTAACATAATCACTGACGAAAATCCAAAATATTTTATGTCTAGATTTTTTTTCTAATTATTATTTACATTTATATATTTTTATATTTCAAGCAAAGTTCAGAAACAATATATCACATATATATTTACTTTATTGAATTTTAACTGAAAATTTATTTTTTCGTGTAAATTATAAATAATAATTTTGATGTCAATTTCAAAATATTTTTTCATTCTAACAAATAATGATAATAAACCGAAAATTGTCAACTGGAAATGTAAAAATCGTCTGCGGATCCCGCATGCTGTGAAATGTCAGTAATGTCATAATGAAGGGAACGAACATCCAGAGTGAATTATGTCAGCCAGGTATCGGTCCGGATAGCCTAACAGGTAAGGCATTGGCACGGCACGCCAAGTATCCGGGTTCGATCCCTGGTCTGGACATTTTTCGCTCTTGTGCTACTCCAGCCTTGAATATGTCAGTAATGTTTTGCTGTCAACAGAAATATTCCTGGTATTTCGCAGGAAACTTACTGGCATTTCTGTAGAAAGTTTTTAACATATACAGTAAAGTACCAGTCATTTTCAAGAAATGTTTCTTGGAAATAATGGGCAACTCAGCTGCCCATTTTTTCCCAGGAACGTTGCGGAATTTTTTTTACAGTGCGGCTCAGATTCAGGTTATACTTCAAAAAGAGTAGAATTTCACAAAATGGATTTATTAATCTATATTTTGTCTCTGTTTATCTGAATTCGATTAGTTCAGTTGATTGTCATTGTCATACAGATTGAAGAAACTCGAATATGACTTAATGTATCCCAATCTAGTTCAATATTGGCTCATAAAATTTTAAGAATAAGAGAGAATTAGTATCGCAAAAGAAAGATTAAAAGGCATTATAAGCAAAAATGCCGATGGTAAAATTACAATAACTCCTATTAAATTCAATCCCAGACACCAAAAAGCTGTAGATTCTGGTCGCTGTTTTGATAATTTTTACTGCGAAACAGTCTTTTCGGAAATGTATAATATGAAAAATTCAAGTACCGGGTGTCCTAAAAAGGACTGACTGATTTTAAAATTCAATATCTTGCAAACGGTGACAGATATTTAAAAAATTCTTGCAGGAGGGTTATGCATGAGGTCAAAAGTTTTTTTACAGTGATTTTCGATTTCAGTTAGAATTACAAACAATAGATGGCGCTGCGATCAATAGACGCTAAATTCAGGCTCGATTTTTGGTCCTTCGGGACCCACTTAATACATTTCCATCTCCTTTTTCCGCATGGAAGAAGAGATCGACCAAAAAATCGAGGCTGTTTTAGCGCCTATTGCTTACAGCGCCATCTATTGTTTGTAATTCGAACTAAATCGAAAATCACTGTAAAAAAACTTTTGACCTTATGCATAACGCTCCTGCAAAATTTTTTTTAATATCTGTCACCGTTTGCAAGTTATTGAATTTTAAAATCAGTCAGTCCTTTTTAGGGCACCCGATAAATACACCTTGTCAAATGTGTCCGCAATTCAACTTGCATTCTTTTAAAAATAACCAAGTACGAAGCTGATATAAATTAATTTGTCATCTAAAATAGGACAACAGAAATGATATTTTAAAAATAAATTTCTAAAGTATAACATCAAATATTAACCATATTTTTTTTTAACGCTAACAACAAAATTTTAAGTAATTTTGATTCATTATTATTTGATACATTCAAATTTTTTATTGTTGGCACGCCATGATCATATAAAATATACTTTTGGAAAATTTTGGCACGGGGATGTGAAAAGGTTCGTCGACCCTGGTAGGCCATTAAAATTTCTACAAAAATAATTTTTTTTTTATAAAAAACTGAGCCCGATAAAATTCATTAGCATACATGAGAGAGGGCAATAATTTTATACTAATTATTATACTTTTTAACTTCAAATTTCTATTGTTGCGATAGCACAGCAAAATGGGCTATATTTCTCAGACTCTGTTAAAGATTAAATGATGCATAATAATTAGTAATTCAATAATTATGACTGTTTAAACCAAAACAAGGGTGTTATTTTGTTGTTATTTACGCTCTCTTTACCAGCCTCTCCATTCATATAAACTAAAAAGTATTTTACTAAAAACAGTGCAAACTTAAGAGCGTTTATATTATTGTTTGAATGGTGTATTTGAATAGTCTAAAAAATTCAAAATTTAAATTTAAAATAACTTGATTACTTTCCCGTGAATGAAACATATACCTATTTTTACCACTTTGGCAAAAAGTGGCAGAAATCTAATTTTACCAAAGCGGTTTTTTCCCATCCTATGCAAAAACTTGATAAACTTATTTGTTGCTTTAAGGAATGATGTCATTTGCATATGGATTCTGATTTCATATAACTATTCCGTATCATTTTCGCACCGATTTTGGAAAGAGAAATATATAAACAAAGATAAGAATTTTATTTTCTAATATGTTCAATCTTATGGCCCTTTCGTTGAATTATCATATTAGATCTTGATTTTAGAGTCTTAAAAAAGAGTCTGACTTAAAATATCAAGGTTGGTTTTGTTCCAGTCCTCGACCGCAATCTTCCAGAGTCCATCCCATGTTTCGGGATGCCGCTTATAAAAAGCTTGTTTTTTAAAAGTCCAAATGAACAGTAGCCCAAAGAAGGCATGTCACGAGACTTGAGTGAGATGCACTTTAGTGGAATAGGCTCAATTCCGATTTCATTTCTCATTATTTCTAAAAAAAAATAGCAGCAATATAGAGGTATGACTGGTAGGGTAAAGTGATGGAACGTATTCTTTGAAAACAGGTGCTAAAACATATTCCTGTTAGTAATACGAGATATTGACATTTTTTCTACTTCGCTTATTTTAAGTTTTCTGTTATAAGAGAATCCAGCAATAACCACAAAACGTTTTGCAAAACTTTCTTTGTGTTCTCTGAACCAACACTTTAGGTCTTTATCGCCTCTTTTTCAGTAGTAAATGGATTTTTTTCTATTGCAATCAAATAAATTTTTCCAAGCATCCTCAATTTTAACTACATATTTCCATTTTTTACAAGCCAAATATATTTCATACACAACAGACTTCTCATAATCTTAACGCTTTGAAACATGTTTTCGCATTAAGCGGTTAATGTCATAATGTGGTGTTTTTTTAATTATTATTATTATCTTTGAATCCGATTTTATAATTTTGTTGGGAGGACTGGATTATCTTACAAAAACTGTAAGGCTCCGTGCATATTACGTTTATGTGCTTCTTATATGAGTATGTCTTGCACATGCATATATTTTAGAGGACATCAGCATTTGACAGGGTTGCTGGATTTTAACAGCCACCCCCCTCCAAAAAAAAAAAAAAAAAAAATCAGCCCCCCCCCCTTTTTTTAGTTGTTGTTTGTTTGTTTTTAACCATTTAAAAAGAGGCTAACTTTTATTAAAAACAAGAAAGAAAAATCATGCTTTAAGCATAGATTATAAAACGCTTTCTAAGACGTCCAGAATACTGCAACAAAACGTCACTGTTTAATATGGTGCAAGATGATGTCGAACTAAACAGTTTAAAATGCATAACACATTTAAAAACCCAATTTCAGCAATTACCATCTGTAGACGGAATTTTTTTAGAATTCTTTTGTGCAGCCCTGTATAATATCTATAGATTTGTACATATACTGTACAGTATGCAAAAATAGTTCGGTTAGAAAACGCATAACACAGTAGAAAACTCCCCTTCGGCAATTTCTGTCAATAAGCAGAAATGTACTCGAATGCTTTTGTGAAGCCCTGTATATATGATCTATAGAATCCATACTCATCTAGACAGTACTGCAACAGACATCTTTGGTGCGTCCGTGTAAATGAACGATAAATGGTATGCACAATTCTTTTAATGCTTTATGCATAATGTTTTTGTGCAGCCCTGTATATATGATCTGTAGAATTTTTACACTCCAGTAATATTCAAAATATTAGTTAAATTTAAAATCCATACCCACTATAAACAGTACTGCAGCAGAAATATTTTGTGTGTCCCTGTAAATGAACGATAAATGCATGCACATCATATTCTATAACCATTTTATAGTGCACTTCAGTGATGTATATCAATGTCATTGTGTTTTTAACTTCATTAAAATAAACCACAAACGTTTTTTCCCCATAGACCACACTGTAACGGAATTCTTTTGCATTAATTTATTTTTAATGCACTCATAAATGTTTTCTTCTAAAAAATGTATAAACTTCTAATAAATTATCAGACAAATAAGTCTTTATAACCGCTAGAAGGCAACTATAAAGGCGATATGTCTAAAAGAAAAATGTATGCACAATTGAGGAGAATGTATTAAATTAAACTTCAAGATGGTGTTTTGAAACTCGATATTACATAACTCCACATATACATTATGCATTTTAACGATTATATTTAATTAAACAAGGACAAATTGCCACACATAGAAGAGGAAACATTCTTACTGCCATTTACTTTAAAAATAAAATAAAACTAAATAATTTATATGTATTTAAATAAATGTAATTATCTGATATAGTATTTGAGAGCATCCATATTTGGTTAGTAATAAGTGAGTTTTGAGGGCAAAATGATATATTTAAAAATGTTGTGCTGCATTTATTTCTACTAAGTGATTTCATAACTTATTCCAGATAAGTTTATATGATGAGATTAAATAACAGAATGATTAATGTTGAAAGAATAATCGGGAAAGAGATAATATTCGAGGGGATTTTAGTCAGAAAAAATAATTATAATGACAAAAAAAAAAGAAAAAAAAATCAAACTAAAACTTGTTGAAGATAATATTTTGAAAAGCTTGTTGTTATTCAAAATAGTTATTTCTACATTGTTATTCCTAATACTGTTTTCAGTAGTGAGAAATGATGTTCTTTATTAAATTATCTTTATGTATGATTTTAAATATTTATGAGAAAAAATAAGACTATTATAAGACTACATATCAGCAGCCCTTAAAATTAGTTAAGTCATAAAATATATAACTAAGCAACTATTGTCCTAAAGATAAAAATATTTAATTATTTAAATTAGCAAAAATTATTTAAAAGAAATAATAAAACCCTTTAAAGGTCAGTTTAAACCAAACAAAGCAATTGGTATGCCTTTTTAAGATTTAGCTAACATATGCGCAATTTTAAATACAAATCACAACTAAACTACATGATTTTTTTAATGAATTCTTATTTGAATGTTGAAACATCTAAGACCCTGTCTAACGAATCATTAATGTTGCTATTGTGTATTTTCTGTCTTGCGAACACATCGTAATTTTAAAATATACTGTAAAATTATCCCATAAATATGTATGCAGTATTCTTTAAAAGAATCTTAATTGTATGTTAAGAAAAATCTGAATTTTTTGTAGAAATTGAGTCGGGCCGAATTGGGTCTGATTTGATTTCTCCACGGGACGGGACAAACTTTAAATTTTTACACCGGGCCGGGCCCGGGCTTGGAAATTCCGGCCCGTGCAGACCTTTATCCTTGAATGTTAAATTCTAAAAGTTAGTTAAGATGACCTTCAGACACTTTTGTCTGAATTATTACGATGTTATTTTATTTTTTTTTTCGGGAAAAATCATAGCAATCCATATCGAAATAAACATTGCATATACAATATCGCCTGCATGTTATTCACAGAATTTATTGGAAAACTGTGACTAATGAATTTACAAAAGAACAAATCACAGGGATGCAAGTTAGTCACTTTTCTCACTTTTAGTCATCATTTTTTTTTTTAATTTGTCACTTTTAGTCACTATTTTTTTTAAAGTCACTTTTAGTTATTTTTTTTACTGAAAGATGAAGCCTCTAAAAGTGTCAAACTGCGGAAACTGATTAACTTTCTTTTAATAAAACAGTCTAACTAAAATCGACATTTTTATCGTTCAGATTTTGTCGATATCCTCAACATCAATAATTGTTGATATTCTCGCACAAAAAGCCATGTCTAAATACAGTCGAACTCTGTTAATACGAGCCCGGCTAATATGAGCACACAGTTAAAACAAGCGATTTGCACATGAAGAAAAAAATCGTCGTTTAAACTGTATTATGATTTTCTCGCTTATTATGAACTGCAAAACTGGGATCATGGCTAATACGAGCAAAAAACATCTTTCACTTCAAGTTTCAGCGAAAAGTAGGGTAGAACTAATAAAGGAATCCCATCACATGACTAAGATCCACAGTACGTAACATTCTCCATTGAATTTCAGTTTCAATCACAATTATATCTTTGTTTTTTATCGCAAAAATGAAAACAAAGTTCCCAATCACCACCAGAAAAAGACAATTTTTTGCTTAATCATATTGATGTCATTTTATTTTTTTCTGAACAGTGGAGTAGAAACTGTTTAATATGTTTAAATTAGCACAAAGCTTTGTGATATTAAATTATTTTTAGCATTTAAATAATTAGAGTAATTGATAACAGTTATTAATTTATGTGTGTGTTTTTAAGATTTTTATTATATTTCTGGGTATTCATTTTTGTTTCCATCATTAAAATTCTTAGAAAAGTACAAATAAAATGTACCAAATCGCTAACAGGTGCATACATATTATATAAAAATATATTAAAAATCCATTAAACTCCAAAGCGTTTTCAGCCGATGCACTCGGCCACCATCAGTGGAAAATGAAATGTCGTCATGTCTCTTTGTGCCTACTCGAGAATCGTCCAGAAGAGACCATTCTAGATTAAGGGTGGTACGGAAGATAAGATGACAGAAAAAGGTATTCAAATGTTGATCAAGAACATCCTTTCATCTATAACCTAACAATTCCTTCCAAACTCCATGGATGTCAGAAGAAGATGGAATTCTACTTTTATAAACTGAGTTTGAGCTAATCTTGCTGCGTGGTAGATTTAAGGAATAAAGTCGATAAAGGAACATGAAGCAAATCTTAGATTAAATCGGCCCTATACTGTGTTAACTTACAAACTCAGCATACAAAAGTAAAATTTAATAAATCCAAAATTATTTACCGTACAAGTAATTACCAAGAAGCCATTATAAGTAGGGATGCACCGACTATTCGGTATTCGGCCTATTCGGCCATGTTACCAAATATTCGGTATGGCCGAATATCAAACTATTCGGTATACCGAATATTCGGCTTGGCCGAATAGCAAACTATTCGGCCTGCCGAATACTCGGTTTGGACGAATATCGAAATATTCGGCCAACCAAATACTTAAAAAAAACTTTTAAAACATATTTTTAAAAACCGTATACCACTTATAAGTTTAACAGTCAACTTATAAAGATATTCAGAATAATTAGAAACAGAATCATATATTTAAATAAAAGAGAATGTTTTTACATTATTTATTTGCTGTTTAAGTATTATTTAAGAAAATTAACCAATCACGAGGATTTTCATAGGAATTAATTATGTACAAATGCAAGTTCCTGAACATTTTCCAGTAAATAATCTGTTTCTTGCTAAGATTTTAAGAACAACATTTACAATATCTGAAAATGATCGCTCACTCCAGACACCGATCTAGGATGTATTTAAAAACGTCCTTGCTTTATAAACGGGATTAGAACAGTTATTCTTGCTGAGTTGCCACCATATAAAATTTGAATAGATTGCATTATTTATTTACTTTTACTTTAGTCTCTTCCTGACAAACAAGTAATATATGATCCTGTACAATATTTCTTCCAATTTTTTTCACAATTTCTCTTTGATTTTAAAATGTTTGTTTTAGAATTTAAGAAAATTTTATTCATTTCTTTTAATTCACAGAAGAAGCCATGGAATTTAAAATTTTATTAATTAAAAACGTTTTATAACTATCCTCTTCTTAAATAACCCAAAGCAGATTTCTTTCAGCTTAAAGTTTACTTGAAAAAAGCTCTTGATTATCAAAATGAAAGTTTCTGTTTTAAATATTATGTAAAACTATTTTAAAATTTAACAATTTAATGCCTTTAAACTTTGAAATACAAAATTATTAGACAAGCCGAATATTCGGTATTCGGCCTAGCAGTTACTTTTTGGCTAGCCGAATATTCGGTATTAGGTTCGCCAGTAGGCCAAATATTCGGCATTCGGCCAAAATCACTATTCGGTGCATTTCTAATTATAAGATAATCTCGTGAGATAATTTTTTAAAAAGACGTTTGTAATGATTTATTGTCATATGACATCCATGGAGTTTGAAAGAAATTGTTAGATATATAAAACATGTTTTTATGGAGATTTGAGTACCTTTTTCTGTCACCTCCCGGAATATTCTCCAGTAGGCGCTAACAGACATGGCATTTAGTTTTCCAATGATGATGACCGAGTGCATCGTCTGAAAACGTTTTGGAATTTAATGGATTTTTAATATAATTTAAATATTTTTATATGAAATATATGCACTGTAAGCAATATGGTACATTTTATTATTTTTTTTTTCTAAGAGTTTTAATTGTTACTCTGGGTGAATATTGCCCTAGAATTTTAACTTTTCTTTATTTCCATCATTTTTTGTTAAACATCTACAGTCGAACCTCGTTATGCCGACACTCTAAGGACCAGAACAAAATGTCGTCATAATCGGGGTGTCGCGGTAACCGGAGTTGGAGAAAAATATGTTTATAAAGCTGTATTTTTAATTAATTTAAGACAATTTTAAACTCACAACTGTTCTTGCAGTTTTAAGCAATAAAACATAGTTCTTAAACAAAATAAACACAACAACAAAATTGAAAAGGATAAAAATCAGATTTATGATGACTGTTTTTCTTATTATTACATGAAATATCGATGAATTAAGGTTTGCTTATCCCTAAATGTGCTTCCTACAATTATTTTTTCAATATTATACAATGAATTGTAATCAATATTCGTTGTTTCAGAAATGGATGTTAGATAATTTCTGATCGTTTCAGTGCAATGCAATGCTTAAGTTTTAGTCTGATGAAATATGCCTTGTAACCAAAAGAAAGCGCAACCTGACCAGAAAAAAAAGAGACCGCGAGTAGGCTGATACGTGTATCTGGAGCTTAAGTGGGTCATTCATAGAGTTTGTGTTCATTAATTCAGATAAAGGATTGATCTAAAATTTCTGATTTGTCTCAATTGGTATTTTAGACACTTTTGTGAAAAGTTTGGCTAAGACATTTCTTACCGCTTAATTTCCGCACTTATAAGATGGATTATGAAAAATGGACAATTTTCCTAAACCGTCGGGATATCCGGAGTTGAACATTATGCAACGACGTAAAATCCGGAGTTTATTTACATTAAAATCATATACGGAAAATCGGGACTTTGAAAAACTGACGTGATAAGCGGAGTGACGTGAAAACCGGGTGTCGGGATAACGAGGTCCGACTGCAGTTTCTTTTCGTGCAGCTAATTGCAGTTATAATTAGAGTTTGTTGCAGAAAATATTTCAAGGATCCTACCAGTGACTTATTTCAATATCACTATTTGCAAACAGTTGATTTCTATTACAAATGTTGCAAAAATAAGATGAAGATTGTCCTTTAGAAATAGTGGTAATTAAAAGGTGATAGTTAGGACACTTACCATTATTTATGTGACAAAATACTTATTATAATTCAATTTTCCAGTATCCAGCATTTTGGTAGAATTTTCATCTAAAAAGCAAAAAGGTTACATTAATTAACTTACAAATTGATTAAAAAAAAAAAAATCTTTGTCTTGTATCCATTCATGTCACTTTTTTCTTTTTCTTTTTTCTTTTTTTTTTTTTGGGGGGGGGGGGGGGGCTTTAGGCGCTTTTTTGGTGCGTTTGTAATTACATAAATACGCAGCACCTATAGTCGTCGTTCCATCCGTCTGTCTGTCCGTCCACATATAACAGAGCAAAAAGTACGCAACCGAATGTTCTGAAATTTTAAATTTATAACTGCTGCAGAATTTTGTCGAGTCATTTCAAATTTTACGAAAATCCGATGTATAGAGGTTAATTACAGGGACAGTCAAAAGTTTTCCATTACATTACGGAAACTGAAAAAAATTATTTCAAGTGCATTTTAATGATGTTACAGCTTTTCGAACAGAATGAAATTGATAAGCACTTATGAAGTGCACTAAAATATTCAGTACAATATGCAATGCAAAAAATATTTATAAAACTAGTTATAGTACGAACGCACCTCATTTGCCACGTTTGACATGCAATTTCCAACTTGTTTTGTTATGCTTTAGTCACTTTTTGGACACGCTTTAGTCACTTTTTTGACATGCTTTATTCACTTTTTTTGGTCTTTTTGTCACTTTTTTGGAATTATTATTGTACTTGCATGCCTGAAATCAAATTATTAATTGCGTAGTATGAATAGTTAAAACAACATAAATATTCCAAACGTTTTAACGTATTTGTAGAATCCGAGGAAATTCCTGAAGGGTGGTTTGGTGGAAAATGTCCAAATAATTCGATCGTTTTCTTACCATCCTAATTTGTTGTATATTTATTCATTCTTATAGTAATACACGAATGAGAAAGTATTTGTAATGAATAAACATCATTACTGAAATACTTTTTCTTTTCTGAAATCTTCTTATTTTTTCTTTTTTATGTTTTGAAATTTACATTCTCACTGAAATGGAATTTTATTTTAAATACATTTTGCCAAATAATAAAAATTTCATATTTTCTTGACTTAGCTTATAGGGAGATTCTACCCTCTCTCTATCTCTTTTTAATTATGTATATCCACAAAAAGAGAATCTTCAGTATTTTTTTTACTAAACTTTTTGAGTATGCGATTATGGAGACCTTTCTTGTAAGTGATTTTTCGAGAAAAGCAAAGAATATTTTACAAATAGCTGTAGAAAATTGGTTGGTTTCGCAATATATATAATAAAATAATAGGAAGGTATAGTGAGCTTGTAGTAGTTGCGAAAAGACTGGTGAGGCAGCAGAGAAGTTTCGATGAGGTGATGGTATAGTCAAACATGTTTTGTAGGTTTTTAAGTCTTATTCAGTACAAGACGTAAGACTGGCCGTAAAACGCCATTTTTTGACTTAGGAATGTGCGAGGGAATGTGTTCGATTTTTAAATTGGAAAGCAATCTATTATTTCTACTTTGAGCAGTAAACTAATTGTTATCTGATTTTGACTCATTTGCGAGTACATTAACTACATCATCATTAGGAAAGCAACTTTTTTTCGATCACAAAACCAAATCAAAGATATTAAGAACCGTTCAAAGAGGACTAGAATTTCTTTTAAAGATGAATTTTTATCACTGGTATAAGGACTGAATATACGAATAATATTCATCTTTTTCTTATTCATATATAAAATAAACAATCAATTATTTGGTATTAAATCTACTTGAAGCTAGGATTATTTCTATTGCAGCCGGTTACTACACGTCTGCATGGATCTGATGTTATGCCTCGTTCAATCCTTGTGCGAACCTTTCGCACCTAATTTTTTCTTACGTATATGTTGGTAGAATCTCATTATAAGCTTTGTTAAAAAATGATGAAATTTTCATTATTTGGCGAAACATTTCTCTCTCTCTCTCTCTATATATATATATATATCATCATCATCATCATCAACCGTTTTCAATCCACTGCTGGATGTAGGTCTCCCCCAGATTTTTCCAATGTTTTCTGTCTAGTGCTTTAGTCATCCAATTTACACCGGCTACTTTTCTGATTTCATCACTCCATCTTACTTGAGGTCGTCTTCTTGGCCGTTATACATCTCTGGGATACCACTGTAGGGTGTTTGTGCTCCATCTATTGTCTTGTCTTCTTGCAATGTGCCCAGCCCATTTCCATTTTAGCCGTTTAATTCTTTCAATGATGTCAAAAACTTTCGTCTGACTTCTTATCCAGGTTATTCTTTTTCTGTCTCTTCTAGTTATACCTAGCATACATCTTTCCATACTTCTCTGTGTTGTTTGTAATCTTTGTACCATCCGTTTTGTTAGCGTCCATGTTTCTGCTCCATAAGTTAGCACAGGCAAAACACATTGGTTAAATACCTTTCTTTTCAAACAAAGGGGCATGCTACTCTTCAGAATAATATTGTTGTTCCCAAAAGCACTCCATCCATTTCTTATTCTTCTATTGATTTCATTCATGATACTATTATCTGATGATATTTCCTGCCCAAGGTACATATAACTTTGCACTTCTTTAATTTCAGTGTTGTTGTAGACAATTTTCTTTTTTGATGCAAATGAATTGAACATCACCTTAGTCTTTTCCAAGTTTATTTTTAATCCCACATTAATGCTAGCTTCTGCCAACTCTTTTAGCATATTTTCCAATTCTTCAGGACTGTTACTGAAAATTACAATGTCGTCAGCGAAACGGAGATGACTTAAATATTCCCCATTTATTCTAATCCCATTGTTTTCCCAATCCAGCTTCTTGAAAATATTTTCTAAGACAGCCGTAAAAAGCTTAGGCGAAATGGTGTCTCCTTGTCTTACCCCTCTTCCAAGCTTGATCTTTGCTTTTTCTTTGTCCAAGCGGATGGTTGCTGTTGCTTTCTTGTAAATCTTCTTTACAATATTGATGTAAGGTTTGTCTATACCAATGTCCTCCAGAGATTCTACTACTGCTGATGTGTAGACCGAATCAAATGCTTTTTCATAATCAATAAAGGCAAGGCAAAGAGGTAAATTATATTCCTTATGTTTTTCAATGAGTTCCCTTACCGTTTGGATATGATCTATTGTGCCGAATCCACTTCGGAATCCTGCTTGTTCTCTAGGTTGAGCTGAGTCCAGAGCTGATTCAAGTCTTGTCGTTAAAACTTTGGAGAAAATTTTATAAATCACTGATAGTAAGCTGATCGGACGGTAGTTTTTAATGTTTTCCTTCTCTCCTTTCTTGTAAAGTAGCACCATCACAGCATTATTCCAATCTTCTGGCACATCTGACTTCTTGAGACATTTGGAAAACAGTAAGGATAGCATTTTTGCAAATTCTTCTCCTGCTTCTTTGATAAGGTCGATTGTAATTCCATCTTCTCCTGGGCATTTACCTTTTTTCATAAATTTAATGGCTTGTAAAACTTCGTCTGTGATCACTGGGATTATGGCTTCGGTTTCTGTTAAGTTTTCTCGTGGATCATATAGGTTGATTTCTCTTTGGTCTTCACATTTATATAAATTGTTATAGAATTTTTCGACAATATGTACTATTTCTTTATTGATTTTGGTGATTGTTCCATCTGCCCTCTTTAGTGCAAAAATACCTTTTCTTCCAACACAAAGTTTGCGCCTAGCTGATTTTAAACTTTTGTTATCATCTAGAATTTTCTTGACAAGATCAGAGTTAAATTTTCTGATATCTTCTGTAACACATTTTCTTACCGTTTTACATAATTCAGCATATTCAACTCTTGATTTAGGATCGTTTTTCTTTATTTTAAATTCTCTGCGTTTCTTCATCAATCTTCTTGTTTCTTCTGTTATTTTCTTTGTCTGCTTTACTTGTGTATCGCCGGCTATCTTATTTGCAATATCTTGTAGAGTATTGGTTAGTTTCTTGTTCACTACTGTAACATCTTGCTCTTCTTCTAAAGTTGATTGAAGTACTTGGAAACGGTTTTTAAGTTCCAAATGGAATTCTTCTTTATGTTTCTGGAGATTATTTTTATCGATTGATTTCTTTGAGTGTTGCAAAAGCTTCATTCTTTCCACTTTAGTATTTAACAGCAGTTTGCATCTAACCAACCTGTGATCACTTCCTGTATTGAAGTTATTGAGAACGCTGCAATCCTGAATAAGATGCTTTTTGTTTGTTAAGATGTAGTCGATTTCACTTGTTGAGCCATTTGCACAACGCCATGTCCATTTCCTTTGTGGCTTTTTCTTGAAAAATGAATTCATGATATACAACTGTTCACATTCTGCAAACTCAATCAATCTGTTTCCTCTTTCATTTCGCATCCCATATCCATGATTTCCTACTGATAACTCGCCTTTCTCTTTTTCTCCAATTCTAGCATTCCAGTCTCCCATTATTAATTTTATGTAGCATTTTCCCTTTTGATGCATTGAAGCTACTTCTTCATAGAAATCCTCAACTTCTTCATCAGTATAGCTTACTGTTGGTGCATAAACTTGGGTAATTTGCAGCTTGTATCTTCTGGACACCTGTATTACTAACCTTGCAACTCTATCTGATGCACTATCATATTCTACGATGTGATTCTTCCACCTTTTATGAATCAGAAATCCCACACCACTTGTTCTTCCATCTTCTGTGCCTCTGTAGTATAATACATGCCCGCTGGCAAGATCTATCTTCTCTTCTCCTTTTCTTCTTACTTCACATAATCCTAGGATGTCCCAGTTGATTCTTTCTAATTCTTCTTCAAGTTCCTGTAAACGATTTTCCGAAGATAGGGATCGTCCATTATACGTAGCCAAGGTCATCAACTTATGGCAGCCTAGCCGGGCCCGGTTATTCCTAGCACCCTCTGTCTTCATGTCTTTCTGATCGCTGCCGTAACCAGGAACATTCAGACCGCCGGGAATTAAGGGCCGTGATTTATTTTGTGAATTCATGGTAAAATAAGGGGGGTAGTTGGCCAAATTCCTCCACGCTGGCCAAGCGGGTTGGAGGAAGCCCATCCGCGTTCGTTCCCCATGCACTAGGCAAGGGTACTAACAGGCTGCACCGGTGGAAGGTGCGGATTGGACATGAAGTCTCCGCTCCCAGTCGATTCCTTTAAGTCCTCCTCGAAGGCAATTAAAGGGTCTTCTCCTGGTTAATAAGCAGAGGCTATTTAACAGCCCGTATATATATATATATATATATATATATATATATTAGGGTTGCACCGAATAGTGATTTTGGCCGAATGCCGAGTATTCGGCCTACAGGCGAACCGAATACCGAATATTCGGCTAGCCGAATAGTAACTGCTAGGCCGAATACTAACTATTCGGCCGAATACCGAATATTCGGCTTGTCGAATAATTTTATATTTCAAAGTTTAAAGGCATTAAAATGTTAAATTTTAAAACAGTTTTGCATAATATTTAAAACAGAAACTTTCATTTTGATAATCAAGAGCTTTTTTTCAAGTAAACTTTATGCTGAAAAAAAATCTGCTTTGAGTTATTTAAGAAGAGGATAGTTATAAAACTTTTTTAATTAATAAAATTTTAAATTTCATGGCTTCTTCTGTGAATTAAAACAAATGAATAAAATTTTCTTAAATTCTAAAACAAACATTTTAAAATCAAAGAGAAATTGTGAAAAAATTGAAGAAAAATTGTACAGGATCATGTATTATTTGTTTGTCAGGAAGAGACTAAATTAAAAGTAAATAAATAATACAATTTATTCAAATTTTATATGGTGGCAACTCAGCAAGAACGACTGTTCTACTCCCTTTGATTAAGCAAGGAAGTTTTTAAATACATCCTAGATCGGTATCTGGAGTGGGTGATCATTTTCAGAGATTGTAAATGTTGTTCTTAAAATCTTAGCAAGAAACAGATTTTTTACTGGACAATGTTCAGGAACTTGTATTTATACATAATTAATTCCTATGAAAATCCTCGTGATTGGTTAATTTCCTTAAATAATACTTAACAAACAGCAAATAAATAATGTAAAAACATTCTCTTTTATTTAAATATATGATTCTGTTTTTAATTATTCTCAATATCTTTATAAGTTGACTGTTAAACGTATAAGTGGTATAAGGTTTTTTAAAATATGTTTTAAAAGTTTTTTTAAGTATTCGGTTGACCGAATATTTCAATATTCGGTATACCGAATAATTTGATATTCGGCCAAACCGAATATTCGGTAACATGGCCGAATATCGAATAGATATCGAATATTCGGTGCATCCCTAATATATATACAAAAAAAAAACCTATTTTATTTAACCGCATTTAAAATTTCATTTAGTTTCGGTGAGAATGTAAATTTCAAAACATAAAAAATATAATTATTGTCAGCGTCATATATAAAGATATGTTATTGAAATCTGCATGCAGTTTCCTTAGTAGTTCGCCGTGCACGAAGTCCAGAAATTACGGTTTAACTGACTTCGTATTCCTTCAAATTGATGTTTTTTTTTTTTTTTTTTTAATCAGCATTTGATATTTATATCTGAAAGAGAGAAAAGGTGAAATCATAACCTTAAAATGATCCGTTTACAATATTATATTTAATTTAAGCCTGCGGCTTCGCTCATGTAAAATGTAAGTAAAATTCCCATAAAAATCCGTTTAGCAGAACGTAAATTACAAACATTCAGAATGAAATACGAATTTTCATTATATATATAGAGAGAGGATACATGATTTTAAAAATCTTTCACAATCGGTTTTGTTCAGTTTAAAACTTTCTCCTAAGAAGCGTAAAACGATGTGTTATACACTAAAACCTTCCCCTCAAAATTACCTAACTGACAATGCAAATCTCATAAAAATCCGATTAGCAGAATGTGATTTATAAGGGTTCGGAATGAAACACGAATTTGCATTTTATAGTATTTATTGTAAATATATATCTCAAAAAGAGATGCATAGATCTTGCTTCTTATAACTATCAATGAGAAAACTACTGAGAATTACAGTTTTTAATGATCTATTTACTAACACTGTATTGGAACATGAAACGAATTAGTTTTGATAAGTATACCAGGTATTTGCTTTAAAAAGGGAAAATCGCCTTTCAAAATCAATTTCCT
Organism: Maratus speciosus; assembly: GCA_963932465.1. Classification (NCBI taxonomy): domain Eukaryota; kingdom Metazoa; phylum Arthropoda; class Arachnida; order Araneae; family Salticidae; genus Maratus; species Maratus speciosus. Next base: position 338,406,968 of record OZ010793.1, read on the forward strand.
TTTTTATATTTATTTCTTCATGCCTTCATTTATCCTTGAAACTTAAATGGAGGGGGGAAAGATAGCTTTCCAATATCTATTTTATTGCGTATCTTAAATTTGCATGCGAAATGTGTGGGCTAAGGGCGTGAATAAAAACAAAACTTTAAACTCATTAAGAACTATAAGAGCTTTTTTATGTTTTAGTTTCATGTATAACTCAGGTCAGTGGATACATATTCGAATTAATCCACAGAGAAATAATTCAGCAGAATTTCTTCCCTTAAAATTTCGGAACTTCTAGAAATTCGGCTGATGTTTAAGTTAAAGTACATAAGCTATTGTGCTAATCAAGAATTGAAATATAGAATGCAAATTTGATGTTTATTTCTTATCAAGACGCACGCTTATATATTCCTACAGTAAAGGTGAAGTGTTTTAGAAAGAAAAAAAAATTATTTTCAAGCATCAAAGCAAATTATTTTTTATTTAAATCGTCAGGGAGTTTGTTTAAAAATTTAATAGACAGGTTAAGGTCGTCAAACATAATTTATTTCCATATGCGCCACTTTATCAACGAATTGCTGGAGGTTTGTAGTCAGTAGGGTTGCATACAACTGTAAAAAAAAAAAAAAAAAAAAAAAATGTTTCTTAATCTAGGAGAATATAAATATAATCACAAACGGAATTATACAATAACCTCTTCCCAGTTATCTGAAAAGCTTTTTTATCTTTAAAAATGTCGAAAACCAATATAGGGCGACCCCCCCCCCCCCCAAGTTATTGACACCTAATCAGTAACTTACACTTCAGCAAATATCTAACTCAAATAAGTATTTTCTTATAAAATTTTACAAAGTATTGTCATCTAGGTGTAATTTATTTGTCTTGACTGTTATAACGTGTGTTTCAGTTATTGGTTTTCAAAATGGGGATAGTGTCAATTACTGGAATTATTGACCCTATTTATGAACAAAAGTAATTTTTAATAATAAAAAAATATAATGTTTCAAAATGTAGTCAACAATAATGTTTTATTGTGTCTACTATAGTTTCAAAAATATAGATAAGAATAAAATAGATTTAAAATTTTGTAATAGTGATTTGAACAAGAAAGAATCCTTAAGATCTCAGTCACTGGTGTTTTCACCCTATATTTGGACATTTAAAGAAACATTTATATAAACAAGATTTCTTTTGCTACCACCTATTTTCGAAAACGTTTTCAAGTAGTTTTTATATTTATAGTGTTCATATTTATAGTTACTAGTTCAGTAAAAAAGAGCATTACTTCATGAGTAAATATATTAGTAATAATAATGTGTTTAGTAATGGTATAAGAAAAAAAATATATATAATTTGTTAATATGATAAATAAAGTGACATTCATTTTTAAGGATTTTATGTATTACAAATTGAAAAATACAATTAAATAACGACATGATTTAATAATATCTTGTTTTTTCTAAAGAAATAAAGTTCTATAATTTTTTGAAGGTCTTGGCCACACTGATTTAGAAACTGCGGTATGGCGTATGGGGGAGGTTCCTAGAAGAAATCTCTGGTTAGAACTAAGAGTTAATTTCACTATTTTTCTTTTATTATTATTTTGAAAAAGATGTGTATTTCGCCAATTTTAGAAAGAGCAGAGTGCTGCAATCTTAAAAAATGGCCTAAAGGGAACAGTAAGTAATTGTAGAATTAATAAAAACTGGAAATAAGTATAATTTCATTAGTTAGTAGTACAAATAGCAAAACAAGCAAATATGATTTGCAGCTCATTTTGCATTTGTACTTAGAAAAATTACTAATAATTAGCTAAATCTAAATTTACACACATGTATGTGTAATGTTAACAATATATATATATATATATATATATGCCTGTGTGTGAAAATTAGTTACACAAATAGAGTACATATAAGAATAACCAATTATATCTAAAATCCTCAAAATATTAAATAGCAGCATTGTTACCACTCGGGACTCGGTAGGGGTTACCATTCAGTGCTTCAAATTAAAAAAAAAAAAAAAAAAAAAAAAAAATCTGCTCTTTTAATCCCTAATTTTTTTATTTGATGTGTACGAGTTCAAAAGAGTAAAAAAATAAAAACATTTATTCAATCTTTATCGAAGAATCTCTTTCCGAGCTTAACATTTTTATACCAATTAGTTCTTTTTCTCTTACACATTCTTTTTTAATAGTTGTTGAGTAGGTGTCATTCTTCCATTCTTCTTTAGCTCCAATTTGCTATAAATTTATTATTGCAAAAGTAGAATGAGAAAATATCATACTGGCTGCTTATTCTTTTATTTGTATAAATTTATTATACTTGCTGTTGCTATTTTATAGAAAAGAATGAATAATTTGCTTAGTTAAAGAAAATAATGACATTGCAAATTACGTATATTAGATTTAAATATCATTTTTAAATGAAATTTTTTTTTATGGCAGATAAAAACTTGCTTTATACAAACTTACTTTACTTAATTTTTTATAAGCCTAAGAAGTAATCTAATCTTAGAAACAATTATTTAACGCTTTTTTTTTTTTTTTTTTTTTGCTCATTTATAAGGCAAAATGACAATAGAAACTTTCCAAATTATGTTCATCTTAGATTTAATACTTTTTTATGTAATTTTAGATTTAGAAAATTTATAATTTTAATCAATGATTTTTTTTAAAGAAAATCAGTTGATTAAAATCACGATTTAATCACTGATTTAAATCATTTTATTAAAATCATTGACACCCTTGGCCAAACTTTATATTTATATGTTCTTTATATTCCTGATCTTCCAGAAGAATTCGTTAAGCATTTCTGTAAATATTCGACGAAACGTTTGAAATCGAAATTGTCTGGTGACTTTTGGCTATATAGTGCATATAAGTTCAATCAATTAAATAGTTTACGTTATGAAGGCTACGGCAATCCCTTCTAATCAAAAGCGTTGGTTGATTATAATGCTAAATTTGCCTAACAAAAATCTAAGCTTCTATTCTACATTCCACAATACGGAGGTTTATATGCAAGGACAAGGCCACTTCAGACCCCCACATTTTTGGGCGCCTGGAAGGCCACGAGCGTAGGAAATGTTTGTGGGTAGCAATGGCGGAAGGCGTTAGAGAGAAGCTTAGTGTTATGTAAACAGAAGATCGTAAATTTCTCGATGAATACGTTTGCGTAATTGGAGTTTTCCAAAATGCTGCACTGCAAGCCGATTTGTTGCTTTCGGCCACCTCTGAAAAACGATATAATTCATCTCGGACTGCGAGGTAATTTATTTTTTTACCCTTATCATTGTTTTATAAAGCAGCGAATATTTTATTTCCTAAACTGGATTTTCTCTTGAGAAAATATATTGTTATTTTCCCCTTTTGTTGAAGGCCTTGAATCGCATTCAATGTTAGGAGGATTTAATTCCTTGTTGTTTTCTGTTTATGGGTTACATATTTCTGATTTGTTTTAGTAATTCTCTTATATTCGTTAAGCATTCTATTGCGAGAGTATATTTTATTCCATTTAGACGACTAAATATATTTATGAGCGTTGGAAAGAGTCAAGAAAATTTTTTCTTAGCAACTGAAAAGTATTTAACAACTATCAATGAAGATAAAATAATTTTGTGCTGTAATTTTCTTTCATTTAGTTAAAATAGCAATCTGAATCGCAATCAGTAGAATGCTTTAATATGTGGCATAGCATTTCCTATGGTCCCATTAGATTATATTATTTCTAATGATATAATATATTTATAACATATTCTAAAAAGGGCCCCACCAGTGGCCGAGTGGTTCTGCTCTCGAAGCTGGTAGACGGGAGGTGCTGGGTTCGAACCCAATTGCGCCCGCCGGCCTAATCGTTCGGCGTTTTCCGTGGTTTTCTTCGAACCTTGGATATCTTTGCGTAAAAACGGGTTAGGTTCCCTTAGAAATACCCTCACGGAGGGTACTCTCCCTCGAGCCTGTATCCCTCGTGCAGATAATCGGCCCTCATAAAAACAACACAGTATATTCTAAAAATATTTTCTCGTAAATATAAAAAGTGATTTTGTAACAAAAAGCAGTGCTACTTGAGATCTTCCGTTTTCCGTCTTTTGCTTAAACTGGAGTAGACTAGCAGAATTGCATGAAGTTTTTAGAATCTTATCGGTTCACATGTCTCTTCTCATAAATTCATCTTTGAAGTCATTCTTTGTACCATTTCATGCAATAGTAATGTCATATTTCTTTAAAGAATCCGAGAGTTGCCTTACAGAATCTCAAGAAATCGGCTTTCTCAAAGTTGTGAAATATTGAATCTCCTAGTGAGGCTTCACGAGACGAATTTTACTCGGGCATGGGTTTTTGACGGAGGTGCAGAAGTGAAAAATACTTGTCTTTCGAGTGTTTTAAACAGGGCTGCGGAGTCGGTGGGGAAAATGGACGACTCCGACTCCGGGAATTTTAACAGATCCAAACTCCGACTCTTTCGCTCAAAAATGGGTCCGACTCCGACTCCGCAACCCTGGTTTTAAAGCGGTTCTAGTGTGTGTGTGTGTGTGGGGGGGGGGGGGGTCCTGCTGTGAATCCCTGCTCAACAACGCTTTTTTTTTATTTATTAATTTTAATAATTTTTTTTTTTTAAATGTGCTTTTTGGACTAGCTTTTCCTCGATGTTGCTCGGCCGTACCCAGGAATTCTCGGAATGCTTTTACCTGAAACTAGTGAGCAAGTACGTTAAAAATATATATAATTGTCTTATCCTTAACCGGAAGTTTTCTGTAATTATACATTTTTAACGAAATAGCTAACTATCAAACTTAATGTATCAGTTTTCAACAACAACAAAAATCTGATTTTGTTTCGTTTAGAAAGTTGAGTTTTAGAAACGTTTCCGTTTAGGAAGTTACGTTTTTCTAAACGATTGCGGTGTTATGTGTTGTTGCGGTGTTATTTTGGGTACCAACTTAAAGATAATGTTTCGAGAAAATCTCATTTAAAGTTTTGCAACTTGTACCGTTCGCTTTGACAATTGGCGACAAGAATCAATTTTTAAATTAAAAAAAAGGGGGGCTTTCAGATAACATTTTTAAATGTCAGCCATTAAAAAAATGAAGGGAACGGGGGAATGTCATTTTTGAAAACCAAAAATTTTTCATATTCCTTTCAATAGACTATTCTTGCAGGAAATCTTGAAGATGGCGTGAAATTACAGTGATCTCATTCGAATTAGATCGCTCATGTTGTTTGGGATGGGCGGGAGGAGAGAAGGAATATGGAATAAATGTATAGTTAAAATATTGGTTTTTGAAACACAAAGGAGATATTAATGAAAAAAAAAATTTTTTTTTTTTTTTAAACATTTAAAGCGTAACGAAATTCCACCGGATTCGCTGCCAAATTATTCATTTTCACAAACCTTGACGATATACTTGTCGCCAAGGAATGAGAAGAGATGTAATTTGGTGATAAAATGTATTACGTATTGGTTTCAATACCTAAAAATGTAATTTTTAATAGCATTTCTTTTACGATTTAGAAGCTAACTTTGTTATGAATTTAAAACGGATAATGATGAATTTGCCCATTTTTTTAAGTTTAATGTGTGGAAATAATTAGAAAAAAAAATAGAGATTTTTCTGCTTACATTTTCAAAAATAATGTAATTTAAATACAAGTTGGAACAATGCAAAATTCTGAATTCCTAAGGCGGGATACAGTTTTAAAGAACAAAATTCAATGTCAAAAGTATTATATACACATGTGGAACAAAGCATTTAATTTTACGTACTACAAATTATCTCCTCCAATGCGGTAGCAAATAAATTAATTTTTACTGAAATATTCACTTGTGCCTAAACTCTTATATTAATATTATTCGTTTTCATTGAACACCCGCACTTTGCTGTGTACTATAAATATATTGCGCAATGCAGTTTTTCTATAATCAAAGCGCATTCTTTGTATTTTTGATCTCTATTTAATCGTTGCATATAATTACTCGAGTATTTACACAATTTCTTTATGGTATCTCTAATAATAAAGACAGATAGATAGGTGCTTGTGTGCTGTTTTCAGGAGAGACCGCTGCGCTCGGAGCTACACGATTTGGCAGGTAGTACATGTATACCTGAAGTTATGCACCTCGAAGGCAGCTTTTGAATAATTTTTTTATAACTTTTTATATTTAATTTTGTATGCAATTTTTGTACATTAGTAAAAGGAATTCGGCTTCGGTCTTTTAGCCTAACATATTAACTTTTGTCTTCTTTTTTATAAAGTTTATTTGGAAATCGTACAGTGATTTTTGAAATTCTCGCGAATTTTTTAAGTCTCCTTTTTACCGAAAAGGAGGTTTTTTTTTTTTAAAGTTATCTTTTTGAAATCTTACCCATTCAATCTCATATTTTTTTTCCCTGTAGGGAGCAAATATCCCGAAAAAAAAAAAATCCAACAATATGAGGTAGTTTTTTAAAAAATTGATCGTTAAAGAAAGTAAGGTGATGGATTTTTTCTGAAACGGAAAGAATTTCTCCAGTAAATTTTGATAATCCCGTGACTAAATCCAAGTTGGAAGAATACAAAATCTGTTCCTATTGCAGCGTGAACGACAATACTGAAAATTTTAATTTCATCTGGGTCGATCACCGCATTCCTTTGAGGTAAAACAAGTTACTTTTTTTTTTTTTTAAAGATGAAAAATAAGGATCTATGTACGCTGCCGAAGGCAGTGGCGCCTTAAACCCTAGTTTCGCTTGGAAAAAAAATTGTCAAAAAATAAAAAATCAATATAATTTAAGGCTCATTTGTTTCGAAATCAGAACAGGCGTAGCTCGCCATGGTGTACGATGCCGAAGGCAGTAGGTCCTCTAAGGGGCTGTGCATATATAACGTTATCATTTTAGGGGGGAGGGGGAGTCTGGCAAATGATATCGTTAGATATCTCTAGGGGGAGGGGGGGTTCGTCTTTTGATATCGTTATCTTTTTTATCCAACCAAAATTTTCTCTTTTTATTTATAATTTAGCCTTTACATCAAAATAGAATGTTATCTTTTTTTAGTCTGCTATCTATTTTTATGAAAGTACAAAGCTATTATTAAAATGATTAAATGATTATAAAATTATTTAATTCCAAATTTCCTATTTCTTCTGTCATATGTGTATGCATATATAATTCGCTGTTCGAGAAACTATATGAGAAGTATGTTTCAAATGATACCTGTGTTTACTAATAAATAAAAGAGAAAGAATGTTGTCCACCTGTTTTGGTGATAAGAAGCTCTGTCTCACCCCCCCCCCCCCCCGTGCGGGGTCAAGTGCAAGAAAACATTATTACTGATGAATGTATTATGTAACACAAAACCGTATTATAAAATACGTTTAAATAGTAACTATTTCTTTTAAGTGTTATTTGATAAAAAGTTTTTTCATATATAAAGTGATATTTTATTGAGTTCTCTTCATAAGAATCAATTAAGTTTGCGAAAAATAAATGTAACCATATTTGTATATCACTCCAAGCAAAAGGAAATTTTTTTTCAAAAATGAAAAGAATTTTTAGACATTGATAACGATATCATTACGGGGGGGAAGGGGGGCTCGAAGGATGATAACGTATGATACCGTAAGGGGGGGAGGGGGTTCAAAATTGCCAAAAAAATGATAACGTTATACATGCACAGCCCCTAATCCTAGGCTCTTATGGAAAATAGCGGGCGAAGCTCCTGCTCCGTTAGTTCACTAATAAACTGGGAATATATATTACATAAGTAGATCAAAAGTTTCCGGTGTAGCATACTTTTAAAAGAAATGAAGATAAATTTAATGATTCATTTTCCAATATGATCTCTTTGTTCTTTGAAACGCCTTTTCATATATTTTGTATAGCTGTTCAATACCTTGAATAACAACCGTAGACGTGTCAGAAAAATGTCCGTAATTGCTATACTTTCTTCATCATGATAAAAATTTGTTTTACGATACTCAAACTTAACTTTCAAGCATAGATATTAATAATTTGAAGCTAAATCTAGACTATAAAAGGAATGATTAATCTATTACCTTAAATTTCCATGCTTGTTATTTGGCAACGACAGGTGAGATTTTTGTATCGCAAAAAGAAGGCGGGGTACCAATCTCGTAGAAATTTTGTTCATGAGAGAATGCTTGGTACCAATCTCGTTGAAATTTTGTTCCTGAGAGAACGTTCACATTATAGAATGCGCCTAACATTTAATGATGACCAGGAATGCGTGTTTGCATAAGAAACGTATTGTCAAATGACTTTATGTCCCCAGTGTTCGACGAGAATCATAGTCTACGTATTTTCGGTTCATGCGAATCACTGATTCTTTCACTCTAGAATAGGAAGAAAAGAATCACTGTAAACATGATCCAAGAGTTATTTATTTATTTGGAATTAAGATCTTCTTTAATCAAAAATCTAATCACCGAACGATTTTCAATTTTAAACATTTTAGAAGGCACTCAGCAAACAGTAAAAAAAGAACGCAAATCACATCGCTAATGTAAACGTTCAAAATGGTTCAGTCATTTAACTAATTTCCAGTATTCGTCATCATCCATGCTACTACCTACGTAAACTATATAATATATTGTGATACAAAATACACTTCTATGTTCAGAAATAGTTTTTAGTAACTGAAAAACTAAAATAGCGTTTTTTCTTAATGCAAAATGCACCTATGGTAAATATTGTAACAATAACTTTTGTGAAGAAACGTCATGACAAGTGTCTTGTCACTATTAACTTCAACAACATGACAACATGACAATTTATGAAGCATGACGTCGCAACAAAAAAAAATTGCGATATTGAAATACACGAAACAAAATTATCGTTGTATACTTCTTTTCCTATTTTTTTCCAATGTAATTAAAAGAGAATGGCACAAGTTGACGTATAAATTTATCATTAAACCTCTCCACCTTCTCCAAATTAGCTAATTAATAATAATCAATTTTTATGGCATCACGAAATATAAAAAATATGTCGCTTCTTTAATGTTATTTGTTATTAACGAAATAATAATTTTTTTAATTATTTTAATGTTTTAGATGAATAAAAAAAATACGTTATACTGCTTGTTGCATTGTTAACCTTAAAACGCTTGCCGAAGGCACTTCGCAATGCACTGTTCTTTTTCCTTAAGGACATGTAAAAGATACGTGTTTTCACATTTTAAGTATTTTTTATTCATTTTGGCATATAAGATAGTTCGATTTATGAAACACATTTATAAAACGGCACCAATTTCAAACTCTCGCTGGGATACACTTCAGTTAGTGCTCTAGAGTTGAGGTTGAGATAGAATTTTATGCAGCTTATGATTGCATAGTATTTTAGAATTAAGGTAGATTTTTATGCTGCATTACACCTGTGATCAAGAAAACTCCTTTGTATATCAAAGATTAGTTTTTCGTAAAATGTGTTATCAAATTTAGGAAAAATTCCTAGTGAAATATAAGATTATTATATATAAATATATAGATAAATATAAAATTGATTACTTTTACCATATTTGATGCTTCACCAATAGAGATGTTTTTTTACTATCATTATACTGAGTGTGATTTATTTTCTCTTTCTTTTGTAGATGAGCGTGATGCTATACAGAAGAAAACCTTTACTAAGTGGGTTAACAAGCATCTCAAAAAGGTAAGGGAAAAAAAATTCTTTTGTACCTCAATCTATATTCTATGAGGCTGGAGATATCAGTTGAAAAATCTTCCTTTCTCTTTTGTTTTTAACGCTTTGCTGGAATTTCAGAAACTGTTTTATATTTTTGTCCCTCTTCGGCTAACGGCTTCTTCATTACTCTTTGAAGTCAGTTTTACTGTGAATGAGATTAGGATTAACGGATCCTCCATTGTTTGTGGATTTTCCTTTGTAAAAACTGATCTCCGATTATTTTGTCTAAGATTACTAGGTAACACTTCTGGATCCTGAAGATTTGTCACCGCGGTAACTGCAAAGTTTTCAGTTTTTTTTTTTTTTTTTTACAAGAACGATAACTTGGTCACTTTGCCTTAGAAAGTCATCTCTGAAGGCTTAACTCCTATAGCGAAATATGCCAAAGCTGGCCAATGCTTAATACTCCTCCCTCCCCTATGTTTTATAGAAATAATTTAACTAAAGTTTTATATCATTTAATCTTATTTTTATCTGAACCTTGAAAATTACATTAACAAATATCATGACTAGTTTTAATTTGTATTCAAATCTAAAGATTCTTTTATCATCACTTATCGATTTTTTCTTTCTTTCTTTTTCTTATTTATTTATTTATTTTTTATTCTGTTTTGCGTTTGGGAAATAAAATTGTACGAACTTTTATAAGTAACTATTCATCTTATCCAGTAATGTACCTGCACGTTAAACTGACAGTGCATAATTACATTCAACTGGACACTAAGGTCGCCGAACGCATTCATCTTTTTTATGCAACGATTTCGATTTCGCAATGATACAAAGGTAAAAACAGAAGTACAGGCGGAAAAAGCTGTTGGCCTATTTGAGGTCGCTTTTATGCTGAACCTTGACCACAAAAGCTTGTCGATGCAAAGGATATGAATTGTTGAAATTCAAAGAAGGTTGCAATGACCAGCATAATAAGATGAAAAGTGGATGGAGTATGATGTAACGGAACCTAAGTACAGTTATGACCTTGAATAATACTCATTTCGTTTGTTGGAATCATTTTTTAACCAATTAGTTTGAAAAATTACACTGATTACAACATAACAGATTTTTTTTTCAAAGTATGAAAATGCTGTTTTACTTATTTTGAAAAGAGTGAATTTAGCGTAAATAAAATTTTAATGTATTTTGTACTTTTAATAAAAAGTACAAATAAAAAGTCAGGTATGAAAATGGTTAGAAAAGAAAAAAGAAGAAAAGGAAAACTTTCACGCACGAAAGAGAGAGGAGGGGGTGGGACGCGCATTTTTCTAAATTTCACTTCTTATCATATTAAACTAATAAATGTGTTTATCAAGTGCAAGTTTGAAACAGGAAGTGATCAATTTTTATAACATTTTTTTCTGTATTTTTTTTCTTTTTCTTTTTGTGCTACAATATGAGAATCTCATGATGTGCGAAAAAGTATCACTCGAAAAATGTAAAAATCATGTGAATTTTAGGCTAAATAAGTAGAACATCCCCTTAACTAAAATAAGAAAGGTCTTTACGTCTAATGGAGAGGGCTGTAAATTCAAGGGGTAAGTATTGTTCCGTTACAAACCTTGTTGGGAGTAGGGATGCACCGAATATTAGGTATATGTTCGGTATTCGGCCGAATATTCGGTTAGTCCGAATATCAAACTATTCGGTGTTCCTAATATTCGGTTTGGCCGAATATTCGGTTAGTCCGAATATCAAACTATTCGGTGTTCCTAATATTCGGTTTGGCCGAATATTGAAATATTTGGCCAGACCGAATACTTAAAAAACCTTTGAAAAAAATATTTTTTTAAACCTTAAAACAACTTCTATTTTTAAGTGTCAATTAATAAAGATATTTAGAATAATTAGGAATAGGATCATATTTAAAAAAAGAGAATGCTTTTACATTTTTTATTTGCTATTTGAAAAGCATCACATAAGAAAATTAACCAATAATGACGATTTTAGTCCTTTCCTGACAAATAAACGGTATATGATTGTAAAAATTTTCTTCAGATTCCTTCAAAATTTCACTTTGATTTTAAAATATTTGTCTTAGAATTCAAGAAAGTTTTAGTCACTTGTTTTAATTCAGAGAGGAATTTTATCAGTTAAAGAAGCTTTAAAACTATCCTCTTAAATATTAATTCAAAACATAGATTTTTTTAGCGTAAAATGTACTTGTAAAAAGATCTTGTTTATCAATTTGGAAGCATGTGTGTTAAATATTACGTAAAATTGTTTTAAAATTTAACTTTTTAATACTTTCAAACTATGAAATTTAAAAGTACAGTAGACTTCTTCAAATCCGCACAGCTTGGGACCAGAACTTGTGCGGATTTTTGAATTTTGCGGATTTCCGGTCATTGCTTTGTTTACATTAATTTGAACGTAATAATGCAATCGCAATTATAATGAATGCTTGTGATATAGTAAAATATTAAAATAATTAAGTAAAGTAATAAACTAAGATGATAGAATGTAAGATAATTAAAAAAATTATTAAAAGTAAAAGTCAAGTAAATAGTAATGTATAATTAAATATGCATAATAAAGATGAGATACATTTTCCTTGAATTATTCAACGGAACTTTCTTCTTAAAGTTACCCTATTAATTCACATCAAAATCATAAAGTAAGAAAGTTTTATTTCAGGTTTAGCCAGTCTTAATAATCAAAAAAGCTTAATATATAAATATATTTGATAAAAAGATTGTGATTACCAGTGATACCAGCAATATCTTGATTTTTTTTTTTTTTTTTTCAGAAATAAATCTGTATTTTCTTCATGCAAAACCACGAGTTCAGTTATATATTATCAATAATTACATATTAAAATACATATGAAATGATATGAAATGAAAAAATTCTGTAATTTTGCGCTTTCATCCAAACTCAAAGTTTAATTGTTTACATCTATGATGATGTGTGGATTTTAGGCGTTTGCTGATTTTAGGGAGTCTACTGTATTCAACAAGCCGAATATTCGGTATTCGGTTTACCTGTTGGCCGAGCATTCGGTATTCGGCCAAAATCACTATTCGGTGCATCCCTAGTTGAGAACTTTTTTTTTTTTTTTTTTTTTTTTTTTTTTTTTTTTTTTTTTAAAGAAGTCATTTAATATTTTTGAGGGTCGTATAACCGCGGCGCCACGGTGCATTGCACTCACCGGCTGCACAGCCCCTTAAAGCCAAATTTGTAAACAAAAGAATTAAATTGGCATTATTTTATATTCAGCAATGATCTATTACATTTTTATGTTTTGCAACTGTTGATTAACATATTTTAATTTTGGAAATGATGGCATGAATTTAATGTGTTTATGAAATTGTAATCTTATTTTATTTTATATTTATTTTAAACCAAGAAATAAGATGCAATTTTCTTTTCAAGTTTAAAGACACGTCTTTTACCTGTTTTACTCCAGGGCTTCTTTCTTTCATGCAATATCTTTTAAAACTTTTTCCGAAAAAAGGGATGATATCTGACCGCGTGCATCAGCTTTCGATAGTAATTTATAAACTGGTGTAAATTAAGTTGGAATGGAATAGAATAGTGATTGTGTGTGTGGGGGGGGGGGGGAGGGTAATGCCAGATGTAAATGAATTGATAATAGAGAGCTACTTAAGCTTTTCCTTATACTCTTTTAAAGTTTTCGATAGGTGAATTGAATAATAATGATTTGATTCACGATATTGTTTAAGGATGTTTTTTAATTATTATTAGTTCTTTTGTATATAAAGTTGTACGTGAGCTAAAAATCTCTCGAAAAAAAAAAATGACATTTCTCTTTTAACCTTTGACACACTTGGATCCGGAACTCCTTTCTTTCATCTTCACCGATTCCGGTGATCCTTTGTCAGTTCATTGACATGCTTGCTTACATCATCAGCAGAACTTTTCATACCTCATTTGGGTAACACCGTACTTAACTTTTAAAAAACAACTGGAGGAAAGAAAAAGAAACGACCTTCAAATTATTTTTTCTGTGAGCTTCAAGATAATTTGATGCTTCAGAGGCAAACTTGTGAATCGATTTCATATCTTAGAATAAGATCTGAGAGGTATTTCTCCGATATGCTGCCCATTGTTTCATAAAGTAGGATACGGTACAGTTATTGGACAGTACAATCGACTAAACATAATTTGATCGGATTTGTTTTGCCTGCTTTAGTTTAGTTTCGGCTAAGCAGCTTTGTTATTGATTCGTTATATTTACTTTTCTCATCTTTTTTTTTTTTTTTTTTTAATCCCATGTGAGTAACATTGATTATTTTTAGGTTATAGTTTTTGATTCAATTTCAGCTAACTTTACTCATTTATTTTCCAAATCATTTAAAATAATCGTCAGTTTTTGGTATTTCTCTTTTATAGGGGGGGGGGGGGGGGGCGAGATTGAGAAACTGGCCTTGAAAAGTGAAGACCAATTTTCACTCCTATTTTCTGGCAATTTATGCACCGTTTCATAAACACAAGCAATTCTCTTAATATTTACTCTATATATTTGATATATACATTTACATAGATAAGCCGTTTATCTATTATTTTATAAAAATGGCAACGAGATGTAATTTTATTAATACATAAACAATTATAGTAGTTAATTAAAATAATAAAACTTTGTTAAAAATCACCATAAAATAAAAACAATACATAGAACGCGTTTCGAGCTAAAAATATAACAGCTCATCATCAGCTACAGTAAACATGAGGGGACAAGGTCAAAAATGAACTGAAAGGTAGAGAATGTTGCAAAGAATGCGACAGATGGCGCTAGCTGAAAGGAGCACATGCAGAAGAGAAAAGTGTTGCCAAAAAGATAGAAGAGAAATTGATAGGGAAAAAGTGGAAATAAAAGAAATAAACAAAATTAAAATAAAATAAAAGAAGTAAATTAAAAAATATAAATAATAATAAAGAAAGAAATATAAAAGAATAAAACAAGAAAAAACCAAAAGATCCTTTTTTCTTTTTTTAGACAAAATAAAAGGAAAAGAAACAAGAGAAGAGGGAAAATAATTACAAAAGTAATTTCCACGCTGGAGATAGGAAAGGAGATGATGGGAGATCATTGACAAGATTAGCAGATTTTTTAGAAATAAAATATGCTTCATGAAAATCCAAGTGAGAGGGGAAAAAGAAAGGATCATTTGGTTTTTTCTTGTTTTATTCTTTTATATTTATTTCTTTATTATTATTATTTATATTTTTTAATTTATTTCTTTTATTTTATTTTAATTTTGTTTATTTCTTTTATTTCCATTTTTTCCCTATCAATTTCTCTTCTATCTTTTTGGCAATACTTTTCTCTTCTGCATGTGCTCCTTTCAGCTAGCGCCATCTGTCGCATTCTTTGCAACATTCTCCACCTTTCTGTTCATTTTTGACCTTGTCTCCTTACGGACACATGTTTACTGTAGCTAATGACGAGCTGTTATATTTTTAGCTCGAAAAGCGTCCTATGTTTTTTTTTTTGTTTTTTTTTTATGGTGATTTTTTACAAAGTTTTATTATTTTAATTGCTTCATATCGCCAGTTTTTGGTGCTGTTTCGCCCAATTATAGTAGTTCATCAGTTTTATTTTCATAGCTGTTCACATCATTTGACAACAAATATTACTTTCTTAAAATCCCAAATTCGTCAATTTCATTTCAAAAAGCGCCAAGGATCCTGAAAACGGGAAGTAACCAATTTTCTAATTTATTTTTTTTTCTTTTATATTATTAAATCAGATAGAAAAGAAAGAAAGACTTGGTAAGATAGGGAAGAAAAGAAAAAAACAAACCGTGGCTACCTCTTTGCACTGATTTTTTTTTTTCAGTATCTTTCGAAAAGAAGAAAGTAAAAAACTCTAATAACTTTTCTCTATTGTTATTGTTATTAAGAATATTGTAATATGATGTAAATTAACGTTTGGAAATAAATATAAAGCATTTAATTGTAGGCTACTACTTCTCTAATTTTCTCAATGTTGTCGGATGTATCACGCTTTTTTGTTATTTTTCTTTCTCCCTACATGCGCTACATTTAAGAAGCCATTGTAATAAAATGTTTACTGATTAGTTTTTTACTCACCCGCAGCACTCTAAGGAAAAAAGTTATATATTTATTAAGTCTATATACGTATGTATGTTACGCCTTAGGGCCTTGCTATATTAATTGATTTCAGCAAGTTAGGTGTAGTTAGAATTGTATAAATCCTATGGATATCATTGGATTTTTGATGTCATGATTTATCTCCAATAAAAATTATTTTTTCAATTCGACCGAAATGGGTTTTGTTGTAAAATCTTGATGATTATAGGAATGTATAATTTACACATTTTAAGCATAAACAAACCAAGACAGATAGAATATGGATTGCGATATCATATTTGTCTAGCTTGTCCCGTCACAGAATATTTTACATTTATCTGCATATTTATATACAGATAAATTACTTGACAGAAGCCTTATTTATTTATTTTTTTCAATGATATAGAGTTATCATATGAGAGTTGGAATGAAGTACAAAAAGGGATAATTTACAAGAGTAATATTTTCATATTTCACAGTTCATTTACGACATGTGCCGTAACAATGCGTACCCCCCTGTCCTCTCTAAAATGGAATTTAACATTTTTCCCTTTGAAATTTAACATTTGGAACGGAACTTTACATTTTTACATCTCCAACAACTACTAATAGCAATTAAACAGTAAAAAAAGCATCGAGAATTCACCGCAGACAAATAAAGTAGACAAATTTGTTGAAAACAACCACAGCATAATAATAATGACAATAATAATAATAATCATAATGATAATAATTTTTCTATTTATGTATATCATAATTTTCTTCAAAAATAAACAAAAGGTGTTTTTCGAACTTAGCTTATTAGATCAGTAAGTGAGCTAGGTTACTTTTACTGATATACGTAGATATCGTTATTCTTTTAAATGCTTTATTAGTGCAAAAGCAAAGCTAACATACAGTTATCTTTAATTTTATTTTTCATTTTATATTGTTTATTCTATTGCCGCATTTCTGTAAGTAGTTTTTCAACTTAAACTTTTAAAGATTTAGAAAAGGAGATTCTAATATTAATTAATTTGTGATATCCTTTTTTGTATTCTATTACTGATAATATTCTACGAATTCTAGCTAGGAGAGGCTTATCATTGCATTCAAAACATTTCGCTACCATTTCTCATTACTAAACAAATTTTGAAAACTTGTAAAAATTCCTTACGTTAAACATTCGAAGAATTTGGGCGCTTATGTGTGGCTCTACACATTTCTTAAATATTTGCTTTATATACTTTCAACAAGCTAATAATCATTTGTGTGCAGATACACCTGTGACATCTGTAGTTTGTAAATTCCTTTGACTGTTAGTTGTAAACTCTTCCTACCTTCGAGAAAGACCTGCCACCGAAAAGCTGTTTGCTTAACGCGCTTGTGAAAGTTATACAGCCATGAAACCACTTGGAATATTGCCAACTGTCATATTAGGTATATTTCATTCTTGCTCTTTTACCGCCTTGTTTGAGAGTCAAAGAGTTCACTAACCGTTTCATAGACAAAACCTACTCTTATTTAGTGGCCGTAGTTACCATGGTAACAGAAAGAAAATCGACAGTGTATTTTATTGTGAAGTGATTCATGGTAAAGGAAAAGAAATTGCAAATTTATTGGAATTCATACAGTTTATTTTATAGAATTAGTATTGACAGAATCAGATTTGTTCTTTTTATTATTGTTATTTTTGAACATTCACACGCGTACACCTATTAGCGAGATGAGGCGAGAAAAATGGCAGAAAACGTTTTTTACTATTTATTACTACTACTACTACTGTTCACGAATTTTACTTACTATAAGTGATAGAAAAGCTCCATTTACACACCATTGTGTCACTGTACGGCAATCCTTTCCCAATGTCAGATTTCTAAAAAAAAGTTTCTTTGAATTATCGAAAAGGAATCCCATAGAGAACCGAGAAATAAATAACTTTAATAATTAAAAAACGGTCAAGTGCGAGTATTACTCGCGCACAGAGGGTTCCGCAGGGATGTAGAATATGTCCCATCCGGCGATTTAGGATCGGAGGAAATTTTGCAGAAACATATACAATTGATTTCAATTTTAGCAACGAATTTCATAATTCTCTACAAAATTTCACCACAAATAAAAAGATCCGTATGGCGACCTTCACAAAATTGATCTCAGAATAATATGTACCGTATATCAAGGGTGATTCTGTTCGAATTTTCCGAAAATGTAAGGCTCCAAAAATTAAAAAAAAAAAAAAAAAAAAAAAAAAATCGGTCATCAATCTGAAAATTCGGACATAAAAATAACGCGAATTCTGTACAAAAAAAAAAAAAAATACGGAAAAAACGCGAATTTCGTCACAAAATTGCAAAATAACCGCAAATTTCGTCAAAAGATCGCGAAAGAACCGCAAATTTCGTCAAAAGATCGCGAAAGAATCGCAAGTTTCGTCAAAAGATCGTGGAAAAACTGCAAATATCGTCAAAAGATCGCGAAATGAACGCAAATCTCATCAAAAGATCGCGGAACAACCGCGCATTTCGTCAAAAGGGGCGAAAAAACAGAAAATTTCGTTGAAAAGTCGCAAATAAACCTCAAATTTCGTCAAAAGACTCGTGAATTACGGCAAAAGAGGGCAAAATAACCGCGAATTTCGTCAAAAGGAAGGCGAAATAACCGCAAAACTCGACAAAAGATCACGAAATAACAGCAAACTTCGTCAAAAGATCGCTAAAAAACGAACATTTCGTCAAAAGATTGCAAAAAAAAACAAAAAAAAAAACAACAAACCGCGAATTCCGTCAAAGGGTCGTGAAAAAAAAAACAAAAAAAAAAAAACAGGGTGCTGTGAGTGGATTCCCACCTCCTGCTGTAACCTTTCTGAAAATTTGCTGTGAATTTCAGAATTTTTTTTTCACTCAGAATCGCCCCTTCCATATATACTTGCTCATAACTTGAGAAATATTTAAAAATAACCTATAACATACCTTAAAATTTTGGGAAATTTTCATGTGGATTGGGGGAAATGTTGGGAGTAGAAACATTTTCTGCACTCCTGGGGTTCCGTAGAATAAATATATGAATTTGTAATTTAATTGTATTGTTAAAAAAGAATACTAAGACTTTTTAAAAAACTATACAACGTAGGGTTAGATATAACTGTATATACTAGAAAAGTGTAAATGGATATACATGAAAGTTCAAAGAGATATGGAACCTAAATAATATCAAATATAGCTATTCTGTATAACTCATTTTTTAATATTATCCTAATCTGTTTATGATGAATTTAATTCGGTTCTGACAATAAAAGTAGTGCATATTTAAAAACTTCATTTGGCTTTTCATAAAACTAAATTCAGCGTAGTAATAGCCTTTCTTTCTGCAGTGTAGCTAAAACAAAACTTTCGTTCAAAGTTTAAATTTGGCATTGTGATAAGCGCGCTTCGAAAGGAGGTCGCAAAGTTGCAACGCTGCCTTGGTTCATGCCGCGTTTTTCGAGATAGGTTTTTAATTAACTTTTAAAGTCACTCGAGGTGTATTGTGCGATCCACTCAATTCAAACTAGTCGCGAATCCCATAGTATTTATGTGATTAGTTCTGACTAATTGGTCTCACGACACTTAAAGCTTCAAAATATTAGAAAATTTGTTTTTTTTTTCTATGTTAAACTCTTATTTTTTCTGAATATTTTGATATAATTGTTTCCTTGAAATTCCGATTAGAACAGAATTTATGACTTTTAGAATTATACCGGCTCAATAGCTGAGGCGGCGTTTCCAAAACTTTGAAGTAATTTTTCTCCAAGTGACGTTTTTGGGCATAACGTACAGGATACTTCAAAAACTTCTGAATATTTTTTCATGAAATTTTCAAAACATATATTTCATGTTAGTCTGTATAAACTGAACCTAAAATTTCCTTTTATTGTTCAAAAATATATATTTTTTAGGTCATTATACTGTTGAAAATTTCAAAATTTTGTATTAGCTAAATACAACTTTGCATTAAAAATATAAAAATGCTTTAAATACAAATTTATTTAAGTTCAGGGTAATTATTACAATCTGAAGTATAAGTAGGAACCAAAATTTTCATTCTGGTTGCAATATTTATTTTGTAATCCTGCGTGTAAGCTGTTATGCCAATTTTCTGCTTGACAAATGTCTTAACAGTTTCGAGCCTCCTATAAATACTAATTCTGCATTTTGCAATTTTAGCGCTGCTCAACAGTTTTGCTAAATGCTCGTAAATCGAAATTTGTGTGTAACAGAAAAATGCGATTTTCTCAAAAACTATTCGACCTAGAGTAATCGCTATAATTTTCCTTCAAGGTTTAAATTAACGTCTACTACCTCTAATTTTTTCACAGGTTTAGTTTCAGTAGATTCGGAATTAGATGAGGGGGTGGCATATTTTTGCTCTACATTTTCGACGATATATCTTTGAAAATATAATACCTAAAATTGAAAGGAATGTATTTTTCAGTTCAGCATTAGGAAAGCTTTCACACGATATACAAAGAAAAGAGTTTTTTAGTAGCTGAATTAGCTTCACTACATTTTTACTAAATATATTTATGAATGTTTAATAATCTGGAAATATATGGGTCAATAGTCTTTATTACCTCCCCGAATTTGAACATTCCACGTTCTATAGTTTACGAGTAAAATGACTGTGACAGACAGACACAGGAGTGATCTTATAGTGATTCCGTTTTTACTTTTTGAGTACGGAACCCTAAACAATTACAATTACTATGTCCTTCTTACTGCTGTTTTATATTAAATCAACAAAAGAGACACAGAAAGCAACAAGTATAACTTAAATTTATATACAATAACTTTCCTAGTTTTTATTTGTATACATACACTTATTGTTGTTTTAGCTTGTTTTGACAGAGAAACATTTCACTGGCCTATTTTCGCTACAGTGTTTTCGGAGAGTTATACTAGTAGATTTTTCAAAATCGAAATTCCTCAAATTCTTTTAATTGTCCAACTCTTTCATCACTGCGGAGTCATATATATATCTTATTAACGTTTTTGTTCACTTGTGTAGATTTATGCCAAAGAATCATATAAAATTAAAAATCAGTAATTCACTGCCGAAATATATAATTACGAAGCATCAGATAAGTTTTTATATGTTTGGGTGTCAATTATTGTTATATAAATCCCATGGGTGAATTGCTTATCGTATATTAACTTAATAGAACATATTCATTGATGATAGGGTTAAAAAGAAAAACTTGAAAATCGTACGCGATCACCCTGCCCTGACCTCGCAGGTTATAATAGCAAGTGAAAACGTTTAAACAAAAATAAGATTTGTACGTAATTTGATTTGTACAAAATTACAGTTTTATGAAATACAAATATATTAAATACTTTCGAAAATGCTTCTCAATATTTTTCAGAAATTCATTTTGAATTTTAACTGTTTAATAGATTATCTCTGTATACTAGCACTGAAATGCACGGATTGTCTGTTAAATAATGATGCGATACAGCTATTTTTAATACTATTATATTAAGAAACCTCTTTTTTTCGAAATCTACGGCCTACGTAAACGGCCTACAGATGATTTTCCCTTCACAGTATTTTTTGAAAACCTTCTCCTGCCTACAACATGACCCACTTATCCAAGTTATAGGGGGGAAAACACATGTTCTAATTGACATATATTGCATTATGTTTTGTTTTATAAATGCAATATATATATATATATATATTCTTTCCTTTCCTTTCATCTTTTTTTTTTTTTTTTTCCAAATAAATTACTGTAAAAAATGTTGCTACTGCTTTATTTGTGCTTAATTGATGGGCTAGATTTTCGGCGTTCTTTTCGATTGATTCTTCTGGAAAAACGTAAGACCTATCATTTTTCCTGAAATTATTTTATCATTGTTTAATGTATTAGAATGGCAAGGCTTCATTTTTACACTCAAAGAAATGTTAAGGATTTCCAAATGCATTTTTTTTTTTCGTTGTTTAATGTAAAAAAAATTGAAATTTCCATTAGTGGATTACAGAACTTTCTAAATACGTATTCAAATTACGCACATCTCTGTAATATATTTAAGGCGTTATAAAATGTAAAAATAAATACTTATAATAGTACAATTGAGTTACTATTGCAAAAATTTTTCTCATGGTATATCACATTCCGCACGATAGTTCAACTTAGAATGGATATATAAAAATAAAATTTACGTTAAAATGACCTCTAAACTATATTTTATAGAATGAATTAATAATAGTGAGATACTCAAATATCTTCATTGTTTCTTAATCATTAATTAATTATTTTTTCAATTATTTTTCTATTTTTCAAATTTAATTGAATTTTTTGAATAGTTTCTGTCACAGACTTTATAAATCATTAATTCATACTATAAAATATAGTTTGGAGGTCATTTTAGCACAAGTTCTTGTTCTTGTTAACACAAGCTGTTCATATATCCATTGTATGTTAAGTTATCGTGCGGATTGTGACATACCATGTGAAAAAATTTTGCAATATTAAATTGTTTTTTATTATATTAAGTATTACAAAAATTATGAGAACTCAAAACCACATCATATTTTAATGGCGGTGGAAATATTTTAAAAGGTATGAGACTCTTTAAGAGTTATATAATATTGAAAATTTTACCCGAGATTTATATTTGCGCACTCTTTAAAGAATATCAGCTATTTTTCTAATTATTTTGCCCAACTCCTTTAGATCAATAAACGAAGTAGGCTAACATCCAGCATCATAAAACAGAGTTATAAAAGATTTCAATGAGGAATTTCAGCTGCCTATGTGATATCAGTGTTTACGTATAAAAACTATTTCGGTTTTTCTTTCTTTAACTTTATTGAATTAGAATATTTAAAGCAATAATTCTTAATGCAATGGAAAATAATGGAATGCAACTTGTATTGTGTCTTCCACATTTATGTTTCAAATCGTATGCATATTTGGCAAGATGTCGCAAAAAAAGTCTTCAAATTTATTTTAATGCGTCTTTATTTCATTTTGATGATGTATTTTAACATTCTTGTTACATATGGTGCGACCTTTCTCTTGTGTAAAATTGTAATTCCATGTTTCAAAATTTACATAGAATGTGATGTAAGAGTCATAAATTGGAAACATTTCCTCGAAATTCCATGCATTTATTTGACGTTCTATTGTTGCATCAATTCCTGTGGAGAAAATATCCTTGTAGGCAATAAATAACGATGAACTTGTTGATTTAAGTTCGCTGTCATCTTTTGCTGAAGAAATAAATTTTATAACTATTAATTTTTCCTTGCTAGTGTTAGTTGTGTTTAGAGGTGATGTTGAAAATGTAAAAGTCCCCCCCCCTTCCCCATCCCTTTTTGACTAATTGGGAGGTAAGTTTCTTCCCCCTAAGAAAAAGAAAAAAAATCAGAAGTTAATTTTGTAATAATAATAATAATAAAAAATCGTTTGGCAAGAATTATGATTCAACAAAGGAATTTTCTTTATTACATTTACTTTGATTTGATCTTTGATCGAATGAAAAGCATCGTTTCTCGCCGTATTCCATCATTAACTTGATGCTTGTAATGTATTTCATGGATAAAATTAAGACAACTTTTGATATTACTCAATATCATCATAATAATCCCTTTCCAATGCATTATTATTAATTCTTTTTTTTATTTGTAGGGGATAACATTTTTCTACTTTACTCTGTTAATGTTTATTACCAAATTTTTGTTTTAACTGTTAAATTCGTTGGTAAAAAAGAAAATATAGAAACATGTATTAAATCTTTAAGAAATTACTGTATTTTTAAAGATATATTTAAAGTAGAGATGCTCGACCTTTTTACGTATAAGTCGCTTGTCACCGCAATATTTGAAAGGTAATCTTCGACTTGTATAATAGTTTCTGTCATTAAATAAATAAATTATTGTAACCAAAAAAAAAAAAAAAAAAAAAAAAAAAAAAAAAAAAAAAAAATCAGTATTTTGGTGGCTTGCGGGCCAGAAGTTGTGGCCGCCAGCCACCCTTAATTTAAAGGTTCTGATTATTTACACGAATATTCCTTACCTTGCGAAAACTGTCGTTTAAAACATCATCGATATTATTCTGTTTTTCTGTGTGTTTCTCCTTACTGGTCATTGAAAATGTTTGATCAGTCAATTTTGGTTTTAAATTTCTATATTCGATCACAATTGAAATTCAGAAATTTAGTTTAACGGTTTCTCGATAAAAGCTATTAGCATTGCATCACCCCCCCCCCCCACCACCACCACCCCTTGCCTAGTTTTACGTATTTTTAACGATTATGGAAATATACTTCAAAGAATTGTTCCGAATCTACATGCGAAAGTAGTAATAATGAACTATTTCTCAATGTGTGGATGTTTGGATTAAACAATAAATAAATATAAAAATAAAGTAACATTCTGTTGACACACTATTTAAACAATTGAGTGAAAAGATTACTAAATAAAACTCAGTGTATTTTTTTTCTTTTTTCGTGTATTTTTTTTCTTTTTGCGTGTTTTATCCTGAATTTAATGATAACGTTGTAAATTTTAGCTTTCCCGTAATTGTATTTATATATATTTACTTCTAAAAATTACTTGAAATTAAGTTAATCATAAATTTTATAACATTCTTGCTGTTGTTAAAATTCGGTAATGCGTTTATTCAACTTCGAAAATAAACTTGTCATTTTAAAATTACATATTATAATAACAATTCAAAGTTCAAAGTGTATTTAATTTAAACACTTAAGGTCCGTGTATTTCACATGAAACATTTCATCATTATGACATGTCAATCAGTATTGTGATATTTTCGATTTTATCATTGTGTTTTATATCTAATCTACATCTTTTTTATTTTACTCGTGATAATGACATCGTTTTAATTGAGGATGCGTACTTATTATTACGTAAAACAAAAAGTGTTTTCTTTTCATGGAATTGCAATTATTTTTGTTTATCTAGATATTTAGGTTTCTTTTTCAGCATTAAAACTACTCTGCGTTAAAAAAATTGGTGTATTATTTGTATTTATTAAATATATCAATAATGATATTAAATAAAAGGATATTGTTTTTAGTAGATTCATGCTGCCACTGGTGGCTTTTTTTCCCTACCACTATTTCTAAACAATAATATTCTACCTGAAAGATTAATGGAAATCTAGAAATCGACCATGAAAATCATTGTTTTGAAATAGGGCGGGCAAAATAATAAAAGAAATAGTTGCCAGTAGCAGCCCTGGGGATCTCATCAACGGGCTGATTTAAATGTTGAGCTAACAACTGAAAATTCTTATTTTTATTTTTTGCATAGAAAACTGCGAAAAACTTTATATTACCACCTGGTTTAAAGGTAATGCACATTGTAAATATTTCTAATAAAACGCCAATATTGTGTAAATATTCGCTTTACATTGCCTAAAAATTTATTGCCAATATTGCGAAATTGAGTAAAAGTTGAACATTTCAATTAAAATTTATATATTTTAGAAATATTTCAACAACAAAAAAAAAAGGATGTCTCACTCTCTTTCTTTTTTCAGTTTTCAAAATATTTCACCAATATACACCTAATTTAAAATTTTATATGTTAAAATCTTAGCGAAATTGAGTAAAAGTTTAACATTTCAAATAAAATGTATATATTTTAGAAATATTTTAACACACACACACACACCCCCCCAAAAAAGTATCAGTTAAAAATATTAATTTTCCGAGGATTTCTTTTAAAAATAGGAATGCATCGCATCTCATTGACAAATAAATCCCTTAATATAATGACAATTATATGTTATAGAATGTTAATTATATTAATAAAACAACATATTTTTAAACATTGTCATTTACTATAATTTAAAATTAAAGCAAACTCTTCTAACAAACCTTTGTTTTAAATTCTCGATATGCATGAGAAGGTTCATACGTAGATACCAAATCTATGGCTTCTCCTCACGTTGCGCGTGATTTGTTTTTTAACATAGCTTGCTTACGAAAGAATATTTATGACGTCTTTAAAAGTGTGCGACACTGAAAAATGATTGTACATCTGTTTCGATTATCTTTCTTCTTTAACAAAACTTACTCAGGTTAAGAGATTGTCCAGCATTTGCTTTGTATAGGATTGTCTAAGTTTTGAAGAATTCTAGAGTAATGATTCTCATTTTTAAATGAATCGTGATATACTGCATTTCAAAATAAATTGCATATTGCATTACTTATGTTTATATGGTTTAGATTATGTATTTTCTTTGATTTAGATTAATCATAGTTTGAATAAAAATCGATTATAATAAATAACATAGCGCATAGAAAGTAAATTATAAATATATAAAATGAAATTCTCCAATACTTATAAGAAAATAAATCAGTGAAAAACAAATATAGTTAGTATGAAATTGTCATTGGAATTCAAATAATGCAAATAGTATTTAAAAAAAAAAAAATGGTTGTGCTATGCTTTATTTTATTAACTTATTTTTTCGCGACAGTTTACCTTTTTGTTGAATAAATTAATAAATAATAGATCATTTTGCTTGTCTAGTGTTTGATCTCGCTATTTAGTAACTTTATTAGCTTATTTAGTAACTTATATACTTTAGTTAGCTTATTTGGTAATTTATATACTAAGTTACTTACTTGCCGAATCAGCTCAAATTGTCCTGTTTCAGAAAATTGTTATTTTAATACTACTTACAAAATATTATGTTATGAGTTTTATTTATTTATTTATTAACGTTTTTTATATTTTAGATTAAAATCGATTGCCCCCCGCCCCCAAACATTTTGAAAAAGAAATAAACATACTTTCCAATCTCTGCAGATTAATACATTTAAAAATTTATTTGTTTAAAATTTTAATAATTTATTATGCTGTTCAGTTATTTAGTTAGTTATTTGTTAGTTTGCATACACCAAACATTTAATGGGTTCAAATTCTTAATTTACACATTCCGTTGCAACTGCAAAATCATTTTGTTTTTAAATTTGATAACTAAATACATTTAAGTAAATTTGTTTCTGAAAAATATCACTAAAGCAAGGTAAATATAATTATTATCCGGGTTCGTAAATATCATATTTTCGAAAGGATAAAATACACTGGTTATCAAAAATTAAGGAAAAGTCACAAAATGCTAATTTTCAAATGCGCGAACACTCAAAAGGAAATAATATAATTCGAGTAATTACTATCTCTACAACACAGCTAGCCCAGATAACATCTCATTCAGGACACACATCGTCACAAGTGTCACAGTCATTACGGTGAAGCAAAAAAATAGGAAATTCCATACACCTCATTATGAGTCTCAAATGATCACTATATGTGACTCCACTGAGACGTCAGTATAGTATGACTGCTGCTTTGTGACGAGTCACTGTGACTTTACAATGTAGTTACATTGTGACTCTCATGTGACTGTCATTTGTAGACTCAATTTCAAAGTCATCGTAACGTTGCATTGTGATAAGTTACCAAATAATGTCACATTAAAGTCACATGATGACTTTCAGATGACAGAGAGACTACTGTGAAGTCACCATTGTGCTCTTTTGGGAAAAAGTCTCCATGTGACTATAATATGATATTATTTGGTGACTTATCATAATGCAGCGTTCACGATGACTTTGAAATTGAGTCTACAAATGACAGTCACATGAGAGTCACAATGTAACTACATTGTAAAGTCACATAGTGACTCGTCACAAAGCAGCAGTCACACTGACTTCTCAGTGGAGTCACATATAGTGATCATTTGAGACTCATAATGAGATGTATGGAATTTCCTATTTTTTTGCTTCACCGTAGTGACTGTGACACTTGTGACCAGGTGTGACCTGAATGAGATGTTATATGGGCTAGCTGTGTTGTAGAGATAGTAATTACTCGAATTATATTATTTCCTTTTGAGTGTTCGCGTATTTAAAAATTAGCATTTTGTGACTTTTCCTTAATTTTTGATAACCAGTGTATATCTGATACTTTGATATATATATATATATATATACGATATATTTTATATATATCCGATATTTTGAAAATACTGAACTTACAGCTGATTAAAAAAAAATTAGGACTTAATATGAATTAGAAATTAAAACATACTGCACTTAGCATGAAAACGTAATAAAGCAATATTTTAAATGTCACTTTTTTTTCCCCCTTTTCTATTTCTGTAACAAATTTGAAGATCAACTAATTGAAAACAGACACAGTTTGCTTTTTACATTCCCAATAATAATAATAATAATATCGGATTTAGTATCAAGAAAATTTTATATTTTTACAATAAAGTTTTAAATACAAATTAATTTGTTTTTAGGTGAAAATTTTTTAACATACGAGTAAATGTAAGCTTGCCTGCTTTTTCATTCCGTAACCCACTGTGCAGTTTATACTAAACTAAACCAAAAACAGAAAACATCCTTTCAAACAAAGCTGTAAATAACTTATTACTTAAATTAGACAGTTTATCTAAAATAGCTAAGTAAATATTGCCCCACATAAGTAAGTAGAAGTAAATATTGTCTCACATAATTATTGATTCTACCTTTAAAAATTCCGGCTCAAACGTAAAGCTTGGAAACGATTTTTTTTTTTTTTTTTTTTTTTCTAAAACAATTTTTGCCAGAGTTTTGCAAAAGTTTTTATCTATAGCTACACATTCAATAAAAGTTGAAAAATTTATTTACACTTATTTTGACTGAAAATATAAAAAATATCAAATACGATGATATTTAGAAAATAAATATCGAATACATAAAAATATCAAACATAATGATATTTTGAAAATAAATATCGGGCATATATCATCGAACCCTGAGTTTGATAAATATAATTTTTAATGTATGAAAGTAATGGTTTTTTAAATTCTGCGTAATTTGTGAAGCTCCAGCAAAAATGTTGGTCCGAAATTTTACATGGATTTTTTTTTTCTTTCAAATTAATTAAATTAAATGTTTGAGTTAAAGTTTAATCAAATATTGTAAATGATATCAGTACTTCAAGAAATCTGAATTGTTGACTTGTAAAAAAAATTTCTTCTGAGAAAAAGAGAAAGCGTCCGAAATAAAAGAAGAAAGATCTATTTGACTTAATGTTTTCAGATTATAATACCACTTTTAAAAAGGTGGAGTTTCCAGGAAGCGATGACCGGAAACTACAATTTACTGCTATCCTATGCACGCAGCAGCTGCAAAATATTGTCTGTGTAGAAACTGATAGCCATTTTTCTGCAGAAAAACGTTCTCTTTTTTTTTTCCTTTCAATCTTTTCGTAAATATGGAAACGAGCGGGTACCCGATAGGATTTAATTCTCTTTTATTATCATGTTTTAGTGCTTGGTATTAAAAAAAAAGGTCTTCTGCTGTATCATTAATAATGGTACATGTTTTATCTTCTATACTGTAGAAGGCATACTTCCTATACTAAAATGCCCAAATACAACCAGCGACATTTTGCGTGATCTTTCCATTTTTTTTTTCTTCTGTGCTTTTTATCAATTTTCGCACATATGATGTAATTTTTATGGAGCCTTAGCAACTGCTTTAAATTAAGTTTTTCATAAAATGGCTGCAATTTTTTTAAATTTCGTATAATTTAATTAATCAAAAGAGAGAAAAACTTTAGAATCATAAAGACCCTCGGAAGATTTTGGAACTTTTAATTGCAAAATTTCTAACATAATAGGAAAAATAAATAAAATGAGAGTGTATATACTGCAAAATTAGTAAAAACCATCTTGTATCGAAAGCTTGCCACAAAATGTTCATAAATTAAAGGTGAAATAAAAGAGTTTTATTTGATCTTTACTTATTTCAAAGTAATTAAAACCCATTCCACTACCAGTACGCTAGAATAAACTTTGGTACTTTGACATATTTGAAATACGAAACCGGAAGTTAATTTATTCATTTATGAACATTTGGTTATTCATCTCAACTGTTTACCTTGAAACAAGTATGTCACAGATGCAATATGAAAAATAAATAAATAAAATATTTGATGTCATGAGTCTGGCTGTTATTGCGCTCTTTAAATGAAAATTCACTTTATGCGTTTGAAGATTACTGAAATTAGTTAAACAACATAAAAACACGAAAATTACAATGTAGATATTCTATGTTGGTAGTTATTTAATGGAACATTTGCAAGAGTTATTTTTAAAGTTTCTTTTTATCATTTATAACTAGCACACTACGAATACCTAGATACTTCCTTTTTTTTTTTATTTATATCTTTTAGATATGAAAAATCAGCATTGAAAATTTTGATATATTCCAAAATTATGTAATAAAACTTCAAATAAGTATTTGTAAATATATTTATTAAATTTATATTCAGGTAAAAATATAGGATTTGTGGTGCTATTGATATGTTCTTTAAATACGTATTTCAGCTCATTAATTAATACTGTTATTATTTGTGGAACTAAATCATTCTGCATTGCTTCCAATGTTCACTTTTTTTTTAAATTTTTAACTATTCTTTTTGAATGTTATTGCCTTACTTATTCGTAGAGTTTCTGCGATTAACAAAAGCAAAAATTATTATTCGAATATACACTGGTTATTAAAAATTAAGGAAAAGTCACAAAATGCTAATTTTTAAATACGCGAATTTTCAAAAGGAAGTAATATAATTTGAATAATTACTATCTCTGCAGAACAGCTAGTCCATATAACATCTCATTCAGGTCACACAGGGTCACAAGAGTCACAGTCACTACGGCGAAACAAAAAATAGGAAATTCCATGTGTCTCTTTTATGAGTCTCAAATGACTACTATATGTGACTCCACTGACAGGTCACTGTGACTGATGCTTTGTGACGAGTCACCAGGTGACTTTGCAATGTCGTTTCATTGAGACTCTCGTGTGACTCTCATCTGGAGATTCAATTTCAAAGTCCTTGTGCACGTTGCATTATGATAAATCACGAAATAATGTCACATTAAAGTCACATGGTGACTTTCTGTCACATGACTTTGTCAAATGGTGACAGAGACCCTACTGTAAAGTCACCACTGTGAAAAGTGGTGAAAAGTCACCATGTGACTTTAATTTGACATTATTTAGTGATTTATCATAATGCAACGTTCACAATGACTTTGAAATTGAGTCTCCAGATGAGAGTCACACGAGAGTCTCAATAAAATGACATTGTAAAGTCACCTGGTGACTCGCCACAAAGCAGCAGTCACAGTGACCTGTCAGTGGAGTCACATATAGTAGTCATTTGAGACTCATAAAAGAGACGTATGGAATTTCCTATTTTTTGTTTCGCCGTAGTGACTGTGACTCTTGTGACCATGTGTGGCCTGAATGAGATGTTATATGGACTAGCTGTTCTGCAGGAATAGTAATTATTCGAATTATATTACTTTCTTTTGAGTATTCCCGTATTTAAAAATTGGCATTTTGTGACTTTTTCTTAATTTTTGATAACCAGTGTAGTATAGTAAGAGAAAAGATGATTATTTTGGAAAATTTGAATTCTCTGCGTGTCATATACTCTATTTTCTTCCCTTTAATGTTGGTTGTTTGAAAAGCTATGTCATATCGCCTAATCTAACACTATTCTTTTCTGTACAAATGCGTTGATATCCATTTCTCCAATCTACAAGAATCATTCTGTGCCAAGCTCTTGTGAAATATACTAAGTCGCAACCTTATATGGCATGATTTCTCTTAATGTGAACTCATGTTTATGGATGAGGGCTGTCTATTTTTTACATTTTATTTTTCATGTTGATGTTCTGGGTGAGGTGCGGCACTACAAGCAGAATGGAATCATAACCTAATGATGTCTAAACCGGTTGGCCATGTGTCTAACCTGTAATGACACAACAAGACTGCATGTCACTGTCGCTGCTCGCAATTGCACTTCTAAATCATTAATTGAGCAAGTGTTCTACATTTCTATCGCGTTTCAGTAAAATTACAACGCAAAAAGTTTAAAAAAAGGAACCTATTCTTCAAATTTAGTTTCTTTTTTAAATTGTTAATGCCATTTATTTTCCCTTCTTCATTTGCTTATTTTTGATAGAGCTTGCACTACAAATGAAATGAGCTTGCAAAATGTGTGATTATATCCTATTATACTCCCTGTTAAAAGTACTCTAATATTATTTATAAAAGTACATCTTTTGGGTATTTTTAAAATAATTTCTTTAGATATTTCAAAAGAAAATATTGTCTAAAATTCGGATAACGTATAATATGTTAGAATAGCGAAAAGGAAAAATTACTCATTTGAAAATATTCCACAAACGCCTTTAAAAACTATCAGTTTTGATAATTGTAAGCTTCTTAGAAGAAAGAAAAAGTCTTGTTCTTCGAAAGTATTCCATAGGGATACCTTCAAGGAAATATCACCACTTTTTAATGTTTTTGATAGAACGTATTTACGAATTTCTTTTAAAAACATGAAGAACATAATTAAATGCTCATTTTTTTTTAACTAAGATAAATTTTCAAATTATACATATGTAAGTTATTTCTAAATTGTAGTAATTACTTCAAAAGCCATGTTTTATATTCAAGACGTCTTCTCTTATCATTGGCCAATGGCTAATTTTTTAACCGTTAGTTTTAAAGGTTTCAATTGCAAATGCGCTAATTACTTAACCGTTAGTTTTAAAGGTTTCAGTTGCAAATAGTTAATTTTTTAATCGTTAGTTTTAAAGGTTTCAATTGCAGAGGTATTTCAGATGTTGTTCTTCATTATATAAAAATACTATTATGTCAAAATAATCGTTTTTGAAAAGTTACGAAATGAAAATTTTTAGTTCCATGCTGTGTTATAAGTTATATTGTGAATTAAATTTAAAAAAATCAAAAAACCCGACTGCGTAAAAAGCGAACTAATTAATTATTTCTCATCAATGTGAAACTATTTTTTATATTAAAAAGTAGTAAACCAACGTTTAAAATGCACAAATAATGCGGTAATAATATTTTTTTATATTATTTACCTACTTTTGTGTTTAATTGTTAGTTCCTATCTATAAACACTGTTTTGATGAGGCCTATAGATGTCTATGAAGGTTATATTTGCAGTAAAGCTAGAGATCCTACCTACACAACTTCCAGGTTGTATAATATTTAAACGAAGCTTCTGACTGTAAAATACTCAATGAAACATCGTCTTCTTTTTGAAAGTCCTATTTTTTCCGTATCTACCGCCATTTTGAATTTATAAAAAAAACCAAACCTAGCCTAAAACCACCGGACGATTAAGACAAATCGATAGAGACTTCATTCATTAAAAACGCGTGAAATACATAACCCTTCTTGGCTGTCGGGTAAAAAAATTATTCATGCAGTTTGTCTTTTGAATATATGTATATGTATATATAAGAGTTTTGACAATTTACTAATATTATATCGTGCAAAAGTATTAATATATTATTACTGCTAAGCAAATTACATATTTTACAATATCCAGAATTTCTTTTTTTTTTTTTTTTTTTTTTTTTTTTTTTTTTTTTAAATCACGCATTTTATAATCCATTTTAGTGATCCGTGCGTTAAAAATTTTCGATGTAGGTTTCTTCTATTGCTTGTAGGTAATTCTTTAATGTTATTTAGCAATGTTGTGTTCATTTAACACTGATAAATTTCTCGCACAGATTAAAATAAAATGTTATTTAAGCAATTTTAAAGCTATTTTTTGTCTCATGTTGTGTTCATTTAACACTGATAAATTTCTCGCACAGATTAAAATAAAATGTTATTTAAGCAATTTTAAAGCTATTTTATGTCTCATGTCATTTCATTTTATACTAAATGTGTACATTTTTATTTTTGAAATCATTTTTGAAATCATTAAAATATATTATCTACTATTTTTCATAATAGACAATATATTTTTAAATTATTATTTCATTTTGTACATATTATATTATTTACCAATTATATTTTTACAATATATACATTTTTCATTTATATTTTACAAATTA
Source organism: Maratus speciosus (assembly GCA_963932465.1). NCBI lineage: Eukaryota > Metazoa > Arthropoda > Arachnida > Araneae > Salticidae > Maratus > Maratus speciosus. The sequence goes on from OZ010793.1 coordinate 338,440,632, forward strand.
TATATTTACAATAATAAGTTATCTTTTATTTCATTTTGTAAAACAGTCGCTATCATTTTGTAAATATGCAACGGCATTACCATTTTGTTTCTCTACTAAAATTGTTTAATTCTATTTCTTATTTATCCAACTTAATAATTTTCTTTTTAAAATCAATTTTTAAAATATTGTGATATATTAATTAATTGTTACATCAATAATTACTTAGATATTTATTTATTTATTTTAATTAAAATCAACTGAAATTATTGATAATGATTTTTTTTCCCCCTTGCAAAAGCATTCTTGAGAAGGAGGAAATAGTTTTACAGGCACCAATCGTGGATAGCGACATCTAGTGACATGCATTAATATTAAAATTTCATTATTATTGCCTTTAAGTAGTAATAGTTTTACAGCGAATTCACATGGGAGTGTTAAGAAGCACCGTAATGCGATGAGTTGAAGGGAGCTCTGTGAGAGACTCTTTATGAAGATTTCATATGAGTAGGCCATTTAAAAAACTACATAGGTGACAATACCATGATATATTTTAATGACCAATAACAAAGCAAGAAGAAAATTCGATTGAACAAGAAGGTGAATATGACTGTGTGTTTTCATGAATAGGTGCGAAGGATTGCGGATTTTGAATACTGCTATTTCCGAATAGTAGTCTTCACCTTATTTAATCTCGGAGTTTGACTATTTCATTGGGCGAATATTGCTATTGGGAAATAGTGGTATTGAAAATCATAAGAATGAATAATAATAAATATTTATAAGTACACTTATAAATTCATGTTAGTTATACTTCTAAATCATGTACTTGGCATTTATGCTTAATGTCAATTCTTAAGATAAAATGTTAATGATTTATTTCTATAAAAAATAATTTGTCAAGTCCTTAATAAAAATAAGATTTATACTTTTTTTTTTACATCATTTATAGGACAACAAGTTCCATTTCTAAAAATAAATTCAAACGTTTTATTATTAGTATTATTTATTTATTTATTTTTATTCTTATAAAATTACTATATAATAATTAGAATATTACGACATGAATATTAAAAGATACAAGAAACATAGCAATAGCATAAATAATAATAATAATAATAATAATAATAATAATAAAATAAAGAATCTAGAATTTGGGTGTAGATAGTTTTATAGATTTTTGAAAAAAAATTACTATGCGACTTATGTAGTTTGTAAATGATTCCTGCGTAGTCTTATCTTGTCTACCATGTAGATGGGTCTAGAAGTTTTATCTGTATCGGGTCTCGCACAACATGTGGATGTTTCTGTACACAGAACCACGAGGAGAAATCATGGGCTCTGGTAATAAACTTTTACAGGATCCTTAGAAGTTTAATAAAATGCCAGGGCATTATTATTATTATTATTATTATTATTATTATTATTGTCTTTTACATTTTCTTCTCCGACCCGGGAGCCTCTTTTAAAGGGTTATTGGGGTTAATCTATTTTGTGAACAAAATTAGTTAAAGCTAAGTCGTATTACAAATTAACATAAAATTTATGCTTTTAATCAGTTTACAATAAATATATTTTATTATCAGTATAAATTTGTTACTTGTAATCTGTTGGGTCCTTGGGTCAACCATATTTCAAATGCATTTTTATTTTTTTATGAAGCAAGTCCCCTTTGAATTAAATTATTTTTTACGTTGTATAATACTAACAAGGACAATACGAAATTCATCATGAATACTTTAAAAATCTTCACTATCTCAATTAAGAGATATAATTATAAGTAACGATCGATCCAAATAGGTTTTTAAGACCGAAACCGAAACTGAATTTCGGCAATCATCCTATTTTCGGCCGAAAACGAAAATGTCCAACTAATTTTTTAAAGTAATTCATACATAAATATACAGAATTATTAGTTAATTATACGTGTGGCACAAGTTGGGTCTCTCTGACTCTGACCAAAACTTTTTAATTTCATGTAAAATAGGATGTAATTAATTCATCTACGACACACAATGATTTTCTGATTATGCGAATTTCATCTAATTAAAAAGTGTTTTAGGTATACATACCTCGATTTACCTTTTATATCGATTTTTGTAAATGCTCATCTGTTAGATTAAAACTTTTTCAAAGAGTATTCGAAACACTTTTGCGGTTTGAAACTAAAAAAATTCTATTACTGTTAAAGCAGCAACGTTTTAATGAACACGTGAAAAACGTCTTCAAAGTTTAGTCATATATGCATTTCTTGCTTTATAATTTGTACTTACGTCTTGAGTCAGTCATGACTAATAATTATAAAAAGTGAAGTTCATAGCAATAAACAAAGAGTGTTTCATTTGAGCCGATACAGCTCAAATCAATGAGTAATATTGAAAATTTCGAAAAGAAGAAACGAGATTTTTGGAATGTAGATAGTTTCGGTTCGGCCGAATTTTTAGCAGCATTTTCGCCGAAAAAGAATTTTCCTCGAAACTCCGATTTTGTGCCGAAAACGAATTTTTTGTCGGTCTCTAATTATAAGAATACAACTTATTATACTGAATATATTTTCTACTTTTTACTATAAACTAAATTTATATTTGGTTTTTTGTAACTTTTGTGAAGACGAATAAAACATTGAAATAAAATAAATAAGTAAATAAAATTAAATATTAAAATTTTTGCTATTATAATTATATTAAATTCAAAGAAAATTAGCGTTTTCAACAAATCATCGCGTTTGAAGTGGTGCAAGAACATTGACGCATACCTAAAACGTGATTTTTTTTTTCAGCTAACACAGATAACCATTGTTGAATTTAAATTTACATGCAGTAAGACCACAAAAAATGTATAATAAGTCTTTTACTATGCTTACGAATATTTTTAAATCCATTCAAATGCAAAACGTTAAATGGACTTGCCCCACTCTCAGAATCAGCGATTCATGTTGTGATATAGTTTTTAAAAGTTAGTGTTTTTTTGTCATCATTTTAATATTAATATGTACTACAAAACTAAGGTGTGAGATTTGAACTGTTAACATAATTTCTTTTGTATAAAAATTGATTGGTACCGAGAAATATAAATTCTTTGATTAAAAATTATTGTGTAATGTAATATACTTAGGCAAATATTTCTAGCAGAAAAAACTAATCGAATGTGTAACACTGAACTCTGTACATAACGTAGTTAACTTTTATCCAAATTACACTTTGTTTGTCTTTATTATAAACGCCGCAGTGTCAATTAGCCACAACATGTTTTTAACCCCTTAATTCTCGCTCCCGTCAATATCACGGACTGACGTGTCGTTCGTTATTTCTCGTGCCCGTCATATTTCCGGGCTGCAGATTTATTGCTGGAAAAAACTTCTGAAACCAGAAAAATTTAACTGGCATTTCGGTGTGAAGTCTTTGAATAGTGGAGTTTGGGTTTGGTTTTTGGAGTTGATTGTGATGGTGGACTTTGTATTGCATGTTTCGAAATATATCACACTAAAAAAAATTATTAATAATCAAAATTTAATGTATAATATGTTATTTCAAATATTATTTGTAAAAAATTGTTTGGTGATGATAAATAAAGATCTAAGATGTGAAAAATAAAGGTCTTATTCGCATTAATTTTCATGGTGTAAAACAAACATTAAAACACAGAATTCTCGCATGATGGCTTTACCACAAATGTAAATTTGTTCCGTAATATCTTTTTTTTTTTTTTTTTTTTTTTTAACCTTAAAAAAAATCTAATTGCATATTTTATATAGAAACCGTATAATTATTCAATTTCTGTAATAAAAAAAATAGGTACTTTTTTGATGGTTTTTCCAAATATTAAGCGACCGTTAAGGGGTTAATTGAGAGAGATTTAGAAGTAAAACTTTACTAGGAAAATTTAAAATATGTTTAAAAAAATGAAAAGGTAGAATTTAAGGAAAGTTACAAAAATCATATAATGCTTAAGAATAGGTATTCTATTATATCATATACTTTCTAATCCTTTAAGAGTTAACGCTGGAGTTTGTAAATGAAAGTATTAACCTCATCACTAATGTTATTTTCCTTCCTGAAACAAATAATATATTTTGTTCTTTAATTATTTTTAACACAATCAACTGATTGGTAAATAATTCATATCAGAAGTATTTTTTCCACCAGAACGAAAATGAATTATTTACCAATCAGTTGATGGTGTTAAAAATAATTAAAGTGTAATTACTCATACACAGTTTATTGGAGTTGCTCTACCTGCAGTTTATTCTGACGAGTTGTTTCAAATAACAGACTAGATGCCATTACCAAATGGTTGTTCTGAGCCAGTATTGTATGTCTCGTCCACATAGCTCATTTGGAAGAGCATCTTTAAGCCAAAGACATGATATCGTAAGATATCTCTAGGGGGACGGGGATTTGTTTTTTGATATCGTTATCATTTTTTATCCAACTAAAATTTTCTCTTTTTATTTGTAAGTTATTCTTTACATCAAAATAGTCTGTTATCTTTTTTTTGTCAGTTATTTTTTTTATGAAAATACAAAGTTATTATTAAAATCATTGATTATAAAATTATTTAATTCCAAAATGTGTAATGCCCCAACATTTGGTATTCTCATTTCTGTCATATGTGTAAGCATGTAAAGAAAAGAGAAAGAATGTTGTTCACCTGTTTTGTTGATAAGATGTTCTGCCTGCCCTCTTCTCCCACGTGCAGGGCAAATGCAAAACGATATTATTACTGTTGAGTGCACTATGTAACAAAAAGTTATTTTATTAAATACTTTTAAATAGTAGCTGTTTCTTTTAAGTGTTATTTGGTATAAAGTTATTTAATATATAATAATAGTGATATTGACGTCTCTTCATTTGAATCAATAAAGTATGCAAAAAATAAATGTATAACCCTATCTGTATATCACTGCAAACAAAAGAAAAATAATTGCAAAATAAAAATAATTTGTAAACATTGATAACGATATCATTAGGGAGGGGGAGGAAGTTGTGCGATGATAACGTATGATATCGTACTGGGGGAGGGGGTCCAAAATTACCAGAAAGTTGATAACGCTACATATGTACAGCTCCTTATGTTTTCTGCTCGTTGAAATATTGCAAAACAAATAATAAAATTTTCTATAAATGATAAAATTATGCTAAAATTTTCTATACTCTGTTATTCTTTTCTTAATATGAGAGCTGTCAAAACATTTTATACACGCATGACGCACATTTTAGTTCTGATATTCTATTTTGACTTAATTGTGGCAAAATTTTCTTTTGCCAATGCATCACTTATCGGCAAAATTCATTATGCCCAAGGTTAGCTGCGACTGATTACTAATTTTTTTCCCCATCTCTCAAGGTCTTGGCTTCGGGCGTCTATGAATTTTTGTATAATGATGAATGGTAAATGTGTCTCTCAAAAGTTACTCTCAAGGTTGAGGTGGCAATTATTAGTTATGGAGACAATATTTTGTTACCTCCTGAAATGGTTACTATCTAGTAGTTCTGAAGTCTCAAACGTTATGATGATTAAAACATTTTTTCATCGGGAGCATCATTTTCCTGGGGGTTAAATATTGATTTGGATAAAAGTTGCATATATCCGTGGTTTAAATCCTGGTGGTGTATAACTTTAATTCATCGAATTTTACTATTTTTGACTAGTACGTGGATTCGGTCCAGGCAAAGTTTACATTCCCTTTCACAAAGCTTCTTTTAGTAAAACAGGCCCCTTCACAAAATTCTTCTTAGTAAAACATGCGCCTTCACAAAATTACTTTTAATGAAGTATGCTCTTTTACAAAATTCCATTCCATAAAAACATACACTTCATTAATTATTTTAATGTTGTTAGGTTTTAAAGTGTGTAATTTGCAAACAAAACTCGTTCACCAGAAAGGAAAACTTTAGCAGAAGGACTTAAAAAAGAAATTATTAATAAATATTTGGTTAGAATTCGAGTAACTGGATTTCATATTTCGTTACAAAACGTTATTTTTCACAAAAATATAATAAATTTAACAAAATGTTATTTTTCAAAAAATTTAATAAATTTCACAAATTGTTATTATTTACAAAAGTATAATAAATTTCAAAAAATTAACTTTTACTTCTCACAAAATGGCCTCCAATAAAAAAATCCCCGCATTGACCTATGCTCGATTATCGCCTGTTTTTTAGGCCGCAAGAGACAGATTGGTGAAAAATACAAAGTGTATGATAAGGGTGCACAACCGCTGGCCCGCGAACCACCAAGATCCAGTTATTATTACACAAAATAATTTGCTTTATTTAAATGACAGAAACTATGCTGTTAAATAAGTAGAAGATTACCTTTCATATATTCTGGTGCCAAACGACTTTCAAGCAAAAAGGTTGTGCAGCACTAGTGTATGAACTATTGTCTTTACGGATGGACCAGCGAGTCCTGGACACAGGATCCCGATTCAGTTATAATCTGTCGAAAACCAGAAGTCCAAAAAAATTACGATTACAATACTTTATTCTATTATAGATAGAAGAAAGTAAAATAGAAAGCGTGAAAATGCACATGATTTAAATTTTAAGGATCCATTTTTTTTAATGTGCCAAATACGCTCGTAGAGGTTTTAACCCTTACGCTACGAGTGTCTTTTACGAAATTTTTACACCTTTATCACCGTTTTTTCAAAACAGAAATTTTTTCACTATTGAATCCAAAAAACGGCTTGATTAAACAAGGCAAAATTTACAATAAAAAATAACTGGTGGGAATAATCAAGGATTCTGAGCATGTTTTGAATCACATAATATTTCTGATCAGAAATATATTAATTGTACTTTTTTATAGCATATTAGCTAAAACTTATGTCTTTAACAATATTTTTGCTTTAAGCTGTTAACAGTAGAATATGAACTTCAACATTCCATTTTCTTCTTTCCACAACTGAAAAATTTTAGAATGAATAATTGAAAATAACTTAATTTTGGAATGCACCCTCAATAACCAGTCTGCCCCCAGTGTCCCGAAGCATTTGAAGACGACCTTGTGAATGAGAATTATTTTCAGAAGTTTAACATGCAATGGAATTCGGAGGAAATACGATTAAGTTGATTTTACAACTTACACACTTAGAGTAATATGCAGTTTTGTATGTATATGAACTTTTTTCCATGGATTACAGATCGCATGTCTACTTAGCAGTGTCACCAATTTGAATGCATGAAACATTGTTGACATCACAAACAATCACGCAGATATAATGGAGCATGCTTGGAATAAATTATAGAGTATCGCTTCTCCGTTTTACGCATGACTAAGAATGGCTGTATTGAATGCTTCTTACTTGTTGTTATTTACAAATAAAGTTTAATTCAAACGCATTTTGGATTGATTGATTAATTGCTGAAAATCTCTTTTACGAGTATAATTGAAAAATAAAAAACAATAAATTTCACTTACTTTTTCCCTTTTTGTTAGTTGCTATTACTTACGTAAGCATCCTTTGTTTAATTTTATTTCTTTCATATTTCATTAAGCGTCAAATTTGCTAAAATGTAATAAATACAGTATTTATAAAAAGACTAAAATTTCAGCTATGCGGGGCATCTTAAATTTGAATAAGATAATGTTGATTAATCTTTTTTTCTCTCCTTCTTTCTTTTCTGTAACAATGTGTAATAATATTGCATTGTTACACATGTATGTGTGCCTATCTGTGTGACGTCATACAACTAAAGAATAAACATACATAAAAATTCGCCATGTTTGCTCTTGATATGCTTACACTTAAAGAAAATGTATCAAGGAAACTCTGCAACGAACGTCGATGTATGCCAGACAAAATAAAATTAAATTAAAACAAGTCTTCATAAGCAATTACGTCTTTAACATTAATTGTATTTGAAAAAAATATCTCTGCTGGTTCACAGTTGTTTTTTAAGATACGATGAGCGTATTCCTAGTCTGTTCCCTAACTCAGTAAGAGTCTATTCAAATTGAACATTTGAATGCATTTAGTTTACATTCAAAATCGGCGTTGATAAAAAAGGATAGGAAATTTTCAGAAAAAATGCCAATAAATTATCCATAAGAATATAAGACATAAGTGACGCAATCTTCCCTAGTATCGATTTTATATTGGAAATATCAGGTGATACCATTGAAAGCTTTATACCTCTGATCCCAAAAACTGAATAGGAACGATTTCTTGCGTAAAATAAGTCTTATCTTAAAAACAACGTGGTGCATCTTACCTCATTTAACGAAGTAGTTGAGCTGAATATGATAATATTCGGTAATTCATAATTAACTACTTTGAAAATTCTTTATTTCTGACTTGCTGCAGCTGTGAAAACGAGAATATTTTATGGGGAGTTAAGTTTTTATTTGTGCGGATACATATTTTTGTCCTTTTTATTTTTGCAAGTACTCCGTCTTCTTTCCTTGTTTATATTGCACACGATAAAATGTTTAGCATTCTCTTCTAGCATAGGCCCGAAAGATACATTTATCACTTTAATAGACAATCTGGAGGAAAGTAACGCCGGAAATCTAAAAAAAAAGAGAAAGAAAAGAAAGTACTGTACGGCTTTCTAAATTCAAGTCTCCTGATTCATTATCCCCTAAATCTGTCATCTTAGGTTTCCCTGTTTGATATGAGCAATTTCAGTTTGAAAAATAACTATTTGCATAAGTAAACAACTTCATCCTGTTTCTAACCTACATTGTAAGCTAGCTCATCTGGTAGATTTTTTTTTCCCTTTTGGTAATACTATTTTCATATTTTTGTGGTTAATTTTCTTTGAGGATTTTCTTTTGCTTCTGTAAGCCAGACAATTAATTTATGTAGTTTATGAATTTAAAAAAAAAGGAGGGGGGGGGGGTTATATAGTTTGGTAAAATATTTTTTAAATTCTATTATTAAGAAATATCCAGTATTTTAATTTTGAGATAAATTAATGAAAAACCCTTTTACTTTATAAATATTAAAATTAGAACCATGATTTTACGTTGTCGGAATTCACTTGTGTTCCAATTTACGGACGAAGTATGCGGATAGATTAACTTTCCCTTTTTAATTAATGTTAATGTTTCTTGCGATCTCAATTTGAATTGGTGAATACCGAATGTGATTTTCAAGATGAGACTGTATCCCCCAACTTAAACAAAACAAACCAAATCCTTAACCTGAAGCTTTAAACTTGAGCTACCCATTAAGGTTTCTCACAAAAGAAGATTTAGATAACTTTCGTTATATTTTTCTCGCTGTGAGTATTTTTTGTTTGCCATTATGAAAATAATAATAAAAAAATCCCCGTTATTTATGAAAATAAATATATTTTGAATTAAGTGCTAATAATCTAAAAAATAGATAAGAAGTTATAAAATTGGAAGTTGCAGTTTCAACATTAACTGGTATTGTAAAGAAACAGTGTTTCATTGAAGAGAGATATCAACATTGTAGACTAATGGAAATGGAATTTTATACCTCCTGTTATTTATTTATTTTATTTAAATGAAATGATTTCCTAAGTTTTATTAAAATTAAATTTTAAGCTTTATTAAGCAGGATAAAATTCCGTTAGTTTAAATTCTTCGTATTTTCGTTCAATTTACGTTTAATGGACTGGGACGTCTGCGACAGCTAAAAAGTTAGAAATTCGGGTTACTGTTTTAAAGCCAAATCTCGTTCAAATATGTATGCATCATTATGAATTTTTTAAATCTTAGTTTAGTTAAACACTTGATAAATATTTCAAGATAAAAAAAAATTACTATTCAGGTTTAAAGTGAAATTTATAAAAAAAACAAATAAAAATCTTACCTTGAAATCTTTTTTGATGATCAAAAAATACTTCATGTTATATACTGTATACTATATTTTAATATTTATCACATATTCTCAAAAAAATAAAAAATAAAATAAAAATGATAAATTTCCTTTATCAGAAATCTGTGCATATTTTTGTCATACATATTCCCCATTTATAAAAATATCTTTAAGGTTAAAGAAAAAAAAATAGGTTCACAAGATGCAGTGACACATTATCTTATTTTAAAATTAAAAAGATGTACTTTCGGCATATTTTGCATGAAAAAATCACATTTAGAGAAAACTGCAAAAAGCATTTGTCCCTTTAAGTGGGATTTAAAGGTTTGTTTACATTTTTAAGCAGGTAATAATCATTGCTAGATAGTTAAAATTTACATAAATTATATATTTTTTTAATTTTCAGAATCTGCTCTATTTTTTAAGCCACTATGAAAAATCGATTTTCAGAAGGTATTTGACATCCCAGTTCCCTTTAAGCGATGTTTTCCTTTTATTTCTTCATATCATTCCAATCTCGACAGAAAAGTAAAAGAAATGGGATTCTAATGTATTTTAGCTTTGTAATGAAATACTAAGTGATTCAAGACAGAAGTTACGGAGTTCATAGCTAAAACTGTTAATGGCAGAAACGAACTACTTCCAATTTCAAAAATGCATAAAAATCGAGTATGGCTTTTACATAGAGCATTTGTTTTACTAGCGGCTGGTTTTGTACATATTGCAATACGATACTTGATTTTCATACAGTTCTTTTCTTCTATAACTTGTATTTAGAAAAATGTAGCCCTGCTAACCAGGACAACAAAATCCCGTTCTTTTACTACTAAAGCTTTCTGAGTTTGATACTTTAAATTTATGAATTTCTAGTGTTTTCTTGGGCTAAAACCAGAAAGACGCGCTAAAAAACACATCAAAGAATCCATTAATTTTGGTTGTAAAAGAATGGTTATTATTATTTTTTTAATATGTTTATTTTAATGTCCTTCTGGCACGCAAGGCAATATTTTTCCAAATTTTTAAATAGTTTATAGTAGAAGGAAACCGTATACATAATTAAATATCATAGTTTAATACATAAACAGCCCTTTGTAAAACAAATGCCAAATTTAAAAATCCTTCTGCATTTATATGTTTTTTATAACTGAAGTATGCTTTTATTAATAGCGGTTTAAGAGATCCTCGTCATAACTTTTATTTTGAATCACCAGATATGTGTTCTCTTTATTTTTTTGTTTTTAAAGCAAAAGCTGTTTTATTCTGCTAATATTTTACTCGTAAACAATTTAAAAATTACTAAATTGTATAAATTATGTTTTTATAATATTTTTCCACTATTTGCTTTGTTCTGTTTGTTATTTAGATTGCAGTTGCAAAACATTTTATTTGAAAGTAATAATAAGAACTTCATGAAGTAATAATAAGAATGACATTTTCTGCAATTTGTGGTATTTTTTAAAAGTAGAAAACGTATTTTAAAACTTTTTAACACTATTCCTTTGTAAGAGAAATCCCAGAGTGCTGCTGCAAGAGAGAAAAACGTTAATATTAGGGATGCACTTAATAGTGATTTTGGCCGAATACCGAATATTCGGCTAGCCGAATAGTAACTGCTAGGCCGAAAGTAGAGGGAGAATGAGAGTTCACCTGCGGCAAGCAGGAGCAAGGAGCAAGGCTCCTGCGTGCTGAATATCATACTACAGTACGATGTGGGAAAGAGAGACTCCTGCGTGTTGGTGTCTTAAGAGTAGGAGGGTAAAATTTTGAGGGGGCTTAATTTTTGGGGGGTCTTATTTTTTGAGGGGGAGCTTATGGTTGAATATCATACTACAGTATGCTATGGGAAAGAGGGGCTCCTGCGTGCTGACTCCTGTGTGTTGGGATGGTATGTTAGAGTAGAAAGTCCCCCCCCCCCCTAATTTTTTTTTAACGGTGTCGCCCTCTTTCGATGAGAATATTATTATTTAGTTGTAAGTTTTAATTGTGTGTGATTCGAACCCGCGTTTGAAAAAATAGATTCTTGGCTTGATGATTTGTCACGGATTTAACCGATCAAGCCAAGAAGCTATAATTTTTTTATTAGCATTTAAGAAGAGATGACATGTTGCACATGCATCATTTTTCAAAATGACTTCGGGAGAAGAAGTGATTAGTGTTGTTTGCTTGTACTTGGTAATTTGTATTATTTTTTCGTTAATTTATGTGTTTACCGGAAGTGAAAAGTTTGCATTCGATTTTATTTTAAAATTAAATGACACGGGAAATTTATCCTTTTCTGTTTGATTAAATTTGTGTGATGTAATGAAGGAGATTTATCAGAATCCAAGTCATGCAGGAAGTTTTGGTGGTGTCAATATATTGCACTCGGCGGCCAAAGGAAAAGTATCCAAGAAAACCATACAAAAATGGTTAAGTGGGGTCGACTCCTACACACTGCACAAACCCGTGCGAAGAAAGTTTCAAACGAATCGTGTCATAGTGCATTCGATCGATCAACAATGGCAGACAGATCTGGTGGATCTAAACAGCCTTCAAAAGTTTAATCGTGGATTTCGTTACATTTTGACTTGTATAGACATTCTATCTAAGTATGCATGGGCAATTCCGCTCAAAACGAAACGCGGAGAGGATGTTGTGAAAGCCTTTCAATCCATTTTTTCATCGAGAAAACTTAAATTTTTACAAGCAGATGCTGGAAAGGAATTTAAAAATCATCTTTTCCAAAAGTTTTTAAAAGAAGAAGGGGTTCGATTTTTCACGGCGAATAATAATACTAAAGCGTCAGTGGTCGAACGATTTAATCGCACCTTAAAAACCAAAATGTGGAAATATTTTACACATTATCACACCTATAATTTTATCGACGTGTTAGATTCTTTATTACAAAGTTATAACCACACGTATCATTCCAGCATTAAGAGAGCGCCCATAGAAGTGACGTCTGAGAACGAGAGTGATGTTTGGTTAACTCTTTATGGTGATTTACAAAATATAGAAACAAAACCATGTATGTTTAAAGTGGGGGAAATTGTTCGCGTTTCGAAACAAAAATTAACATTTGAAAAAGGATATGAAACGGAATTGGACTGAGGAACTGTTCGTGATAACGGAATGTGTGCGGAGAGACCCTCCTGTGTATCGGATTAAAGATTTGATGAACGAACCTATCCAAGGTACATTTTACTCACAGGAACTTCAAAGAGTGCAACCGAAAGAGGATTATACTATTGAAAAGATATTAGAAAAGCGACATGTGGAATATAAAGTGAAATATAAAGGTTACCCCGATAAATTTAATCAATGGATACCCTCCTCTAATTTATTTTCATTATAAAACCCGTGTTGCTTGATATTGACACATCATTTCAAAAGATGTCTTTCTACGTGACGCTACCTTCGGACAGTTCGCTGAATTATTTCCCAGAGAATAAAATATCTCACTTTGTAACAAGGTTGCCTTCTGCTTTGGATTTGAAAGGGGAATGGGAAGTAGGATTGACTGAACTCATTTACCCGCATATGTGGAACAATATAACATAATTTACTAATGGATATGAATATGTTTTAGGAAAGAATATAGAATGGACGAATGGAAGACCTAGAAACGAAGCTGAATATGAAATAAGCGAATTTGAAGTGAAAAAGTTAGAATTCCTCCTGGGTTTTATGAAACTCCTAACGATATTATTAAAGTGCTTAATTATCAAAAATTTCATGATAAAATTTCCTTCAACTTTAATAAAAATTCAAAAAAAGTGAGAGTGACTTTGAAAAAAAAAAACGCACAAATCAACTTTGATCCTGGATTAGCAGAAAGTTTAGGATTTCCACCTGGTAATGTAGGTGAACCTTTTGCATGTCTTTCAATGAATTTTGATAGCCCCTTTATAGCCGACCCTCATGCTGATTTTAAATTGATGTATATTTACACGGATTTGGTTGAACCGCAAATTGTCGGTGACACGGTTGCCCCGCTTTTACGAGTGGTCGCTGTGAAGGGAGAAGATGGCGAGATGATTCATGAAGTGTTTGACAGACCACATTACATTCCGATCACTCGAAAGAATTTTCAGACTATTGAAACCGTTATAAGGACACACACTGGACGATTAATGTCATTCGAATGTGGGAAGTTGATCGTAAAACTTCATTTTCGTCAAACGTATCTCTCATAATGTTTGTCCCTTACCAATGTTGTGCCAAGTCTTTCGAAGATTATTATACCCATCAGTTGGGTAATGGATTAAATTATTATCATGGTACTTCTCTACAAAAAGGATATGGATTCGGTGGATTATTTCGCTCACTGTTTCGTTCTGCTGTCCCGCTCTTTAAATCAGGAGCGAAGGCTGTAGGAAAGCAATTGTTTTCTTCAGGAGTGGCTGCTTTATCTGTTAAATTTCGTCCGGCTTCTTTCATCCTTCGATTGGCGGCGACTTAAAGGTTTTCACCACGTGACATATCGTTTATTACATCCACTCCTCAAGAAGAAAAAAAATCAAGGGGGGGGGGGGTGGAGGGGGACCCTTCTACTCTAACATACCATCCCAACACACAGGAGTCAGGACGCAGGAGTCCCTCTTTCCCATAGCATACTGTAGTATGATATTCAACCATAAGCCCCCCTCAAAAAATAAGCCCCCGAAAAATTAAGCCGCCTCAAAATTTTACCCTCCTACTCTAAGACACCAACACGCAGGAGTCTCTCTTTCCCACATCGTACTGTAGTATGATATTCAGCACGCAGGAGCTTTGCTCCTTGCTCCTGCTTGCCGCAGGTGAACTCTCATTCTCCCTCTACTGCCGAATACCGAATATTCGGCTTATCGAATACTTTTATATTTCAAAGTTTAAAAGTATTAAAATGTTAAATTTTAAAACAATTTTACATAATATTTAAAACAAACTTTTATTCTAATAAACAAGAGCTTTTTTCAAGTAAACTTTATGCTGAAAAAAATCTGCTTTGAGTTATTTAAGAGGATAGTTATAAAAAAATTTTTAATTAATTAAATTTTAAATTTCATAGCTTCTTCTGAGAATTAAAGCAAACGAATGAAATTTTCTTAAATTCTAAAACAAACATTTTAAAATCAAAGAGAAATTGTGAAAAAATCGGAAGAAAAATTGTACAGATATTTGCTTGTCAGGAAGATACTGAAGTAAAAGTTAATAAATAATACAATCGATTCAAATTTTATATGGTGACAACTTAGCAAGAATAACTGTTCTACTCCCTTTGATTAAGCAAGGAAGTTTTTAAATGCATCCTAGATCGGTGTCTGGAGCGGGCAATCATTTTCAGAGATTGTAAACGTTGTTCTTAAAATCTTAGCAAGAAACAGATTATTTACTGGACAATGTTGAGGAACTTGCATTTGTACATAACTAATTCCTATGAAAATCCTCATGATGGTTAATTTTCTTAAATAATACTTAACAACCAGCAAAATGAATAATGTAAAAACATTCTCTTTTATTTAAATATGATTCTGTTTCTAATTATTCTGAATATCTTTATAAGTTGACTGTTAAACGTAGAAGTTGTATAAGGTTATAAAAAATATGTTTTAAAAGTTTTTTAAAATATTCGGTTCGGCCGAATAATTTGCTATTCGGCCAAGCCGAATATTCGGCATACCGAATAGTTTGATATTCGGGCAAACCGAATATTCGGTAACATGGCCGAATACCGAATAGATACCGAATATTCGGTGCATCCCTAGTTAATATGTATCTTGGTTTTAAATAAAAACGGCAATGCTAGTTAGTAAATAATAATTCGTTAAGTTCTCTAAGCAAATTCCTTTTATCGTATTTGTAATTAACTCCACCCCCCCCCCCCCCGAATAAATATAAAATGCAGTCTTTCTTCTTTTTTTTTCCCCCAACACCGACCTTCGATTTGTGTCCTCAATTATTTATATGTGAACATGAAAACTGTTGTACTAACCGTATTACATCATTGCCATATATTAAGGCGTTTTTCGAAAAAGAAATCATCCCAGTGCAGATTTGTTTTGGAAAGTTCCACATGGACAGTAATAGTGATAAATAACCCATTGCGTCATTTCATGTGAGAAAAATTCCCCAGCGTAAGTTTTTACCTGTCAAAATTGAACAACGATTTGCATTCTATGCGTAATTATTTTGCAAATAATTCCTTTTTGAGTTTGAATCATGTGTCTCTGAGAATATGTCTGTAACGGTCAAAATCGTATTATTTGTTGTCAACAACTGAATGATGGCATTGTTATTTATTTGTATATGTTTCTAGTATAAAAGCCTGGTCCAGCGGTGCAGAATATGTCCGATCCGGCGATCTAGGATCGGGGGAAATTTTGCAGAAACATATACAATTGATTTCGAGTTTAACAACAAACTCCATAATTCCCTGAGATAGAAAAATTTCACTACAAATAAAAAGATCTGTATGATGACCTTCACAGAAACAATCTCAGAATAATATGTACCGTATATCAAGGGTGATTCTGTTCCGAATTTTCCGAAAAATTAAGGCATTCGATTCCGAAAAACTTTTAAAAAGATTGTTCATCAATCTGAAAATTCGGACATAAAAATACTGCGAATTTTCCTCAAGAATTACGGAAAAAGCGAATTTCGTCAAAAGATCGCGAAATGAACGCAAATTTTGTCAAAAGTCACGAAAGAACCGCAAATTTTGACAAAAGATCGCGAAACAACCGCAATTTTTGAAACAGATCGCGAAACAACCGCAAATTTTGACAAAAGATCGCGAAACAACCGCAATTTCGTCAAAAGATTACGAAACAACCGCAAGTTTCGTCAAATGATCGCAAAACAACCGTGAATTTCGTCAAAAGATTGCAAAACAACCGAGAATTTCGTCTAAAGGGGCGAAATAACCACGATTTTTGTCAAAAGAACGCGAAATGAACGCAAATTTCTTCAAATGATCGCGAAATGAAGGCAAATTTCCTCAAATGATCGCGAAATGAACGCAAATTTCGTCAAAAGATCGCGAAGGAACCGCAAATTTCGTCAAACGATCGCAAAACAACCGCGAATTTCATCCAAAGATGGCAAAACAACCGCGAATTTCATCCAAAGATGGCAAAACAACCGCGAATTTCGTCAAAAGGAAGGCGAAATAACCGCAAAACTCGTATAAAGATCGCTACAAAATGCAAATTTCCTCAAAAGATCCCCGAAAAAACGCGAATTTCGTCAAAGGGCCGCAAAAAAAAACAAAAAAAAAACATAGTGCTGGGAGTAGATTCACACCCCCCCCCCCTTCTTTCCCCACTCTGCTGTAACCTTTCAGAAAATTTGCTGTGAATTTCAGAATTTTTTTTTTTCCACTCCGAATCACCCCTGCTATATATATATACTCGCGCATAAGTTGAGACAATAGGAAAAATAAATTTTCTATACCTGCGGTAATACAGCATTTACCTATAACATACAGAAAAATTTTGGGGAAATTTTCATGTGGATTGGGGGAAATGTTGGCCGCAGAAACATTTTCTGCACCCCTGGCCTGGTCATGGTCATATTTTTTTTTTTTTTTTTCCTGTTGCAAGATTTAAAAAAAAAAAAATAAATAAACCGAGACTTTTTTTTTGTCTTTATCGACCATTAATTGATTTATTTCCTTTCAGATTTAAACATGCCAACAAACTTTTAAATTTTAAATACTCAGGCTTATACACTGAAGCATCTTCCTAATAATGCTAAATTATTACACTTTTGAATTGAAAGTTATTTTTTTTAAACGGAGAAAACAACTTTTGTGGTGTAAATTCTGTCAATTAAAAAAAAAAAAAAAAAAAAGAAATTAAAAGTCGTATATTTCTTTGTGATATGCAAAAGTCTTAAACTTTTACATCTTGTAATTTTAGATTTTTCAAATTTTAACGTAATAATTTTTATTTCATTTTTGTTAAAATGTAGTTTAATTAAATCTTGTTTAACATTAAATACTGAAACCTTTTACCGAAAATAAATCTAGCACCCTGATGTATTTCTACTTTTTTCCACCCTTCAACAGATAGATTACACTTTTGATTTGAGAGCGATCTTTTTAAGAGGAAGAGAAAGAGAGAGAGAGAAAAGAAAACCCTTCTGTTGTGTTATATTATAACAGTATTATTGGCCGTTTCTTTCTTTTTTCTTTTCTTCCCTTTTTTCTCTTCATTTAATAAGTTTATACAAAAGTAGTATCGGAAAAGTATGATATAAGTTTCTGATATACTTATATCCGGCTAAGTTGAGTCATTGTTCTTTAATTTCTTGCCGTTTATTCCTTTGAAAATAGTTGAAGAATAGATTTCTTTGTGTTGAACAATTTTTAGCTTCTATTTTTTATTTCTTATCCTCTCTCTTTCGTCTTCTTTTCTTTTTTAACTGAGCTTTATTTTATTCCTCTTAGTCAAATACGTATTTTTCCCACTTGTAAGTGATAAAGACTGCTGCAAGTTTTAAGTTAATAATGGATCGGATGTCGAATGATTAAATTATTAGCATACATTAATTTTAATTAATTGCTTGTCTAAAGTAAAAGACTCGATAAATTAGGCAGACCTTCTTTAAAGAACAAACGGTGCGTTGAAGCCGCGAATTTAATGATTTTTTTTCCTTATGATGATGTGCTAGAAGCAGTTAATCGCTGCTAAATATCTCTACATATTCTTTGTTTTCTTCATATCTTGATGCTAAGTTTTTTTTTCCATGGTTGTTCGCCTTTATTAAGATTTATGTTGAGAAAATGGAATTAATTGGAAAATGTTGTTTGTATTTTTGAACCTTGGTCATTGGAGCTGCTCTGAAAAAAGTGAAATAAAAAAATAATGATAGGCTTTATAGGTAAAATAATTAATTTTTCATTTCTTATTGTTTTGCTTAACTTTCTTTTTATAAATAAAGATGCCCTTTCATCATTTTTAATGCACTTGCATTTAATCAAGGTTAGTTATTTATGTTTTTAATTAAGTTTACTTAAGAGACTATGACTGAGTTTAAATAATTTTGCTTCAGTTGCTATTTCTTTATAAAGTTATTTGTTCTGATATTCAAGAATCTGTTTAGGAAAGTTTTAGGTCCTTAAAAGGACCCTTCGCAAAAATTTTTAATCTTATAACAGGACTCTTCACAAAACTTTTCATTCCAAAATAGGACCGACCCTTCACAAAATTTTTCATCCCAAAAATCGGACCTTTCACAAAATGCTTTGTCTTATAAATAGGCCTTTCACAGAATTTTTCCACCTTCAAATTGAACCTTTCACAAATTTAATCATTTAAAAAGAAAATCTTACCTGCAATAAAACAGTTGAACTCATCAAAGAACATATTACTTAGCTTTTTTATATATGAAGGATAGAACCTGAATATAATGCGAATTTCATATTAATAAAATTATGACTACAATTTTCATAAATATAAGAAGACTTCACAATTTTATGAAAACAGGATCCTGAGAGAAAAGTCTGGACGGACCCCTGATATCATTGCAAAAATTATGTTTTAGTAGTTTTTCCTCTTTTGAATAATTATTTTTCCCCTTTAAATTAACGCATTCTCTTTTTTAAGGCACCGGGGAATCTTCTTGCAAAATATTGAATTACTGTCGGTTTAAAAAAAGTCAAAAATTCTGACACATAAATTTCAAAAGGTGTTTAACTTAGTAATATCCTTTAATGAACGAATTCAAACTTTATAATAAAGCTCTTAATCTTTAAGGTGCAAACTTTTGTTTTAAAAAATTAAAAAAAAAAAAAAATCTCACTCCAAAACTAGGGAAAATGTATATATACACCAGGGATTTGTTTAAGAAAATTTTAGATCTTTTAAAAAACCTTTTACAATTTTTTTAAAAATCTTAAAACAGGATCCTTCACAAAACTTTTTATCCGAAAACAGGACCCTTCACAAAATTCTTTGTCTTATAAATAAACCTGTCACAAAAATTTCCCTTCTTCAAATTGAGCCTTTCACGAGTTCAACACATTTAAAAATAAAATCTGACTTATAAAAAAAATCGTCTGAACTCATTAAATGACATATTGCTTAGCTTTTTTATATCTGAAGGGAATACAACAATAATATGACCTCGATATAACAATAATTTCAAATTAACAAAATTATGATTAGAATTTTCACAATTATAAGAAAAAACTTCATAATTTCACAAAAGCAGGACCCAGTGAGAAAAGTCTGGATAGACCCTTGTGTATATATATTGCCGTCTCTAAATTTCGAGTTTCCGTTACTTTATTGTTCGAATATGTTAGTTTTTTAACTTCATATTAGGTATTCTTTATACAAATTAAACATGTGTTATCTTCTTAACACTAGAGATTTTTGTTAGGTTTTGTTAAGAGAACTTGTTAGATGTCTTTTGACTTTCAAAGGTATTATATATATAATTGCATTGGATTATTGAAGTTCATTTAAAGTACGCATATGAGATACTTAAGGGACCGGGAAAGCCCTATCTCCGCCATGTTCAATTCACCAACTTTATGTACCTTTATATCAGAAATGGTGAAAGATAGAGGCCTAGATTTTTTAGAGTAGTTTGAATAACATGATTTACGTATTTTAACAGACCGTTTTCTTTCTAAGTGAAATTCAAAATTAATTATTAATTATTTATTGAAAGTTTTTTTTAAATTAGCATTTTTGGTAAGATTTCACTGCCTAAAATAAATAATTCTCAACAAATCATTAAATCACTGTGTTAAAGTATACGATATAACATAAGTATTTAAAAAAAAAAAAATCAGTTCTTAAGTTTAATAGATATTGAAAAAAAAAGGAACATAAACATGTAAAATCAAAGTTTTTAGAAAAAGTCAAAGATTTAAATGGCCATTAAGTTGTGAAGTACTCTTAGAAAGAATGAATAATTTCAACACTTATTTTTTTTGTATATAAACATATGTGGCACATCACTTGAAAGATAAAAGTTTAAACCATTTAATGATATAAAAAAGTAAAAATCGATTTTTTGGTTGAATTTTGCTTTCCCGGTTCCCATATAATAATAACAATGAAATTTTTTTAATTTATTTTATTTTATGAGAGCTCAGAAACAACAACACATAACGTGTTAATTATTTACTCTCTTTGTAAAATAGAGATAAATTGTTGGATGATTTTTTTTCTTTTAAATGTTCATATAAATTTAGCTTTGTTTCCTAACAACATTACAAATTTAAATTTATATTCCATAAAAAAGTGATGTAATTCTTCGTACGTTTATGAGAACATAAAATAGTTATTCAGCTTTAAATGTCTCCAAATGATTTTACTATTCTTTTATATTTAATTAAAAAAATTTAACCAAATTTCACCATATCTTAGTTTTACTTTTTAATCTTATAGAACATAAAATTTTGTAAAAAAAAGAAAAAAAAAAAAAAGATCTTTTGACATGTTATAAACTTTGTTACATTGTGATATGTTGCGTCAAGAATAATTATAACAGTAATAGAAGTAAACGCACAGCTATAGCTATATTTCCAGGCGTGATACATTTTAATATGTCTTGATGAGCTGGAAAACAATTGCCGGATTTTCTTTTTAAATGAGGGAAAAGCGTCTTAACTTATGGAGGAGTCTCCAACTTGGGACGTTTCACTAATAATAAAGATATGAAACTAAAGAAATTGTTCCAATTTTCGCATATCTTATAAAAAATGAAATTTGATTTTTATGTTTTACAAACATATTCTTTGAAATAATTTTAACCACTACTAACCATATTCAAAATTTATCGTCAGTCGTTCGGGGATCCCAATCTACTCTTGCTGCATAACAAGTAAGTGTGATTCAGTTTCATGTTCTTCACTTTGTCCCTGGTATCCCATAAAAATATCTGGAAAACATTCACGTAAACAATTGATAGTACAGTTGGGAATATAAAATGAAAAAAAAAAAAAAAACTCGTCTCGTTTTTCTCCACTTTCCCTTTTATGATGAAACGAGATATTCAGTCCTCTATTCCTCGGTAATTTATCCCATTAGGAGCCTCCTCTCGTCACTGTTCTGGAATTTAAACAGATTTCTGAATAACAGTATTGAGTAGACAAAGTGATATTTTTAACTTATATATTTTTATAATATGTATTTATATATTATTTACATAGCAATAGTTTTTTTTTTAATGTCAAGTTTGTATATTATATGTGGGTGGTTCAATAATTATTGTCCCTAATGTATATAAAATATTTGTACTGCGATGGTTGATGTGGAATATCGAAGCCTAATGTCTTAAATGCCTATATGCTCAATTTCAGAACCGTAGCTGCTATATTAGCATAGGTTTGAAGGGAGGGGTGAAGTTTTAAAGCCCTATTTTTGAGGGAGTTTTTAAGGAGGAGGGTGAGGGTGAAATGCTGGTTTGGAGCTGATGAGGCTACATTTGTGACAGTGGATGAGATGTGGCTACATCACTATTTTCCCGAGTCCAAACGACAGTAGTTACGTCTCAGCCACTGTAAAATCTAGCATTTCAAATTTTATTTCAATTTTCAAATTTTATTAACTAAATTTTCTTTATTTCTGATTAAAAAGAAAAAATAATAATTTGTTCTTCCCAAGTGACTTTCGAATAATTAAACATTAAGAGAAACTAAGAATACCCCTCCCCCCTTGTGGAAGACAATTTTTAATTCTGTTTTTCTTTTAGTTTCATGTATTTCGAATTTATCTTAAGCGGGGAGGTTGGTTGGTTGGTTGTATTGGGTTTTATGGCGCAAAATCCCCATAGGGACATGCTGCACCAACTTAAGCGGGGAGATTGGTCAATGAAAGAAAGAATGAATTTTTCTCCATTTTCTAAAATGTTGGTAGAAATTAACATTTGAATGTTCTTAATTTTTTTTTATTGTTTTTTATGTTGGTATATTTAAAAATTGTATTGTACTCGGAGTTATGAAAAAAAGTCTTAGTTTTTAAATTATTTCATGATCATATTGCGCATTAAAAAAAAAAAAAAAAAAAAAAGAAAAAAGAAAAAAAAAAGAAAGAAAATGTGGACCACAGGAACATTTGTTTCAAAATCTTGCCTTTCAATGGATTTCTGTCTACCGACGGCCCTTGCGTCTTAGTATTTCAAAATTTATCCTACTATTTTCGAAGTTTTTTTTTTTTTTTTTGGGGGGGGGGGGGGGTGATGTTGCGGCCTCCATCTGCATCCCCTATGTACTCCGTGAAACGAGATATCCAGGCATATTCCGCGGCACGGGTGACTCTTAAGACTTAAATCCCATCAGGAGCCCCCTCTCGCCACTGCTGTGGAAAGTTAAACAGATTTCTCCACACGCTGTGTCAGGATATCGTCAGCCGAGTGCCTCTTCAGGGAATTGAGGAAGACGGCGATTTCTGAAGGAGGGAATGACAATATAAAAATGTTTAAGCTCTCCTTTCTTTGACAGAGAACCGCGATTGCTCTCCCTCCTCCCCCTTGTGTAGTTTCATATGTGGATGAAGAAGAAAAATGCTTGTCATGATGTTTGAGTCATGACCACTTAATCCATCACAAATAATACTAAAAACAATAAGAACTGCGGAAATCAAAATTAATGATATTCGAGAGCATCTGTGAAAATGGTTTAAGAAATGAGGATGGCTCTTTTAAGTACTTTCTTATGTAATTAATGTTATGACCTAGTTTTTGTCTGTTTGCCAGTCTTTGATATGCTCAGCTATACTTATATGTAAAGTCAGATGGATGGAAATTTAACTATATTGTTGAGGTAAATTGTAGCGTGGTGAAAATGCTCGCTGTAACTGCCTTGTGTTAACTAAATGAATTAAAAAAAAAAAAAAGATTTCTAATAAGCTGTTTGAGTTTTAATTAATTTAATGCAAATTAAATATTTTTAAAAACTTAAAATATATAGTGAGATGAAGTTTTTAAAGTTGCATATATAAAATTTCTCTAATTGTGTTTATTTAAAAAATTTGAAATGCATCTTAGAAGTTATTTTTAAATTAATTTCTGATTGTGTAAATATGTAGGTATTATCTAAAACAGTAGCTCTTAAACTGAGATCCGAGGAATCCAAGGGGTCCGCAGAGGGTTCGCAAAGGTGTCATGTTAAATGTAATATTCTTTTATTTGGAACCTAAGCCTTGAAATTAATATCAAAGGAAAACTAAAGATACTGTTGAAATATATAGTATGATTAGTTTATACTGTAAAACGCGTAGAAACGAAATCAACACACACACACAAAAAGTCCATTTTACACAGGTTTCCATCTTATCAGGTTTCATTTTATGGTATTTTTCGGGCCAAGAGATTTTTTCCGTTATAGACAAATTCTGTTTTCGCAGGTTTTACTCTATAATTTTATTAGTGCATATGTTTATATTGGATTAATTTTTAACGCAATTATTCAGTTGGTATATAATTCATAACAGTTGTGAATTTTCAAGTAGGTGAAAAAAGTCGGGTCCAGGATTCGAACCAGGGATGTCTTAGCTGAAGCCGTCAATACGCTACCAACTGAGCCATCCCAGACGAATCAGGAGAACTAATTCACCAATTCGTCCAGCATGGCTCAGTTGGTAGAGCATTGACGGCTTCAGCCAAGACACGAATCCTGGTCGGACTTTTGTCACCCACTTTGAAATTTACAACTGTTATATGTGTATGTATAATAAATGCTGCAGAAAAATCCTGGGGGGCCGCAAAAGCAGAGAAAATGCGGAAAGGGGTCCGTTGTCATTAAGATTCAAAGGACCGCTGATCTAAAACCTTATTGAATTACTAAGGTGTATTGTTGTCAGGTTGTTATCGATAAGAGCATTCAGCAAAGTTGGTAATATTCGCAGAATTAATGAAATAATATTGGTAAATGTGGCATAATCTGCGCTTTTTTTTCCTCCTAGGAATTAGATTGATTAAAAAAAAAAAAAAAAATGTAAAATATATTGCTTTGAAACACATAATATTTCTGTAATAGTTTATATATATGTATTAGTGTTATTACAATCATAAAAATTTTAAAAAATCCAATGGGCTTCTGGAGTACCTAATATTTAAAAATAATAATAATTGTTTGAAGGGGGAAAAATCAATTATATGCCAGATGAATTAATAAAATAAAACATAAAAGTTAAATTGGAAGTTGAAAACAGTCTTATAAAATTACCTATTTTACATTATATGAAACCCGCTTACTGGGACTTTTAAAACGATATCAAGCAGTAAAGTGTTTATTAATTGCTTCTACTACTTTTTTTTTTTGCTTTTAATCTTACTCATTATGTAACTGTAGCTTTGAGTCTCGTGCGTAATACAGGAAGAAGCATATGATAAGAGCAGTTCTTTCTTTCTTTCTTTGGTGTGAAGTACTTTATCTTGTTGATATACATTACTTAATCTCATTTCGTTGCTTTACTTAATTTTGATAGCTAATTTAAATAAAACTGCATAAAACATTTTGTGAGTAATTTTGTATTTTAAATAATAATAATAATGATAATAATACACTCAAAAATAATTTACTTAAAAATGAGAACTTCCATGTACTCGTATTTTTTTAAGTACAATTGTTTCAAAAAGAAGTACATTGTTAAAAATAATCTACTTAAAAATGAGCATTTCTATGTACTCATATTTTTTAAGTACAATTGCTTCAAAAAGGAGCATTAATCTACTTAAAAATGAAAATTTCTTTGTACTCGATTTTTTTAAGTACAATTAATTCAGAAACGAGTACATGATATTTTGAAGTTGTGTATACTTATACTTGATTTATAAATGTATGCAAAAATGAATTACATATATTTTGTATTTTAAAGTCTTAATATTCATGTTTAAATCCTATGTGCTCAAAAATATGAGTTTTCTGATAAACCCTTTTCGTTTTCTTATACCGAATTGACAGTAGGGATTTCTAAGCTTTTATTTAAAGATATGTCTATCTTTGTTATAATTTTTAATTTATAATACACACTTTTCAAATTTATTTACAATTTCATTAGAAATGTTAAAGAAGAAAATTTAGTTTAAAAATTGTTTATTAGAAATTAGAATATTTAAGAAAGGGAAAATTCATGCCTGCTGTTAGCGATCTTCCGTCGCTGATTCATAAAAGGTGTCATTTGGTAGTAGCTGGCAACTGCTCTTATAGCACAGTCAGTACAATACTGATCTCTCACCTAGAGGACTCGGGTTCAAATCATAGGGCGGCTTATACATAAAATTTCAAGAATTAAAATAGTAAATTCGTTGTTCTTTACTCTAGAAATTGTAGTTCTTCGTAATTCAAAATTACTGTAATTAAAAATGGTGATTTGTCGTTTCTCTGTAATTTCGCTTTTTTTTTTTCCTTTTAGTGTATGTGTGTTTCTATACATACTTATTTTCGAGTCCCTGTATGTACTCAAATATATATATATATATATATATATATATATATATATATATATATATATATATATATATATATATATATATATAAATCTTGATCCGTTCTATTTCATTCATTCGATTCGGTTGATCATTCCTGTCTGTATGTGTATTTTTTAATTTGTTTTAAGATTTGTTTTGTTTTTCCTTTGCAAATTCAATAATTTTTAAAGATATGCTTATTGCTCTTATTCACCTTCTGCACTCCACTCACACCTTTTATGGTGACAGTAGGTTTGTGGTTAAACTTACAGGGCTGCCACAGGCGACTATTTTTCTATTCTATTCGCACCACTATTTAAAAAAAAAAAAAAAAAAAAGCAGTATAGTTTTCTTGCAAATGTTCTCGAACAGTATGTCAATAATTTTTGTTTTGAGAAAGTGGTGTGAGGTATAATTAAAAAATAGTCGCCTGTGGCAGACCCGAACTTAGTATCTCATCGTATCAGGGCTGCCACAGGCGACTATTTTTATATTCTATTCGCATCACTATTTTAAAAGAATAAATTTTATAGTATGTTTCTCTTGCGGATGTTGTCAAAGTGTATGTGAAAATTTTGTTTTATAAAAGTGGTGCGAGATGGGATTAAAAAATAGCCGCTTATGGCAGCCCTGCCGTACAGGTGTCAATGGAATACATTCGTTTTCATTTTCACCAAATCGCAGTGAGTTGAAGATGTTTTATTTCTTCAATCTTTCTACGATATCTTCCAGTTTGTTGCTTTTGGTTCGATTAAATAAAAATTATAATTTATCCTTTACTTAAACTTCCATGACTTATTTCAACTGACTTTAGTGACAAAGAAGGAAATGTTAAATCTACGACAGCTTGAAAACATTTTTAAGTCACTTTTTTCTTTTCTTTTTTTTTTTTCCTTTCCTTTTTTATCCTTTTCGTACTTTCAAATCATTTGACAGTATATCAGTTTATTTGACAACAGAATAAAGATTACAGAAAATGAGATGAAATGTAACTATTGTTTTCATATCTCATTCACATTTTTTTTTTCTTGTTAACGTAACAAAGTACATGCGGCATTTTTATGTCAATGACAAAAAGAAAAAATCTATAAAAGTGAAATTCTGTAGGTTATTACTTTGTTGAGCTAATATAGTTTAAATACACAAATACACCGTAAAAGTACGTATAAAAATAAGTGTTTTGAAAGTGTGTGTCTTTCTTTTTCAATTTAATTCAGGAATAGCCAACTTTTCGGTCTTGCAAAATTTGAAGATAATTTTTTTTTTTTTTTTTTTTTTACTAGAATTTTTAAAATTACTTTAAGTACAAAGATATTTATATGTAAAAACATTCAAGCATATTGATAAGAAATTGTGTATGGACTCTGAGAAGTTCTTCCAAAGTTGCAAAAACATTGTTAGTCAAGCTCGGGTATGATCAACCACCAATGTAGCAAAATCAATTCAGAAGAAAGATCGCTTTAGTCCTTAAAGCAAAGTGATTGCGCATATTTATATTAAATGCAGCATCTCTAAGGAAAACATCATGTTCTGTTTTCGTTTATTATATGCATTTGCGTTGGACGTGTTTTTCTGTGTAATTACATTTTTTTTTCTAGTCTATAATCCATGCATATATATTTTTTACATTTTCCAACATAGTTGAAAAAATGTTTATGACTTCGGTTTAATTAAAATAATTAAAATAACAAAACTTTGTAAAAAATCACCATAAAATAAAACAATACACAGGACGCGTTTCGAGCTAAAAACATAACAGCTCGTCATCAGCTACAGCAAACATGCGTCCGCAAGCGAACAAGGTCAAAAATGAACTGAACTCAACTTCGGTTTGTAATGTCCGTCTATCTGTCTGTTCGTCTGTCCGTGCTCTAACTCGCGTAAATATACTTTTATTTCAATGTAATTGATATATCTTATTGAGGTTTACCATGGCATGTTCGGAATGGAAAATGAAGTGTGTACCATTTATGGTTCGTTTACAGGTACACCCAAAAGTATTCCGTTACATTACAATCAATGGGAAAAATTCGTTTCAGTGCATTTTGCTTATATTATACTATTTCAAACACAATGAAATTAATATGCATCACTGATCTGCACCAGAACGAGAACATGTTTTCTATAGAGTATAGTGTATGTAGCATTTATAGCTCGTTTATTTTACAGGGACGCACAAAAGAATTCCATTACAATATGATCTTTGTGGAAGAATCGTTTGCAATGTATTTTAAGGGGACTCTTTATTCACTTGAAAACACCCTTTTTGTAATGTTAAACCAATGGACAGGTTGTTTTCGAATTTCTCGTTTATATTTGTATATATTTTAACGTGTTTTGGAAGTACCTTTATTAAAAAAAATCTACAACCGAAATCGAAAAAGTAGAAAACAGCCATATTAAGGATCGAGCTCAGCTATCCATGCAAAGAAAATCTTTTAAAAATATTCAAATTTAAACAAGAAATTCGAAAACAATCTGCCCATTGGTTTAGCATTACGGAACAAGCATTTTTAAGTGAGTGAAGAGTCCCCTTAATGGTGTTGAGCAATTTCAATGAAATTGATTTACATTACTCAGGTGCATTACAGCATGTTTTCCATAGATTATTGAGTACGTAGAATTTATCGTTTATTTACAGAGACACTCAAAGGAATCCGGTTACTGGACTGTCTGTGAGCATAATTGTTAGATATGGGTTTTCAGCTGTGATATGCATCTTAGAACTTAACTAATTTTTAGTGTATTATGAGGGGTGTAAATCACATATTTATAGGACTGCACGAAAGACGTCACACACATTACCGGCAATGGACAGCAATCGCTAAAAATTAATTTTTACCGAGGTTTTTTTTTTTTTTTTTTTTTTAAATATATAATATATATCTCGAAGAACAAAAATCAAATTTCTTAACAATATTCCGATAGTGTTGGGAAATGTTTCATAATCTGTGCTGTGATGCATGATTTTTCGTTCTTGTTTTCTGTATAGCATATGAAAGGTCTCATAAAAGTTTTTGAGTAGAACTTTTTACATTCTTCTCTCACAAACAGTGATTTTACACCCTTAAGACCAAAGAAAAACGCCGTTGTTTAGGCTTGATGAATGCTCAGACCATTCCGCCACCACAAAATTGCATCCGGACCAGGAGTGTGTGCACTTGTGCGTAAATAGATGCAGCTGGATTTCCTGTTCTGAAATGCTAGATGTGATCTTCTGCAGATGTAAACAATGGGGAATGGACTGCAGATAAAATTACAGATGTAGAATAAAATTAATTTACTTAATCTTTTATATCGATTTACTACTTGTTTATGTCTCCGTTATTTGATATGATAGACGATTTCAATTTGTTAAGTTGATTTATGTATAAAATTATTCAAGCCGATTGTTTCCATTTTGTTTGTCAATGTTTAGATATAACTTTTCAATGATACAAACGAATTTATTTAGACTTAATTTAATCGGATTTGTTTTTATGGTTTTAAGTTTGATTTCAGCTTAATGAATCACGCTGCAGTATAAAATTAATAATATTATTCGTGAGGCACCATTTTTCTTTCTCTTTATATTCCTTAGGGGCTATACTTATATAACGTTATCAACTTTTTGATAATTTTGGACCCCCTCCCCCTTTCGATATCATACGTTATCATTCCTCGATCCCCCCCCCCCCGGTAATGATATCGTTATAGATGTCAATTTTTTTTTTTTTTTTTTTTTTTTTGGGGGGGGGGGGGGAGATTTTTTTCCTTTTTGTTTGAAGTGATATATAAATATGATTATTTTTTTTTCGCATACTTTATTTCTTCAACTGAAGTCAATAAAATTTCACTTTATATATGAAATAACTTTATATCAAATAACACTTAAAAGAAATAGTTACTATTTAAAAGAATTTAATAATATATTTTTATTGTATTATGCATTCAACAGTAATAATGTCTTTTTGCACTTGCAGCTGCGCGGGGAGGGGGGGGGGGCACACAAAGCTTCTTATCAACAAAAGATATGGACATCATTGTTTCTCTTTTTTACTAGTAAACACAAGTATTATTTCAAACATACCTCGCATATGTTTTCTCGAAAAGCGTATTATATATGCGTACACATATGACAGAAGAATTGGAATGACAAACGTTGGAGTACATATTTTGGAATTAAATAATTTTATAATTATTTAATGATTTTAATAATATCTTTGCATTTTCATAAAAATATATAAGACTAAAAAACATACTATTTTGATGTAAAAGACAAAGTTACAAATAAAAAGTGGAAATTTTGGTTTGATCAAAAATGAGAACGATATCATAAGACAAACCCCCCTCCCCCTAGAGATATCTTACGATATCATGTGCCAGACCCCCCCCCCCCACCTAAAATGGTAACGTTATAGTGCACAGCCCCTTATGTAGGTAGATAAATTATGTACATTATTCAAGTTTAATTACAGTCGAGCCTCTATTTAACGAACCTCTATTTTGCGAATTTCTCTATTTTGCGAACTTTTCCTTGGAACGAAGAATATTTTGCGAATTTCTTCTTAAAATAACCTCCAAATAGCGAAGTGCATTCTCTATTTAACGAACTTTTTCTTGTGATCAAAAAATTTTTTTCTCCCCATTTCTCAAAATATTTCTGGACATTTCAAACTTATTCTTCCTTTAAACACATTTTATGATGCTCAATGGCCTTGAACTGGTTTTACCAGGCGCCTTCTTTGTCAGCAATGAGAATTTGGTAAGTACGGAGGACGAAGACGATAATCCCTTAGAGTAACTTTAAAAAATGTGGATACAGAGAGAAAAAAAGAAGAAATTAACCATGATGTGCTGATTGATGATTCTATTTCACTTAATTCTAAAATGGAGACCTCGGAAACATTATCCGAATTGGATATTTTCGACAGTGTGAAAAATAAAAACAATACAGCAATGAATTGCGATGAAGACGATGGTGATGGAAATGGTCATGATGCAGGAATTAACAAAACTTCGTATGATGAAATGCTAAAATCATTTGAAACAATCCGACGCGAATTATAGTTAGAAGAAAATACGCATGAAGGGGTTTTGGATGCATTGCAAAGATGCGAGATGTATTATGAGAGAAAGCACTTTTTTAAATAAAAAACTGAGGCAAAATTAACAGAGTTTTTCAGAAATTAAATTTAAAGACGCATATGTTAATGTATGGTTAAAATTATTTGTTATAATAATAATAAATACGATAATGTCATTAAAATTCGTTAATTTTAATGTAAAACTATTTACTTTAAACAGAAAATACAGTGTATTCCCGGACAATGTTTTGTTTTCCTTGCAGATTTCAAAGATTTAAGCACATAGAAAAAAATGAATTGATGATGGATATTGGTGGATAAAATAAATAAAACAAATCGATATAATTTACTTAAAAAATGTAATTAATTACTTTTAGTAAAAATATTTAGTATTTATGAATTTAAAATCTGTTTTATGTAGTTTAAAGTATTTTAAAAGGTGAATCTCTATTTAACGAATTTTCCATATAACGAACTTTTTTCCGGGATTTAGCGACTTCGTTAAATAGAGGTTCAACTGTATATTCGTCTTTGTGTAGTTTTATTTAATTCTGTATTCGAAGATTAAGTTAACTAATGAAATTAACTACACATTACTATTAACTATACATTTCATCTTAATATATCAATCGATTAATATAAAATAAATAAACGCATAAACATCCGCACAAATTATTAGACAGTTAATTTGAAAGTAATGCTTTATGTTTTAAATGAATTTTAAGTATTTAAAAAATAGTAATGAATAATAGAAACTGTTTAAATTAATCATACCTATATGCCAGCAATTTTGATGCAGTTAAACGGATGATTTCAATAAACGACAAAAACTTTGTGTTGATGTAATCCTTTGGCACTAAAAGCTTTTTAACGTCACATTGATGATAAACATATTTACTGAAATGCATCATCATCTGTCTATGAAAAACACTCAAAAATATTTTTGAATTTTTGCCAATATAAATCGATAAATTTTGTTTCAAATTATCTCTTAAAAATTTCTTTAAATAATTTTTTTTTGAAATTTCAAGATATTAAAACTAATTTAGTATAATATTTTTGTAATTATTAAATGTTAATTTAGTGAAATTATTAAATTTACATTCACTGTTATTACTTCTAATGTAAGATTAGGGAAAAAATTGCTCAAAGAAAGTTTCCGAGGATAAGTTTTTTTTTTTTTTTTTTAAACCAATCTTGTAGTTATTTGTGCTCTCTGTACAAATTTTTAATTTGTAGAATTTGTAAAGCTACTTTATAGGTTTAAGTAAAACGTTTTCTAAAAGTCTGAAAAACAAGATTTTTTTCTTTACAGGAATGCTTTTCTTGGCATTATTTCTTATTGCCCACATCCTACTTTTAATTACGCTTCTTTTACTATCTTAATTCAGCCCGCATGAAATAAATTTAAGTGGAATTTGGGGTAAAAAATTATTTTCCTTTATTGAGGTCAAAGTGTGCGATGTTTTCGTTCATAATAATAGTTTTTCCTCATTTGTGCCTCCTTTTGTGTAACTTTTTTTTTCTTTGCTGTATTCTTCCATATTATCTGTTTTACAATTGTTTGCCTTTTGTCTTAAAAATTCATTTAAATATATTGAAGAAAGTATGTAAGCACCCATGCAGGTTCATTCAACGTCATATTTTTGAAGATAATTAGTATCTGATTGTCTAGTATGGTGTAATGTAATTGCATCTGAGGTTTTTTCCTTTTCTAAAAAATTATAACGAAGACCGTAACATTGTTTAAAGTGCGAGATTTTACTTCTTCGAGATCATGCAACAGAGAGTTCAATGAACAGACGTTTTAGACGGACTGCACTGTCAATTGCAGTCACTCCCATACATCCATAGTTTCAAAAATAATTTTTTTAAACTGTTTCTGAATTCTTAATAGAGCAAAAAAGAAAAAAACCTTTTGATTAATATAAGGGTTTGTGTGTGTATGAGGAGTGTTTCGGCTTTTTAATTATTTCATTGTTTAATATTTTATGCTCTGACTGTACTTTAAGATAACACAAAAAAAAAGTTATAAAATTCATTTGACAGGGCAAACAATTAGTTCAAAACGTAGTAGTTAGGAAACGTATACAGCTGAAAATTTCCCTTCAGCAATTTCCGTCAGTAAGCGAAAATGTACTCGAAATCTTTTGTGCATCTCTGCATATAATCTATAGAATTTATACACACTAAATAATAATAAAAAATTAGTTAAAGTTAAAAAGCGTACTTACAGCCTAAAATGCACTTCCTGCAATTATTGTTCATAGACTATGACCGAATTCTTTTGACTGATCCTGTGAGTGAACGATAAATGTTATGCATATCGTATTCTATACTAAATATTTTGTAGTGAACCTCAGTGATGTATATCAATTTCAATATCTTTAAAATAGTGTAGCATAATTAAAATACCCTAGATGCGATTTTTCCACATATACCATGATGTAACCTTTTTTTTTTCTTTTTTTTTTTTCTTTTTTTTTTCTTTTTTTTTTTTTTAATATTATTAACCTTGTAAACGAACTATAAATATTATATATATATATATATACTGATTTATTATTATTACATAAAAATTTATAATGTTTGAATCTTGTCTTAAAACTTAATTCATAATTTATATATTTAAAATAGATGATAATTTGTAATATTTTATAATGGTTATATATAGTATATGTGGTCTAAATTCTAATAGAAATATTTCTATGTGACACAGATTTTCTTAGAAAATAATATCATGCCTGGCAGTTTATTTTTTCTTAAAAGAAGAATTAATCCTAGGCGATCAATAATTTTTAGGAAGGAATTTAATTTGACATTATTAAAAGGTTGTCATCGAGGAGAAAGTAATTATAACTCAAGTTAGGAGACGTACGCAGTAGTTTCTTTTGGGAGCTAGAAGTGTGTGTATGGGGGTGGGGGAGCATTCAAATTACCGACCTTCAGCCGCGAAAAAAAGTTAAATCTGGCAAAAAGATTGTTTTTTTTTTTTTTTTTCAAAAGTATTTCCTAATTTTATCAAAATTTTTATCAAATTTTATCAAATTATTATTTTTTTATCTAATTTTATCAAGTCCATGGGCATAACAGAGAAAGAGGAGGGGTGGGGTGTTCTCATTCGTCCGTAATTAGTGGTAAAGATTTTATATCAAAGAAAGAAATTGTAGCTAAAACGTAAAACTTCCTCATCACAAAAAAGTAATAATATTTAATAATAATAATAATAATAAAATAAATCTTGGCTGAGTGTTTTATTTTTTGTAACACTTTTACCGTTTAATATCATTAGCTTAGAAAACTGAAAGTCGTAGACGACCGAAAACATCCACTGGCTGTGGCAGTGGTAAGCTGTGTTAGAGCGTGATAAGTTTCAAGCTAAAATAAAACTTCGATTTATTTGAAATGAATTTGGTTTAATGAAATAAAAGGCAATACTTTAAACAAAATTATCATACAATGAAATTGCGACCGGGCAATACTCAATTCAATCACAAACAGCTTTTTTTTATATTTACATTCTCTTACTGCTCTTTATTTTTTTTCCTATTTTTTTTCAAAGATTAGAAAGGTTCATCCCCTGTACACCCTGCACACGCCTATGTTTCTGTATAAAAACGACCATGAGTTTGCATCAGAAAGATTCGTGTTGTTGAACATGTTTTTTTTTTTTTGTTGTTGTTGTTACAAACACCATTAAATAAATACATTTCCATTTATTTCATTTTATAAAAGTTTTTTTATTGTTGTTGTTGTTGTTTTAAATATTTTATTGGCATACTTACCACGCATTTCGGGTAAAATTTCCCGAGAACTTCAAATCCACAATTTTTTTTTACTCTATTTTCAATAGTTTAAAATAATAATAAATATATATTGCACTTTAAAAATAGCAATCTTCTAAGTAATCTTCAACTACCCAGAAATGAACAGTTAAGTTGTCGTCAATAGTTTGTAGGTTTACTGTAACATATCCCTGTCTACCGCTGAATTTTCGCCAAGAACCCTTGGGAGAATAGATAAATCTTTATGTAATATGAATATATATCTATCATAACAGTGGTACACTTTAACTAGGGACGGTATATCATTGAATAAGTCTTTGTTCCGAAATCCATCTCTAATCTTAAATTGCAAATTAAATTAAAGCAAGAGGTATGTTTGAAGTAGAATGTATATATTTAACAAAATCTTTGACAATTGAAGCAGCATTATACAATCAATACACAACATTACAAAGTTCTGCAATTTACTCAACATGCATTAAAAGCATATACAGAAACTGATAACAACAATATCAATGTAGAAAAATGAAAATAATAAAAATATATTATAATAATGGTAGTGTTCGAGAGTAACTGTACATTTTGTGCAATTAAGAATGAAAATGACTTCGTGAATGCTTCAGAAAGTAGCCAATTTGGATTAGAGAAAAAAAAAATATTATTCTGAATTTATTTGGTGAGATATCGCACAATATTTGGCCGAAGCAGTCAGCCAATTTCTTAGCGTTCAGTATTCGGCCAACCGAATTTTCGGCAAAAAGATCGAAAACCGAATAGTAGCCGAATATTCGTCACATCCCTAATTTTAACTTACATCAGTTTCATGTAATCTCTCAGTCATTTTTGTATTATTATTTTTTTTCTTTTTAAGTTATCAACATCAACCATACCATTTTCCCTAATTGATTTGCAAAATTATTGATATAATTTTGCATATGAATTTTCATTTTTAATGACAGAATTAGTCATTAATTACCTCACAGATTACATTTTTCAAGTTAGTGTTTTCATGAAGATGAGAAAAATATCAGATTGTTGTATATTATAAAAAAAATTAAATATAATATTTAAAAAATGAAATTTCAAATTTTCTATTTTTTTCCTAGTGAAACAAGCAACTCTAACCCCCCCTCCTCATTCCACACCACACAAAAAAATCCCCGTCGGCTCCAAGCATTCCCATCTGTACACGGTTCGTACGGATACCGTTATTTCTCCAGGAAAACTACCAGTATCTTTTTATTGAAAAAGAAATCTAGGTTAAACGCGCAAAATCAGTGTTGCCAGATAGTCAAAAGTGAATTTCCCCAAAATTTCTGAAAATTTCCCCAAATCAGTGTTTTTTTCCGCAAAAGTCCCCAACTCAATTTTTACTTAAAAAGGGAATTTTTAAATTTTCAATTTACCCCTATAAAAAAATATTTAAGTAATTTAAGCTCAAAAATTTTCCCCAAATCAAGCCTTTTTTTTTTTTTGAAAAAATTCCCCATTTACAAAAAACAAATTTTTAAACTGGACTGAATGCATATTTTGTAGCTACATTAAAAGAATGAGAGATATATTTTGCAGTGACAAGTTATTTTACGTTTGTTTTTAAAAGTATTGTCTAACAATGTTGGACTATTGTTACATTAGCTCAATAGCTTTAGACAATCTCTTATCAGTAGGGATTTGAATGAATCCGAGATGATACGCTGCTTTAATCTTTTTGTCAAGTACATAATCATAATGCAAAGTAATTTCGCTGTATCAATCGATGTGCTTTTGCATATCATAAAAGAGAAAAATATCTGCTTTCCACGTATTTAAATTAAATTTTTTAAAAAGTACAGCGAAGGAATTTTTCGTTAAAGTCCTGCATATTTAGTCACGCGCAGGTTTAAGCTGCTTAAGACTTTAGAGTCTCATGCATCTGTAATATATGTAAACTGTAATGCAGTAAACAACGAACACGACCACATCCAACAGAATAATTATGGATATTTCCGATTTCTGCATCGTATTTTCGTTTTTCAAATCAAAATTGAGTTCGGGACAGATCCAGTTTTTCTACAGGACTAAAAGAAATCTTTACGGAAAATAATTTAAAAAAAAAAACTCACGTTTTTCCCCAAAATTTTTGTAGTCCCCAAAAATTTCCCCACGAACTACTTGCCCCCAAAAAATTCCCCTAGAGGTTCAAAATCCCCAATCTGGCAACACTGCGCAAAATATCGCCTTCTTTTAAGAAGAGATTTTCTATAAGATAATACTGGTGCCAAAAAATTTTCTGGTCTGCAAAATTCAAGGAGGCGTACAAACCATGCTGTAGTTTCAGCATGCTGTAATTATATAGACGAGAATATTTAATATCATTAAAATGCATTATTAATACATTGTAACGCTACGCTACTTTTAATTTTGAGTTATACTGCTGTTTTGGTCTTAGATTATTATTATTATTATTTGGCGACATGTATAAATGCTTCACAGTATAATAAAGCACACATATATCACCCTATTTTCTTAGTCTGTATCTTCAATTTCCTGTCATCATGCTGACAACCTGACCGCTATATAAAAACAGAACTATGTCATTTTTCTATTTACCAAATCTTTCCCCCATTTCCTACGTAATGACTTACTTAGCTTTCTTTCAGTGGGAGGGATCCCCTTCAACGTGTCGTTATAACTTGACAGATATCCATTTCAACAGAAAATGGAATCATCCCGTGACCTTCTTGTAAACTAAGCAGTTATTTCTTTCTTTTCTGTCATATCTGAAATTAAAACAGATTTATTCTATTACCTGATTAATAACTTGTTCTGGTGTTCTTCTTTATTAGATAGACACTAGAAATCTAATGTGCCCATTATCATTTTTTTTTAAACACTTTCCAACAAAGTTGAAAAGTGTTTTTGCATTCGGTTTGTCTGTCCGTCTGTCCAAGCTCTAACTCTCGTAAATATACTCGGATTTTCATGCAATTGATAAAGGTTATTTAGGGTCACCAAAGCATGTTTGGTATTGTGTATGAAGTATGTAGGATTAATAGTTCATTTGCAGGGGGACTCAAAAGTATTCCTTTACATTATGGTATATGGTAACGTAAACCTGGGAATCGTACTGGTTTTGACCACACCACACACCAATCAAAAGCTATTAAACCAATTAAGTTTAAGTTTCCTCCCAATTTCACACCTTCCACCCCACTGAAAAATTTTGCAAGTGCTGATCAAACACCCAGAAAAAGACAGATCTAGGTAGATTTGAGGTTATGAAAATGTAAGTCTCTAAATAATATGATTTTCCAGGCTTCTTCTGAGCTCCCATGAATTTGTCTCTATCACCGAACGGATAAATAAAATAGTTTGATCTACAAAGGGGTCCCGAGTCGTTATTTCCACCGTCCAAGTTATGTTTTACTAGATCTACCTACATCAGTCACTATGAATATCACAGAATGCATCCCTGTAAACCATTTTTTGGACATATATATACACAAGATTAGCATAAATGATTCATCGGGTTTCAAAAAACCGTTTATTTAGAAGTACACGATGTACAAAGACGGGTGGTACATGAAAAGATACATATACTCACCAAAGCTTTTGTACATACTACAAATATTCAATGTGTGGCCTTTAGGCACCCGAAACACATCCCAACGGTAATCCATTTCCGTCCATACGTTCAATAGCATGTTTATGTCAATGTCCGTCACAGCAGCAGTGATGCATTCCTGCACGCGAGTCACGAGGGGGGGGGGGGGTCTTTTAAATTTGGTGAGTCTTGTATCACCCGTTTTTGTAGTAGGTCGTATACCTCTCATTTTGCTAATAGTGAATCATTTAGGCTGACCCTCTATAATAGAATCTGATGAAGGAAAAGGTAGCTAAAACATTTATAATCAGAGGCGAAGAATTTTCAAAAGATCATACTCGACAAGATTTTTAACACTTTCCAACGAAGTTGAAAAGTGTTTATGCATTCGGTTTGTCTGGCCGTCTGTACACGTTCTAACTCCCGTAAATATACTCGGATTTTCATGCACTTGATAATCCGTATTTAGGGTCACCTAACCATGTTTGGTATTGCATATGAAGTATGTGGGATTAATAGTTCATTTACAGGGCTACCCATTGCATTATGGTAGGGGAGAAAATCGTTTGCAGAGTATTTTAATGACATTACGCTGTTTCAAATGAATTGAAAGTGATATAAATCACTGAATTTCACTACAAGATGATTACGGCAGAATAGAGTATTCATTTGTCGTTCATTTACGGAGACATAAAAGAGATAGGTTGCAATACTGTCTTTGAGTAATAATTGCTGAAATTCGTTTTCAATTTCGGCTTGCGCTTTTAAATTTAACTGTTTTAATCATATAAAGTGCTGCTCAAAGTATTCGGACAATTTTCCGATTGTAGTTCGTAACAACTGAAATAGGGTTTTCAAATGTGTTATGAATTTCCATAGGGTTGAATTAGACATACTATTTTAACTTACTAAACTATGAAGTTTTTTTGCGTTATTCTGAATGTGTTGGGAAGTGTTTCATAATTTATGCTTGTCGCATGATTTTTCTTTCTTGTTTTTAAGTTTCATTGCCTCTTTTTTCCTTAAATATGATTCCTGTTATTGTTAAAATATTTTCACTGAAAATGGAGTTTCTAATGGCTGCGATATCTTAAATTTTGTCGTGTAACGCTGTAACCATGTTTTCACTGATTAATTGTATTCAGCAAAAGTGATATTATAAAAAGAGAAAAAATAAAAGTGAAATTATATGTGTTGAAAATTACTTTTATACGGTAATGTAATAGTCTCAATAATTATGTATTATTTACATAATTATATATAATTACGTATAATTATATTCTAATCTCGATTTAACGATTAGAAAGGATCCGTTTAAAATCACCGTTAAATTGAAGGTATCGTGACATCGGGGAACACATTACATCAAATAATACTGCATAGAAATTGGTTATTAAAATTTCCAAAATTTACCTAGTAATAGTATTTAATTATATTTCCTATTTAGAGCTATAAATATACACTTTAAAAAATAAAAGTGATTGATAATAGTTTTGCGTTTTTCTAAAATGTAGCAGGTTTTCAATTGTTTCAAATGTTGTTTCGCAAAAAATGCTCATCGGTACCAAATCTCATTAAGTATTCTTCCTCCGCATTTAATCCAGAATTTGCTTCAATCAAAGTAACCTTCGAGATTTTAACATTTTCTGTGTCAGAATTAAAATCCTAAATCAGACATTTAATTTCAAAATTCTTGAATAATCTGTAGTTCATAAACGATAAACGTGAGATCCATAATTCACTTTCACATAACCTACAAAATAGAAAATTCTGGCTAGAAAATGCATACCAAACTGATGATTCAAATTACTCTAAATCAAACTCTTAATATTCGCACATCGGATAATAGTAGTGTAGCAGTCAGCGCGCCTGTCTGCTGCGCTTACAGGTCGCGAGTTCGACTCCCGGCTGGGCAAGATTCACCCAAACTCTCATTCTTTCAGGGTCGATAAAATGAGTACCATGCTTGCTTTAGAACTAAACACCGTTGGTCTCGCGTTAGGACGACCACCTGGCCGGGACGTACCTCAGAGCCCATAGCGTCAAGTAAACAGGGATAGGCCTTCATATATATATATGAAGGTCTATCCCTGTTTACTATATATATATATATATATATATATCAGTGGCGTGGCGTGAAAATTTTCGGTGGTCATCGCAATTATTTAAGTTTGTGGTGAAAAATTATTAACTCTAAAATTCAATGGTTGAATGTTCAAAAAAGAAACTTTAAATCTTACCTTCACTTATACATGAACTCCAAATGTTCTGCTAAAACTGGATCGTAGAGTTTTAAAAGCTTATTAAGAGTTTTAAAATATTGGTTGGTCATCGCCGCATCCAGCGATGACCGGACGCCACGCCACTGATATATATATATATATATATATATATAATAAATTTGAAATCACAAATATATGAAGAAATTGATAAAGTTCTAAAGATGATTAAGAAATGAACATATGAAACCAGTATGTAAAATAAGAAACTATGAATGACTCACAGAATCATCAGAGGAGCTTGTAAGTTCATTCATAGAAGATACGTTATTTCATCCAATTTTGTCGGCATTAAGCCTAAAATGACAAAATTTAGCTCCTTATAACGCAAACATTACAGAAAATAGATAATAAAAAGCTAAGAGATCCAAAGAAAGATACACCTCATACAGGATAATAAAAATTATTTGAGCACATTCTAGCTTGGTAATTATTATAGCTTGGTTTCAGCTGTTCAATTTCACTTTGTTCATTTTAATTATATACCGTATTCCCCGCATTAGCCGGCATGCCGGAAAAAAACGAGGTACTCCAACATACCGGAAAAACTCGTATTTACCGGCATGCCGGGAAATATGAGTTTTCGGTACTGGAGGACGAGCGGGTTATTTATTTTGTTTTCTCTAACAACATTTTTCCTTTTAAGGAAAAAACATCAATACTTATTTTTCCCTCTGTCTCTCTCTCTATATATATATTCCTTTATATTTAAGTGATTATTAGATTCTATTTATCTTACTAGCTGAGCCGCCCGGCGTTGCCCGGCCCGTAATAATATTCTAAAATTAACCTGAAATTAGTAATGCAAAATATCATAAAAAGACTCAATCTCGAACCGAACGAAGCTCGAACCGGATCCCCACTGCTTACAGTATCGTGCAAAATTTTGCAAAAAAAAAAAAAAAAAAAGAAAAAAAAAGAAAAAAAATAACATAATCTCGAATTTTTTAGTTCCACATTCCATCACCAGGAGGCGAACTATATTCTTAACAAAATTGTTTTTGAACGAAACTGCGTTAAACAACCTAATTGTAAATGTACTATTCAAGGGGGTGGTGGAGTTAAGCAAGAATTTAAAATATGTGTTGAAATTACTATTCGAAAATAGTGGTAAGTATACTTTTGAAATTTTATATTAAGTAGGTAATATTTATTCCAGGGCCTGCCAAAAATCCCCATCTAAAACGGTAGAAAACGGTACAGTTTTAAGTATTTCATCGCTCCCCCTAAAAAGAAAATTGTCCGCAAATATTTAAGATATTTGTT
Source organism: Maratus speciosus (assembly GCA_963932465.1). NCBI lineage: Eukaryota > Metazoa > Arthropoda > Arachnida > Araneae > Salticidae > Maratus > Maratus speciosus. The sequence goes on from OZ010793.1 coordinate 338,482,781, forward strand.
GAAATTACTATCATCGCTTTTTCCGGCATGCCGGGAAAGACCAGGGACTAATATTCAAAAATCTGGTCTCCCTCGAATTTTGCGGCATGCCGGTTAATGCGGGGGAATACGGTATATATATATATATATATATATATATATATATATATAGCCATAATATTATTACAAATCATCATTATTTCCAATTACAATAATTAATTCAATAAATCAATAAAATTAGCAGCAAATTATAACTGTAACATTATACAAAATACAGATGGAACCCTATACAAGTAATACTAATTAAGCAAAATCCACCAATTGACTAGCACATTGCATACGATTAATCCATTGATTTATTGGTACAGTTAATATCGAATTCTTACGGTTGCAAAATAACACAGTGTGCAGAAAAAATACGCAACTTCTAATAAAAATAATTAACATATCGTCTGTATTATAAAAATTATTACATGCATTAATAGGATCCTGTAATAAATTATTACTAAAAGTATATAGAATTAAATTATTTAAAACTAAACGTGTAATAACTTAGAGAAATATTAAAATATAAATAAATTATATGGCAACAAGATTATTTAGAACTAAATAAATAATTATTTAATGCTGCCATCTAGCTGAACTTATTAAAAGAACACATACACCTTAAAATAAAATATTTTATAGTGCTGCCATCTGTTGTAAATAATGTAAATACCTTATATAACTGTTGAACAATTGCATCGAATCTTAAAACGCAAAAAGAACGTACTAAAAAAGCACATCTAAATATCGATAATAATCACTTATCATCTATATTAGAATGTTTATAATTATTTTTAATTATTTTATTAAATAGTAAGTAAATTAATAATAATATCAATTAAGTTACAATTATGATATAAAAGTATGTTTTATTATGCACATATTAAATTTAATGCTTTAAATTTTAAATATATTTTACAAAATAGGGTGGGGGGTATATAAAAACATATTACAACATTTCTTCATACTGTTAATTACAATTAAACTATAATAACGTCCACCATTATAGATTGACATTGAAGTAAATCAATAAAAGCAACTTAATTTTATATCAATATAATATAAATATCTCAGTAAAGTGTCAAGGACTACAAATCTCATGAGGACCATCATAAACATACAAACCAACGAATTAACAAACCATACCCCCCCTTTTTAATAATACATACCATTCCCCTTTATATATTATATATATATATATATATATATATCATCATCATCATCAACCGTTTTCAATCCACTGCTGGATGTAGGTCTCCCCCAGATTTTTCCAATGTTTCCTGTCTAGTGCTTTAGTCATCCAATTTACACCGGCTACTTTTCTGATTTCATCACTCCATCTTACTTGAGGTCGTCTTCTTGGCCGTTTTACATCTCTGGGATACCACTGTAAGGTGTTTGTGCTCCATCTATTGTCTTGTCTTCTTGCGATGTGCCCAGCCCATTTCCATTTTAGCCGTTTAATTCTTTCAATGATGTCAAAAACTTTCGTCTGACTTCTTATCCAGGTTATTCTTTTTCTGTCTCTTCTAGTTATACCTAGCATACATCTTTCCATACTTCTCTGTGTTGTTTGTAATCTTTGTACCATCCGTTTTGTTAGCGTCCATGTTTCTGCTCCATAAGTTAGGACAGGCAAAACACTTTGGTTAAATACCTTTCTTTTCAAACACAGGGGCATGCTACTCTTCAGAATAATATTGTTCTTCCCAAAAGCACTCCATCCATTTCTTATTCTTCTATTGATTTCATTCATGATACTATTATCAGATGATATTTCTTGCCCAAGGTTTACATAACTTTGCACTTCTTTAATTTCAGTGTTCTTGTAGACGATTTTCTTTTTTGATGCAAATGAATTGAACATCACCTTAGTCTTTTCCAAGTTTATTTTTAATCCCACATTAATGCTAGCTTCTGCCAAATCTTTTAACATATTTTCCAATTCTTCAGGACTGTTACTGAAAATTAAAATGTCGTCAGCGAATCGGAGATGACTTAAATATTCCCCATTTATTCTAATCCCTTTGTTTTCCCAATCCAGCTTCTTGAAAATTTTTTTCTAAGACAGCAGTAAAAAGCTTAGGCGAAATGGTGTCTCCTTGTCTTACCCCTCTTCCAAGCTTGATCTTTGCTTTTCCTTTGTCCAAGCGTATGGTTGCTGTTGCTTTCTTGTAAATCTTCTTTATAATATTGATGTACGGTTTGTCTATACCAATGTCCTCCAGAGATTCTACTACTGCTGATGTGTAGACCGAATCAAATGCTTTTTCATAATCAATAAAGGCAAGGCAAAGAGGTAAATTATATTCCTTATGTTTTTCTATGAGTTCCCTTACCGTTTGGATATGATCCATTGTGCTGAATCCACTTCGGAATCCTGCTTGTTCTCTAGGTTGAGCTGAGTCCAGAGCTGATTCAAGTCTTGTCGTTAAAACTTTGGTGAAAATTTTATAAATCACTGACAGTAAGCTGATTGGACGGTAGTTTTTAATGTTTTCCTTCTCTCCTTTCTTGTAAAGTAGCACCATCACAGCATTATTCCAATCTTCTGGTACATCTGACTTCTGAAGACATTTGGAAAACAGTAAGGATAGCATTTTTGCAAATTCTTCTCCTGTTTCTTTGATAAGGTCGATTGTAATTCCATCTTCTCCGGGGCATTTACCTTTTTTCATAAATTTAATGGCTTGTAAAACTTCGTCTGTGATCACTGGGATTATGGCATCGGTTTCTGTTAAGTTTTCTCGTGGATCACATAAGTTGATTTCCCTCTGATCTTCACATTTATATAAATCGTTATAGAATTTTTCGACAATGTGTACTATTTCTTTATTGATTTTGGTGATTGTTCCATCTGCCCTCTTTAGTGCAAAAATACCTTTTCTTCCAACACAAAGTTTTCGCCTAGCTGATTTTAAACTTTTGTTATCTTCTAGAATTTTCTTGACAAGATCAGAGTTAAATTTTCTGATATCTTCTGTAACACATTTTCTTACCGTTTTACATAATTCAGCATATTCAACTCTTGATTTAGGATCGTTTTTCTTCATTTTAAATTCTCTGCGTTTCTTCATCAATCTTCTTGTTTCTTCTGTTATTTTCTTTGTCTGCTTTACTTGTGCATCACCGGCTATCTTCTTTGCAATATCTTGTAGAGTACTGGTTAGTTTCTTGTTCACTACTGTAACATCTTGCTCTTCTTCTAAAGCTGATTGAAGTACTTGGAAACGGTTTTTAAGTTCCAAATGGAATTCTTCTTTATGTTTCTGGAGATTTATTATATCGATTGATTTCTTTGAGTGTTGCAAAAGCTTCATTCTTTCCACTTTAGTATTTAACAGCAGTTTGCATCTAACCAACCTGTGATCACTTCCTGTATTGAAGTTATTGAGAACGCTGCAATCCTGAATAAGATGCTTTTTGTTTGTTAAGATGTAGTCGATTTCACTTGTTGAGCCATTTGCACAACGCCATGTCCATTTTCTTTGTGGCTTTTTCTTGAAAAATGAATTCATGATATACAACTGTTCACATTCTGCAAACTCAATCAATCTGTTTCCTCTTTCATTTCGCACCCCATATCCATGATTTCCTACTGATAACTCACCATTCTCTTTTTCCCCAATTCTAGCATTCCAGTCTCCCATTATTAATTTTATGTAGCATTTTCCCTTTTGATGCATTGAAGCTACTTCTTCATAGAAATCCTCAACTTCTTCATCAGTATAGCTTACTGTTGGTGCATAAACTTGGGTAATTTGCAGCTTGTATCTTCTGGACACTTGTATTATTAACCTTGCAACTCTATCTGATGCACTATCATATTCTACGATGTGATTCTTCCACCTTTTATGAATCAGAAATCCTACACCGCTTGTTCTTCCATCTTCTGTGCCTCTATAGTATAATACATGTCCTCTGGCAAGATCTATCTTCTCTTCTCCTTTTCTTCTTACTTCACATAATCCTAGGATGTCCCAGTTGATTCTTTCTAATTCTTCTTCAAGTTCCTGAAAACGATTTTCCGAAGATAGGGATCGTCCATTATACGTAGCCAAGGTCATCAACTTATGGCAGCCTAGCCGAGCCCGGTTATTCTTAGCACCCTCTGTCTTCATGTCTTTCTGATCGCTGCCATAACCAGGAACATTCAGACCGCCGGGAATTAAGGGCCGTGATTTATTTTGTGAATTCATGGTAAAATAAGGGGGGTAGGTGGCCAAATTCCTCCACGCTGGCCAAGCGGGTTGGAGGAAGCCCATCCGCGTTCGTTCCCCATGCACTAGGCAAGGGTACTAACAGGCTGTACCGGTGGAAGGTGCGGATTGGACATTAAGTCTCCGCTCCCAGTCGATTCCTTTAAGTCCTCCTCGAAGGCAATTAAAGGGTCTTCTCCTGGTTAATAAGCAGAGGCTATTAAACAGCCCATATATATATATATATATATATATATATATATAACCATTAATTAAAAGATTGCTAAAACATTTAGCAGCCTAGGTATATATAGATATATATAAGATACCAATATTAAGGACAAAATATTTCAAAATGAATTTTCATTCAAAATGAAAAGATATCATATATATAGACTTATTTGATGAACGATTGAATAGACTTATTTGATGAACGATTGAATAGACTTATTTGATGAAATACAAGATGTCAGAAGATGATAAGATTTGCATATGATTGCATAATTATTAGGGCATTTGTCAATAAATGCGATTACATAGTCTTTTTGAATATTTTTAACCTTAGTCCAGTCAAATTGTCAAAAATAGATGCAAAAATTCTGCTAGAAGATTTTATGTTTTTAAACTGTTTATGGGGATGCTAATAACAGGAATTAATTGTTTCCCAACAAAATATCTCGAGGCTAAACTTTGTGGAGCCAAAAAACCACGAAATTTTCGGACTTTTTTCAGTTTTTTGCCTATAACTCGAAAATTATAAACTTTTTGTGTACCATACTCAATTACAAAAAGAAAGAACATTAAATTCTCTACAAATTTCATTCTAAAAGTCTTTTTCTAAATCCATTATTAAGCGCGCTGCAGCTTCCTGAAAATGATACTTTTTTTTCTAACTTTGTGAAAAAATCGCAAATACCAACATTTGACACCATTTTTATTTCTTTTATCCTCTTTAATGTAACTTTTTATATTACAGGTACTTGCATGATAGTAATAATGATTAATTACAATGGTAAAACCGTAAAAAATTGACAACATTGCAATTTTTTTTTGTATTTACAACTTAAGGTGAGAACAATAATAGTAGGTATTATGAATGTAGGTAGCATGGATGTAAGTAAAAAAAAAAAACACTTACAGTAACATCTTTAATGGATTTAGTAACGTCTGGAGCGCTTGCGGGTTGATGAGTTTGGTTCGTCAACCTCAGCTTGAGAAGCAAAGGAGCAGGCTGCATGATCTTCAACAGCTTTGAACTGCTTTGAGCTTGTTGCGACATCATCATCCTGGCTGCGAAAGTCATCGACGTTGCTGGTTTGGTCGATGGTTTCCCAGGTATCAGCTTCATAATCCTCTTCTTCTGCATAAATAATATCATCCACATTTTCACAATTGACCCCGTTACAGTTTTTGCAAATTGCCGAGCATTTGAGTCCTGATTTTTGGCAAGAGCATGCCTTGGTGCACCCTTTTTTACAGCTACATGAGACAACATGCAGCAAGGATTCAGGTGCTGGGTTTTGGTATATTTGAACTGGCTGAAAAAGACCGTCAGACCTGCGAACCCACCCCCATTCTTCAGGGGGCATGTTGTTTCCTAGCCAAGCTTGTACCTGATGATAACATCTTAGGAAATGATGCTGCGCAGCCTCTTGCGTCGGTGGCAGCCTTGCAAGATGAACTTTGCTTTTTGTGGCTGATTTAGCAAATAACTGGAACCTCAAACTGTTCAATGTCTGCGTGGTATCTACGCATCCACTGTATAGTGCAATAAGGAATTTTTCTCCAGCCTTGATGATTTCTTGACGGGTAGACTCTGGTTTATTAAAAACACATGATACTTCCTCAAGCTGCTTATGTTTTTTTAAAGTGTTACAAAACTTTGACTTTCCTTGCCCAAAAAGAGCAGATGTTGTATCGCATCCACTGATTGCATGAGTGAAAAGAACATTGTTGCGATTGTATTTGTAAGAATTGGTTGAAAACCACTTTGTTTCGATGCTTCCTCTTCCTGGTTTTTGGAAAAACAGATTTTTGTGTTGATATCCCAAGCTTGTCATGATCGCGAGAATATCAATATCCTCTCCAACAATTACGATACTTTCAAAGGCTTTGGCTCTTGAAATGGCTAAGGTAACAATCACGATATCAGCGTCTTCTTCTGCCTGGTCAACTTGAATTCTGTTATTTTGAAGCTCTGTTTTAAGCAGTGAAATGAAGCGGTTCTTGTTTCTGTCATTGGCTAGAAATTTGTCTTGAGGCACTGTGCTTAACATTTCTGCTGCAACTATGACTTCAGTAGAAGTGTGCATTCTAGATCGACGTGCTCTTTCTGCACTTTTCGTTCCATTCTGTTCTCCCTCAGATGGATATCCATCGAACACAACTGCGACCTGTGATCCAAAATTTTTCTGAATGTAAGAAATATAACTTTTAACAATAAATTTGAAGGAAACATTTCGAGGCCAAGTTACTTTGTGAAGAAGGTGCCCTCCGTCAACAACAAAAAACTTATCTTTTCCAATAAGATCCAGATTGTCTAATGGAATAAAAGCACTGTAAAACGAAGATTTTGTGCCCTTTCTCATCCCTTCGTCGGAGAATAAAGACATCGGATAGGGAGCAAGTTCATAAGTTAGTAGATTCTGCACGTCTTCATCGTTAACGAATTTCTTTAAAAAGTGGTTATTATTAATTAATCGATCTAATCATTATTCTCTAACTGCATTTGTATTGCATTATTCTGTTAACATTTTAAAACTAATTTTGCAGTCTTATCCAATTATGAATGAAAAAGTAATTGAATTGTAAGAATAAAGATAAATCAGACCATCCTGCAATTTAATAATTAGGAAAATTTTAGCAATGGACACCCTACAAAAATAAATATTTGTATTTAACCTTGTAGTCATCGCGCCCGATACAATCACGGACAAATTGCCCGTGAATGTATCAGGCTCAACGTTTAATGGTTAAGCATAAAAGGTGATAATAAATCAAACAAAATATCTAAACTTATGATACAGTTAGACTAAATAAAAAATTTTATAATGTAGATATTTATCTATAATAAGGTAGAGTTCACTTGAACTATTTCAACAGCAAATGCGCACTTAATATTACACAACTCACCCAAGATTTTTGTATTACTGATCTAAAACAAGCCGTTTTTACATTTGATGCGCATATCCATAACTTATTTTTGGCAAAAGGTGAAATTTTAAAGTAAACTGAAAAAGAATATTTTTTAAACTATCAAAAGTGGGATGGGGTAGAAAAATGGAAGAAAACGTTGTGCGGACACATTTAAACGTACACCTAATACCTAAAAAGCGCTATAGACCTAAAAAATACTAAAAACGTATAACGTACGAGAAAAACGTACTATCTGGCAACCCTACCTTCTGCCTAACCTTCTTGAAAATTTGCCTTCTTACTTATTCATCAATAGGTGCATTTCATTTCCACAGTTAGTGATGAAAAGAAATTTCTTTTAGGGATGGGAGGCGAAAAATAGGTCACTTTCTATGAAGTTGAAAAAAATGTGCTATTTTCAAAAAGTTGTAGCGCGCTTAATAATGGGTTTAGAAAAACGTGTTTAGTATGAAATTTGTAGAGAATTTAATTTTCTTTCTTTTTGTAATTAAGTATGGTACACAAAAATTTTATAATTTTCGAGTTATAGGCAAAAAACTGAAAAAAGTCCGAAAATTTCGTGGTTTTTTGGCTCCACAAAGTTTAGCCTCGAGATATTTTGTTGGGAAACAATTAATTCCTGTTATTAGCATCCCCATAAACACTTTAAAAACATAAAATCTTCTAGCAGAATTTTTGCATCTATCGGCCCAATTTTCTGACAATTTGACTGGACTACCTGTTGGAAAATGTGTTTGGTATTGACTTTAACAAGATTTGATACATTTGCCTGAAGAGCATCAGTTAACTTTTCTATAGTAAGTATTTTCCATTGATTAAAATATGCAATAGGTTTATTGTAATAAATAGAAATTTTATATATAAATAAGTCAATATCATATGTAAATTGCTTTAGAATTGAATTTAAATTAAGTTTGGATGGAAGTCTATATTTAGTACTATATCCCATTAATTTTCTTAATGTAAAATTATTTATAATATTAAGATTTTATGAGCATATATATATATATATATATATATATATATATAACCATTAATTAAACATAACCTACCACCATCAAATATTATGAATTAAAGCTGTAAGTATTAAAAAAAAAAAAAAAAAAAAAAAAATTATAAGAATTATTATGGAAGAAAAAGAAAAAAGTGGACACCGACAAAAAATGGAAAAGCTTATATATTGAATTACGTTGTCAAGGGCACAGAATTCAATGATATAAGCAAAATAGTTGTTTTCTGTGAGAAAAATAAGCTAAAGCTGAAAATTATTTTCCCCTGTGCCCAAACAACCATTAAAATCAAGTGAATTGATTAAAAATGAAAACAGAATAGAAACAAATAATATGAAATGGAAGAATCAATAAAACCTATTTAAATATTTATAGGATATAAAATATAAATAATAAACACCATACCGATTAATATTTCAGTATTTTACAAATATCCACGCGCACATGGCTACCAGAATATCATAAAGATTAAGGTGAATAAAACAGTTAAGAAATCACAGTAATTGATACCAAATGATGCAGTTAATACATTTTGAAATAAATTTTGAAATACCTTGTTAAATACATTTAATATAATATAAAATAAATAGATAGTAATTACATTATTTAAAATGCACTATTAAATTAATTAATAACTGTTTCACAATATCGTCAAAATTTAGCTAAAAATACCCCCTGGTGTAGTAAATTATAACTGAAATGGAGCTAGAAAAATTAAAATTTAGAGCTATCTTCAAAAGACAAATTTTGGTGCTGCCATCTAGTATTACTTTTATTATTCAACTTTCACAAGATAAATATTTGTAAGCATTTGAATGTAAATAATTTTTTTAACAGCAAAACCAAACATATCCTTATATATAGATAATTATAAACCTAATAAAAACCACACAATGTATTTAAAAAAAAAAAACTATTGTTAATAAAATTTAAAAGCATACAAAATATTCTATTAGCTAACTTATTTAAACTAAACTAAGAATTTAAATAATTCTAGAACATTGATAATATATAGCATATAGCTATATGCTATAAAACAAAATAAATTCAGTAATAATTAATATAAATAATTATTAAAAATAATATAAAAATTATTTTTTAAATCAATTATATAAGATAATTATAAAATGAACAGGAAATAAAAAACATATGGAAGTATATAGAAGGTTAAATGATACTTAAATTCCCATTACTTAAAAAGCACAAATATAGAGTGTGGATTATTTTCATTCATCCATAAAAATCCAAAAAGTATGAATGTGGGACATTCAAAAACATTAAACCGATAATAAATTGAAAATAGATAAATATTAAAAAGAATAGAGGAATAATAATAAAAATAATTACCCAATTTTAATACATACAGTATAACTATATTTATATTAAACATACTTATATGTATATTAATTACTATAAAAATGGCATACTATTAGTAATTAATATGATATTGTCCTTAGTAAATTAGAATTTAATAACAAATGATTGTAAATAAGATTAATCAATAATTAAGCTAATTATAATATTAATGAAATTCTCCAATTACATATAAAATATCAAATCAACATCCATATAAAATACGTATCAAAAATATAGTAATAATACAAAAGCCCCCCCCCCCCCCTTTTTTTTATTTTAATAATTAACCATTTCGTATTATCCAGACAACACCACCCTCCTCCGTACACTAACATCTACCCACCCAACCAACCTATAATAATTTTTTTAATATTATTTTACAATTTTTAATTTTTTATAGATATTTTTTTATTTTATAATTTTTTTTGTAATTTTGTTTACGCATGTGTTAATTTGTTTGAAAAGATCATGTAAGAAAAGTACTAATTGTATGTTAATGAATATATGAATTTTTTTGGAAAACCATGATTTAATGCATCATAAATTAGTTTTTTAATATTATTGTTAATTAGAGGAGAAGAACATAAACATTTTATTCTATATAAATGATTAAGTATTATATTTCGAAATACAGAATGATGCAGACAAGATTTAAAATTTGTAAATGTATTAACTTTGAATTTAAATTCTTTACGTTTGTCATATAAATCTGTGATTGTTTTGTTGTCTTTTATTGTAATTTTAAGATCTTATATATATATATATGCGCATAAATCTATTTGATTAGCTTCCGTTAGAAATACATAGTCAATATAGCTGCTTTGAGCATTTTACTGTGTATTTAAATATATTTTTTTTACAATTATTTTTGTTACTAGTATCAATGTAGCATTCTCTCGATCTTTTGTAAATTCAAAATGCATATTTTATAACATCTTATTTCAAGTTCATTTAATATCATATCTATAGGATGCTGTAGTATTATTTTATTTGATGTTAGACTTATTTTAGGGTAAATATAGTAACAATAGTGTTATATTTACTTCATATTAAGTATACTATATATAAATCGCACATATGCAATCTTAACAGTAGAGATTTTGTCAGGTTTTGTTAAGAGAACTTGATAGTTGTCTTGATTTTCGAAGGTATGTCGTGAAACAGTGTGATTTAGTGCCAATTACAAAAGTGTGATGTCACGTTTGGTTTTAAATGAAACGCTAGCACATGATTTACATGTTCCATTTTAACACTTTCCGACAAAGTTGAAAAGTGTTTATGCATTCGGTTTATCTGTCCGTCTGTCCAAGCTCTAACTCCCGTAAATATACTCGGATTTTCATGCAATTGATAAAGGTTATTTAGGGTCACCAAAGCATGTTTGGTATTGTGTATGAAGTATGTAGGATTAATAGTTCATTTGCAGGGGCACTCAAAAGTATTCCTTTACATTATGGTATATGGGGGAAAATCGTTTGCAGAGTATTTTAATGACATTACGCAATTTCAGATGTATTGAAACTGATATAAATCACTGAATTTCTCTATGATCACGTTAGAACAGGGCATTCATAGCATTTTTCATTCATTTACAGGGACACACAAAATAAATCCGTTACAATAATGTCTTTGAGTTATAATTGCTGGAGTGTGCGGTTTAAAATTTGTTATACGCTTTTAAATTTAATTAATTTTTTGCTACTCACTATATATAAATTCTATATCTCGTATTCAGGGCGGCACAAAAGTATTCCCGTACCATTCTCCTCATTAGAGGAAATTGCTGAAGGGAAATTTTCATCTGAATTATATGTATTTCTTAAGTGAACTAAATTTTGGGATGCATGCAGTTAGTAGATACAAATCTATAATACCGGGTGGTTATAAAATAAGTATCCCTATTTGGAGCTGTCTGTAGCTTGAAGGAATAACCCGAATGAAACCAAAATCGGTACATATACTATTCAAGATGGGGGAAGAAGAATGGAACAATAAAAAAAGATAGTTACAATAATCGGCAACAGATGGCGCTAGGGGTCCTGTCAGTGCAAACGCCGTTGTAATCATTAGTAAAATCAAAACGTGGTCATTTCTGCCATTAATGTTGTACGGTATGGCTCTCAGTTTACCAGATCGCACTTTGATTTTAAAACTATTCTACGTTAACAGTTCAAACAGTGCAGCTGCTTTACGTGAATTTAGGCGTGTGAAAGGAATGCGTAAAGGAAAAGGTCCTTTGACACCGTGTGCAGTGAGAAGAATGGTAAAAAAATTCGAGGAGAATGGATCGTTTACTGTAAAATGTGGAAGAGGGAGGAAACCAGTACCTTTCCGCATTCAAGAAGAAATTGCTACTGCGATTGTGGAGCCATCAGGGACTCCGGAAGCCGGTCCTAGTGCACGTGGAGTTGTCCGAAATTTGGATATTCCATATGCTACTGTTCGAAAAGTCGAAAGGTAATCCAATTTTATCCGTATAAAATTAGTTGTCATCAACAATTGTTACCAGGTAACGCGCAGCAGAGACTGGATTTTGCTTTAACGTTTTTAGCACGAATGGAGGTGGATGATGCCTTCCCATGGAAGATTTTATGGGGGGGATGAAGCCCATTTTCATATGAATGGGACAGTCAATACGCAGAACTGTAGAATATGGACTTCGGAGCCACGAACTGTTATTCACGAAATACCCCTCCACTCTCCAAAAGTCACTGTGTGGTGTGGCTTTACTGCAAGTTTTATTCTTGGTCCTTATTTTTTTCAGGAGTTACGACCAACAGGCCCTGTAACGTGTTCGGTTACTGCACAAAGATACCTGCGCATGTTACAAACTTTTGTAGTTCCTCAACTGCAGCAAAGACAGTGCCAGTCTGAAACAATTTTTATGCAAGATGGAGCCCCGCTCCATATTGGGCGAGCAGTACAACAGTTGTTACGGCAACATTTCACAGATGATAGAGTAATAAGCCGGTATTTTCATATGACATGGCCTTCTCGATACCCTGATCTGACGCCATGTGATTTTTGGCTTTGGGGGCACTTAAAGTCTATTGTGTACCTTGGAGGTGCCGCAAACCTCAATGACTTAAAAGATCGCATATCGCAACATGTGCGAAACATCACTCCTGATGCGTTACATTCCGCAGTTGAGCACGTCGTCCACCGCCTGGATTGTATCTTGCAGCACAATGATCATGAGGAACCTGAACTTGATCGGCACCGCCATGCGAAATCTTAACCCCATTCACTGTGAAAATTTCCAATAAATTGGGTATGCCATCCGGTTTCGTGCCTTAATTCTTTGTTCTTGTATTGCACATTACATTTCAAACACAAAAGCGCCATCTGTCGGCAATTATTGCAATTATTTTTGTATTGTTCCAATCTTCTTCCCCCTTCTCAAATAGTATGTGTACAAATTTTGGCTTCATTCGGGTTATTCCTTCAAGCTACAGACAGCTCCAAATAGGGATACTTATTTTATAACACCCGGTATATCATATACAGGACTGCTGAAAAAATTCGGATAATTTTAGGAACAGCTGAAATTGGATTTTGAAATGTATTATGCGTTTCCATATGGTTGAATTAGACGTAATATTTTAATTTTTTAAACTGTGCAATTTTGTTACATTATTCTGAATGTGTTGGAAGGTGTCTCATAATCTATGCTTGACGCATGACTTTTTTTTATCTTGTTATTTATTTCGTGAATAAGCGAGTTTAGTTTTTCTAACGAAAGATATAAGTTAACTGCTATTTCTATGTTTTCTCTTGCATTTTGAATATATATATATATATTACCATTAATTAAACATAACCTACCACCGTCAATTATTATGAATTAAAGCTGTAAGTAAAAAAAAAAAAAAAAAAAAAAATATTATAAGAATTATAAGAATTATTATGGAAGAAAAAAGAAAAAAAGTGGACACCGACAAAAATTGAAATGCTTATACATTGAATTACGTTATCAAGGGCACAGAATTCAATGATATAAGCGAAATGGTTGTTTTCTGTGGGAAAAATAAGCTAAAGCTAAAATTAATTTTCCCCTGTGCCCGAACAACCACTAAAATCAAGTGAATTGATTAAAAATGAAAGCAGAATAGAAACAAATAATATGAAATGGAAGAATCAATAAAACGTATTTAAATATTTATAGGATATAAAATAGAAATAATAAACACCATACCGATTAATATTTCAGTATTTTACAGAAATCCATGTGCACATGTCTACCAGTATATCAAAAAGATTAAGGTGATTAAAACAGTTAAGAAATCACAGTAAATGATACCAAAGGATGCAGTTAATACATTTTGAAATAAAATTTGAAATACCTTGTAAAACAAATTTAATCTAATATAAAATAAATAGATATTAATTACATTATTTAAAATGCACTATTAAATTAATAGATGACAGTTTAACAATATCGTCAAAATTTAGCTAAAAATACCCCCTGGTGTATAAATTATAACTGAAGTGGAGCTAGAAAAATTAAAAATATATATATGGAATTCCTATTCGTATTAAAAATCTTAACTTCATATTTATGTGAGTTTATGTGGTGGAGAATTCATAAAAATGACAATTTTATTGTTATTTTGAATTACATTAGAGCCTTATGGCCGGCAGAGTGATTGCTGCAAATTTTGATGCCTTTTTTCTCTCATAATTTCAAGATTTTATTTAATTTTTATATACGTTTTATATGTTATGTTTGTTATTTATGATTGTTGTACATGTAACATCTGTTTACATTTTCTGTTTAAATAACGAGTACTGTTCATTTCCAAACTTCTGTTATTATTGGCGTTTATTACGTCTTTTTTAGGATTTTAGGACTGGAGTCATGCTTAATATTTTTTTAATTTTTCGACTGGTACCTTATCGACAATCTTCTGTAGTGTAATACACGAACTAGAGCCACGATTATTGGCCGAAAATAGTCACGTCACGTCTCGCTTTTTCTTTTCTTTCTTTCTTTCTTTCTTTTTTTTTTTTTTTTTTTTTTCGTTAAATCCCATTGTTTGGCGACAGTTACTTTTTATAGAAAGCGTTTGTCGGCGGAATAGACAAGTACCTTATTATGTTTAAATGTAATTAGTATTAAAAAAAATCTCTTTTAATTCCTCCCATCTTTTTGCTACAAATGGTTTGTATCGAATTTAATATACATATAAATAATTAAATTGGAAATTAAGACTTTTTTACAATACAATAGAACTGAAGCTTTTCTTTACGTCGATTTGATTTAAATTGTCTTATTATACTAACCTTTGTATTAAAAAATGTGTAATCTTTTAATGTTAGCATTGTTTATATGATCAGTTTTATATACGTTTGAATATAATACTCTTTTCAGGAATAATGATTGATGCATAAAATCTATTGTTTTAGCACGCATTTATAATACGATTCTCCTTAAATATGATTTATTGCTTTAATCATTAAACAAAATTGACTATCTTGAAGAGTAAATGGATAGATAAGATTTCAAGATAATGGCTAGTCGCTTCATTGCAGAAAATAATTTGAGTGATAGAAACAGATCAGAATCAGATGTAAATTGATGAATTGAGGAAACGCCTTCTAAGTAAGGGTTGGGCATTTCATCATCATCATCACCATGTTAAGGAGTGCTTTTACCTTTAACATTGATCAAGTTAAACTTAATGAAACTAACCAAATTAATTTTCTATTCATTTTTACATTTGCATAACAAAAGTTGCCAAGCGCATTTTTTAAAACTATCGAAAACGTTGTTCTTCTCTGATAAACATCTAGACCACAACTTCAAAACCTATTATAATATTGTATGCGAAATGCACAATATGCATAACTAATCGTTGGGATTTTTTTGTATGTTTGTTTGCCTAGTGAAAAGCATTGGTATCTATTTTACTCAAACTAATTGTCTGTAAAAGCGTAAAAATATCTTGCTGTATTCTTTTGAGATCAAGGTCCGATTTAGGAAATTTTTGCAGTAGTAAACCTTAACATTATATTTTAGCACTATATTACTCATCTCATTCTGAGATAATACTTTTACATAACTAAAAATTAATTTAAGACAAAGAGGTACAAGGGTGGGAAAATGCCACGCCGATTTTTTGGCCAAAATTGACTTTTATACAGTGAAAAAGATTAATTATAAACTGATAAAAATTATTTTTTAAACTAATTTTAAAGGCATTTTATTGAGTAGAAATTTAATAAATAACATAATTTATCAATATCGAAGACATTAATATAGTGGAATAACATATACGTACATAGAGCTGTTAGTCATTTTTAGTGAGAAGTGCAAATATGTCAGCTACATTTTTAAAAGGAATACAATTTCTTTATTTGGTTTACACTGACTTTTAACACTCTATTATTATTATTATTATTATTATTATTACTGTCTTAAGTAATGAAATATTTATTTTTAGAAAAGTAGTTGTTTAGTTTTATAATTGATTACTTAATTTTAAGAACTATATAATATGTAATAGTCTTATATATTTTATTCATATTTAAAATCATGCAAAAAGTCATTTAGTAAAAAACAATATTTTTCGCTATTGAAACAGTTATTAGGAATAAGATATGCACGAATAACTCTTTTGAATGGCAACAACTGTTTATATATTTTGTTTGAACATGTTTTATTTTGAAAACAATATATTTTTTAAATTGTTGTTCTCTCTTTTTTTCTTCACTTATATGTACTAAAATATCCTCAAGTATTATCTCCTGTTTAGTTCGTATTTCAATATTGATTATTCTACGATTTAATTTCTTCATATGAGCTTATCTGGAATAAGTTAAGAAATTGCTTAGTATCAAATTTTTTTTTATAATATATCATTTTTATAAGTCACCAGAATCCACTGACTACTGACTAAATATGGATATTCTTAAGGAAAATAATTTCATTTATTAAATATTATACAAGATAATTTCATTTATGAAATACATGTAAATTATTTAGTTTTAATCAATTTTAAAAGGAAATACCAATATGTATGGTTTCCCTTTTTTTTTTTATGTGTGCTGACCTGTCATCGTTTAACTAATTATAGTCTCTGAAATGTGTAGTATATGTGGAGCTAAGATAGAGTTTCAAAACACTGTCTTGGAGTGTAATGCATTCCTTTCAATGGGAATATATATATATATTTTTTAGCTATATCACCTTCGTAGTTGCCTTTTAGCAGTTATAAAGACTTATTTATTTTATAATATTTAATAAGAGTTTATACTTTTTTTAATAGAAAACTAGTATAATATGTAAAATGATAAATAAAAAATATCTAGCTTATGATATTAGATACTAATGCATTTTTGTTGATAGAACCAGTATTTTTTTTAAAGCGAATGTTCTCGCTTAGTTTCGAGATAGGAGTACTAATTTTTGTGATGCTTGTTTGTCTATTTAAAAAAGTATAACAACTTGATGGGATTATGTAAATTTTACTAAGAGCTCACGATGTCTACTATTACTTTACATAATTGGTCTAGAATAGGGTCGGGTAACCCGATTTTACTAGAACCCGACCCAACCCTCGGGTTGGGTTGGGTTGACGCTAATTTATTTCGTGGCCGGTTGTGTTTGTTTCGGGTTGACTTTAATTGTTTCGGGTTCGAGTTTCAGTGTAGGATTCGGGTGGACTAAATTTTTCAAAAAAGTCTATAATATTTTTTTCAAATGAAAAAACTATATCTTTGAGAACATATATCTCATAATGTTATGTACATATATATTTATATTCCTTTTTCAACAATAAAATTGATACTAGAAATATAATTGTAGGCAGTTTTTCCGTAATTGCATTAAAATAAGGATTAATTTCCTTCCATTTCGGATTCGCTTCTGTTCGGTTTGAATTGATTTTAAATGAGATTTTAATGAAAATTTTCGTGTTCGGGTGGGGTTGGGTCGGGTTCAGCATGTAGTACGCGTAATCCACGCAGGACTCTAATTTATCCATTCATCCATGGTCAGGGTCTGATTTTCATGTACATTTTCAAATATCGTCGACATTGAGAAATGTGTTCTTTATTGCAATGAGCCTGTATAATCTATAGCATTCGCATTTTCTTCTTAAGAATTTATGCACATTCATTTGTTATCAAAATTCTGATAATACAGATTTATTATGTTTTATTAACAGTTAGTGTTATATGGTGCTTCAATAATACCTATTAATGTCACGATGTAACCTAGTAACTATTTTAAAGGAACTATTTATATTTTTATTGTTAATTATTGTCTGTTTGCTGTTTTTACAGCATTTTAGGATAATTAATTATTTAGAGGAATTAATATATCTTAAAAAGGATCATTTTGTGGGGGATTAAAGATTGAGCAGTTATCATCTATTTGACGCTTAATGTTTTATTTGCATTTTTATGCAGTCAAGATTGCTAAAACATACCGAACAAAGTCTAAACTTGCGTAAACCAATAAAGAATAGAAATATAGGTTTATTTTAATTTTGTATAACGGGTCTTAGTAATGCAGAATTGCCTTTCAAAGATTTTAAATCTACATTCGTTTTCCAAATTCATTTCTAAAGCTTTAATATCTGCTATTACATCCTGCTCGTCATATTAACTGAGCCACAAAGATATTAGCTGTGGCCATATACGGTGGCAGGCTTCTTGTTTGACGTGATTGATTAAGTTGTATTTTTTTAAAACATTACAAAATTTTACCGTACGTTATTTGAGAAGACTTTTGAATATTTCTTGCTGATAATAATCATTGTTCCTTTGATGATGTGCGTTTCAGCTTTAAAAAACGATTATAAGACTTCTGCACGGTTAAATGTACTTTTATTATTTAATATTGGTTTTCTTTATTTCATGAATTGATTGTTTTATAATTAAAAAGAATTTCACTTCCGTGCTCTTACTTCTGCATTTGTACAAAAAAAATTAAGAATTATTAAATTTTTCGGTCATTTTACGGCCAAATTCTTTAATTAAAATGTAACGTAATAGAGTAAAAAAAAAAATATGACATTTCTTCAACTGCATAATTTTATCGTTTAAGTTGTCATATGTCGTAATAACATGTTTTTTCCTTATTTTTCTTTTCATTTAAACCAATTTTTTGTCAGACAGACATTATTTTTTGTATGCTTTGTGATCAAATTTCTGCTAATACATTAATGTTTTATTCTTCTAAATTAGCTGGGACTCTTTCGTATGTTTTTGTTTTTTGATGTTATGGACTGATCTGGATTGCATGTTGAATATATATATATCAAGGACAGTTAAATTATATGTCAATGTCAAAAAGCTTGCTGGTGGCTTTCAAATAGATAGTGGAACGCTGGGTAGATCAAATTTGTAAAAACGTTTAATTAATCATACATTGCATCATTTAAATTAATGAACGATTTGAATATTTACAAAGATTTTGAAGGTGACTTCTTTGACTTTATCATTTACCCCCCCCCCCCCCCTTCTCCCCCCTCTTTAATGAGATGTGTTATTGGATAAGGAAATATTACGTATGGATCTATTAATGTTTAAATAATTGCTTAAATCAAAAGAACAAGTTTCATTTATGTAGAAAGTTCGTGTAGATGTTTAAGTATACCAGGATATCTCTTCAAGTCCGTATAAATTCTGCAGAGAAAAAATGCTTGGAATGCATAAGAAAACATTCATGTGTGATAAATAGATTTCGAGAAGAATGGTAAAGTAAAATGTTACCTTACATCCACTGATGGAAAATAACCTTATTAGAATTTTGCTGTTTATGTATTATATTACTATGTTTACTTCAATAAGTACTCAAATAATTATTGAAACTGTTTACTTGAATAAGTACTAAAATAAGCATTGTTGCTACTAAAATATGCTTTCGCGTCTCATGGAAAGACCAGAAAAATACTCTAAAATTACGTAAAAATTTCTTCTGGTATATAATATATGATTCCTGATATGAGCTGCATTTGATTATAAAATACTTTCCTAGGCGGAAGCTTTATGGGAAAATCAAAAATGTGTTATCTTGAAAATATAACAATTTTTTAGTTCCAGCAAATAAAATTAAAATTTAATTAATCTACACAAATGTAAGAGAAAAGTTCATTTTGATATTTCGGTACTGACGTGTTATCCGGGCCAGGTCATATTCACTGCGCCGAAAATATTAATTACAGTAACCCTTATTTTATTAGCCCCCGGTACGGTATGCTATTTCTTTCTCCCAGCTTATTTTATGCCGTCTCCAAAAAATAACGTTACCTTACAGAAGCTAGCAATAGACAAAGCAGATGTATCATTGTACTATTAAATGCTCTATAGCATTTTTTAAAATTCCTAAGCATCGCACATTTTCAATTTTAATACTGTTGTATTGGAAAAAAAAATTACTTTTAAATGCAATTTGTTTGAAAACTGTATCTGCATTTATTTTTGAAATATTAATTATTTTGTAATTTTTAGCACCATTTGTTTAATTTTGTCAACTCATGTACTCCATTTATGTAGAAAGCAAAGGGAAAATAGTTGAAAAATAGAAATTATATCTTTTTGTTGCCATTTTCTCATAACAACCGAAAGAAAATGTAATTAAAATACGTGCTATTTTGAAAAAATATAAACGATTAATTTCTGTTAAAACATAGAGTTATTATAAACTATATTTAATTTTAAGTATCTATAGACGCTTTCAGTGTGACGTCAGTCGTGACGTTTTGGTTGGAAACGGACTCCAAACAAACGGTTGCTATGCGTCATTTCTTTTTAAATATAAATCATGGAAAATGTTACCAGTACATATCAAGTATTACTACACTTAGATGTGAAATATAGATATAAAATATAGCTGCAACAGACAAACAAAATAGAATACAACATAGCAACCGATAGTTTGGAATCAGTTTCCAACCAAAACGTCATGACTGACGTCACGACTGAAATCGTCTATATTAATGTTACAAACAAATGAAGGCCTATGAATCATTAGACAGCCGTTTTATTTATTTTTTGCTTTCTTCATTTTTACTGCATAGTTAATATGACACAGATGCCATATTAAAGGCAGTGGTATGGAAGTATTTATATACGTATAACTATACAATATCATATAGCATATATATACAGTGGTGTAGTCTTAAAAAAAGCAGAGGGCATACACTCTAAGCAGATACGCTCAAGGCAAAGAATATACCCTACAGTGTATATACTATAGCTTTTTTGAAAAACAGAGGGTATACGATGTTCCTTAAAAAATCCAGAAGGTATACGGCGTATACCACCGTATACCCTCCACTACATCCCTGTATACATATATATATATATAGATAGATAGATAGATAGATATAACATATTATATTCATTGTTACAGTATATTTACATTATGTAATAATTATATCATATTCATTTTGGTGAGCATAACAAACCACTGGAAAAAAAATCTATACCATCGTTAATATCGTTTATTGCTAAAAGCCGTCAATTTCATATTATGTATTTAATAAATATATACTGAATTATTGTTTTGTATTATTTTAGCTTCCTTTTATATTCTTCATCATTTTTACCAATGTTATGTATTTATTAAATGCACATTAAATTACCATTTTGAACACGATTGGCAATTGACAACCATTTTTGGCGATCTATCTACCTGTCCTGGATGATAAGTAAGAAGCGCTATTTCAATGATACGATAAATCTTAAAGAATTATTCAAATAAACATTTCAAAAATAACGTAAAGCACTATGTAATGGCATCATTTCTGAAACCTTAAGGTTATTGCATGTTTTATTTTGTTATGAAAGAAAAAAAAATATTAAGATCAAAGACTTAATTTCAGATTTTCACAATAAGCTGCTAGCATCACAGCAGTAAGAATGTGGTATCAGATCTGTTCTTCTAAAAAGTTATCGTGTGTTTGTAAAATATTTTAATAATAGTTTTAAAAGCGGTCATATATTAAAAATCTAGATAATTTGACTACTACTGAAAGTTTCTGAAATATTCAGTGTTATTCCTCGTTTAATTTTTTGGCAAGGTGCATACAAATCTTTCGCTTTGGGTCTCCAGAAAATTACCCACTTTAAAAAATTTAGGAAATAACATTTTTCATCTCTGTTTTTACCCATTTCCAATCAAATGTATGAAAGTTCTCTCTCAAAAGGTCCTTGGCACAGCCGCAGCAAGGATGGCGCTGACGGTGCCCGTGCACCAAGCGCCATCAGTTGAGATAGGCGCTGAGTGACTTCATCAGCACCATTATGTATCACTCATAATGTACCGTGATCGATTAAAAAACTAACAAAAATATACCGGATCGATAAAAAAACTAACAAAAATGTACCGTGATCGACAAAAAAACTAACAAAAATATACCGCGACCGATAAAAAAAATTGACAAGGTATTTCGCACCAGGTGCCAAATAGACTTGATGCGGTGCTGCAACCTAATAATCGAAATTGTCACGAACAGACGGCTTAAAGAATAAAATTCCCTTGGCACTAAATGAAAATCAGGTGATTTGTATGAAAATTCAAATCCGATAATTTCCATTTTGCAAAAAAAACGGCACAGAAGTATACGTACAAAATCAAGATTGAAACAATATAGTTCTTAGGTACGTGTTTTGTTGCTACTGCACTCAAATTTTGCATCAGAAAGTCCGTTTCTGTAACACAGCTGTGCATCTTCCGTTTTTCTCTTTTTAGTGCGTCTTTCATGTTGACATATTTTGGCAGAGACAATTCTGATAGATGAAAATCTTAAATTTCCGAGCTTTCTTGCACAGGAAGTTGCATAATTATATCTGTGCTCTTAGCAATGTTGACATAAAGGATTTGCTACTATTTTATATAAGCCCTAGATATAATCTTAGAATGAATTTATCATTTGCTGGTTGGGCAGTTATTCAGCTGGCGAACTGGACTTTATTGCAGACTCAGGTGGTGCTTGTTGACCTTCGAATATGAAATGAGAGAGTAGCTGCAAGAATATTCTTTTATGTTTTTATGCGAAATTTGATATTATTTTAGAGTCTTTAATTGATGTCAGGTGTTATTCGTAATTGGCACAAATTTTCGAAATTTTGTGGTAAACAATTTAAAGTAGCATTTTTTTCGAAACTGAAATGTACTTTATTTCATTTAATATCAGTTGTGTATGCCTGTGTGTGTATGATACTGCATAAACCAAAATAAATAAATAAATAAAAATGAAGAAGGTGTAAGTAGGCGACTTCGTGTGCATTACATTTTGAATTGTATGGTCGATTGCTTATGTCGATCTTTATTAAATGTTCCTCCTCAAAAAGTTCCCATCTTCATTTTTTATGTATATTTGCAAATATATAATTTTGTAAAGATTAAACATAGATTATGACCAGGAGTCGTAATTGTCCCGAAATTTCACGACTAGGAAAATTTTCGGTACCAGTATTTTCTTATGGAAAAATCTCTTCTTAAATAAGGCGAAATTTCGCGCGTTTAACCTAGATTTATTTTTCTATAAACAAATAGTGATATTTGTCCTGAAAAAAAATCCTTTAAGAGTACGACCCCTGATTATGACCAATACATATTTCACAAAGAATATCATAATATGTATGTTATTTTTATTTTATTTTAAGGGTATTTTTTTAATTACTCTTATCATCATTTTTGAAGGCAAATCACCGGAAATTTTGCTCCTTAACATTTCAGAAAGTAATATAAAAAAATAAAATTATTAGAAAGATTTATTTTATTTTATTAACCGTTTGGAAAAATGGTTATTGTTCTCGTCAGGATGGGAAATTAAAAGCATATCTGAAGGTTTTCATTGGTTTAATCCGCATTTTATTCGTTTTATGATTGGTCTATACAGTAATCTGTATTTCCCTTTAATTTCAACAACGATGGATACCTTCTGTTGCCACTATGACAAAAAAGCAATAAAAACTACAAAAATAAAAAATAATAATAACTCAGAAACAAATTGAGATACAGCTTTCAAGCAAATTGCATTTAAAAGTACATTTTTTTCTCTATCCGACGGTGTAAAAAGTAATATTGTCGGATGTTTAGAAGTTTCAGAATGAAATTTCACATAAAATTGGCCGTCAGATTTCTTGGAAATCTGACGATGGAAAAGCCTTTTCCCGAACAGCCAATGAAATGCTTGGATATTTACGTAAGTTTCAGGTGGATAATACTTAAGTTTCATGAAATCTGACAGATCGCAGGCGATATTTTTGGCTTGCAATTTTTACGTGTAATAACACTATTAATGTTTAATTCATGCCGTACGTAATGTATGATCAACTCCGTGCGATTTTTTATGTCTTAAATTTTAGTCTTAAAAAAAAATCGTTTTCCAAATGGTCGTTATAATTTGATAAATTGCTATTTTTATTTTATTATTATTTTTATTTATTACATCGAGTCTTTCTAAAAAAAAAAGTCTTTCTAATGCTTGACGACCGAGACTTGTAAGTGGTTATTTATTGGTCTCTTAACCTACTGGCTCTTAAACTACTTTGGAGTATACTCTGAAGAAGTTTCTTTCTTTTCAAAATCTTGATTTGTATAATCAATACTTAAGTAAAAAAGCACTAATAAAGTGGTGTCAATTAATAGAAGTATGTAAGACTTTGTTAAAAAACCCTTTACAATAAATCACTATGTTCGTTTCGAATCGGAAAAAACAACCCGATCAGGTGACCATAAAAGAAAGCATTTAACATAATGAATGTGATATGTGGATTTTTTTTTTTTTTTTTTTTTTTTTTTTTTGTTGTTGCAGCATTTATCGCGTTACTGACTTGAAAAAGAATCAAACATCTTTTCAATCCGAAACAGATGTAGTGAGTTATTCAGGTTGTTGTTGTTTTCTTCATTTTCAACAAAATCCTATATACTCCTAAAGAAGATTATGTTGAAAAATCTCCATTGCTTCGATTAAATTTTAAAATTTGCTTATGTAAGAAAAATTTCTGACTTTTTCAAAGGAAAGACTTCTAGTACCAGATACCTCTAAAAATTATGTACATATTTTACAATGAGGGAAACGTTTTTAATAGGTTTTCGTATTTTTTTCATTTGACTCTTGTATTTTCAACTTGCTGTTTATGTAAATTAGCATTTTTATTTTAAAATAATAATAACAATAAGTAAAATGTAAGTTAATTTGTAAAACACTATTTTGATATTTTTGTTCATGAAAGAAATAAAATAAAAAATTTCAAAATGAATATTTTGTAATTCTCATTGTATAAATGTCTGCCAGAGTTGTGCAGTGAAACCAAGATTGCATTTTTATGTTTTTGTTTATAAAACAATGTTCTTATCTTCCAATCACTTCGATTTTTTTTTTTTTTTTATGACGTAAACTTCATCGTAAAATAGTAAAATATTAATTTGAAAAAAAAAAATGTTTTAAATCCATTTTCTGTTTATATATAATATTTAATTTAAAAAAAAAATGAACGTAGTTTCATAAAAGATTTATCAAATTTAGGGAATAACAGTATCTCTATGCTATAATACGATCTCAATTTAGTTCTCACGAGAAAAATTCAAAGTAGAAAAAGTTCTCAAAAACTAATGGATTCCAAGGGTTTTAATATTTGCCGGTCAAAACTAATTTTAACAGGCATGGTGGTCAAAACTGATTTTAACCATATAAAACTGGTCAAAATTTGTTTAAACCAATTAAAAGTAGTCAAACTGTACTAAATAACTTTAGCTTTCATAGATTGCCCAAACTGTATATTTATCAAAATATTAATGTCATCATGATTTTGATGATATTGAATATTATGTATATTTAATAATTATTAATATTTTAATATTTATTAAGTATAGATGGATTTATTTATTTATTTTTATTTTATTTATTTATTTATTTTGTGTGCGTAAAAGTGTTTTATGCGGAAACATACATTTCACAAATCTCATTTTCCTTAAAGTATAACTGCCCCACCAGTGGCTGAGAGGTTCTGCTCTCGAAGCTGGTAGACGGGAGGTGCTGGGTTCGATCCCAATCGCGCCCGTCGGCCTAATCGTTCGGAGTTTTCGTCGTTTTCTTCGAGCCATGGATTTTCGTGCGTAAATACGGGTTAGGTTCCCTTAGAAAGACCCCCAAGAAGGGCACTCCTCCTCGGGCCTATATCCCTAGTGCAGATAATCGGCCGTCAAAAATCAACCAACCAACCAAACTTAAAGTATAACTAATATATTATGATATTTGGTAGGTAGTAATGGAAAATATCGATTTTGAATTTGTAGATTTCATAATGCACCTGATGGAGGGTTTTGCTAACTCTTCATCGGTAGAAAAATTATTTTCCAAGTTTGATCTCATTCAGAAAAAAAACATGAAATCGTCTTAGCTTAATACAACCATGCCTTTAATCTTTTTTTCTTTCTTTCTTGTTTTTTTTCTTTTTCTTTTTTTTTTTTTGAGTTCTAAATAAAGAATTTAAACATTTTCTTTCACTTTTTATATAAAAGTAGGTATCTAATAAAATTATTAAAAATATTTTAAGTGCTTATGATAGTTGCGTATCTTTAATAATTTGTGTGTTGTTAAATTAAAAAGTAATGAAAATTAAAGTACAGGGTTAGCCTAAATGATTCATCGGGTTTCAAAACACTGTGTATTGAGAAGTATACGACCTACAAAGACGTGTGATACATGACAAGATACATACACTCCCCAAGTTTAAAAGCCCGCTTCGTGGCCCGCGTGCAGGAACCCAGGAATGCATCACTGCTGCTTTGATGGACATTGTCAGAAGCAGAGTTCTCGCTGACATTTTACGAACAGTAGCAATTTGGCTAATCAGAAAAAAAAAATCGTCAAATGAAAAAGAAAATTAACAAAATAAATTCGTTGTGAAACATTGGAAATTCCAGGTTTAACCCCTTAATGAAACTCTCCTGTTTTTCAATGTGTTCTAAAATAAGTTTTTGTAACTGTTTACAGATCGGTTATTCATCTAAATTTAATTTATATAGTACAGAAACTTTAAAAAAAAAAAAAAAAAAAAAAAAAAAAAAAAAAAAAAACTATTCTAAATATCTTGCGTAATCAAGAAAAATAATTTAAAAACTGATTAACTCAATAAAATGTTATAGAATAAAACTCCCAATCCCAGTTAACTCAGAATTTTAAGATATTACATTCATTGAATTCTGAAAAACTCAAAATATAAACAACAAAATGTGTCAAAAACTTTATTTTCTAGAATTTTTCGACTGTACTGATACACACACACACGCACATAAAAAAAGAGCAAAAATTGAGCACTTGCAATTTGGCGAGTCTAATCATCCGTTTACTCGCCAAATGAAACATTTTGTCGTGATTTGGCGCAATGGCGAGCGGCAGCGAGAACCCTGGTCAGAAGCATGCTATTGGACGTATGGATGGAACTGGATTACCGTTGGGATGTGTGCCGGGTGACTAAAGGAATTTGAATACATTGAATATTTGTAGTATGTACCAGAAACTTGGTGAGTGTATGTATCTTGTCATGTATCACCCGTCTTTGTACGTCGTATACTTGTAAATAAACAGTCTTTTGAAACCCGATGAATCATTTAGGTTAACCCAGTATAATACTAAGTAAATTTCTTGCAAACACTTCCAAATGTTGTATTAAATATTGCTAAATGTTATTTTGATAAATCCTTCCAAATGCTGCGCTAAATTTATCATTTAACAAAATAAAGTTTAATTTCTTTTCTGTGTCAAAATGAGTTTTGGCCACTGATGGTCAATATTTTGACCAGGATGGTTAAAACCAAAACAACCCTAGTTTCAAGTTGTACTATTTTGACAAATAGGTCCAAGCTTATGCTCTATTTTCCGCTATTCTTTAATGGAAGACCTATTTGTTTTAGAATAAAGAGCAATATTTCATGTTTACAAATGAAGAAAGCGCAGCTAACGCTCTCTTCCTTTCAATAGAAACATGCGCATTGAAAATTTGACAAATAAATAAATTAGCGAAATGTTTTAGAATGTGAATTCTTATTTTTTACTTGATATTAAAAATTAATAGGGGGGAATAAGAACAAAAAAAAAATAAGGTGTTTAAATGTTCCGAAAAAAAGTTTTAGAACTTAAATCAAGCATCCCAATATTTTTTTTAACTGTATCCGACAGAAAACTGTTAACTGCAGAAGTTATCTGGCTTTTAGTTAAACTGTATTAATCTTTTATTTATTTATCTTTATTAAAGTCTTTTATTTCAGGTATACTGATCTTGCAGTATGTATTCTTTGACTCTTTGAGTACGAAATAAGTTTTAAATGTATCAAAACATACTGATGTACAAACTGCTATAAAACTCACAGACATATTGTTCTTCATTCGTGATAATAGCTGTTATTTTTCCACGACATTGAGCAGTTTAATTGGATCTGTTATTGCTTGGTGTAATCTCTTAGGGAAAGTTTTGTTTCGTCACTTTTTATATCTCTAAACAATTAGATTTTCTTGTCTGTGATGTATCGTGCAATGATATAGTTCTTTTGTGATAATCATCTGATCATCATTTTCACATTTTTCTATCCATTATCTTGCACTGCATCACTTTTCTAACCTATACGGACACTCTTCGATTTCTGCTAAGGCATCATCAGCTTACCAATTTCCGACTTCCGCCCGATCCTTAATTTTGATCCATGGCTAAGATTATTTCTTTAAGTGTTGCATGCGCGAGTGGAACATAAGTTTCCATTTTTATTACTTGAAATCTCCTTTGTTCCATGGGTGTTCTACTCATGTTGTTATCTTAAAAAGAAAAAGACAAATGTGCCAGCACAACGCATATGACAGAACTCTTTGCTTGAAAAGAACCAGGAATAGCGTCAACCACCTTCTACAACAGTTGTTTCTGCGTGCTTATATGAAGATAAGTTCAAGAGGTTAAAATTGTCAGCTCGTTGTGCGGTCTTGCGATGGGAATTTATGTATCATAGTGAACTGAAATTTAAACAGTAGTAATACTTTCTTTTATCAGTATTCGAGAGCCATCCTTTTGTTTTCCATTTATAAACGAAGGAAATTATTTTTCATCAGTTTTATGTAGAAGAACACACTCATATGTAATGTATATGTTAATCTGAAATGCACTGTTATTATCATTTCAAAGAAATGTTATTACTTATTTTCCAAATAAATGTTAGATTTATTCAGTGAAGTATTCGTTATACTGTTATAAAAGAGGAAACAAAAATGATAAAAATGATATCGATTTTCCAAAATTAATTTTATGAAATTTTAGAAAATAAATACTTATAAAAAAATAAATAAAAACTTATAAATGTGTATTATGTAGTTCCTGTTTTTTTTTCTTTTTTTTCCGCGCGCAATAATCTTTTAAAATCATGTAACTTTTTCAGTGGATGTTAATATCTTATCTATTTAAACCTTAATTTTGCTGTATAGTCTAATACCACAGTGGCATTATTAGATTTTCGTAAATAATTATACTGTTCCCAATGTAAATTGTCGATTCTCTAGACATTTGCCTAGAACACGCCCTTTCATGAGATGATGATAATAATAAATAAATAAATAAATAGTATTTTTTCATACCTAGTTCTATAACTGAAAGAATCGTTATAAAAACCATTCTGGTGAATTAAAACTAAAACAAGTGAAATTTTTCTTTAAAAAATTTAAGATAAATGTACTTTATAAAAGGTTTACTTTTGTAAAAAATAATTTTATTGAATTTTGGATGGTTGGAGGTAAAATCATTACGATATATTTTTTAACTCCATTAAAAACCAGTCATAATATAAATTTGCATAATGTGTGAAATAATTTATTCAGCCAGTTTTAACAATAAAGGAAAAAATGGCTTATTAAAAATATTTCCATTTATTTTAGCAGTTAATTTGTTATTGAAGTGTTTATTTTTCCTTCATTTAATTTACATTCTAACTTTAAAATATTATATCATAGCTTTGTCCCCACCCCCACCCCTAATTCATATCCTGTTGCATTGTTTTCGTGATAATTTTCGTTGAAGACTTTTTTAGAAGAACAAGTATTGGCCACTTTATATTTTTTTATTGTGATTCTTATTCTTATCTGCTTTCTTGCTAGTTCTCCTCTTTTTGATGAGCTACTTGGGATGCCATTTGTTTTTAGGTTGTCCTGAACGAAACACATTTGGTACCGACACACCCCATTTTTTAAAAAGACACAATTCATGCGAACAGCTTGGGAGGTTCGCTTCTGTACTTGATGATAAGCCAGATCAACCACCATCTAGCCAAAAACACTCGTGGTGGAGACAGAGTGAAAGTAAAAGTCCTGGATAAATAGGCATGTCTTGAAAATCGTTTTTATGGATAAGTGACAGTGAAGTGCGTTCTACAGATGTCCTTTAAAATTCGTTCCGCTACATACTTCTCATGAAAAGTTCACTGTAATATAATGGAACATGGAGTGGCATTAGATCCCTGTCTTCATTTTAGACTCTTTTAACTCGACTTGTTTCATGTATCGTATGTAAAGATGGAACTTCGTAATCGATTTTGCACTCACTTTTTCACATGCTAGAATTACAAAAATTTTGTACGCAGCTGTGTTTCTGTTGGCGATAAAACTTTTTAATATTTTTAGAACTAAATTATAAATTAATAAATTAGTTTTAAAGCATTTTCCTTTTTGACGATAGGTGATAAATCGCCAAATATACTTAACGGTTATAACTTTATAAGCCAAATCAACATACAGTAGCGCTCAAAAGTATTTTGACAACCTTATATTCTCTCTTATTTTATTTAATATAAAAATGTAAAGGAAAATATATTCCCTATAATTGAGAACACTATGACTGCAGTTCTTCAAATGTGTCAAGTTTCATTTTGTTTGTTTACATTCGGCGCCACCGAAGAAATAGGACTCCTCCTTAGCTCAAAAGTATTTTGACAATTAGTTTGCATTTAAATGTTGAAGGTGTCAGTGGCGCTATAGCTTCGATTAGTGTTTATATCGACTTATTGTGATTATTTTTAAATACCAAAATGTAAAAAATATTGAAGTGATTCTAGAAAAGCCGCTGTAAATGCACTTAAGAAAGGTAGGCTGCAAGCAGAATTAGATCGTTCTTTTAACGGGTCTCGGCAACTTGTTATTACATGGAATAAAGTTTTTAATAAACAGAAATACATCGAAAATAAGCCTCAAAGTGGCCATCCGAAAAAAGCCACTTGCAATGTTGACTGTATTCTAAAAATTATATCTACAAGTGATTGTCGTAAGTCCGCTGTAATAATACAAAATGAATTGAAAGAAAATTACGGCATAGAAATACACGTTTCATCAATCAAACGACGCGTAAACCTCTATGGTTTACATGGCAGAAGACCAGCAAAAACACGTTTGTTATCTACTAAGAATAGGAAGGCTAGAGTCGCATTTGTAAAACGGCATAACCCTTTCAGGGGCAAAGCAATTCCATTGCTAAAGTGTTGAAATTAATGATTGACACTGGAATTTTGGTCAAAAAAATTCGGTTTATTATGTGTGTGAAATATAGTTTTTTCTTATTTACGCATAAATTTGTTTTCAAATTCCAGTGTCAGTCATTAAATTCAACACTTTAGCAAAGGAATTGCTTTGCCCCTGAAAGAGTTATGCCGTTTTACAAATGCGACTCTAGCCTTCCTATTCTTAGTAGATAACAAACGTGTTTTTGCTGGTCTTCTGCCATGTAAACCATAGAGGTTTAGGCGTCGTTTGACTGATGAAACGTATGTCTATGCCGTAATTTTCTTTCAATTCATTTTTTATTATTACAGCGGACTTACGACAATCACTTGTAGATATCATTTTTAGAATGCAGTCAACATTGCAAGTTTGTTTTATTCGGATGGCCACTTTGAGGCTTATTTTCGATGTATTTCTGTTTATTAAAAACCTTATTCCATGTAATAACAAGTTGACGAGACCCGTTAAAAGAACGAGCTAATTCTGCTTGCAGTCTACCTTTCTTAAGTGCATTTACAGCGTCTTTTCTAGAATCACTTCAATATTTTTTACATGTCGGCATTTAAAAATAATCACAATAAGTCGATATAAACACTAATCCAAGGTATAGCGCCACTGACACCTTCAACAATTAAATGCAAACTAACTGTCAAAATACTTTTGAGCTAAGGAGAAGTTACATTCGGCGTCACCGAAGCAATATGAACAAACAAGTTGAAACTTGATACATTTGATTAACTGCAGTCATAGTGTTCTCAATTATAGGGAATATATTTTCTTTTACATTTTTATATTAAATAAAATAAGAGAGAATATAAGGTTGTCAAAATATTTTTGAGCGCTACTGTATTATAACGGAAATCTTTCGGAACAATATAATATTTCAGTCATGAAAGGAGGCGTGATTTTTAATATAAACAAAAAATGCATATCAAAGAGTGTTTTAAGATATATATTGCTTTTATATTTTTTCCGCTATTTTTTTGCAAAGAATAAAATAACACAAATATTAGTTAAAGATGGAAATATAGAAAAGTTTTATTAAGAGAGAAGGTAGTATGTTTTGCAATAAACGGAAACTTTAGATTTTCCATGTGATATTTTCAGAAGTTTACTGTGATAAGTGATATATTTCTCAGCATAATACTATTCATAGTACATATGCAGATGAAAAAGATCATAGATATTTAAGTTGTATTCGCGAATGTTAAATAATTTATCACTTTTGGATTTCGAGTAGCTAAGGAAAGTAAAAGTTATTCATATTATTATTTAAACTGCAGTATAGAATTTACAAATTAACTATTAATATAAGTGTATCATTTGTGTATTTTTGGTAACAAGGAAAACAGTTTTATTTTGGAGTGATACGTACTGTAAGGTTAAGTAAAAAAAAAAAAAAAAAAAAAAAAAAAGTAAATCATGAAACTGGTACAAATTTTCTAAGTAAATTCTTTGACAGGAAACCTTCTGAAAATTTTTATCAAGGTGCTACTGTACGTTATTTTTAGTTATAAATGCGATATGCGAAAATATGTCCCACCTTCATTTAAAAGCGGAACGTTCATCATTCTGAGCACAATCAGCCAGCTTCACTTTTCATTAGATTCTGCTATATTGCGATTATGTTTCAAGTTTTGTTATTTATGGCTACAATTTATTTAACTAGGAGTTTATCTTTTCTATTATCTTTTATTATTCTACGAGCATTCTATTCTTCAAACAGTAAAATGAAGACACTAAAGATATGACTTTAAATAGCGCTTCCGTGCAAAACATCTACAGCTATCTTTCAAGCTCTGTGTTAATAATGGTGTTTTTATCCGAATTAGCTTTATGAAACAAATACTGAATGAAAGTTAATTTTTTTTTTTTTTTTTTTTGCATATTTTTCTCTGTCTCTCTTTCTCTTTTTTTTCTTTTTTTTTTTTTCAAAACTGCTTAGCATTTATAATTCACACTAGATTAGTTTTTTGGTAGCGAAAATTGCATTTTAATTACATATGGAAAGTCATAGATTATAAAGAAAGGGGTAGGGCCGAATTTCTCAACATCCTGCCACTTGATGAAGTATAAAGGAGTTGAAAATGCAACGATAAGCCTTAAAACTCTTTTTGTTTGGCGTCTTTAGTGTTTGCGTGTGTTCTTGCATAAATCATCCTCTTGTGCAGAAGTGCTCTTTCTGTATTACACTTCGTCAGAAGCTTGGTTAATGCGTGACCTTTAAGGTGGAGGTGGAACGAGTTAGAAGAGGTGGTATACAAAATAAATATGCCTAGCCCTTTTCGTTAAAGTGATTTACATCCTGTTAATGCAGCATTAATATATGGTTTTAAGTAACTTCAAGATCGCCATGTATATTTATATGACATGTGAAAGTTTTAGCCTTCTTTCTTTCAACGATATATCTAAATAGACTCCTTGAGAAGAAAATTAAAAGAGAAATTTCGTTTATACCGCAGTTTAAACAAAAGAAACAAAGATGAAACAAGATGGAACGATAAATCTTACGCTCAATTATAAATAATCAATGATAGTTGAAACAGCATCGAAAAACTGGCGATAAATCACAATTAGAAAAATAGAACTTTGTTAAAATCACCATTATCACCATTATTATTTTTACACCAAATCAACATTATTTTGTAGTTTAGGGTGATTTTAACAAAGTTTTATTTTTCTAATTAATCAATAGTGTTGACTCTAGAAGAAAAGGGCTTCCGGGCGGGAATTTTTCAAAAAGGGAACACCATTCTAAAAAAAGGGTACATTTATTTCAAAAAGGGAACACTATTCTAAAAAAAAGGGCACATTTTTTTTTTTCAAAAAGAGCTCACACTTGTACCTTGTTCACAAAAAATATTTTGAATTGGTTTGTTTAGAGTATCTAGAATTTGCGCTATTTTCCCGGGATCAACTAAATTGTCACAGGGCGCATAGGAAGTGCTAAAAGGGGCAGCCGGGCGCATTGGAAGGGTTTAAAAGAGCCGCCTGAAAAAAAGAGAAAAAAAGAAATAAAAAGAGTCGCCGGGCGCTGCGCCCTGCTACAGCGACCTAGGCTCAACACTAATCAAAGACAATTTTGAAAGAGCAGCATTAAATAATCATTGCGCAACAATATGTGCTTCGAACCGAAAATTATGCCGCTTCTTCATCCTATTTTTAACAGAAAAGAAAAATATATATGCGTTGATAGGGTGCACTTCATGCAGTGATAATTGCATAACGTGATGCCTATCGAAAAGTGATTTTTTTAATCTATTTTATTTATTTTTTATTTATGCAATCTTCTGTAGGACTTTCCTAATTTTCGTTCCAGAACACACGGTAACAATTTTCCTATTTAAATATTGGAAAATAAGAGGCTTTTTTCTCAGTAAAATCTTACATGATGTTCTTTTCAACACGGGATGTTTGAATACTACTGCGCAAAATTTGCTGAGCGAGAATCCTCGCTCAGAGTATATGAAAAGTATCCTAAAAGCAATGTCTCTAAAACGCATTGTTTTAGAGAAAATTCCGAAAGAAAAAAGTATGACGTCACATTCGGAGCACCGAAAATAAGCTTTATTGGACCTCATGAAATTGGAAACCGGATGAGAAACAAGGTTTAAAAAAAAAAAAAAAAGAGAAGAAGACTAAAAGATCAAAATTGTACCTCACAGGTTTGTGAAAGGGGAACATTTTAAAAATCGATGGACGGTAGGCGTGTGTCTAATATTAATATACACATGATGAATAGCCGCCATTCAGCTCGCGGCAGCTTGAAGCTGTCGGCCATCTTCGCATAATGATAATGTATTCCGTTGGTGAAAATCGCGATATGTACTTTACTTTCGGTCAGTGCAATGTAATGCATTGCAAACTGCTAAGGACTGTGCGACATCATACTTTTTTTTTTCTTTTAAGCTATGAGTTTTCGAGGTATAGTTAGCTCTTTCGATAACTTTTACTCGTATATACTCGTAACGAGGATTCTCGCTTTGCACAGTTTGTGCGATGGTATCCGAAGACCCTGTATAAAATTAGAGCTAAGTTTTCCTAAGGGATGCGTTTTGTTTCGGCGTTTTAGTGTTATATATATATCGACAACCTGCAATATATGTTACAACCTGCAAAAAAAATTAGCTTTATCCTGTATTTTTGGCCTTGTAAAATATTAGTTTACAATGAAATCAATAGACGCATCATTAAACTGAGTCTATTAGTTTTCACTGTAAACTAAGATTTTACAATGTCAAAAATACAAGATAAAACTGTTTTTTTTTTTTTCCCAGGTTGGAGTGTTTTTCCGGTGCAGATTTACCAATAGAATAAATTGATATAAAATATCACGATTTTTTTAATTTTGGAAAAGGATTTGAAACTCATGTCCTCTCGTGTGTGTGTGTGTGTGTGTGCGCTATTGAATTGATAAGGTTTTGTACTAAATTCTCTTAAAGTTATATTCAATTGTCTTTTCTATTTTAAAAGCTTTTATTCTATCTTTTCATGAAACTATTTAATTATTTTTTTTTCTCCTTTGCCGCTAAATCAATCACTATATCTGCCCCAGTTTAACATTTAAATTAGATTGAATCCCATAAGAGTTATAAACCATAATAATGACCGCCTAATTATCCATTGCTATATATATCCTGCATTTTATATATGTCCGATGCCGTGCTACTCAATTAAGAGAATCATAAGCTAAATGCTGTATAAATGTTGTGTTCAAAGTATCAGCAGTATTCAAACGTACGGTGATGTATTTTATTGTAGACGTATGCTAGCAAAAATGTCTATAAACTTCACATGACGAGTATAAAAAATTAAATTCAGGGTCATGTGCTCTCTTTCGGCTTTTTTTCCCCCAGTTAACCCACGTAAAATATTGCTCTTGACTCAGAGGGGTGTCGTCGCGTAATTGTTTTCTTTCTTCGGCCAGGCTGGCCAAGTAATTTAACTTAAAATTATAATGACTCGACTGCAAACTTCTAGTATTTCTTAGCAATCAAACGTCTTGATCTTTTGCTGCTGAAATGCTCAATAAATGAAGCCTACCTGGAATAATTGTAATTTGTTTTTCTCAAATCTGAAAAAAAAAAAAGTGCGTTTTTGCAGTAATATAACACACACATGTATATGCTATATTTGTATACTCCTAGAAAATATTTATTTAGACTTAAATATGTCTCATCATTTGAATAAAAAAAATTTCTAATAGAATTTGAGGCAAACTGTTGAAAGTGACCTAGCTAATATTGCACTTAAAGAAAGGATAAGAGCTTTTTTTTAAGCTGTCGATTTCAGAGTGCCAATTCAGGCCGGATTTTTTTTTTTTTTTTTCAAAAACCTATTACTAAAACTCCATTAAAAAAAAAATCTGTTTAGAACATCACAGAGCTGAAAAAACTTAAAGTAAAATACGAGCAAAGGCATTATTAAGGTCTTTTAAATAATACATTTAGTTTTTTTTTTCTAAACTGTAAAAAAAGAAAAAAAAATTCTTTGAAATTCCAAATCGTCGAAGCAAATTATTTTATTTATTTGTTACATTAAATAAATTCTTAACTTTATTATGCGTGTATTGAAAGCCAGAATAAATCGTTAAGTTGATAATGGAAGAAAAATGCGATGTAAAACCTTTTTTTAAGTAATGTTTTTGTTGAAAGAAAATTTTGACGCTTAAAATCTGAATGAATAATAATAATAAAAAAATATGAAATAATACATTGCATGTTGTCTGAGCTGCATCCTCAATATACATAAATTTATGCAGTGCAAAATGTTTTTTTGTGTAATAAAGAATGACAGTGAATAATTTACTTTAAATTAAATTAGTTTATTTCCTTTTTTCGAGCCATTGGTAACGCAATCTCTCATTTTCGATGACTGAAGTAGACTGTATGATATGCAAAAGTTACGCGTTTCAAATCCCTTTGTTTTATAAGGATGCATTTTTCTTTTCTTTCTCACTACTAAAAAAAATAAAAGCCTATATCTCATTGCCAGAATTCCTTTCACGACGCTTTATTTTGTTTTTTGTTAATATATTATCTAGAATTGCTATTACACGTTCTGTAATCGATCTTTCATGTACCTCAGTTTTGAGTTTTATATTTTTCTTTAAGGTAGCCCCAGAACACAAGATTTGATTTTCTTTATTTATATATGATGTTTGCTCGTGTGTGTTTTTTCTTGAAAGTAATATATATATGTATATATATATATCTTAAATGTGCACCTTAAATTACGATGGTAAAGACAATATAAAATCCGTTGATTCACATAAATTATTTCGAACCAGGGATGTAGCTAGAAATTTTTTTTCGGGGTGTGGAGGTTTTCCCAACTTATAATGCAAAAATTTTCCAACGTGAAACAAATTGCTCTATTTTCCAACTAAAATTATATGTTCAATGTGTGTTTAATGATAATGATACTTATACCGAAAAAAGAAAAAATATTTCCAAAGAAAAATGCTGGAACTAAAAACATAAAAATCATAATTATTGGTTCATTTAATGAAAGTTTTTGTCTTCAATTGTGTACGAGTCATAATCGTACTTCATATGAAAATAGCCTCATATATTTAGATTTTTGAGAAAGGAACAAAGTTTTGGAGGAAATGTATTAGACACACTGTTGATGGACAACAGTAGAGAAATTCAGGTGCATGATATTTTCGAAGCACAGAGAAACGTAATGAGAAATTGAGTCTGGCTGCTTTTTGTTTTTCTTTTGAAAGTTTAACTATTTAACTATTTTACTATTACAGAACTCAGAAAGGTAGTCAGCAAAATAATAAAAAATCCCCCACCCTTTTTTTTTTTAATAAGAAAAAGTGTTTCAAAAATCTATAATTTCCCAAGTTCACATATATTTGAGGGGGGGGGGGCGCCCCTCCTATACCCCCCCCCCCCCCATCGCGACGCCTCTGTTTCGAACAAACTATTAGCAGTATCTTAATTTAAAAAAAAAAAAAATCTACAATTTTCTTAGAATAATCATATTGGGGAAGAATGCTTTTTGGCTGGTTTATTGTTCTAGAAAGTTTTGCAACATTTTTGTAATCCATATGTTATTTTAAAGTGTATGAGTTTTTTGTTATTTTGTATGCATTACAAATCGTTAAGTATGCAAATCATAATTCACAGAAAATGATATGCGGTTGCTTAATATACCGAATGAGATAAAATAAAATACATTTTAAGTTATTACAGAAAACATAAAGGCTTAAAAAATCTTTTAATAAACAAACCGACTAGTTTCGTACACACAATAACAGTGACATGCGCAAGATCTGTTATGATAAACCATTTTCGAAATTTTGAAATATTATTATTTCAAAATTTATATTTCAATATTATTTCAAAAGAGAAAATTTTTCAAATTTCTCTTCTCCTGTATATTTATAAATGATGATTTATTCATTTCACAAACAGCATCATTTAACATAAGATTCTTCGATTCAATTTTGTGATCGCTTTAAAAGGAAAAAAAAAAAAAAAAAAGAAAGTTAATATCATGGAAAGATTTTTCTGAAAAGTTTTGTCATTCAGCAAATATTTAGAGAAGAAAATGACAGAGGTGTCTGGGCTTTCAAAAATATTACCTAACACGTGTTATAGAATCAAAATTCTGTGCTTAAAATATTGTTACATTTTATCAAGGGTTTGTCCAAGTGGGCCCAGTTCGAAAAAACACGCCCGGATTTTATCATGTGGGGCCACTTGAAAAAACCCACTGCTGGTTTTTTCAAATTTTCTCGTGTTTTCACAACTGTAACCATTATTTAATCTAAGGCATGAAAATATAGAAAACCAAAATATGAAATTAAACATTTTAACAATAACTTTTATCTGAAGCTCATGTTTAACAAATTTACAATATATATATATATATATATATATATATATATATATATATATATATATATATATATATATATATATATATATATATATATATATATATATAAATCCAAATGTATTTACTTTAGCATTAATCTTTCAGTTCACAATACTCTAAACATTATTGTTATTAATCCAGTTCCAATCTATTTTCTGTAAAGTTTTCGTTATAAGGAGCTAAATTTTGTCATTTTAGGCTTAATGCCGAAAAAATTGGATGAAATAACGCATTTTCCATGAATGAACTCACAAGTTCCTCTGATGATTCTGTGAGTCATTCATAGTTTCTTATTTTACATACTGGTTTCATATGTTCATTTCTAAATCATCTTTAGAACTTTATCAATTTCTTCATATATTTGTGATTTCCAATTTATTATATATATATATATATATTAATGTATATTATATGTGATAAATGTCAATTTAAATATATTTTAAAAGAACCAGATTTAAAGAAATTTCTAAGTAGAGATAAAATGACCAAAAAAAAAAGGGGGGGGGGAGCTGAAAAAAAAGGAAAATTTCCATGCCTGTTATCTAAAATGCATCTAAGTGCTTTAAATACATGCCTAAAGATGGCACTCTACTGACTTCTAGACAATCTAGCAAATGTTGCTAAGATTTTCAAAATATTATTATGAATCCCATTTCATTCAACAAAAAATAAATATAATATAAATGTTGTTGTCTTCAACTGATTTCTGATTGAAGTGAATGAAAGAAATGGTGTAAATTTAGCCTGTTTAAGTTAGGTAAGAATTATATAAACAAATCCAGTTGTAGTTGGCTTAATATATCCTTAGTGCAGCAAACCTGTCCCATGAGATAGAAATTTGCCTTTTATAGTAACTTGATTTATATATATATATATATATTTTTTTTTTTAATTCATACTTAATTAATTCAAAATTATACCCAGGTTTCACTGATAAATGAAGAATTTAGGTATTATACAGATGAAAATTAGAAGTTTAAAGAGTTCTGTAAAAGATCTCAATAAAACCCGAAAAAACCCGTGTTTTTGACTAGTGGACCCAGTGGGCTGGTTTTTTTCAAACCCTCATTTTATCCCTACCCCCATCTTTTTTAAACTGACTTTATTTTCCAGAAAAAGAAAGTTGAAAACTACGAGAATCAAATGATGTATTATCTGTTAGTCGTTTATAGCAAAGCGAAAATATCGAATAAAATTTTTTAAATGTTATGTATATATTCTGCATATAATAGTGCTATAAAGAATTACTGAGGAATTTATAGCAAACTGAACATTTTCTCTTGGAGCTAAAATATTTAAAAATATTCGTTTAAACACATTTTTATGGAATTTCATGCAGTTATATACTTTAATCGTAAAAAGTCTTTGCATATAATCTGATGTATATAGTGATTATATATGATTTATTATATAATAATTTTTTTATTTTCCTTTTTTAGGCGAACAAAGAACTATACGACTTATTCCAAGATCTTCGAGATGGGCACAACCTCATTTCGTTGCTCGAAGTTTTATCGAACGAGATACTGGTACAGTAGTTTAATTTACTAATTAATTTAATTGACTGATATTCTATTGTGAGTTTTTTTTTGCTTTTTTTTTGTACTTTTTGTACTTTTAAAAATAAATTTCCGTTTAGGCCATGATTTTTTACTTTCACTTCTAAAATATATTAGCCAAAAAATATCAAAAACTTCCCAAAACGAGTATACGGTGATTGTGCATTTCTTCAACACATGAACCTTAAACTGGAAATTTTCTGAATAAATAAAATTATTTTTTGAAGATTTGAAAATTTTAATATTTTGTGTTCAAACCTGTCCCACATAGGGGTAACTTTAAACAATCTAACGACACTTTTGAACAAATTAAGAAACGTGTACTTATTAATAGTTTTTACTGGAAAATACATAATTGGAAATGATAATTAGCGTAAAATAGTTAATGACCCTGAAAACATCGTAAAAATTAGCATATAGGTTAATTAAAGAGTGTAGATCTTTTAGTATTATTATTATTATTGGGTGAAAATTAAGAAGGTAAACTTTAAAATATCGAATAAAACTTATTCCTAATCAATTGGCAACTTTCTTTGTCTTTTATGACAAACACTTCTTAAAATAGCATTGAGTAGTGTAATTTTCCCCTCTCTTCCCGCAGCTGCACCTTTAGAAAAACTGTATTATTCTTCCTAATGAAATATTTCAAAAAAT
Source organism: Maratus speciosus (assembly GCA_963932465.1). Taxonomy (NCBI): domain Eukaryota; kingdom Metazoa; phylum Arthropoda; class Arachnida; order Araneae; family Salticidae; genus Maratus; species Maratus speciosus. The sequence goes on from OZ010793.1 coordinate 338,524,120, forward strand.
AAATCGTATTTGTTTTAATGATAAACTGGATTTATTTTAATCTGGACTTGTAAATAGTAAATGCACCTTTTTCAAAAGTCATTCTGCAAGATTTAAAATTTCCATGTACTATATAAATAAGTGGAAGCCTTTTTTTTTTTTTATAATTACTTTAATAGCAACTGCCAATGAAAAAAGATATTTACACTTTTTCTAAATACAGTAAAACCTCCCTAAAACGACCACGTTCCGTCCCAATAAAAATTGGTCGCTCCGAGAGGTGGTCTCTTAATGGAGGTCATGTTTAAATCTAGATTTTAGTTGTTGAAAAAAGGTAACAATTAATGTTACTAAAATTTATTTTTTACATTTGGAAAAAATATGAAAATTTAAGTATCAAAACAAAAGTTAATTACATAAGTTAATTACTACAGAGTTTAAAAAAAGGAATACATTAACGTTTGCTTTGATTTTACGGTTTTATCTTTTATAACTTTTAATTACAAGTCCTTTCGAAATTCAGTAAATAAATGTATTATTATTATTATTATTATTTATTTTATTTTTATTCTATTTTTATTTTTATTTATTTATTTATTTATTTTTTTTGGACAGGAACAAATAATGACGATTTCATTAATTTCTCTATTTCTTTGAGAGTTTCGTGACAGAATAGAGCAGGAGAGTTTATTGACCGTCATCCTTAATTTGTCATCATAGTTAAATTCATTGCCTAAAAGCGCACAAAGGAATTTAAACACTTAAAAGTTACCGGAATAAATAAAAAATCTAAACTTAGTTTAGAAATTTGATGAATAATGCGTTCTCCGGAATAATTTTTCTAATAAAACCTTCTTCAAGCGACCAGGAAAAAATGGTATTTGTTTCATTTTCTTTAAAGAAATTGGTCGCTCATGGAGGGAGTTCAACTAGGATGGTCTCTGAATAGAGGTAAAATTAGTATTAAGCCTATGGGAATAGATTTCGTTCCATGAAAAAATGGCGTTCAGAGAGGTGGTCGCACAGGGAGGTTTAATTGTATGTGCTATGTTTATGAAATTTTGGTGTTTTCTTCTGGAAGTATCCTACAAAAAAGTTGGTTTCAAAACTATTTAAGCTGCCGAAATTAATGAAATGTTTCTTTTCTTAATTTATTTAAGCACCATAGAATAACATATATATCTAAAATATTTTAGGAATTAAGGCTCTACGTATAACCCAAAATTAATTTACTGTTAATTTTTTGAAAGTTTTTAATTTTAATTGTTTATTATCGCCATTTTTTTTAACGTTTCATTTTGTAATAGCCATATTAAAAAAATAAACAAATCTCTATCCATTTATCATTTATTCACAAAAATTCTATTTGGTATTGAACTAAGTAGCAATTGTACAATTTCTGTCACATTTTGCTATTGTCTTTTGTTTCCGAAAATTTATTAACTGTTTTACCGAATAATGTACATTATTTGAAATGCTATGCTATTACCTCCTTCATTTATAATCTAGAATATTTATCATTCAAAATTTCATAAATTCCATTATTTCAAAAGTTTTATAACGATGTAACTTTTGAACTTCTGACTTAAATCTTTAAATGCATACGAATGTGAAAATATTTTTAAATCTTTATTGCATGCATTAAGTGATAATAATAATAAAATAATAATATACTAAACGTGACAAACACTAAAGGTTTTCTTCAATTACTTTGAAGCCTTGTTGATGCAACTGTAAATCTTGTTTCACTACATATGAAGTGTTACGACAGTAAAAATTATTTGCATTCTAGATCTTATCAATTCTTCTTATTTTTCAAAAATTTGAAAAGTGTATTTTTAAATTTGCTTTGCGATAATATATCTATTAAACAATTTCTATTAACCCAAAATTAATTTAATGTTAATTTTTTGAAGGTTTTAAATTTTTATTATTTATTATCGCCATTACTTGAGCATTTCATTTTGTAATAGCTAAGCTATATTAAATATATAAACAATTCTGTATCCGTTTATCATTTATTCTCAAAAATTCCATTTGGTATTGAACTAAGTAACAATTGTACAATTTCTACTATATTTTGCTATTGTCTTTTGTTTCCAAAAATTTATTAATTCTTTTCGCGAATAATATACATTATTTGAAACGCTATGCTATTATCTTCTTTATTTCCAATCAGAATATTTATCATTCAAAATTTCATTAATTCCATTGCTTCAAAAGTTTTATAACCATATAACTCTTGAGCCTCTGACTTAAATCTTTAAAATGCATGCGAACTTTGAAGAGCCTTGTTGATGCAAGTGTAAATGTTATTTCGATACATATTAAGTGTTACGACAAATGAAAATTATTTGCATTCTAGATCTTATCAATTCTTACTTTTCAAAAATTTGAAAAGTTTATTTTTTAATTTACTTTGCGGTAATATCTATTAAACAATTCCTATTAACACAAAATAAAATTAATGTTAATTTTTGGAAGGTTTTAAATTTTTATTATTTACTATCGCCATTACTTGAACATTTTATTTTGTAATAGCTATATTAAATATATAAACAAATCTCTACCCGTTTATCATTTATTCTCAAAAATTCTATTTGGTATTGAACTAAGTAACAATTGTACAATTTCTGTCACATTTTGCTATTGAGTGTTCTGTTTCAAAAAATTTATTAATTCTTTTAGCGAATAATATACATAATATACAGTATTTGAAACGCTATTCTATTATCTTCTTTATTTCTGATCTAGGAAATTTATCATTCAAAATTTCATAAATTCCATTGCTCCAAAAGTTTTATAACCATGTAAGTTTTGAGCTCCTGACTTAAATCTTTAAATGCATGCGAATGTGAAAATATTTTTAAATTTTTATTGCATGCATATTAAGTGATAATAATAATAATAAAATAATATACTAAACCTGACAAATACTAAAGGTTTCTTCAATTACTTTGAACCCTTGTTGATGCAACTGTAAATCTTGTTTCACTACATATGAAGTAATACGACAGTCAAAATTACTTGCGTTTTAGATCTTATCAATTCTCCTTACTTTTCAAAAATTTGAAAAGTTTATTTTTAAATTTACTTTACGATAATATCAATTAAACAATTCCTATTTACATATTTATTCTATATTTTAGTATTGGTAAGTTAGATTGGTGACCATTCAATACTAATAAAATATTTCATCACGTCTTTTAAAACTGTCTTTAAATTTTATAATATTGGTAAGTTTTGAATTATTCGAAAATAACAAATTACTGCTACTGCTATTACTACTATTACTGCAAGTACTGCTGTTGTTATCACAATGGAAACAACATGAATAAATAAATAGTGATTTGTGTAGAATTTATGTACAAATTATAAAAGTCCTGCTATTTTTTTTAAAATATGTCTTCCCGAAAGAAATTAATCTAAAATATTATTCTGTTATTGTTGGATGTATAAAAGATTAATGCAGAAAAACTTATAAGATTTAAAAGATAAAAAAAATGTATGCAAAGCTATAAACAAACATAAAAATAAATAAATAAACATATTAATCTTATACAAAGTTATGATTAGAAAAAAATTAATATGGAAGAATAGTTTAATTTGGCATTCAGACAATGATTAAATTGCTTTATTTTGAATATGCAATTATATTTTAATGCATACATAATTTTTAATGTATACAAAAATTTAACGCATATTTTTAATTTCACATTCATACTATTATTAAATGGTTTATATTTTATGTCCGGGTATTACTTTTACACATTTTATTATATTTCTTATTTTGTAAATTTTTAACTTTCTGGTTTACAAAAAAAAAAAAAAAAAAAACGTAGAACACTAATTCCGATTTTCATTTGCATAACCAAAAGATTTGGTGAAAAATATTTTTCGAGGTTCATATCGTGACTTCTTTTAATGAATCTCTGGCAATTCCCAACTTTTTCATTGAGCCTGTTAATCAACTTTTACGGCCAATGCACTTTTTCTGTGGAAAACATCTTGCATTGCTTCTGGTCTTTCGGATTTACTGATTACTTCTTATTACTTCTTCTTTTTTTTTTTCTTTCTTTTTTTTGGGGGGGGGGGGGACTCTATGGGGAAACGTATTATTCGTCTTATAATAAAAATGCTTCAATAATTATCTTTTGAAAGTCTTCAAATTTACAAAATAGTCTGACTATAGCGGTTTACGAGTTTAAATTAATAAAATATTTTGATGACCTTTTACAAGGTCATATCAATATCAGCAAAGTTTTGATGATCACTTTTTATGTGACTTTAAATCAATAAAATGCATCAAAGAGCATTTTCGTTCGGTATTTATAATCGGCTAAATGCTCTGATAAATGTCTTTTAAGGGATTTTAAATTAGTAAACATTTCTTGAGGGGGAAAGGCGGAAGAATTAGGGGGGAGGGTATTAAAAATATGAATACTTTATTATGCTCTGATTTTTTTTTCCTTTAAAAGTACTCTTTTAAAAATTATATACTTTATCCTTCGATTTTATGGGAGTTTTAGTTGCAATGAGAAAGAATGGCTTTTCTAATAAATATGAGATTATTATACCAGGAATCCAGAAAGTTTATTTATTTGTCATTTTTGCATCATTTTTATTTTACCTAAAATTACACCTTTTCATATTTTTTTTTCTTTATATATTTCGGAAAATAAAAACAAATAGTATGTCATATTTATACTTAAGCACAAATATATAATCCAATAAGTTATGTAATTGTAAAATATTGTATGTTGTTCCAGAATTTTGTTTATTTGCAATTTTTGCATCATTATGATGAATGTTTTTGTTCTTTTATTTTGCCTAATATATACACCTTTTACAAGTTTGTTTCTTTATTTACTTCGTGAAATAAAAACTAATAGTATAGTATGTCACATTTATAGTCAAGTACAAATATAATCCAATAAGTTATGTAATTATAAAATAATAATAATAATATATTAAATATCTTCAATTTTTATAATAGTCTAGGGCTAAATTTCACTGTTTTACTTCATACTTTATTGTAAATCTGTTTTCCCTTTTCTTCAGTTCATGTATGTTTAAAAATATGTCAAAATGTAAAAAAAGACTATTAATCTATATTTCGAAGCAAATTTTCATATTGCTAATTAAATATTACCCCTTTTAAAACTGATTTACAGTATACATATAAATATACTTATGTTATTTATATGGTCACTAAATTATTATTATTTTTTTTTTCATTACAGCCTCGAGAAAAAGGCAGTATGCGATTTCACATGTTACAAAATGTACAGATAGCATTAGATTTTCTTAGGTTCAGAAAGGTAGGTATTTGTTTATTTGTATTTTGTGATTTTTTTTTTATTTTTATTTAGCGAAATGCTAAAATGTTATGTATTAGTAATGCATAATATGACTATAAAAGCAAAATGATATCAATGTTTTATTTATTTATGTATAACTATAAAAATATATTTAAAAAAGTAATATATAACTAAATTTTTAAAATGCATCACTGCTATCATGATTTGATAAATCAGTTATATTTAATTCATTCTTGTTCAGTATCCCATAGCAGAAAATCCTAATAAATAACTTAGTAAATTAGTTTCATTTCTGTTTCAATAGAAAAAAAGTACTATCAAAAATCCTAATATTAGGAGAAAGGGATTGAAAAAAATAAATCGAAAAAAACAATAACTTTCAAAGAGAATAAAGTTAACAGCAGAAATTCAAAAAAATTCAATAAAAATTGTTATTTAACTACGTATTGTAAACATCTCTTTGGAAATGACTTAACTTTTTAAGGTTTATTTTGTTATCTGTAACCGTATATTGATTTTATGGATGTAGAAATTATTCGTGTGCACTTATTTATTACTAACCACTTCCCTATTATCCAGGGTTCGCAAAAACCCGGGTTTTTTCAAAAGTACAATATATGTAATATGTATTCTATATTATTTATATATTATATTTACTATACATTGTCCCCTTGTATACAATATAATTGTAATACTATTTTACAAGTTATAAATTGCATAAATTATATGAATTTAAATTAAGTGTCAGTGTTTCTCACAAATTAGTTTTAAATATAATAGAAGATAAAAAATTGTTAATTTGCTTTAAAATCAAATAATGAATAGAATATTAATATTTAAAATATATAAGTAGGAAGAAAAAAAGGGGTAAACTAGTCAGATGTGACAATTCCAAAACTTTCCTCTATCTCATACATGTTAATAATTCAAAATTCGCTATCCCAGTGCCTCATCTATGCCCATCACGAGGATTGTAAAATATAGGTTCATTGAATTGGATGCATTTAACAAGGAGATGTAAGTATCAATTGTTTCAAACAAATCATTGAATTTTGGAACCCACCCTCTTAGATGTCCACAACCAAAATTTCCAACCCAAACAGTATAAAATCAACACCTGTTGTTCAATTTACATCCAAGTCTAATAAGGATCTATTTACATGAAAATGAAACAGAATATTAAGTTTGATTAAATTATGTGCATTAGTTTTTGAGATATAGATTTTGCAAAAATCGTGAAAAATTGAGCATATCAACATTACCTGCTGTGCAATTTACACCTAAACCTAATTGGTAACAGCTTACATCAACGTCTAACTGAATCTGAAGTTTGAAGAAAATCCATGCATTAATTCTTGAGATATTGCGGAAATCATACAAAATTCAGTACAACAGAGCCATTGTTGGGTGATATTCATCAAAAACTAATCAACACCAGTTTATATCAAGGTCTAACTGAATCTAAATTTTTATTCAATTCCATACATTAGTTCTTGAGGTAAGAGTTATTGCTGAAATCATGGAAAAAAATAGCATAACAGCGCTACCTGTTGGGCGATATACACCAAAACTTGATAAGCAACAACTTAACTTGTAACTGAATCTGAAGTTTGATGAAAATCCGTGCATTAGTTCTTGAGATAAATGCAGCGTAGCAGAACCACCTAATGGGCATTATACACCAAAAGCTAGTCAGCATCAGTGTACATCAAGGTCTAACTGAATCTAAAGTTTTGTGAAATTCTGTGCATTAGTTCTTGAGATAGAGCAGCACGCACAAAATTTTTGTCAGATATTTTCTAAAAACCATCAAATCGTCTTCAGGACCTTTTTAAAACGTATAAATCCGTCGTAAACTGGAAGTTGAAATTTTTCACAAATTAAATACTTCTTGTAAAGATAGAAGAAAGTAAAAATACATATCTTTTATTTTCATGAATATAGTTCATTTGAATTTTTTATATAAAGACATTCTTATGATATTGCCTTTACCTATAATTATGTACTATGTATGTATGTATGTTGCCTACTATGTTCTATGTTTGTTAGTAAAGTATTTCAGTGTGCTAAAATACATTTTTATTTTACTTCGGGTGTTTATGTAATAGCTTTTATATATTAATTTTTTTCAAAATTAACTGAAATGACTTAAATTCATTAAATGTATATGTTTAAAATTTTAAATATTTCTGAAAATTGAAAAAACCCACATTATGGGTTTTTTAGTGGGTTTTTTCAAGTGGGCCCATTCTGAAAAAACCCGCCGGGTTTTTTCGAACTGGGCCCAGCCTTGCGAACCCTGCTATTATCCCGAGTTATCTAGGTTTCGGATATATTACAATTAATTATTATCCCGAGAAAACTCGTGTGTGTCATAATTTGTCACTACGATTTGTTTTATCACGTTTTTACTCTGCCTGAAGCTTGAAAAAGAAGAAAATATTCTTATATTATAATAATTAATTTTATATAATAAATTATATGTGATATTTGATTGGCAGTTTTCAAAGTTTTGTGATGTGATGTACAAATGATAAAATGCAATGATAAATGTAATGATTTTTTGCAATTTTTTTTCAAAAAAATTGGTAAGGGAAGCGGTTAATGGTTTAACTAATTAACTTTGTAAATTAGCTTTATTTTTGTTTGCATACATACGCGTGCATACACAATTATTCTAAGAAATCAAAATGTTAAAAGAATGCACTTTTCTTAAATAATTTTAAAATAACAATAATTTCGAAATAGGGCAAACTTAAAAACAATACTATTATTTAATAATGAGTTCTTAAAATATTTTTTGAAAATTTTAAATTTAATTTTTAGTTTCTTGTAATCGTACTTCGAATTTAGAGCCTTAAAGAAAAAAAAATTGTTTTGGGCATGTGTTATTTGATTTCTGTTATTGTTTTATTTTTATGCCCATATGTTTAAAAAAAAGTTGATTTTACTTGATTGGAAAATCTGACATTTAAATTAATTTTTATTATTTAATAATAATAATAAAAAAAAGAAATAAAATTCAGTTTGGATTGTGTTTTAATAGCAGAGGGGGGAAAAGAGAGAAAGGTCATTTTCGAAATTTTGTATCTCGAGTTTTTATTTCCATACTATGAAATAAAATTTCATACCATTTCATTTTGATACAATCAATTATTTCGTTCAAGTAAAAAAACGCCCCTTTCGTTCCAAATTTAATATTTTAAAATGAAATATGAGAATATAGAATATTAGAAATACGCAAATATCTTTGATTAATTTTTAATTTAAACTAATGCAAGGCTGACTACCGAATGTAGTCATTTTTCATCATTCCATAAATACTCTTTTTAGGTGCGTTCATAATTATATAAACACGTCGTCCGGCCGTCCGTCTGTCGCATGTAACAGCGCAAAAACTATCCAACCCAATGGTTTGAAATTTAATGTATATAATCGTTGAAGAATTTTGTCAAGTCATTTCAAATTTTATGAAAATCGAATCAAAAGTTAAAAAGATATTAATAAAAGTTTTCTTAATTCTATTAAATCCTATCATAGTAATTAATTCAATGCTATCCCGTGATAGGTAAGGATTCTAGGTTGCCATGGTGATTACGTCCTATTTAAACTGGAGTCCTATTATTTCCGTATTACTGAATTTAATATATGTAATTAAATTTTCTATTCATGCATTTTTGCATAAGAGTGCAACAGCTATTGCAACCAAGACCTGAATATTTACAAAACTAAATATAGTACAAAGGCACCTCATTTACCATGTTTGACGTACAATTTCTGACTTTTTTTTAACATATAGTCGAACTCGTTCCTTGCGAATACGGCTAAAACCATGACACAATTAAAATAAGCAATTTGCACGTTAAAGAGGGTTCATAATGTAAATTATTTAAGATTTTCATTCTATTTATAAGCTACAAAAGAAGGATTGCTGTTAATACGAGGTAAACACCTGTTCATTTCAATGAGATTTTCGGCGAAAAGTAGAGTAGAATTAGAAAGGAAGTCTCTTTCTGATTAAACACTGTTCTTTCTCCACAATAATATTTCAGACAAAATTTTAAACTTCAAGGACCTCCCCAAACCCCTTCCCAAACAAAAAATGCAAGGGAATGTCCTGAGGTTTTGGAAATGTGAAGGACAGAAGGGAGAGATAGGGACGTTTCAAATAATGCCCAAAGGGTAAATCAAAGGGTAAGATTTACAACTAAGCCATGGAAAAGAAGGAACATAAAGAAAAATCCTTATTTGTTTCTTAATCCGGAATCTTAATTAGTTGTTTGTAACTATGGAATTTGGGCCATATTAAATAGCCTCTTCGCGCATTTTATTGCACTGTTGAAATGAAAAGGCTATGTGAAATCAGTAGCTCTAAAATTGCTGTGTCTTTCTGTGACGCAGTTTTTCCTGGAAAAAGGGAAATGATAAGTTGCATTACTGTACGTCGTTCATGTCCTTTTTGAATTACTAGTTCTTTACTGACTTTGAATCTAGCACTGTTATTTTGTCTAAAGAAAATTCTACTCGCACTATTTTATGTTAAGTTTATAATATTAAGTTAATTTTAGCATTTGGATAATTAGAATAACATTAACTTAACAGTAGTAATTTGTTTAATTATGTGTGTGTTTTAAAGATTTTTATTATCTTCACGGATATTAGTAATAACTGTTAATACGGGGACTTTAATCCTCTTGCTTCTCGTATTAACCGAGTTCGATCCTATGTGAATTTTGATGAAACCCTTATTTAGTAGAAAGTTTTAACTCTAAACCACTCTGGTATTCTAACAAATCGAAAAATGGCACAATAAAACTGTACGATCGCAATTGAATATGCTACATTTTCCTATTGAGCATGATGATGGCAGTCAGTTACACCGGAGGATTCAAAATACAGGCAAAGGCGATTAATTCTAAAACCGCTGGTGATAGAAACGTACTTCCAATTTCAAAAAAGTATAAAAAGTATTTATAGCTTTCAGATATGAAATTTGTTTTGCAAAGAGCCGTATATACATTAAAATACGAAATTAAACTTTTCATTTTTAAACTTCCCTTTTCTAATAACTTATTTTTAGAAGAACGTCGCCCTGCGTCCAAAAAAAAAAAAAAAAAAAAAAAAAAAAAAATCTATTCTTTTGCGACCAAAACTAAGTAACATTATGAATTTTATAATTTTTTAGTACTTTCCAGCACTAAAAACGCGTCTTTCTATTTCTAGTGCCAGATAACAGTGAAAATTCATCAGAATATCTTTAACTCGATATGTTTCGGTTGTAAAAGAATGGAACTTTTTTTAATGTTCTTCTCATATACATTATGATATTTCCTCAATATAAGTTACAGGAAAACAGTGCGTATAGAAAAAGTTAAATTTCGTATTTTAATCTGTAATAGTCACAACCCTGTGGGTTGTGTTTGTATTGCATGATATATTTCGATTTTTTAGAAGAAAAAGAAACCTAATTTAATTTTATATCTAGAAAAGATTTATAATATTTATTTTATTGAATTTCTTATTATAAGCAGCAATAAATGGTGTTTACAATATAAACTATTTGGATGTGCCAATCCCAAAATATCCTCAAAAACCTCTTCGTGATTTTGTTCAGATTCAGAGAGAATCAGAACTAAGGGTTGACACTATGCAACTCCTGTATGACCCCTTACATTTCCCCCTCTTAATGAGTTTCGGCTAAAATCTTTTCGGCTTTAAGGGAACAAACCAAAACCAACTCATTAAGAGGGGGAAATGTAAGGGGTCATGGTCAACGCTTAGTTCTGATTCCCTCTGAATCTGAACAAAATCACGAAGAGTTACTCCATTTTAGAAAGAACCCTGTGCGGTTTGCTGTTGCTGTGTACCACAACTGTGTGTCTCACTGTGTACTTTCGTTACGTTAACTAAATGGATGCCACATCTGTTACATCAATTTCATTGCTTTAAAAAGGTTATGTCGTTTTGTCGAAATAGTCTATTATTAGATATAGCTAGGTTTGATTAAGTAAATATGTGTCATATTGAAGGAAATAAACTCTAAAATAGACGTTTATGTAATTTTAACCACTATAAAATAAAGAATTATTTACTATTTTGTCTGACGAGTAACTGAAGTGCTGAAACTACATCCACGTATTGCATAAGATGAGGTCGTTATGTGTGTGTGCCAGCTTGGAGAAAAAGTTACAACTATATGTCAAAGTGGCTGCTGTCTCACTGTTTACTACTCTCCCCTATATTATCAAGTATTTTGGAGAGGGAGGTAGCGCGTCTTAAATTCGAGTAAATACGATAATAAGCCTTACTTAAAAGCTCCTACAAATGTGTATGTTTTTATTTATTTTATGAGATTGCATTGGACATATTTACCGCAGTCGTATAAGTTTGATCTATATTGCTGTATATTGCATAATAGTGTAACTAATGCATGTTTATTTCCCCTTCATTGACCGGGCACCATGCGAAATAATGTGAGGAAAAAATGAATGCGACTACAACACCTATACATTGCGTAAATTATAGGGTTAGCAGCTGGGAAAATCTGTTAGTTTTTTTTTTTTTTTTCGTTCAATTAAGTATATATTTTTTGTAGGGTTATTATATTTTTTATTTCTTCTTTTAGATCAAACTGGTAAACATTCGTGCCGAAGACATAGTTGATGGCAATCCCAAGCTCACATTAGGCCTTATTTGGACGATCATCTTACATTTCCAGGTCAGTGGCATTTTATTGTTTGCATGCATTTTTGCGTACAAAATCTACAAAACAGCTCACACATAGAATTTTTTTTTCATGTATTAATTTATATTATTTCCAGGGTTCGTGCGGGTGCTTGAATTTCATGACCAAGAAATTCTTCGGTACCAGTATTTTCTTAGGGAAAATCTCTCCTGAAATAAGGTGAAATTTCGTCCGTTTAAACTAGATTTATTTTTCGATAAAAAAATTCTGATATTGGGCCTTGAAAATAACGGTACCCGTACGAACCCTGATTTCCTCTTTCAAGATGGCAAATTTTGGAGAAAAAAAATTCCATGAACTGTCTTGATTTTGTGGTCTATGATTTTATTTTTCATATATGTTCATGCTGATTCGTGAAATATTATGAATTATGCTGGTGTAATCATTTGCTTTGATTATTGTTCACACATAAGTGAAATTTGATTGAATGTTATCATAGGCCTTTGTAAAATTTAAGAACTGGAGATGAAAGGATTTTATTTTATTTTCAGACTTAACAAATTTCTTTAAGAACTAATTTTCTGTATATTATCTGAATCTAAATTATATCGGTATTTAAGAAAAAGGCAATTGAAGCTATAAAATTATTTAGTGTCATCGAAGAAATACACTAAAAGATAAAAACTCTGCTTCGTTTGAAAACTTCCAATAATATTCAACAACCTCCATAACAACAGCTTGCCCAATCACAGACGCTGTACCCGTAACGTGGATAAAGCCAACTTTCCCCGTTTTATTTTTAAGTTTTCTTATATCAGCTTTTGTTTGTTAAATTTAGTTATATCATTCATTTTCACATTTTTAAAGAAACATTATTGAAATTCCACCATCTTAAATTAATAGCAGACTGTTGAATAAAAGAATTTCACATGACATCTACAATACATGTTTAATATGCATAATCGACGAAAAGAAAAAAAAAAAAAAGAAAGAAAATAATAAGAAGAATACCCCGTACGTTTTCATTACCAAATTGATGAAAACGTTCATTATAATTCATTATAATTTTTTTTATGTTCTTATATCCCATTAATAAAAATACATTCTATATACGTTGTGCAGTTTATTAACATAAAACAAAAGATAAACATTAGCATAAAATTATGGCGTTTCTTATCATTAAAAGTTTTTTTAAATCTCAATAATTCCACGGAGTAATAAATAGTTAATTTTGGAACAATTTTGCCCCTGGAAGAAAAGTTTATATGAGGTATATAATTTAGCGTATGATCGAACAAGAAAATATATTGATAATGAGTAAATGTTATTCATTATATACATTCTAACGAAGCTTCAATGCGAAAACCTTATATTTTTATAATATTTTTCAAGTATAGCTGTTCCTAAATCTCCTTATATAAATAAAATATGGTTTTTTACTATTATTCTTTTATTATATATCAAAGTAATTTTATAAAGTCGTTACATCTTAGTTTATTATTATCATTATTTAAACTAATAGTATTTCGCTATTTAAAAAAAAAAAAAAAAAAAAAAAAGAATGAAAACAACATCTACGCATTCAGTAACTCTCACGTCCCTACTTACAAAATATCGACGACTTTTTTATTGTCATGGGAATGTCAAAATATGTGATAAGTTTTTAAATACGTATACAAACTTTTTTTAGACATATGATTCTACAGTACCTTTAAAACGCCCTTCCTTCTCCTTCACGTCATCTTTAATTTATTTTTATTTTTAACCCAAAATTGAATTAGATCGTTAAAATTCTTTATTTATCGAAACAAGATTGGCAATCACTATAAAATAGTATGATGTAAACATGAAACAAAGAAAAAACTAAAAAATGAAAAATGAGTAATACTAATTCTTTTTCTTTGTGACATCTTTGGCATTTCTTTGAGAGTTGCATTGTGTATACTTCTCTTTACTTGGTTATAATTACGTATAATTTCCTTTAAAATGTAAAAAAAAAAAAATAAATAAATAAATAAATAAATAAATAAATAAAAATAAAAAAGACAAACGTTTTTTAATTTAGGAGAATATGACATAACCACGAACGCAAATATTCAATAACATCTTCTGATTTGCCCACGATCCCGAACGAGAAATGCGTTCTTTAGCTTTAGAAACTCAGAAAGCAATATATTTTCTAGATTTAAAGAAGCATCTATAAATCAAAGTTTCTTTTGCTGCCACTGATTTTCGGAAACGTTTCCAAATAGTCCTTATAGTGTATTAACACGTTAAACACGACGCCGGTCCCTGGGGACCGGCATTGATCTTTCCGTTTAGGCGACGCCGGTCCCTAGGGACCGGCGGTATAAAATGATAAAAATAATATTATATAATTTTAAAAACATTTTTCACTTTTTTAATGTATTTTATTAGAGCATTTCAAACATAAAAAGGGTTTTCCTTCACAAGAATTACAAAAATATACTTCTCTGTACAAAAATTCTATTTTACAAAATATATTTCTGTAATTCTCGGTAAATCCCCTGAAACATTAAAAACATTTGAAAAAATTACGGCTTTACTTTTTTTTTTTTTTTTTTTTCCATTATACTCGAAAAAAAAAAACCAATTTGCGTATTTTCACAATTTCTGTGTATGCTGTCGCTTAAACGGAAATTAAAGTTAAATTAGTGTCGCGTTTAACGTGTTAATCAGTTTTCTCAAACTTGAATATCTGTTTTAAAGATGCTATTAGTTCTCAATGATACATTTCATCTGCGAAATGGAATTTTTACATGTAAGAGTAACAGAACAATATAAATTTTAATGTTAAGGTTGCTAGTCACTCAACTTCCAAATTTCTCTCGGCCCCACCAGTGGCCGAGAGGTTCTGCCCTCGAAGCTGGTAGACGGGACATGCTGGGTTCGATCCCAATCGCGCCCGTCGGCCTAATCGTTCGGAGTTTTCGTGGTTTTCTTCGAACCTTGGTTTTCCAAGCGTTAATACGGGTTAGGTTCCCTTAGAAAGACCTCCACGGAAGGCACTCCCTCCCTTAGGGCCCATATCCCACGTGCAGATAATTGGGCGACATAAATACAACCAACCAACCGAATTTCTCTCACTAATGCTTAAGTCTATGGGAATGGGATGCATTCGTATATTTAAAATATCTCCTCAGGAAATTAATGTTTTTAATTGTTTTTTTTTTTTTTTTTTTTTTTTTTTTTTAATTTAAGTACTCTTCTTAAAGTATGTTTCTCTTTCCTTAGTTCTCAAAATATTTCTAAAGTCTATGCTTAATTTAATATTTTATGTGTTAAAAGCTGACGAATTGCGAGTAAGATTTTAACACTTTATGTAAAATTAAGTCTATATTTTAGAAATATTTTGAGAACTAAGGAAAAAAGAGACATCTTTTAGGAAGTGTACACAAAAAATAGAAGTTAAAAATATGAATTTCCCGAGGAGATATTTTAAACATACGAATGCATCAAATGTCCATAGACTTAACATTAGTGAGGGGAAATCGGAAGCTGAGTGACCAGCCCCCTTAATAAACATTAGTCTATTTTAACAGTACATCCTTTAATAATAAATAAGTTTTCAGAGACATCCTTTAAGAAAACTACATAGAAAAAGAAGTTAAAAATAGTAATTTCTGGTGGAGATATTTTAAATAGACGAATGCAACACACGCTCATAGACTTAACATTACTGAAGTGAATTCGGAAGCTGAGTGACTAGCAGCCTTAATGTAAACGCTGCAAATTTGTCATCTTTTTGGAAAATATGTTTGTTGAACATGAACATGTTTACTTGAGAATCGATAGTATAAGAAAAATTGATATTCTTGTTAAGAAAAATTGATTAATACAACTCAAACCGACTCGGAAATATTTCCGAAAAGCAGTGGCTGCAAAAGAAACTTTGTTTTTATAAATACTTCTTTAAATCTCGAAAACATATTGGTTTCTGAGGTTTTAAAGATAAAGAATGCTCTTTCAGAATCGTTAGCAACTCGGAAGAGCTTATTGTATATTTTCGCTTGTAGTTAGTTATATTTTCCTAGATTAAGAAACGTCTGTCCTCCCCATTCCCCACCCCAGTGTATATTCTTGTGTATAAGAAACACTTTTGATACAAGAAAATTTACAGTTGCGTGGTATACGCGAATATAAAAATGAAATATTAAAAATTAAGAATGATGAGCATAAAAATTGATATTTCTACATTTATTGATGAACATGATGGACACGTTCTTGCTCCACATTTATTCACTTTTTTCTTTATTTCTTGCTACTTATTACAGTTTTCAACATTTTTTATTGTATTTTTATGTTGTGTATCATTTGAATTTTTCTTTGCGAAGAAGGGAAGGCGTATACGACAAAAACATTAAAAATCGAAAAAACTGGTCTCAAATTTAACGTGCGCGTGCGGAACATAAGGTATATTTTTACTATTGAAGGGGTTTTTTTGTGTGTCGTTTATTGGATGTTTTAAATCTTAAAATTTTTATAAGAAATTAATATTTATAATTTGTGTATATAGTAGTTATTTTTGTGTTAATTTATGGGTATGCAATTTAGACTTATTGGCTCAGCTTGAAGTATAAGTAATTCGTCAGTAGTCTAAGTTCAGCTAAGACGTATCTTAATCAATAAATTTTTGAACAATATTTACATCCCTTTTTAAAAGTGCTGATATTATTTTTCGTTTTACATCTTTGTAAAAAAGTCTTTAAATTTCTAATTTTTATCATTTTCTGATAAAATGAATAACTAAGATTTAATTTATCCGAATGGTGTTAAATATTTTGAAAGAAAATCTCATCATGATCCTTTTAATTTATCATATTTCAAATAAATAAAGTTTTCTCAGAAAAAAGTTAAAAATATGATGCATTTTCTTTTAAACAGTTTTAGTCCTCGCCACTAGATGGCAGTACTATAGATTGTTAAGATTTATTATCCAACAAAAGTTTGTTTCGACTATCATAGATAATATGAATAAATAAATATTTTATGTAATTGCAGATGCGTAATATTCTTTATCATTTTTACAGTTCATTATGCAATGTATTATTTTTTTTAATTTACTATTTATTATACACAAAAAAAAATAATGAAATGGCAATATAACATGATAAATTTTTGTGAAAGGAAAAGTATTTTGTTTAATTAAGAAAGATTTTTTAACCTTACATAAACGTACACTCTTTGAGGTATTTTTAATTTGACATTAGTAAACAAAAATATACAAGTAATGAGATCTAAATAAGTTTAGATCTCAATCATTATTTTTCTTTAAGAATATTTACAGTTTTTTTTTAAAGTCTTTTTATCATTAAATTTAAATAATAATACTCCCCACACCACTCCCTCAAATAAATAAATGAATAAATAAATAAATAATAGATCAATAAATAACTGCTCATTACACTTTAAGGGGTTCTATTATTTCAATATACCTTAACCTTGTTGTTCAGATTTAATGAAGTTATATTAATTATTTATATAAATATTTATTAACCATTAATGTAATTGATGTAGTAACCAGGCTGCATTTTTATACACATTGTACAGTAGAAGATCTTTATAACGCAAACCTAAAAAGGGCAAGGTTGTGCGTTATATGGATCACATCATTAAATTCACCTTGTAAACGTGGCCAAATATGTCTGAAACACATCAAAATACATTAGAATATCTTTATACTGCATTCCTTGTTACCAAGAGTTATCCAAATTATAAATTTTTGCATAATATAGGTCAGACATTGTTAAATTTACTTTATAAACATGATCCACAACCACCCCTTATATTAGACATTTTCAAAAATGTTTATTGTAATAATAGCATTTTTTCAGTAAAAAGGTCTTAAATTAGAAGATAAAGTTGAACTAATGTATCAAATTTAGTCATCTAGAGAGTAGTAATATTTTACAATGTGAAAGTGCAGGTGCTTTTTAACTGCAAAAATCATTGTTTACATCTGAGAAGTTGTGCGTTATATGGAGAATTGCGTTATATAGAATTGCGTTATAAAGATCTTCTACTGTATTTGTATATTGCTATGCCGCATGTCAATTCAAACAACTTGGAATTATACTTGAATACCCCTTTTTATGCAGTATATTATTTTATATGCTCGCTAATCTTTTTTTAAATTTTAAATATAAATAATGCAAGTTTTTAAATATTCGTATTTTTCTGCTTTTAGTCTTCGAGTACTTCTTTTAAATGGTTTCTTCCCTTTGTCCTGGGGTGGGGTAGGGTGTGTGGGGCGAAGGAAAGAAAGAAAGGAATGAAAAATATATAGAAGTGAAATATTATGCTTTTCGATAGAGAATTTTTTTTTTTTTTCTGCTTATAAATTACATTCAACATAAAAAGAAAGTAATAAATACTCCACAAACTTAAAAATTCATGGGAGAAAAAATCATTTTTTTTAATTTTACGACGAATGGAAAAAATAATAAAATAAAAAGTACTTATATTTATTTGTTTATACTTTCCTTTATTTATAGCATGTCTTGTTTACACAAATTTAATTCGATGTTTCAATAGTTAAGCAAATTAATTTTTTATGGGTACAGTTAAAATATGCCTTTTATAATATAAAAAAAGAAATTCGATTTTCATTATCGATTATATATTTTAACACGTTGAGCGCCACGGTGACTGACACTCAAGCTGAAAAATTTACAATGTTTTAAGTAATTTTTAAGAAAGTATAATCCTGTAATAAATAAAAGGTAGGTAAATTTTAAATAAATTTTCAGTAATTACTTAAAACAATATATGTATTTTTAGTTTTATACCGTCAGCCATCGGTGAATGACGCGTTCCAAACGGAAAGTTTAGTGTCAGTCACCAGTGACTGACGTGGCGCTTAACGTGTTAAAAGAAAAGAATAGAAAGAAAAAAGTATTTGTTTTTGAACTCATAAAAGGTTTTTCTTTGGATATAATCACGATACTTTTTTTTTACTTCTTATTTCTGAAAATTATTCTTCTACCTGTTATCAAAACTAGATATTATATTATATTAATATTAACCCTTAAATACCTGATTTTTCAAAAATCATTGTAATAATGTTTTTCGGCTTTCGTTTTTTAAATAAATCATGGGAAAAATACTTTAAAAAATCATATTTTGTTTTAAGTATGGTTTACGGCTAAAAAACAGTTCCACCAGTAACAGTTCCACAGTTCTACGATCCACCCTAATCAGCAATACTGGTCTTTAATTGAAAAAATAATTTTCATTGATAAAATTCTATAATATTAAACACACAAGAATTTTAGGAACTATAATAAAAAATAAATTTTACTTGCTCACTGCACAACAAAATAGGGTATTTCGCAAGCTTCCAAGTAAAACAAAAAGAACAAGTAGCAACAATTGAAAAAATAAATCTGTCTTTATTCTTAAACAGCACAATTGTTGCCGTCTACATGTTGAAAATCGATTTAATAATATTTTCAGAATGTATTTTATTGGCAACATTAGGCATTATAGCTCCAATATTATTTTAATAGTATTTTAGAGCCTAAATTGGGTATGTTGCCGAAAAGCAACACCCGGCATTTAAGGGTTAAACTTAATATAGAAGCTTAATTAAGTAAGAGGGGAGGAAGAAAGAAGTATTTGTTTTTAACTCATTCAGGTTTTTCTTTCGATATGTTGGGATACCTTCTTTTGAAAATTATTTTTCTACCTGTTATCAAAACTTTATATTATCTTAATATTAAACTTAATATAGAAGCTTAATAAGTAAGTGAAAAAAAAGAAGAAGAATTTACTTTTACATTATTTCGGTTTTTTCTTTGGTTTTAAATAGGATACCTTTCTTTTACTTCTTATTTCTGAATAATATTCTTTTACCTGTTATCAAAACTTCATATTACCTTAATATTAAACTTAATATTATTTTTAGATGGACTTTCATTTAATAAAAGTATGACATGATAGCATCGTTCTGTATAGAATATATATTATAATACTATCTCAAAGTTTATTAGCATGTTCGTTACCCTGCGCAGCATAAAGTTGTAAGTTGTTGATATAAGGTGATGACACTATGATGCAAAATTATTTGGGAAATAATCTATCTTTTACCAATTTCAGAGATCCGAGGACTTGACGTGTTTTGTGTCTGATAAATTTTCAGACACTGGACTAGTAATGTTTATAGCATTTCTGTATAACTGTCTCCTGACCTTGCTTTCTTTATGTTTTATTGAATGTCCTTGGAATATCATTCTTAACTTTATCGTCATAAAAAGTAAAGTGTTGTCATTTTCAATATGCTGATTCAACTTCCTGTAAAAATATTAAGAAATCGTGACTAACTTTATTATGCCAGGTATACAATTTCGCTTAGAAACAAAAGCATATCTCTTTTTATTACTGTAAATAGAAAATAAAAAGCATTATTATATCTTTTTCTCATGCCTGATGTGCGAGATTCGCCAACTCTTATTTAAGATTGAAATATTAAATACGTGATATAATCGATATATAGTTGAGTCATCCCACTTTAAAACCACAAAATTTACAGGTACAGATCTCACGTATATCGCGCTGTATTTGTTTTAAGAAATAAATTGTAATTACAGTTTTGTTTTTCCTACAAAATAATATACTTCAAATGTATTATACTCGAAGTGCAACGTTGTTAATGGATGCCACTTGAGATAGTTTTTTCGTTGTTTTTATTTTTAATAATTAATTGTTATTATTATTACAAAGCTGCCAATTCTCAAGATTTTTAAATAATAGTATTTTCGCATAGAAAATTTTGCTTTATTTAATCTCAGAATTCTCCGATTAAATAAAGCAAAATTTTCTTTGCGAAACTACTGGTATTAAAAATCCGGAGACTTAGCAGTATATATATATATATTAGGGTGGATCGTAAAATAAAAATTTTTGAATTCAAAATCGGCCCGGTGTGCGAAAGTTGCGTATTGTGTTGCTTATTATGTAAG
Organism: Maratus speciosus; assembly: GCA_963932465.1. Taxonomy (NCBI): domain Eukaryota; kingdom Metazoa; phylum Arthropoda; class Arachnida; order Araneae; family Salticidae; genus Maratus; species Maratus speciosus. The sequence goes on from OZ010793.1 coordinate 338,545,086, forward strand.
AAAAATTTCCGCCCCCTGAATTGATATCTTCATGCGCCCCAAGAGGCGCGAAATCCTCGAATTTTAGTTAAATTACGCTAATTTTCCTGAATTTTAATAGCTATTAAAAAAAATAATTTGTTATTGGTCCATTGTGGATACAATTCTATTATGTCCCCTCATCATATGTAAATAGTTTCGAATCCCTTGAACATCATCTTCATGCGCCCCAAGGGGCGCTCTTACCTATTATAATTATTTGATGCTTATTAAAACTGAGGAGTCAAATGTAAATATGGAAAAGGAACATATATAGCCGAAATTAATAAAAATTTGTGTAAATCTTGATTTTTATTATGTAACAGTATCTTTATCTTCATACAAACCTAAAATAAGTCAAATTTTTCAGATTTCATAATGTTTTAACCCTGTTGGGGCACGTGAAGATGATGATGTAGGGATTTGAAACATTTTACATATGGTAAGGGGACATAATAGCATTGTATCCACAATGAGCCAATAGCAAATTAGTTTTTTTAAATAGCCATTAAAATTCAGGAAAATTAGCATAATTTAGCTAAAATTCTGAGATTTCGCCCCCCTTGGGGTTGGGGCGCATGAAGATATGGTAAGGGGACATAATAGCATTGTATCCACAGTGGGCCAATAACAAAATAATTTTTTAATAGCTATTAAAATTCAGGAAAATTAGCGTAAATTCGAGGATTTCGCGCATGAAGGGGGCGAATTTTTCAGGGGGCGAATTTTTTTTTACATAATAAGCAATACAATACGCAACTTTCGCACACCGGGCCGAATTTGAATTAAAAATTTTTTTTTCTACGATCCACCCTAATATACACTGGTTATCAAAAATTAAGGAAAAGTCACAAAATGCTAATTTTTAAATACGCGAATTCCCAAAAGGAAGTAATATAATTTTAATAATTACTATCTCTGCAGAACAGCTAGTCCATATAACATCTCATTCAGGTCACACATGGTCACAAGAGTCACAGTCACTACGGCGAAACAAAGAATAGGAAATTCCATACGTCTCTTTTATGAGTCTCAAATGACTACGACGAGTATGTGGTGTACGGCGCCAAATAAAGATTTACAAAGAGCACTCCTCAAATTAGAAACATCGGCTTAGCTCAAACAGTCGGCCCACGTGCTTGTCGGGATCTCCGCTGGTGGGTGGACGCCTGCGGCGATCTGGCGCCTGTACTCTACAGCGCCCCGCTGAACCAGAATACAAACCCGTAAACCTGGGTCCTGAAGCCTGGGAGGGAGGGTCTGGTCAGTGGTCTCTGAGTCTCAAATGACTACTATATGCGACTCCACTGACAGGTCACTGTGACTGCTGCTTTGTGACGAGTCACCATGTGACTTTGCAATGTCGTTTCATTGAGAGTCTCGTGTGACTCTCATCTGGAGATTCAATTTCAAAGTCATTCTGCACGTTGCATTATGATAAATCACCAAATAATGTCACATTAAAGTCACATGGTGACTTTCTGTCACATGACTTTGTCAAATGGTAACAGAGACCCTACTGTAAAGTCACCACTGTGAAAAGTGGTGAAAAGTCACCATGTGACTTTAATTTGACATTATTTGGTGATTTATCATAATGCAACGTTCACAATGACTTTGAAATTGAGTCTCCAGATGAGAGTCACACGAGAGTCTCAATGAAATGACATTGTAAAGTCACCTGGTGACTCGCCACAAAGCAGCAGTCACAGTGACCTGTCAGTGGAGTCACATATAGTAGTCCTTTGAGACTCATAAAAGAGACGTATGGAATTTCCTATTTTTTGTTTCGCGTAGTGACTGTGACTCTTGTGACCATGTGTGACCTGAATGAGATGTTATATGGACTAGCTGTTCTGCAAGAATAGTAATTATTCGAATTGTATTACTTCCTTGTGAGTATTTCCGTATTTAAAAATTGGCATTTTGTGACTTTTCCTTAATTTTTGATAACCAGTGTATATATATATAACCATTAATTAAACATTACCGACCATCATCAAAAACCGCAATATTGTGGAATGACATTAAAATGGATACCACAAACCCATAATATAGAACTGTATGTATAAAATAAAGTGCCTTATACATAATTACAAGAATTAATATGGAAGAAAAAAAGAAGAATATGGATACCGAAAAAAAAATTGAAAAACTTATATATTGAATTACGTTTTCAAGAGTACAGAATTCAATGATACAAGCAAATCGGTTGTTTTCTGTGAGAAAAAAGCTAATTGCTGAATTTTTTTTTCTCCTGTACTCAAACAATCAATATAATCGAAAGAATAGTTTCAAGATGAAAATAGAACACTATTAAATGGCATGAAATGGAAAAAACAATACAACCCTTTAAATATTTAATTTATAGCATAAAAAATAAAAATATTACACCCCATACCGAATAAAAACCCAGCTGATTTTCAAAATATCCTCCTGCACATGGTATCCAAGCACGATCAGATTATGGTGAATAAAACAGTTAAGTTAACACAGAAATTAAAACTATGGATTCAGTTAATTCATTTTGAAATACCGTGATAAAATCAATTAATATAATATAAATAGAAAATAATTACATTATTTAAAATACCTAAAAAACACTTTTAAATTGTTTAATTTCAAATTTACAATATTGCCAATATTCAGCGCTTAATACCACCTGGTGTAAAAAATTAAAATTATTACTTTAATAGAAGCTTTAAAAGACAAAATTTTTTAGTGCTGCCATCTATTATAACATTTTAAAAAACAATTATTATTATTCAAATGTCACAATAAGAAAATAATAAAAGCTAATGAAATTAAAATATATTATCTGCATTACCACACTAATCCTAATATATAAATAATAATCTACTATATTTCATTATTCAAAAATAAATAAATAAATAAAATGTTAATAAAATGCTTTCAATATATTCTATTACCAAACCCATTTAATCTACACTGAGAAAGTAAAAAATTTTATAATATTGATAATATATAGAATATAGCTATATGCTATAACTTAAAATAAATTATATATAATATAAATATAAAAACTTTAAGAATTACTATTAAATTTAAAAGATAATAAATTAATAAAATGAACAGGAAAAAAAAAAAAAGAATGTTTATAGAATATTGTCAGATTCTAAAATTCCCAATAGCCTAAAGATTACAAATACGTATAGTGTGTGAATTGTCTTCATAGTAGCTAAAAAATATGATTGTGACAATCAAACATATTAAACCGATAATTAATCATGGAATACAAAGTAGAAAATAAAACAATATTAAAAAGTATGGAGGAATAATAATAAAATCCAATTACCCAATTTTAATACATACAGTATAACATTAGTTATATCAAATAATCTTATATGCATATTAATCACTATAAAGATGGTATACTATTATTAATTAATATGACATTGTTCTGAGTAGACTAAGATTTAAAAATAAGTTAATTTTGAATTTGATTAAATAAGCTAAATTTAATATGAATTAAAAAAAAATGTCACCAATTACATATAAAACATAAAATCAACATCCATATAAAATGCGTAATAGAAATGTAGTTATAATACAAAAGCCCCATCATTTTCTTTTTAATTAACCATTGCGTATTATCCAGACAACTCTACCCTCCCAATACTAGCATCTACCCACCCAACCATTCTATAGTAATTGTTTATTATTATTTTACAATTTTTAATTTTTTATATAAATATTTTTTTTAATTTTATAATTTTTTTTGTAATTTTGTTTACGCATGTGTTTTTTTTTTTTTTTTTCATAAGATCATGTAAGTACTAATTGTATATTAAGAATATATGAATTTTTTTGGAAAACCATGATTTAATGTTTCATAAATTAGTTTTTTAATATTATTGTTAATTAGATGAGAAGAACATAAACATTTTATTCTATATAAATGATTAAGTATTATATTTCGATATACAGAATGATGAAGACAAGATTTAAAATTTGTAAATGTATTAACTTTGAATTTAAATTCTTTACGTTTATCATATAAATCTGTTATTGTTTTGTTGTCTTTTATTGTAATTTGAAGATCTAAGAAGTTAATTGTATTGTTAGATAAGAGGTTTTCCGTTAATTCCAAATTAGTTGGATAATCAACTGGAAATTGAGAAATTTTAAATTGATCAGTAGCAATTAAAATTATGTCATCAATATAACGATATAAATGTAGATTATTATTAGTAAAAGTACGTTCATAGTGATATAAGTATAAGTCTGATAATAAACTGGATGTACAACCACCTTGTGGCATACCGACGTGCTGTAAATATAATGTGTTATCTTGCAATATATAATTATTATAGATAATGAAGTTTGTTAAAGATTTAAAATAAGCGATATCTATATTAGATGGTAATTCCAGTTTTTTATAATACTTTTTAAATAATACACAGGGCTTGAAATTCAATTTTTCATAGGAGGGGAGTCTCCCTACCAACATTTATAAATGGAGGGGAGTTGACCTATTTGGGAGGGACAAAAAAAAATCTAAACCCACTGTTATTTTACATGCTTTTTAAAGATTTACATTAATTATTTTGTCATGTCTGCATTAATACAGGCATGGCAAAATACCATTGAAGCAATTTAAATCAACAACTCAGAATAATGATGCAAAATGTTTTTTTTTTAATTTAAAAAAGTAAGAAAGCAGGGTGATTCTGAGTAAAAAAAAAATTCTGAAACTGACAGCAAATTTTCTGAAAGGTTACAACAGAGGGAATGAAGGAAGGGGGGGGGGGGGATTACTCCCAATACTAGCTATATGTGTTTTTTCGTGCCCCTTTGACGAAATTTGCGTTTTTTGCGATCTTTTGACGAATTTGCCGATATTGCGCGATCTTTTGACGAAATTTGCCGTTATTTCACAATCTTTTGACGAATTTTGCCGTTTTCTCGCGATCCTTTGACGAAATTTACCGTTTTCCGCGATCCTTTGACGAAATTTGTCGTTTTTCCGCGATCCTTTGACGAAATTTGAGTTTTTTGCGCGATTCTTCGACGAAATTCGCGGGTTTTTTTCGTGATCTTTGGACGAAATTTGTGTTTTTTCGCGATCCTTTGACAAAATGTGCGTTTTTTTCGCGATCCTTTGACAAAATTCGCGTTTTTTCGCGATCCTTTGACAAAATTCGCGATTTTTCGCGATTCTTTGATGAGATTCGCAATTTTTTTTTCAGCGGCCGTTTGACTAAACACTAAATTCGTGTTTTTTCCGCGATCCTTTGAAGAAATTAGCTTTCTTCCGCGATCCTTCGACGTCTCTTTTTTCGCGATCCTTTGCCGAAACTCGCATTTTCCCGCGTTCCTTTGCCGAAATTCATGATTTTTTTGTTATCCTTTGATGTAATTTGCGTTTTTTTTTTTTTGTGACCCTTTGATGAATTTCGAGTTTTTTTTTCCCGCGATCTGACGAAATTCATGTTTTTCCCCTATCCTTTGGCAAAATTTGTGTTTTATTCGCAATCCTTTGCGACGAAATTGATTTTTTCGGCGATCATTTGTCGAAATTCGCGATATTTTTCTGTTGAACTGATGACCGATTTTTCATAATTTTCGGAAAATTCGTAACAGATTCAACCCCGAATTCGCCAATCGGTCGCGGACACTTGTCAACCGATCTCGAGAAAAAAATAATGAAATTTGTCTATCGGTCGCATGGAAAATTCGTGAATTTCAACGATCTTTCGCGGTAAAAAAAAAAAAAAAAAAAAAAACGCAAAATGTGTTAATAAGTCGCGCGAAAATATCGGGAAATTTGCAAGGCGTTCGCGGGAGTTGATCTTAATTTCAAAATGCAAAATTTTCAGGAAAATGGTGAGATTTTTTGGACGGGAGCCTCCCGCCCACGATATTATTTTGAGCGGGACTTCAAAATTTTGGGCGCGAATCCCGCCCTGAAATTCAAGCCCTGATACATTTATAACATTATGTAAATCTAATAAGTCTATATTATTAAAAAGATCTTTGAAGTCATATGTCGTTATATTATATACACAATGAAGATTTTTTAAAATATTGACCAGTTGATAGCTATTTTTTATACAATGTGTATTATCATTGTTTGTAGTAAGTATATATAATTGATTAATAATTTTTAATAGAAGTTTTTTGGCTTTATTATTAAATGTATTGTAACCAATAGTTACAGTTCTAAATTTAATATGAGTTTTATGAAATTTGGGAATAAGAACTAAATAAGGATAATTAAAGTTAGTAGACATAATACTTAATAGTTTATAATAACTTTGAATTATATATATATATATATATATATATATAATATGAATACACATACTGTATATTCCGGCGTAGAACCAGCTCGGGTGTATAACGCGCACATAGTTTGTTTTTTCGTCTTTTTATTTTTAATAATTAATTGTTATTATTATTACAAAGCTGCCAATTCTCAAAATTTTTAAATAATAGTATTTACGCTCTTTAATCCCAGAATTCTCCGATTAAATAAAGCAAAATTTTCTTTGCGAAACTACTGGTATTAAAAATCCGGAGACTTGGCAGTATATATATATATATATATATATATATATATATATATATATATATAATATGAATGCACATACTGTGTATTCCGGCGTAGAACCCGCTCCGGTGTATAACGCGCACATAAACTTTCGGGATTCATTTTTCTATATTCACCGTATAACCAGCATCTCTTTCTTTGCAGAGAAACCTTCATCAGATATATAGCAAAAAATAAAATAAAGATCATTACAAAATATAATAACCGTTACTTCTCATGTAATTTGATAGCGGTAATTATTTTTTTGCAAATAAATAACATGTTATTTAGAAATCTTAGTTATTGTGATCCTCCTTTTTTCTTAAATATTCATATTTTGTTTTTGTAACAGGAGTATAGGGCTCACCTATAATTTTCGATCAATTTCTTTGCATCAAAAGTGCGCATTATATTCCGGAATATTGCGGTATTTAGCTATTCGAAATTCCAACGTTTCATTTTTTATGCTCTTATATAATTTAAGCGGAAACCATGTTGAAAAACACAATCTATACAGTTAAATAATTTCCTTTATGAGTTTTTCAATCGAATCGTACTAATAAAAAAAAAAAAAAAAAAAAAAAAAAAAAAAAAACTGCCTTTTTGTATTGCTCTGAAGAAACTTTTTTTGAAATTGTTATTTGCCTCCACTTTTTTGCTTCATAAACATAATCGAAAACTGTGTACACAAGTATTCTTTTTTGTTATTATTCTCTACTGTCGGCCGTGCGATATAGTCATTAGTTCTGTGATTCTTATTCTCAACGATTCATTCACAAATGCAATTGTTCTTCACGAACCACTTGGCAGTATTATATGGTATAAAGCCAAATTAATGATGCGTAGTTTAACGATCTTTCCGATATGAAGATTACTTTTAACTTATCCTGATCGTATCAGGTTTTCTTTCTCATGCCATTTAACACATTTTCTCTCACTATTGCTCAGCTCAGATTACAGGGGTGTGTAAAATATCCATGTTCTGTCAAAAGCCCGCGCTTGAATAATAATTATTGCCGTGGAAAAATAAAATGAACAATTATAATTTTTGTCAGTGGATTTGATGTTTTATTAGTTTCGGTTTTCCGCCTCAAGATTTTACTTTAAATTGTAAACCTAGAGGTATCCGCAATTTTTTAGAACCTTTACGACATATTAACAAGCTCTTTTTTTTTTCTTTTCCGTAATTGCATGAAACTTGAAGACCTTACTATTTATGTGCCGAAAATACAGGTAGTGTTTAACATCCCCCCCGCCCCCCCCCGTAAATGGTATACATCTTCAATTTCTCCCATTATGACAATCATTCTAATACTACCTCGAAAAACAACTTAAATGTCAGCTTCTATGTTTTGATATCATTTTCTGAAAGATCGTTTGTTTTTATAAGAAGAAAAGAAATACTCGATTTCTTAATAGTTAAATGACAATTTAAGAAAACTTTAAATTTTGATTATGTTATCTCATAAAATATTTTGATATAAGAAATATTAATCATTGGTGAGAATTCGAAATCCTTTGATTCTCGCCTGTTTTTTTAGAAAAATATATATACTATGTCGTAGGCTAATTGCGAAATCAGGCTCTTTGCAAAGAGCCTAGGCTGTTTGCGAAGAATCCGCCTAATTGAAGAATCGTCTTCTATTTTTCAATCGGCCTGATATTTTTCAGGCTTATTGCAAAGAGCCTAAGCAGCTTTAGGCTAATTAGAAAATGATCATTTGTTTCTCAATCAGCCTGATATATTTTCAGGCTTATTGCAAAGAGCCTGTGGAGAGTTAGGCTAATTGGAAATTATCCATTTAATTTCTCAATCAGCTCAATGTTTTTCAGACTTATTTCAATGAGCCCATGCCGTTTTAGTCTTATTAAAAAATGACCACCGATGACCACGTGTTCGTACCAATAGCCTAGATTTATCAAAGTTTATGCCAATATGTCCGAGGTTGTGAATGTTTAAGCATACATTTCGTATAAAAAATAGGAGGAGGAACTTAACCCGTTATGTACTGAATTATGAATTCATGAAAATTTTAACTTCTAAAGCATTTTTCGTGAATTTCTGAAACTGAAAACATTAGAAGATTTACATAATCATTTAATAAATTTTAGAAGGATTAATTAAATTTGAATTTATAGGGATTTTGTACAGTATTTATAACGCCACTCAAATCTTTTATTTTAAATCATTTTCTTAGTATTTTGTAGAATTAGGAAATGTATAAATATAATGCTCTTACTATAGAAATATAGAAATATTTCCCAATTGAAAATCCCCCCCTACCCTCAAAGCCAAGAAAGCTGAAAAGATGCAAAGACAAAAGAAATCATCCTTTTAAAAATATTTATGTTTTGTGTAACCGATAATGCTTTTGGAACAAGATAAAGTAATGCATCTATAACTCATTCTAAACTGTATTACTACTAATCGAGATGAATTTTCTAACAAGTTATTTTAATAGTACCTATAAGTACCGTCAGTAGATAAAGGGTTAAAATGCTTATAAAAATGTACAAGATAACTGTCTTATTGACAGATGTCATTAATGCGAGTGGTTGTCTAAGGTTTGTTAAAAAAATTTTTTTTTTCGCTAACATCCCGTGCAGAAATATCAATACAGTTTGCAGATAAGGCAGATTTTTAATGTTTTTCTAGAATTACGTATAGAAGATTGGTTGCTCAATGAAAATAATTATAAAACATGTATAAAAAAAAATGTTGTATCAATAAAATATGCAGATGAGACCGATCACTATTTTTTTTTTCCAATTTTACGGACAGAGAGGATATGGGTTGCTATGAAAATAATTATAAAAAATAATATCTGATAATTTCTACCATAGAGAAATCAAAGGATGAAGCAGATTTTTAATGTTTTCCCAGCATTACAGAGAAGACGGGTTCATGAATGAAAATAGTTAAACTTATATAAGAAAAATTTTTATCAATAAAATCTGCAGATAAGGCAGATTTTTTGTCTTTTTCCGGGATTACGTAGAGAATATTGGTTACCAATGAAAACAGTTATAAAAAATGATTTCTGCAATAATTATATCTGCAGATGTGCCTGATTTTTAATGTTTCCTCGACATTACGTAAAGAAGATTGATTGCTGAATGGAAATAAATATAAAACTTAAGCAAGAAAAATTGCTGTATCCACGAAATCTACAAATTAGGCAGATGTTTTATTTTTTTCCTCTACATTACGTAGGGAAGATAGGCTGCTATTGAAAATCATTATAAAAAATATATGAGAAAATTTCTCCGGTAATGAAATTTGCGGATGAGGCAGATTTTTAATATTTTTTTAGCTTTGCATAAAGAATATGATCTGCTGAATAAAAATAATTATAAAACATATATAAGAAAAAAAATGTATCAATGAAATCTGCAGATGAGGCATATTTTGATATTTTCCCTGCATTACGTATAGAAAACAGGTTGCTGAATTAGGATTATTATAAAACATATTATAAGAAAAATACTGTATTACTAGAGAGCAGGTGCAGTTGAGGTAAATTTTTCAAGGTTTTCCCTGATGTACCTAGTAAAAATGTGTTGCTTAATGAAAATAATTATAAAAATAATTAGCTGTATCAATAAAATTTGCAGGCGAGGCAAATTTTTAGTGTTTTCTGAATATTACATGGAGAAGTCTAAATTAGTCACAGCGTATGAAAACTTCCGTATTGAAGTCTGTACAGCACTTAAAATTAAAATAAACCCGCAATGCTTCTGAAATATCTGAGATTATTCACTCAGCACTATATTATTTCTACATAATGCGACAAATAACATATTGCCTTGTCTGCAGATTTTTTTGTGCATCTTTACGGGTGGAGGACAAAATTTACTTCTAAAAAATAGTGTTTATTAACCTTAATTATCAACCAGATGCAAAAATAAAATCTGCCAATAAAGCAATTTTCTTCTTCTTCTTTTTTTTTTTTTTTAATCCATTTTATTTAGCAACCAATTTTCTCTACAAAATGCTAGGGAAGTATTAATAATGTGCCTCATTTGCAGATTTCATTATTACAGGAATTTTCTGATGTATTTTTTACAATTTATTTCATTTATCATCCCATCTTCTCTATGTAATGCTATGTAATGTATTAAAAATCTGTCTCATCTGGAGATTTCATCATTGCAAAAATTTCCTGATGTATTATAAATTTTTATTAATATAAGTCTTGTATAATTATAAATTATTATTTTATAATTATTTTCTTTAGCAACCCATAATCTCTATGCAATGTTGCAAAACATTGAAAATCTGCCTCATTTGCAGATTTTATTGATACAGCAATTTTCATATATATGTTTTATAATTATTTTCCTTCAGGAACCCATCTTCTCTACGTAACACTGGTCAAACTCAAAAAATCTGCCTCATCTGCAGATTTCATTAATAAAGAAATTTTCATATATATTTTTTATAATAAGTTTGATTGGACGATTAATCTTCTCTATGTGATGTTTCGGAAACATTAAAAATCTGATTCAACTGCAGATTTCATTATTGCAGAAGTTTTCTTATATAATTTTTATAATTATTTTCATAATCAACCATTTTCTCAACTTAATGTTATGAAAACACTAAAAATCTGCATCATCTGCATATTCCATTGATACATCAATTTTTCTTGCATAAGTTTTATAAATATTATCATTCTGCATCCCATCTGCTCAATGTATTGCTGAGAAACCATTAAAAATCTGCCCCGTCAGCAAATTTTGTTGATTGTCTGCATGAGTGTTTGCGAAAAAGTATCCTTAAAATAACAAGTGGGTAAGTGTGATCGCAGATCGCACAGAAGGTTTCGTTTAATATGTCTTTTAAAACACTTTATCCTTAAATTAATAAATCAAAATTGTTAATTTATAATTATTAAAAAAAACACAAGTGGCAGCACCATTACATTTAATTTTAAAATAATTTAAAAAATATATTTTAATCAAATTAAAAATAATCAAGTAAAATTATTTAAATAAAATTAAAAAATCCGAATATTTTTAAATTCATCAATTTAAAAAAATTAGCGGAGGTATAAATAAAAAATAATATTTTTAAAAGCAAAAAATTGTTTAAAATATATTTAAAATGCGGAAATAATTCAGTAAAAATCCATATTAATTCTTTCACTTTTCAAAAACTCACTAGACGGCGCTAAAAAAGAACGTTAACATATATTAAATTTCTAAAAAAAAAAAAAACCCTCATCAATAATGCATATAGGTAACTCGAAAAAAAAAATGTCCATAAGAAGTGTATTATTTCAAAAAATTGCCTGTAGATGGCAGCAGCAAACAAATAATAGTCCAGAGGAATCCAATATTTATACCTCTGTATTGAATTAATTATTAAAAATGAAGACTTTTTTAATATTAAATATGGATTTGATTATATCATCTGGCATGTTAAACATTGTTACTAAATGTGCATTTTTTTTTTTTTTTTAAATATAAGAAAATAATTCTCCAGATTTTTAAAAATTGAAATTTCAGATTTTCTCTGTCTGAAATAAAAGCTATTTTAAAAATTACCGCTGCGCAAAAAAAAAAAAAAAAAAAAAAAAAAAAAAAAAAAAAGATAAGCCTTTAAAATTGCAAAGGAAAAAAAAAAAGAAGGGGTGGGATTTTCTTTTAATTAAATTCATCTGAAAATGAAGTTTAATAATAAAAAACAAAATTTTGAAGTTCTGCCTGAGAAATTCGTATCTACAATCTACTGCGTGGGAGATATTTGCGTTACCACGGCTCCGTCGATGCTTGGCGATATTTGCTGAATTTAAGATCATGTTTTGAAATCGAAAAAGAACGCATTCGCTTAATTAAAATAATGTAAGGATTTTTCAAAATTTTATGATTTTGGGAAGGTCAGGGAATATTCAGCTCTATGTAAAAAATTTCAAGTCTGTAACTTAAATAGTTTCCGCGTACGAGCCTGTAACGGACGGACATACAGAGAGGCGAGACTACAAGGTTTTCGTGAGATGAACGAAACCCTAAAAATGAAATATTTTAATCATTTGTGTGTAAGCCGCTGCTAAAATAAGTCTGTTCTAAACCAGAAACTTTACTTAGTAAATAACCTCAAATAAGTACCAATTGGAAATAAGTTACATATTATTGAATAAAATTTCTGATAGGAAACAAAGTTATTTGAGCTGCGGCTTATACGCCGCAACTTACGGTATTCATTAATCTTAGACACTCATCCGCGTTAATGAAACATGTCAATGACAGTTTCCTTATACATTTTTATAATCATTTTAAATTCCCCCTCCAATTTTTTTATGCTAAAAGTATGTATAAATATTCACTACCTTGGACTTATTGGAATAAGCATGGATAAAACTAGGTGGTTTGTACAAATACGTGGTCATCGGTGGTCATTTTGGGTCATTTTATAATTAAGCTAAAACTGCATATGCTCATTGCAATGAGCCTGAAAAAAATAATAAAGTTGATAGGGAAATAAACGGATGATGTCCAATTAGCCTAACTTTCCACATGTTCTTTGCAATAAGCCTGAAAAATATCAGGCTGATTCAGAAACAAATTATCATTTTCCAATTAGCCTAACGCTCTCCAGGCTCTTTGCAATAAGACGGAAAAATATCAGGCTGATTGGAAAAGGGAAGATCAAGATGATTCTCCAATTAGCCGGATTCTTTGCAAACAGCCTAGGCTCTTTGCAAAGAGCCGGATTTCTCAATTAGCCTATGACATATATATATATATATATATATATATATATATATATATATATATATATATATATAATATAAAACCATTAAAAACCAATACAAATCATCATCTACAAAAGTGAATATATAAATTTTAATGAAGTTTGTGCAAATTAAAAATGAAATTTTATCTTTTAAGGGAACAAAAAAATATATATATATATATATATATATATATATATCATTAATTGAAGCGAAATAAGGAAGCAAAAATTCAGTAAACATTGAAAATTGGAAATATTTGTGGAACCATTCTTCAGGCCCAAAAAGTTCCACAAATAACATGTACGGTTTCATCCTTGCATAAGCCACATCAAGTTTTAAAATGCAAAATTTGGGCTACCGTACGCAATAAATTAAAATAAATAAATAAATAAAATGGATTACGGATAGCATTTACCAATGGAAGTACCAATGAATCCATTCATGACACAGCGAGTTAAAATGCTTAGAAATGATTTGCACTTGTTGCCAGAAATGTTGTAAGTATAATACTATTAATTCAACCATAGAGTTAGGAAAACAGTGCAATAATGTTAAAATAGATTAAATACAGTATTTCCACTATATTAGATTACAGATAGTGCTGCCCTCAATCATATGATAATACATTTAAAGGTCACTTCGAAAGAGAGTAAAATAAATAAATAAATATTAATTGTAATAATAATTACTATATGATGATTAACCTTTAAAAACTGTAACTATATTTATTTAACACAAATGATGAATTTTAAAGAAAAATAAATATTTGATATGGATTAGCTATTAAATAATGATTCAATTTTATATTGATGTAAATATACTATATTATAGATGAATTTAAATTTAGTAATATTTAATTATATTTTCCACAACAGTGCATAATAATTTAAATTAGCTAATTAAATAAATAAAAATGAATGAAGTTGGTGTATAAAATTAAAGAGTTTTATATAAATGTGGGGGGAGGGTAGGTATTCTGAAAACGTCTATGTGATATTCGATCACTTAAACTTTATAGCACGTCGTTCGTTTATGAATCTGTGATTGTTGGAATTGTCATTTTTCGCTGTAAAGCAGCTTAATTTGTGCCCTTATTTGAATATATATTTTTGTATTTCGATATCTTACTGGAAAAAAGAAAAAAGAGTCCCCTCTCAATTACAGATAAAGTTATTGGCTTTACATGATTTATTATTTGTACAAATTAGGTCAATTTCGCTGCTTCAAAAACTTGACTGCCAGTACACTTGGCACAAATTGTATCATCCATTAAATCGATCCCTCTGTTCCTGAAAGTGAGGTAGATTTTTCATTTCAAAAATTCACATAAATTGACATTCGTGAAATGCGAAATCAATATTTATGACTGTTTTTAATTACTTGCAGATTGCTCATTTATTCAGTTTATGAGTCACTCTTTTGAAAATAAAAGCTTCATTTTCTGTATAGATGAATAAATATGTTTGATAATGGAATATACAGCCGAACCTCTTTATCCCGACACCCGGTTTTCACGTCACTCCGCTTATCGCGTCAGTTTTTCAAAGTCCCGATTTTCTGTATATGATTTTAATGTAAATAAACTCCGGATTTTACGTCGTTGAATAATTTTTAACTCCGGATATCCCGACGGTTTAGGAAAATTGTCCATTTTTCATCATCCATCTTATAAGAACGGAAAATAAACGGTAAGAAATGTCTTTGCCAAACTTTTCACAAAAGTGTCTAAAATACTCATTGAGATAAATGAGAAATTTTACTTCAATCCTTTATGTGAATAAATAAACCCACACACTATGAACGACCCTCTTAAACTCCAGATAGACGTATCAGTCTACTCGGTGTCTTTTTGTTCTCGTCAGGCGGCGCTTTCATCCGACTAAAACCGAAGCATTGCATTGCATTGAAGCGATCCAGAAATTATCTAACATACATTTCTGAAACAACAAACATTGATTACAATTTATTATATAATATTGATTACAATTCATTGAATAATATTGAAAAAATAATTGTAGGAAGCACATCTAGGGATAAGCAAACCTTAATTCATCCATATTTCTTTAAACAATAAGAAATCAAGTCATCATGAATCTGATTTTTATGCTTTTCAATCTTGTTTTTGTGTTTATTTTGTTTAATAATAATGTTTTATTGCTTAAAACCGCAAGAACAGTTATGAAGTTAAAATTTTCTTAAATTAATTAAAAATACAGCTTTTTATAAACATATTCTTCTCCAACTCCGGTTATCGCGACACTCCGCTTATGACGACACTTTTTTCTGGTCATTAGAGTGTCGGGATAACGAGTTTCGACTGTATATTAATATAACACGGTATAGTACTTTTGAAATAAAATAAAAAATATCCGACAAATTCGTATAACAATAATGGATGAATCTTTAATTTAAGTATGGCATAAAATATTTTACATAAATGATATAATATGGAAAACATTTTAATAAATATAACGCAGCAGCAAATCTCATTATAGTGTATATAGAGATTACAAGTACTAAATATATCACAATATAGAGAAATATTATGAAGGAAAATCCAAAATTAAAATGACGCATGAGTGTTTAACCATCAGTTGACAAAAACATCCATGGGTCGCTGAAAATACAATATTTCATGTAGCAGACGAGCAAAAAGAAAAAGCAAATAATATATATATTACACTCCCCTTTATTGAATATTTCGAAAATAACAGGGATTTTGTTAAGAGGTTATGAGAAACTTAGTAACAAAATACTTATTTCAATTTTGAAAAAAAAAAAAAAAAAAAAAAAATCACAATTTTTTTAATAATTTTAAAACTTGAAACAAAAATCCTTTCAATATTTTTTCTTTTATCCAATTTCAAATTATTTTATCACCCGTGAAATTCCTAAACAAGACAATGGCTTTCTTTCACTTCTTATTAAAGAAAGATTGGAGACACAAGCTTTCGTAAGATAAAATATGTTTGGGAGTCAAATAAGCTGTTTTACAAGAGTAGTATTCAAATAATACTCGTATCTTCTTCTTTTATTTCACTTCAGACAAATAATATTCCCTAGGAGAAATAGTGATTTATTCTCTTGTACTGCCATCCATGATTCACTCACTGTAGATAATCTGTCCTGAAACAATAATGCTATTTGTATTCACAAAACGTAAAGCTAACATTTTAGACGTAGTTGGTAGTTTATTTTTTATTTCAAGTCGTTCAAACTAGGAAGTCGGTTTCATTTCACTACTAAAATTTTAAAACTTTTTGCCACTATTCATAAGCGAAAATGTATTTAAAGTATTCGAAGGCTACCAGACATCCTCGATTGTTGAGGACAACCTTCAAACTTTGACTCACATTCTCAAAAAAGTAAAATAAATAAATAAATAAATAGTATATTGATTGTTTAAAAATATATAAATAATCGTCTTGTGAGTTATAAATGCTTTGTGAGCTAGTCATAGAGTCAAAGGCAGATGGTAAAAGAAAATCATGTAAGGGATCATTTTAATTAAATTATTACTATTTTTTCGTGTATAAACTTTTGATAGTTAGGTATTTTTACGGAATTTTACAACGAAACTGCGTCGACTGTTCTTATTAAATAGGTTGAAGCAAAATTAAAACAAAACCCTTTTAAATCGTCTTGAACTCTGGATTCAATCTTGTGTAAACAAGTTAAAAGTTCGACAAAATAAAATTCTAAAAATTGAACTAACAATCTTTTTTGTAATGCATTCAATTCTTGCTCCAGAAAATTTCTTCACCATGGATATATATATATATATATATATATATATATATATCGTATTTTAATGATTAACCTCTCTTAAATTTATTCTAAATTTTCCATATTTAATTTTACTATATTTCGTCTTAAAAATGCTGCTATTCTTATTCCAAAAATCTATGATTTTAACGCATCATTTTTTTTTCTCTAAATTGTCAATGCGCCAGTAATATTTCTCTTTTCAGTGTATTGGAATTCGAAACATTTTATTCTGATCCATATTGTTTTGGGATTGTTCTAGAATCTTTTTTTTTCCGCGCGTTTTACGTAACCTCATTGTACCGGAATTGTGCTTCTGCGGTAGATATCTTAATTGAATCTTGTCTAAATATTTTTTCCGATAATTTACGTCCTCATAACTTCTAAATGATAACTTAAAAAATAAGATTTTGGTTTCTTTCACTTAGACATTATTTTGAATTTTTTAACACTTCTGCATAAAAACACAGACACTGTAGACTAATTAGTTCAGTGTTTGATTCGTTTGTAATTTTTGCCTTCTGAATTTTTGTTTGAAATACATTCATCCAAGAGACTTTGCTTGTATACTTTAATTTTATGCTATCTATATATAGTGACCAATGATATATTAAGAACAGAGCGAGATTACTGCTTGTTTCATTTACCTTGATCGATGACCGTCTTATTTACATAGCTTGTTTTTAATACGTGTATTGTAAATTTGTTGCTATTGTTTGAGAACTATTCATTAGGGAAATACCCCATAGGTTAACGGACTCATCTATCCGTGCTTTCTAACTATATCTTATCGTTTCTGTTAGTCCCTTGTTCTTGTTTGATTACTGTATTACAAATATTATTTTTAAAGCTTGAATTTTATAGTCTATGACTACGATACTTTCTGAAAAGGCAAAGTTGATTTTTATCAGTTCTTTGTTCTTTGTCTAGAAAAACACTAATATTAATCTTTATTTATTAAAAAAATCACATTCCAAATCTCACTTCAATTGAGAATTATCACTTCACGTATTACAATTTAGTAATCTAAATAAAAATCTTAATATGTTTCTGAATGAACCAGAAAATAATATATATATATTTGAATAACTTTACACAAGCATTAAGGTATTATTTATGTAATAATCTAAGAATGCATGAAATTTCATGCTATCCAAGCAAGATTATTTGCTTTGCCGTTACTTATACACGTTACATTGGTTGCACCAGGTTAACCAATCAGCTTGCAACGTGTTATTCATTGCATCTTGCTGGATTATTAAATTTTATTTATTTTTGTATCTGATTCAGACGAAATTTGATGTTCTTTATGTAGAATGACAACCCCCCTCCTTTCTATTTTTTGTCGTGTCAATATATGATGATAAAAAGTAATATAATTAATGTTTAATTTTATAATTTATTTTTGTTAATTAGAAAACGCATACACAGGCATCCACTTTATTATTATTCGTATTTCTATTAAGTCTTATTTTCAGTGGTTGAAAAGTAAAGTTTCACTGCGCTAAATAATTTTTGCTTCGTGAAAAATTTGCTAATCTTGTTTTGCACAAATAACAGGCTTATGTTCCATTTTATGCCTTGGACAGCTTTACGCCCTACTTTATGTCACAAATTAAAAAAAAATCAGTCATTGCTTTTTGGATATATATATATATATATATATATATATATATATATATATATATATATATATATATATATATATATATATATAGAGAGAGAGAGAGAGAGAGAGAGAGAGAGAGAGAGAGAGAGAGAGATAGATAGATAGATAGATAGATGTGGATATAAATAGCTTTTCTTTAGAGTCGGTATCATTTCAACCAAGCGCTTAAATGTTAAATCCATCTGATATTTTCCGATAATCCTATTTATTCTTCAAATGCCATATACTACTTTAGACTTACTGTATGCGACAGATGTTGCAAGTTGTATGTCTTCTCATTTTGTAGAATAATGAGGACTCCTGCCCTTTACGAGATACGCTCGCCAACATCCATCCAGACCCTACAGGGTCTAAAATCACGCTAATTTGCTCTGTAAAATAATAAAAAAAATCAAATTACGGAAGATTGAAAGATATTATCCCGAACAGTGTCGATTTTCTGTAATCGGGTTGCTATTCATTTCCCTTTAATTGTGCGGGTGGAAGAGAAGGGAATTTTTCGTTTTCAAAGCCGGCATCCACCGCTGTTGCGACAGCTGTTGGCTGTTTTCGTGGTTGATTAAGTAAGATCGGTTACACATTTGGAAACCAGTTTGTATAAAATGTTTAGGTAAAAAATGTCGCTGTCCTTGCTCTAATTCTCGTGAATATATTCGGATTGCCCAGCAATTTTTATGCCTTATTAACATTTACTATAAGACGATATCTATTGAAAATTAAGTGTCTAACATTTATAGTTCGTTTACAGGGACAGTCAGAAGTATTTTATTATATAGTGCATTTTAATGATCTTACACCATTTGAAATATAATGCATTTATGAAGTGGAATAAAACATACATTCTGTAGAATTTAAACCGCAAAGCATATTTATTATTAATTTACAGGGCCGCGCAAAAGAATTCCGTTACATAATTGTCTGCAGGAGGGGGGGGGGGGGACTGCTTGCAGAGTATTTTAATTATGTTATATTACGTATTTCAAATATAATTAAATAGACATTTATTACTGAAGTTTACTACAAGATACTTTTTGTCGAATATGATGTGCATAGCATTTACCGTTCATTTATAGGGAAATACTAAAGATTCCCGATATAATACTGTATTCAAAATGCTGTCTATTAGCGATAATTGCTGGAAAAGTGCTTTCAGGTAATGGCATGCGTTTTAAAATTTTACTAAATTTTTGCATACTACGTGATGGGTAATAAATGCTAGAGATCATATACAGGGTTACACAAAAGAAATCATAAGCATTACTGAGTATGAGCGCAAATTGCTTAAAGATGATTTTTAATTGAGTTATTCATTTTCAAGCTGAACTATTTTTAGTTATAGTAAGAGATGTTTGTAGAATATAAATAAAATCATATACAGGTCCAAGCAAAGAACTGGAACATGGCCGCCAAAGGATGATTTCTGGAAGTGCGATTTCAGTAGTTTTAAGCGTATTTTAACTTAATGTGGGCGTATATGAAACTCTTTAGATAATATGCATAGTGTTGTGCAAAAGAATTCAAGTATGTTTCCGTGTATTGGTAGAAATTGCTACTTTAAATTTTAGCATGCTATGTAGAATATATACAAATGTATAGATTAAATACAAGGCTGCGCAAAAGATTAAGCACTTTTCCGGCTGAAATCTGGTTTTCAAATGTGTTATTCGTTTTCTAAAATGTTTACTTAGGTATCTTATTTATCTTATTAAGCAACGAAGTTTTGTTAAGGTATTTTGGAAATGTTGGAAAATGTTTCATAATTTATACTTGACGCATGATTTTTTTTCTTTAATATTCACGTGTAAATATATTTTTCAATTGAAAATGTTATTATTATTTGGGTTTTATAAAACCTAGCAACAGTACATAAAAACGGTTGTTTCAAACTAGGAATTAAATATCTGTTCAGATAAGGAAATTTTGAATAAAAATTTTGAAAAAAAACTCAAAAAATTAGACAAACTCAAACAACGATTGAAAATTACACACCACAATCTAGTCAAGTATGCGTCTGTAAATGATGGTTTAGTTCCTGTACATAGTTTTTGATCTTATAAAACTTATGTAAATGAAATATCTTGACCGAATTCAACATTAAATAGCGCTTAAAATAATTCTTAGATTTAAAAACTGCCTGCTTGAACTTGTTTGTCATACATTTGTTTATATAAAAAATGATAATAATAATAATACCAGTTTTCATGTTTTTATATGCAATAGTTTTTGCAAGATAAGACGAGAAAGAGAAAATGTCGCAATAAATTCAATTACGGAAGCAGCAGCAGGAGAGAGATACCCAAGTGGACCTGATTTGCATAATTTTAATTTATAATAAATTAGTTTCGTGTCTTTTCCAAAAAATTTATTTATATAGATCATTTTTTTAAATTAATCTGTTTGCACTGTACATATACCAGAGTGTTTAGCCACATGGATGACCTATAAAAGTCAAGGAAATTTTTATGTACTGGAGAAACCTGGGAGAAATAAGGGAAAAGTATAATTCCCGAGGAAAAGTCAGTGAAATTTGAAATTTCCGAAAATAAGTTAGAGAAATTTAAAACTTTCGAGAAAAATTCAGGAAAATTTTTCTTTTATAAAACCAAGGAATTTGAAATTTCTGTGCTATGAAAATTTAACTTTGCTCTTCATAAGTACTGTAGATTCAACGTCTTATGCAATTCCGTTTCCCTACCCCCTTTTAGTGCTTCCTTGTAACTGAGATTTTCAATACCAGCTTCACTGAATCTTTGTACAGATTTGTAGGAATTGCTTGGGTGATTCAGTCTGTTTATTTATCTTTGTTTGGGAACTGTACATTTGTTAGCTCAATTTATTAAATATTTATAATCCTTGACTTTGAGTAGTTACAGAGCAGATATATATTACTCATGAAGAAAAAGATTTTTTTTTTTGTTTTCGTACAGTATATCAAACAATCTGTATTTAACAGCGACTGATGTGATAAAGAATTTCATCCGGATTGGACAAAATGGAAGAAACCTGACAGTAAAAAAATGTATATGCAAAATGTTTAGCATATAAAAAAATATCCTCATTAAGAAATATGTACTGTCAATCATTAACCATGAAATAAATATCTTAGCATTCAACAGCTTGTAAATTTTGCAAAAATATGTTTAAACAATCAGTAGTTTGTTCTTCAGAATCAGTTATTAAAGTTCCACTTTCAAAATCACAACTATTAAGATTTTCTGTATGTAACATCACAAAAACTCGATATCTGGAAATATTTTGCTATTTGTATTGAAAACCTGGAAAAGTCATGGGAATTTGTGGTTGAGCCGGAACCCTGATTTATCTAAGCACCATTTGCTTCTTTTAATACTTTACAATTTATAAGATAAATAACTTAAGCATTATAATTTATTCACTATATTATCAAAAGTTAATTGTATATGACTGCAATTATTTTCATATGTTAGATTTACAATGTTTGAAATTGCTTAATGTTATCTTTTAATGAAATGTGCTTTGGAACCGCAAAATTGACATGTAAACGTGCCCTGATTCACCCACTCAGTTTTTTGAGTTTGACACCGTGGTGGTATTCTATGACGTAACTGCCCACCTTAAACTTCTGTTGGATTTGCGTAGGTGACATCAAATGCACTATCGGTTGCCACACCTAAGACCGGTAATATGGGTGGAATTTTTATGCTTAAAACAGAAAAGGGACAGTCACCCGAGAGTGGGTTTGTGGGCACAAAGTAGGTGGAATGCTCCTGTGTTCATCACTGTAAACAAAAAAATAGAGTTATCTTTTTTCTTGCATCATTCGAAAGCAGAAAATATTGGTTTAGCTCCTGGAGTGCTTTATTTCTCAGTTTTATAAAAGTAAAGTAATTTAACATAGAAAATTAAATTTTTGTGATACTATATTGTTTGATAAGGGAGCAACAATTTTTTTCGAACTATTCGAATAATTTCCTTTCAACTTCTGTAAGAGTTAACTTTTTAATTTTTTGCGTATCTGCATACAAGATTGAATAAATATTATTGAAAAAAAAAAATTAAACAAATGGGTAAATGCTACCGGAGATCGCACAGATGGTTTTATTTAATATTCCTTTCAAAACACTTTATCCTTTAACACTAGAACGGCGGGAAAATCTTACCTACTGGAACGGCGGGAAGGAGTCATTTTGACCCCTCGATGAAACTATTGAAATAACAACGCTAAAATAATTTTAAAAGCCATACATTGGCAAAAATATGTAATTTACGTGTATTTCATAATTTATATTTAATATTATTCGATAATTTATTGAATTTTTAAAGTACTGTATATGTAACGCCTATAGGGCGATTAATTGGATCATACTACGACTACTCAAAAAACTCATTAATTTGATATAAAAATCGATTTAAAATTAATGTTTTCACAAATTAAAACTAATGTTAACTAAAATAAAACACAATTTATAAAATAATATATATTTATATTTTCATCTACTTACTCGCCGAATGATTCACTCTCTAAATCCATAAATGAGAAATATGTTCTCTTGTTTCCGTTATTTCATTATAAGTGTAGCTGAATGGTTAATATGTTAAGCATTCTGTTTCAATTTTTATTTAATGCTTATAATACTCCAAATTGTACGCACGTATTAGGAATTAATTCAGTTGTATAAAAAAATAATAATAATAATAATAATAGCAATTTTTCCAGTACATTTTCCGCACACAACATTGAAACATGGTTCGCAAAATTCTTGAGGTTTGTTTCCATTGCATGTCTGTACTTGACATTTTTTCTCTACATATCTATTTTATTTTCGTGTTTTTTTTTTTTTTTTTTTTTTTTTTTCTGAAGACTCAGGAAAGATCTTTGGGAGATTTGAAACCATAAGATTCATTCTGAACACATCTCCTAAATTTAATAGAAAATCTCTTCTGCTGATAGGCTTGCCTGTTACACTTTTATAAATTATCCAGGCGTTTAAAGCTGCATGATCCAAAATATTGAAAAAGATATGTACAGGCCATCGTCTAGAAGCCGATTTCACGGAGTATTTTCGGCACATCTGATCATGGATATTCACACCATACTTCGTTGCGTTGTAATATTCTATTGAATCAGGCAACTTCTTGAGACTGTCTTCAGTTTTTACAGTAGAATGTAATGAGCTAAGTAGAAAAACACTTTTTTTTCTTTTGGCTTGATAGATGGTAAGTGTCATATTATCACATTCCACTATCATCGATGAATAAAGAGTACTGCGCATATTTTTCAATGATATAGGAATTTCTCTTCTGTTCTTTTTCATTGTGCAACCAAAGTTGTATTTTTAGCTTTTAACATTTCTGCTAATTTGATATTAGTAAAATAGCTATCTGTCGTAATATTCCTCCCTTCGTTTAGATGGGGATCTGTTAATTTCATGACAACATTTTCCGATAAACGTAATTAAGGATTGGCTGCTTCATCCTTTTCTAGATAAATAAATTCATTCAAGAGGTATTTAGTATCAACGTCAACAGATCAACCAAAATTTTATTCCAAATTTATCCGATTTATTTGGCGTATATTGCGTAAATTTATATCTATCCTGAGATGGGAACAATTGTTCATCAACTGTAATATTTTGTCGTGGTCGGTAGCATGTTTTGCAATTTTCAATAAATTTATTCCACATTTTAGATGCAAGAGCAAATTTAACAGTCTGTAGTCTGCTAGATCTTGTTGTCTTTTCATCAAACCTAAAAAATATTTTTCTTTCTTTGAATCTATCTCTTGAGGTAGTTTCTTTACAAAATAGTATTCCTCATGCCTTGGACGACAATGAATATAAATCGAAACCCCTTTTTTTTATTGCTCCTCGAACATGTAGTATAGCAACAAAAGCAGCTTCGAGTACAAATAGTATTTTATTAAAGGGGTCAAAATGACCCCCGTCCGCCGTTCTAGGAATACAAGCCCATATTTCAAAAACTAACAAATCTAGAAAGCTGAATTTTTCTTTAGAAATATATGTTATCTATTTAGAAAAAGTCAAAAAATTTCAAACGATTTCGCCCAAGCAAACAAAAGTAATCAACGGACGAAAGCACTCAGGTGTCAAAATGACCCCTACCGCCGTTCTAGTGTTAATTAATAAATCCAAATTGTTAATTTGTAATTATTAAATCCTTACATAGATGGTAGCAGCAATAAATTTAATTTTAAAGTGATTGTAAAAGGAAGTTATTTTTTTTTTTTTATCAAATTAAAAATATTCAAGTCAAATTATTTAAATAAAATTCAAAATTCCTAATTTTCTTAAATTCCCAAATTTAAAAAAATTAGCGGAAGTTTAAACAAAATTTAATTTTTTTCGCACTTCTCACACGTATAGCAGGCCTGCTGCGTACGCGCTGCAATCCATTAGTTCCATTTACCATCGCTAGGGGGTGCACATTATTCTAAGCAAACCTCTATCCGAAAGAAACTCACTGTTCAACCTGTCTGGAGATATATTAGTCGAAGGTATGAGAGCTAAAATAACAGAAAACTGTTACTTCGACATTATTATTCAAAAGAGTGGTATGTACTACTCACAATTTTACTGTAATGTTATAGAGGGTGATTATTAAGTTAAGGGTGTACTCAAATCCAAACTGCTTATTTTGACTCATTTTTAAATTCATTTTTGTTCTGAAACGCATCAAATTGGCAGATTCTGTTATTCAGAAACTATATAATGTGCAGTGATTGCCTATTTTTTGGTAAAGGCAGAATATATTGCAAAAAAGGCTATCAAAGTTGGCGTGTTTGAACCGAATTTTCCGAAGCGAGAGAACTGGGAACGATAAAAATGGTCATACTGAGAACATAATTGTTTATAAATCAAGTTCTGTTCAATCAATTGAGTGAAAAATGAAAACACACGGCCGCTTATACATCTCTTCAAAAATCACGTCATCAAGTTTCATGTTTTTACTTTTAAAAATGAGTCTGAAAATGTGTCAGAAAATTTTGAGTTGTTAAGCGTGGAAAAATATTTTTTGAATACCGCCTTAATAATAATGTTTGGAATCAGTTGCGTTGAAATCCGACATACAGTAGCTGAGTTATGGGAACGGGGCACAGTTAGAGAGAAAACATTATCAAAGCGCCCCCTGGCTGTTAAAAGTGCAACTAAAATATGTTAGGCTATCGATATCAAGTTGAATGAACCAAACACAGCCGTCGTCGTCGTCGTCGTGCCCATAGAACCCGAGATACTTTGAAATGAGATAAAAAATTATCAAAAAGTATTATGCGAAAATATAGTGATATTGTTACTCATGACTTTACTTTAATGTTATAGAGTGTCATTATTAAGTTTATTATAAAATTTAGAATTAGTTACATTGAAATCCGACTGAGAGTTGCCGAGTTATGGAAAGGCACAGTTAGAGAGAAAACCTTATCAAAGCGCCCTACGATGGTTAAAAGTGGAACTAAAATATGTGGAGTCGGAGTCTGATCTGTTAAAATTCTCGGGGTCGGAGTCGTCCATTTTACAAGCAGGGCTTCGGAGTTGGAGTCAGGCCCGTTTTTGAGCGAAAGAGTCGGAGTCGGAGTCGTCCATTTTTCCCACCGACTCCGCAGCCCTGGTTTTTAGGTCCAGTACATTTTAAGATACGGTTGTCTTTAAAAACGCCCAGTACTTTATCGGCGCGGTACCCTGGCAAAATTATGCAAATCCTCCCCCTTTATTGCGCTCCTGAAAGGAAATCGTTGCAACTCGATTAAAATCAATGCTTTAGTTGAATTATGAACATTTTCCATTTTTTTAATTGGGGTTTTTAATTAATAACGTGTTAATTAAGACTTTTCAAAATTTTAGGATTTTTCGTGTGATCGCAGGTATTCAGCTATAAGTATGCAAAATTTCAAGTCTCAAACTTATACAGCTTTTGAGAGCGGAATCTGTGACGGACGGACAAACAGACAGACCGAGGAGTGAGACGAATAGGGTTTCGTCAAATGAACGAAACCCTAAAAAGAAAGAATGCTGCCAATTCGACTATGTAAAATTTCCATTTCCAATGTTATTTGGCAATAATACGAATCGCATATTGCACATATCTGTGTGTTCAAGTTCATGTTCATATTATATTCTTATAATACTTCCAAATGTTAAAGAACGCATATGAGAATAGCTTTAAATTTGTTAAGTTGAGCTATTGTAAAATATAAGCATCTGGCGACACATCCGTATGCCTGTGTTCCATGTTCCACAAATAAAGAATCGTGTGGTTCTTTCCTCGTGTTATTCATTTAAAATATTTCCACAAATATATATCTATATCTATCTATCTATATATATATATATATATATTAATAATAGTTTTCTTGGAAGGCTATTAATTTTGAGTATTCCAACTCAATTATTGTATTACTGAATTAGTACCGAATAATACTATATAAGTCAGTATTAGTTACTGTTTCTAATAGATTTGTACATCATTTTGATTTAATTTAAGGCAAATTATCTTCACACCGCCCTAGTTATTCAAATTCGTCTTTTTCATTATTTCGCGCCCGTATGTGGTCGTTGATAGGTTTACATAAACAAAATCTTTCACATTTTCGTAGGTGTGTTGAGCAGGTTTGTAAATTCATCCTTATGGTGAGCATCCCACTGATAGTTGACCCGCCACAGAAACGCTATGTGGGCTCCAAATCACGTGATGGAATAGAACAGAACCTGATCGCCTGCGCTTTTTATGCCGACAGGGTATCTCAACCTCGATCATCGGCTTTCGAAATGTTTTATGGAGACTATCGTAGTAATTACTATTTATTTACACGCATTTTAATTTTAATCTGGATGTTTGCTTTAAGCAGTAGGAGAATGCATAATTAAGGCGATTGGTCATTTGAATGTCGAGAGTAAAACTCATAAATATAGACAAATATCTTTATGTCATATGCAATGATAGAACACAATTAATTACTTTATTTATTTATTTATTTTTTTTAATAATAGTATCAGTTTTGCAAATATGTTGTATATAAGTTACGTTTAGATTTAGTATAATATAAAACCAGGGGATCATTTCAAGGCTTTCGCGCTGCAGTCTTTCAGATTGTTTGCTGATACGTTTATTTATTAATTTTTAATTAACTGCAATTTCTAATTAAACAAAATCTGAATGTACTATGTCTAAAACCTGTTCTGAAATCTTTCGTAAAATACCTAATTCATCATTGTGCGTTTTGTGTTTTAGAAACATATATGTCGATGTGAGAAATAATATAGGGTAACTCCGGGAGAGTCGCCGCATACGGGATAGATACCGCACCCCTTGTATTTCTTGTAATTATCGATAGATGGTCGTCAAACGCACAGTATAGGTGCTCAATGAGATTATTTTAACCAGTGTATAGCGTGAATCCCATTTCGATGTTTACTTGTAGAAGTACAATCCTTAATTTGACGTAAATGCATGATTTCACTGTCCAAACTTTTAAACACATTATGTTTAATTCCTTACATACACTAATTACTAAATGTAGGCATGATTTCGAAGTCAAAAGTAAGTGTAGCATTTGTATAGAGTGCTGTGTGTATGGTTACGATATTCCCATTAGCGATGGCAGGTAACTGTGATGGCCGACGTCTGCACCATGCAAAGTGGGATACATGCCGCACTGCTATTCCGGTATACATGCCGCAGTTTCTTTTGCACACGGGATGATTGAGTGTTATTAACTTTTCCTTTTCTTTTTGCACAGACTAACCATGTTAGGCATGTTATCAAGTTTACTAAAGCCCAAGGAGAAAAAGGGGAAAATAAAAATTAAAAGAGACAAAAAAGATGCAAGTCAAGATGATGATAAGGAAAAATTGGATTACGCGTAACGCAGACGTTCTTTGCAAACTACTCCAAAAAAGAGGAAGTGTAATTGGCTTCGTTGCGTCATGTGTTTAAATGTAGTTACATAAAGACTGTGCTTTTTCGACACTTTTCTGTAGATTGTAGTCGAAAAAACAGGTCTCTTAACCCATTCGGAACCATAGGTGCTTATAAGCACCTTCATAAAGAGCTCACAAAATTTGTTTCTGGCGCCAGTAAAAAAGAAAAGTAATATTTGCTTTGTTTAATTAGAGCATTTTCATGATTATTTGAGTAAAGGTAACTTCTTTTAAAAAAGTGGTAACTACCGAATAAAATTTGTGTACAAGCCATCGGTCCCGAAAGGGTTAACAAATAAATTATGTAAACACAATTTTACTTTTTTTTCTTTTCCCTTTCTAATACATTGATGTTACGTTGTTGCTGAAATAATAATTAAAATTTAATGTAAAAAAAATAAGTCGATAATTTTAATAGTGAAAGTAGGCAACAATTATTAATTTGAATCTACTAATACGTTTCATTGTACTCATTTAGTTTCATTTTGCTATTACATCGTTAATTATAGTCCAGATATGAATATATATTTTTAATATTTTTATTTATAATTTCATTCTGTTCTTATTACAAGCGCGGCATAACTACTGCACAAGTGCGGCGTCTCAGACTGAATGTACGGGTGACGCGCCGCAGTGTAATGTTTTAGAAAAAAATTGTAAAAAAAATATTAATAATTTGTTTTGAATTTTTTTGTCACACTACACGCGTTGTATATTTAACATTAAATAGCACAGCATGATTTTTTTAATTTTATGTCCACCATGGGACTTTATACACAAATAAAAAAAAAAGTGCGGCATAAATCCCAGAATTACCCTATGTGACTGTTTCCCCAGGGTTCGATTATATATATATCACTGGATATATATCGGGATATATATACTTATGTCCGATATTTATTTTCAGAATATCATGCTACTTTATATTTTCACATATTTATTATTTTCAAAACATCATTGTGCATGATATTTTCAGTCAAAACAATTGTAAATGAATTTTTCAACTTTTATTGCTTTGTGTCATTCTGTAGAGAAAGAAATGTTGCCTCTGGCAGTAACGTTTTGGCCAAAAAATATATACAGTACAACCCCGCTAATCCGAAATTCCGGTTAATCTGAACCGATTTTATTTTCGAAAATTATACTTGAACAGATTAACTGAAAAGATTAACTTACGGAATTTTCCGGATTAAAAGATGAATGTATGGAAAAAAGTGTAGAAGTTATAATTAAACAAAAAATGGCAGTAAAGTATGTTTTTTATTCTTTAAACAGCTTGTATAGAATAAAAAAAATACTCAGTAATGTAAAAGTACAACATATGTACAGGAAAATAAAATGAAAATGTGCACCGTAGGCCTAATCGTAGGAGACATCTTCAAAAAATCTCGATTATCAGTTTGCACTATAAAATTCTTTTTTAAATACAAAAAGCATTTAATTCAGATGATAAAAATTAATTTTTCCTTTCAATAGTTTGATTTCACAAATTATCTACACAGAAGAACTACTTCTGTGTAGATAAATTCCACAAATTATCTACACAGAATTATCTACACAAATTATCTACACAGAAGAAAACAAAAAAAGTTTTTTTTTTCTTCCCTCCTCGTCGACATGGTAACTGAGCTATTTATAGATTCGAGATTTTGAACCGTTTGTAATGGTTTGTTGCGTAATTTCTCATTCTAAAGTTCCATTGGATTATTATAAACATCAGGAGTGATTAAACAAGGAATACTATTCTTTTTCCGAAAGTCGTGCCAGATTGTCCAGCATGCCGGAATAGAGGATGTTTACTGTACTACTAGAGTACTTATAACTTGCATTTTTTTTTAGCACTTATCTTTTTCTTTTCTGTTTTCATCGGAATTTCGGATAATCCGATTTTTTTTTATCCGAACAGGCACCGGTCCCAATTAGTTCGGATTAGCGGGGCTGTATACTGTATATATATATATTTCTAAGAATTACGTTTAAAGCTAAATTTTTCAATAATTATGTAGGACAATATTAACTTAAAACAGCCATTGGAAGATAGAGTGTCTAATTTAGATAACCAGTTATTTACAGCTCCGTTCGAATCTTTTCAGGTTTAGTTCACTTTAAATTGCACAGCAGGTTAAGCAATGTAAAATCAGACAAGCGTACTTATATTCAGGTTTTTCAGTTAAAAAAATATGTCTAACCAATAAAAGAAACTTTCGCTCTGTGTATGTCGGCAATGGCTAGCGAAATCTAGCGCACAAAGAAGTTTGGGTGATGGGTAGTAGCTGCATGGTTACTGACTCCGTGGAACATATCCTCTTTTCATGTGCTAGATGATATCATACTCTTCGCACTTTATACTGGGACAGCTCTGTTTTGAATCAAAGTTGCTTTCATTCTTATAAGGACTTTCTGAACTTGTTCTGTCGATCAAAAGATTTTCAGATGTCTACCCTACGCTTTTTGAAATGTATTGATCGCGTCTAACTCTTTATTTTGCTGTATCGTTGTTTGAACCTGTTTCTTGGATCATTTGAGACAACAGCCTGCCGCTATAGGTCTCGGAGAACACCCCCCCCCCCCTCTCAAAGCTCAAAGTTGGGTGATGGTAGTCCAAGGTAGGTCTTGATGCATCTGAAGCTCAAATTTTTAATTTTTTGGTAATTACCCGAGATATTTATTTAAAATTCATCAAACTGCCCAATTGAAAAAGCATTTTTTCCCAAAATCGCAAACTGAATAGATTTGGACCTTCGAGCGAGGCTTGCGCGTTGATATCATCAAAACGCTTCGTACACAGGGAACTCTGAACCTTAAATCGAGGATAGAGCTTTGCAGAATTACAATATTAATGACAAATTACACTAATCGGCTAAAATTAAGAAAACTAATCAAGATATCGACTTGAAAACTTCTTAGCAAATGAAGAAATGAGGTACCTTCATATAGAAAGGCATTAACTTTGCGTTAGTCGCATGTGATACAAGCCGCCATTTTCCTCTTGTAAGTTTTGAAAGAGGTAAGAGTAGGAAGCTGGGGTTCCTTCTGCCTTCCTCCTATCGGTATCAATTTTTCACTCTCGGCAGTTGCTCTTGAACCGGCTGATGCATTCAAAACTTACAGGAGGAAAATGACAGCTTGTGTCACAGAAATACACATGCGACTAATGCAAGATTAAGGGATCTGCTTATTTTTAACTGTAAGAGCACTTCTTCAAGGCAAAAAGTGCGCCCTTTTGATTTTGCGAGGCGAATAGGGTATAGTTGAAAATTTAAAAGACAGGCAAGGCGCAGTACATTTTTGTCTTTTTAGGGTGAATTCAGAAATAGTAAACCGAATTTAAAGCAAAAAAATATTCTTCGTGCGGCTATAAAATTCAGAAAACTTAATTCTTAAGTGGATTAAATTCACTTCTAACATGGCCTTGTCAGAATTCACAATCTGATATACATATTTATAATCTGATATCCACAAGTAAATACGAGAGGATGTACCTTAATGAAATGTTTAGCTGATTCAGCATACATTGTATTTTTAGTTTGTGTTTTAACGAATCTAAAATTAAAATCATTGGTGTCCGAATGCACAGCAGAACTCTCTCTTGTATATACCTAGGATAGGACTCTAATGAAAAACATTTAGGGTTTTATGCGATGTATATATATATATATATATATATATATATATATATATATATATATATATATATAAAAGAGAATTCTAAAGAAAGTGTCATTATACAAAGTATATCATTATACCGAAATTTCATTGTATTTATAACGAAATTTATATTGTATAGTGCAATTTATTATATTTTACCTATTCATTATATTATATTTAACGCATTCGAGAGCACTCTTTTCTTTAATTTTCTTTATCGCAGATTTCCCCTTGTATAATGTGAAAACAGTAAGGGATGGGATATTTAAATGTTGACCTTGCATGTTACGTTTGCGAAAGCGCTGCAAATGGTGTCGCAGTTTGTAATAAAGTCCAGGAAATCCTGTATTTCATGACAACGTCATATACTAAAAATGATTTACCAATTCAGAATTTTGTCCATCACAATTATGTTACCTGTTTTCTGTGCTTTATATATAACAGTAAAAAAGCCTTTGCATTATCCAACATTTGCCAAACACACTGTTACCAGTTCGGTGCATGTTAAAGAGTCGCGTTAACTAAGTAAAGGCATAAAATATTATAAAATCTCAATATTTACATTTGGATTGTTAACGTAGCGTATTTGCCTTTTTCATCAATTTCCTGACTGAAAGAAAAAAAAGAAACATTCTAATATTTATCACCAGAATTACTACGTTTTAATTATCCGCTCTATTAAATAAATAAATAATTTTAATTGCTATTCAGTTTATAAATTTAGTCTATTATAGCAGCTTTTAAGAGGTTAATCCGTCGTTGAAAAAAAAAAAAACGAAGATATACCTTTGCATATACCTTGGATCAGGAGTTTTTGTTGTTGAAAAATGATCCTCATTCTGTTAATCTCGAAAGAATTATTTTTTAATTAAAAAAAAGGATAGGTTTAATTTAGAACGTATTCCTAAATAACGATATTAGATCTAACTATTTTTTATCAAGTGAAGTAAGTGGTGAAAACTGCTCGATTTGAAGTAAATTACACTGCTCAAAACAATTAGGGGAGCCCATGGTTTTAACAAAATTACGCAAATATTTACACCGATAAGTAACGTAAAATAAAACACCCATAATTTAAAGCGTAGTAGAAAACAGATAAAAAAAACTTCACATGCAAATTAAAGTTTATGACGTCAAAAAGTAGAAAAAGGAGATAAGTGTAGAAATCAGGATTTTGCAGGAACGTCTGTTTCACTGCCTCAGTTGTAAAAACATCAATTGCTCAACTTGTGTTTTAAGAAAGGGTGACTTGAAAATGTCACAACAATGTGATTTAACGAAATCCATGGCTTGGCGTGTTATCGGGACAGTTGAATCTGAATAAACACAGCGAAGTGCAGCGGGCACTGTTGGGGTCGCAAGAAGTGTCAATGCAAGGCTGTGGAATCTATTCCAATACACATGGAATGGTAGACATCAACAAGGGCAAGGTCGGCCATGTGCTACTACAGAAACTTATGACCGATATATCCTGTTAACAACTCGTCGAGACGGAATGGGCAATGCTACTCTTCTGCAAACACAGTTGTTCTTGGCCACAGGACGAAGGGTGTTCAGCCAAACAGTCCGAAATAGGTTTCATCAGGGTGGTCTCTATGCACGTAAGTCTGTGGTCTGTATTCCGTTGATCTCAAGTAACTGTGCGGCCCAAAGAATGTGGGCAACTGAACATCGAGTTTGGAGGCAACGTTGTTGGAATCAAATTCTGTTTACAGACGAGTCCCGATTCAGTCTGGATGTGACATCTGATGTGTTTTGGCATGGAGAGAAAGAGGTACTCAAAATAATCCCACATTCGTTCGTGAAAGATCGCATTACAGACGAGGTGGGTTAATGCTATGGGCTGGAATCAGCATAGGTGGACTGGACATACGGGCCTGCATATCGTTCGGAATGGCACTTTGACGATTCGAAGTTATACAGACGAGATACTGAGACCTCATGTCGTATTTTATGTTGCAGCAATTTGTGATTTCTTTTTTCCCATGCATGATAATGCCAGACCTCATACAGCTCGTCTTGAGGAAAGCATGCTTGGAGCTAAAACAATACAGCGTATGGAATGACCAGCATACTCTCCTGATCTAAATCCGATCGAGCATGTTTCGGACATACTCAGACGACGCATTGCAAATGGTGGACGCTTGGAGATTGCAATTCTTGAGCAGTGGAACAGTATTGCCCAAAGTCTTATCGATAACCTCACCGCATCCATGAAACACAGGTGTGCAGCAATCTTAGCTGTTCGAGGAGACCACACGCCATATTAAAAATCTTGCATCATTTCTAAACAATACTTTTTTTATCATTTACATTAAACAAAATTGTTGCCCTAAACCATCTTTTCATGTTTTTTATATCTTTTCAAAGAATAAAAGCTCCCTACAAAATTGTTTTCGTCTTTTTTCTGTATTGCGCATTGATACACGTGTACTATCCATTTTATGCCCATACATGGCTGTCTTGCACTGTTCTCTTCATTTTTTTGCTTGCTCCCCTAATTTTTTTTTAGCAGTGTAGTTTGACCAATTTCAAGTGTAACATTGTTTTGACCTTTCTCCCAAAAGAACACAAACCTTTTTGGTGTTAATAAAATTCACAAAGAAATTTCTAAACTATGTTATATCCAAATAATTCTATTTTTTGTAATATCGAAGAAAGATATGTGAACATTTCAATACAATCATAAACTTTCTAACTTATTATATTATCTTTGGGGAGAGATTTTTATATTTTGTTACTATTGATATTATTTCACGGCAATTTCACCTAAAGATTTTCTTTTTACCAATTTTGTAATTTTTATTCCGTATTCGTGTGCTTGGGCACACTCTCAGCATATATTTTTTGCTTCAGTAATGTCTCTAAGTTTACTGTGATCAATCCTAACCAAGTGCTATCTTTTTGTTTCGTTAAATGTTTATTCTTCCTCTTTATCATTTTTTATACACAGGCTTTAGAGACTGTAAATCGCCTTACTAGTTTGTTTAGAATGCCTAAGTAACTGGATTAGTTCTCATGAAGGTGATTGTTCTTTCAGTCTAAGAATATGTCAAAATTCTACGAATATCACAAGTCACAGCCTGTAACATAACAAACAGAATACAAGGTATCCGTATCCCTGAGGCTGAAAATTGTAATCTTTCAACTTCAATAAACAGAAACTTGTGAAACTAAAACTGAATTTCAAACAGTTCATATTGGTAATATCGGAACTACAGCTTGGTGAGAAATTCGTATGATGTCATCCAATCTTATTTCGAATATTACCAAAATCTGTCTTCCTGTTTGAGATTCTCCCTTGATTGCTAGAACTTTCGAAATACATACGAAGTTAGCACTAAATTTGGACGCAAAAATCGTCAAGAAATTTGTTAATTTTGCTGACAAAGTCATGTCAACGTGCAGGATCGGACAGGACAACATTGAACATTGTGTTGGTCTGTAACCTGTAAAACTAGTTTTCCACCAGTAAGACTACAGGGGCAGGAAAGTAATACCTCTTTCTCTACACGGTGCTGTTCATTTCCACAGTGTAACAACGTTCATAATAATAATGGCTGATTTGTCTATTGTTGCATTTCTTCTTAATCCAAACATTTTTAATCAGCTATTATTATTTTTATTATTATTTAAATAGTTGTTTGGGCTGTAGTTTACAATGTCCATCCAACTTCCTACAGATAAGAGCATGGATAACGGACAGTTTTTTGCTTAGACCTGTATTGAAGACTTTTAATTATTTTCGGGCTTCAATATAATTTTCATTAAGTCAGTTTCTTTTAAGCCGGTATCTACATGACCGGAATGAATATAGGGTAGTTGAATCTCTTTAATGTAATATATATTAAAGTAAGATATCTCTTAATGTGATATGTCTCAGTGTCCGGAATTGCTCTAATTTACTTCCATTTAAGTAGTTTTGTCCTGGACATATTTCATGTGTGATCATCTAAATTAAGTTAGAAAAAAAGTGCAATAAACACTGATTACACGATACTCGATTATTCGACACATTTGTGTAACGGATACTTCTGCTACATACTCTCTTACCCCTCAGTCATGTTTATTGCCACAGTGGAAAACGTGTTAAAACATAATTACAGTATTTATTTAATTTGCATTATTTTTATTTTTACTTTTTTATGGTAATTATTTATCTTATTTATACTACTTTTATTATGGTTTAATACTTATAAAATTAATTACTTATAAAATGACGCTGTAAATGTGTCTTCTTTGTTATCCGACATGACCCTAATCTCCTGAGTTTCGGCAATCACGAGTCTACTTTAATATACATCTGAAAAAAGGGCTTTGTCATAATTTGTATCCTATTTTTTTTCTCTCCAAATTTGTCAGTCAATGTATGTACTTGTATTAAAATTTGCTGATTTTTCGTTTCTTAAATGAGAAATTATAGCACCCACGAACGAATTAACCGTACTCATTAACCTATTTCATGGGAATGTTAAAAGAAGACCCTTATTAAATGAAACATTTCATTGCTTTCAAGAATATTACGCGTTATGCATTTCTGTTAATACTTTGGTGAGTGGGCGAGAAGAGGACATAAAAGGGGGTTAAACGTTGTCAAGACTATTGCCCACTCTTCCATGACCTAACCGGAACGTAGTCCCACACTTCGCCCTTGAACGTGATTTCGTATTTCTACACTCATCTTTCCATTCTTTGATGTTTGGGTACAAATATTCCTAGAATGTCGTTTAAATGTTTCAGAAGTACACTCAAGCATGAAATGGAATAATTCAGCATCGTACTATGTGATGTGGTGAAATGAAAAGCAAAAACTTCTGTCACCATCAAACAATTACATTAGGATTTAAAAGACAATGAAATCGTACGTCATATGTTCATTAAGTCATCCCTACTTTTTATTCCTGTGATTAAAGATCAAAGATATTTTTATATGCACACAGTTTATGAGTATTTTATTTAGCAACACTCATTAATTATTACTTCACCGTGTACCATCGGTGGCATACAGTGGTCGGTGGCACAAATTCGCATGCCATGTGCTGTCAGTGGTACTCAGCCAATTTACTGCATTAGGTAGCATTTTCGATTGGTAATATGTGTCCTTTTTTAAAAAAGTAAAAACTAAAGAAAGGAAATTGCTCAAATCAACAATATAAGTATGAGCATGTATGTGTCAGAGCTCGCCAACATTGGCCAATCCAAAATCCCCCCCCCCCCCTAAAAAAAGTGTTTTTTCATGTTGGACCCATTCGCAAAAAATCTGCACTGTGGTGTTTTGTGTGTAACCATGTGGTGTTTTCCATTTCTCAGAATTGTTTATTCAGCCAATATGAAATCAATCCAACGTGTTTTTTAAATTAAATTTATTGACAAATGTATACAAATGCTCTCTCTCTCTGTCTTTCTCTCTCTATATATATCTACACATACACACACCTGCATTGCCCGGGCCTCTTATATATACCTAAAATCAGTGTTGAATGATTATATATTTTTAAATGAAAATCTTTCCAAACGAGCTTATAGTTAGAGGAGCAGAATTAAGAGCCAGAGAACCTCAATATAACTCTTTTTTAAACAAAATTTCTGATTGATTAAAAATAATAAGTGGTTCTTAATTTAACTATCATTTTATATTTAAAAAAAAAAATTGGTTTTAATTGATTGGAAAGATTACAAAGGTTGGTTTCTATGCTTTTGCGCATGTCCAAATGATTCATTCTAATATCAAAATTATTCATTATGCCTATCACTACATTGTTCTGCACGTGTCGGTTATAATATTTTTTTTATTATTATTTTTCACAAGCAAAGTCTGTAAAAGGCTGCCAATGAAAGAAAATAGTATCTAAGGACGCCATATACTCTCGATCTGGTTCTGTTCCGTGTTCGCGCATAAGTTTCAAACGAATGCTTTATTTTTCATAATTCGTTTACCTTGATGAAAAGAGCTTATTTTGCCCTGGCTGTTACGTATAAATTTTATTAGGATCGAAAATGGAAATGTTTATTTATTTGTCCATGGCTATTCATTGTGTGCTCTGACTTGCATGAAAATAAGCCTGCTAACACGAAATTTTGATATATTATTAAGCTAGACGTATTTTTCCACTAAGGCATCAAAAATTCGAATATGATGAAGGAAATCTACTTTCATCAATGATAGATATCTACTTTCTGTCTGTCATAATATTTTCTATTTAGAAAATAGTCAGTATTGGATGCGTACGTTGTAACTCTTGAATTGTAATACTGGAAGGAATGATATATAAGTTTCCGGCCGAAATATATGTTATTACTTGTTTTTTATTTTAATTGCGTTAGAATATATCTATCGTTACTTATTCAGACCTGCCAAGTGCTACGAAAAAATCGTAGTTGCTACGATTTGGACCTATAAACTACGATGCTACGAAAATCGGTCTTAAACTACGATTTTTTGCAAAAAACACAAATGCATTTTTTGTTTCTAGTTGCGATTTTTACCCCGCGCAGCATATTTTTCAGAAGTGATTCTGTTCCGAAATTTCCAAAATTTCAAAGTATTCATTTCCGAAAGTTTTAAAAAATTGGTCATTAATCCGAAAATTCGGACATTAAAAAATACTCATAGGAAAAAAAAAATCTGGGCTGCAAAACAAACTTCTTAACATAAAACCCTCTTTATGTATATCAACCACAAGTGAATCGTGTTTCGTTAAATAGTTATACAGGAATTCCCTTCCTTAGAAACAGGGATGCCATTTTAAGAATTTCTCGATGGGGGGGGGGGGGGGGGGCAAGATTTGAAATAACGTGCAAAATCGCACGATTTGTACGATTTATTATTAAACATTTCACTTTACGAATTATTATTAAACATTTCAATTTTGCGTGGTAAAAAACGCAAAATTCGTCAAAGGAATGCGGTAAAAAATGCGAATTTCGTCAAAAGTTCATGGTAAAAAGTGCGAATTTCAACAAACAATCGTGATAGAAAAATGTGAATTACGAGTGCGGGAAAAAAATTGTGAATATCCTGAAATGACCACGGGAAAAAATTTCGATAATTTCGTCAAAATTTACTGCACTGGGCTAAAAAATTGGAACCAGGCTTCTTTTACAAATGTAAAAAAAAAAAAAAAAAAAAATGCTGCGAAACGAGAAGAAACTTTAAATATCGTATAAAAAATTTCAGAGGAAAAAATTTACTACATTGAGTTGAAAGACTGAAACCTTATTCCTTTTACGAATGTCAAAAGATGGCTGCGAAGCACGAAAAACCAACCAACCAACCTACAGATTAATTTTAATTTTGTGTGCTACGATTTCTCATTTTCAAAGGTTGGCAGGTATGCTTATTATTATTTTTTTTTTCAATTTTTCAATTAGTTTTAGTTCATTTTTCTATTTTAAAAATCTTTTCATTGCGATATTTATTGGTATTCCTTTTCAAAAAGACTAATTTTAACAATCTATAGAACATGATGTTTGCAGTTAACTAAATCGCATCTCTACGACTTCATAAATTTTCATGCGTTATTAGTTGTGTAAAATGCATATGCTAAATAGCAGGTAGATGAATCGACAAACAAATAAGTTGAAAACATCATTTAAATGCTAAGCGGATTCACTTAGCATTTTGCTAGAGAGCATTACATCTGTTGCTATTAATAACTCACAAACTATGCCTGACAATCCTGAGATGATAGGGTAAGCGTTTAAGATGCTATACTTGAATTAAATTATAATGTTGATGAAGCTTGACAATGCAAAACAAACATTTTGTTTTGCATTTCTTATCGTTTCGTTTCTCATATTGTTTACCTTTAAAGCCTCTCCTCCACCCCCCACCCCCACCCCCTAAAAAAGAAACGCAAAGTTCAATATTTGAAACATTTATAAAATTAAAAGCCTATATTAAAAAAAAAAAAGATAAAAACAAAATGAAAAAATCTTTTTAACGTTTTATTTAAATCTCATTATAAAAAAAGAGTATTTTTAAAGGGTGTCAAAAATTACTTTTCTTTCTCTTTCAATGTAGTTTATTGTTATTATTACAATTAATTCTATGTAATGTACGTTTAAAATAGCAGAGATATTTTGGAAATACATATTATATATATATATATATATATATATATATCGTTCGTTTCCTAATTTACAAAATGAGGTATAGCAAATTCTTAAACGAAAAATATTAATCAGTTTTATTGATGCGTTCACATTCAAGGAAATTTTAAATTTTCATAAAAAATAATTACTTTTGTTTTGTGTGTTAATGCTTTTTATAAATAGTATCAGTAGAAATTTTTTTATATATATCTTAATTTTATTATTAATAAATAATAATAATAAAAAAAAAAAACAGAACCAGAACCAGAAAATGTATCTTTTTTTCCCCCCAAGTTTCAAAATATTGAGTTCATGTACGTCGTATCTTATATTTTCAAAATATTCAACTTACTGCTGATTATAAATATTTTCAAACTTAAAATAAATTAGAAACTAAAATATATTGCACTTAAAAAAAAAAAAAAAAAAAAAAAAAAAACAAAAAAAAAAAAAAAAAAAAAAAAAAAAAACATTATAAATCTCTCTCCCTCTCTCTCTCGTTTTTTTTTTCTTTCTTTCGAACAAAATTAAAGATCAGCTAATTGAAAGCAGAAACAATTTCTCAAAACTTAAGCAATTTTCTTTTTACACTAAAAACAAACAAACAAACTATAGGATTAAATATCATTCATGCATCAAAAAGATTTGATGTTTTATACGACAAAGTTTTTAACACAAAATATTTTTTATTCAAAAATTTCAACTTATCTGCTTTTTTTTTAATTCCCCGACTTGTTATTTAGTTTAAACTGAAGTAAATCAAAACTAAAAAAGATTTATTTTCTAATGAAATAACTGACTATCTAAATTAGCCAGTTTGTCTTTCAATCGTTGTTCTAAATTAATATTGTCTAACATAATTATTGGTTCTGCATTTAAAAATTCAGCTTTATAATGTAAAGCTTGGGTATATTTTTTATTCTTTGGCTGAAAACGTCACTGCCAAAAGGCAAAAGTTTTTTGTTTACAGAACGACACGGTCAATAACAATTTAAAAATTCACTAAAAAAGATTTATTTTCTAATGAAATGACTAATTATCTAAATTAGACAGTTTTTCTTTCAATCGTTGTTCTAACTTAATATTGTCCAACATAATTATTGGTCCTGCATTTAAAAATTCAGCTTTAAAACATTAGCTTGGACTTTTATTTTCTTCTTTGGCTGAAAATGTCACTGTTAAAAGGCAACAGATTTTTGTCTACAGAACAACACGGCCAATAACTGTTTAAAAATTCACTTACACTTGTTTTGACTGAAAATATAAAAAACATTATACACAATGATAGTTTGATCAAAATATATGAAAAATTTAAAATATTAAACATCGTGGTATTTTAAAAATAAATATCGGATATATATCAACCTTAAATCACCATATATATATAAATTGATATATGTATTACAAAATCCTGGTCATAATGCTTTCAGAAAGTTTTGCACAGAACTCATAGCTTTGCATTAATATTCATCATTCGCGTAAATTTTGAAGTAAACTTAATGTATCTTTTAAAGTAAGAAGCAAAATGTATATTTTTAAAAACGTTATTTTACTTTTCTTGAGTTATACAGCAAGGTAAAAATTAGTCCCGGCGATAGGGCCACTAAGTGAAAAAGTGGCTATTAAAAAATTGTCCATCAGCAGCTAATTTATGGCCACCTTTCTTATAAAGATGGGGTAAATTGGTTTTTTCCCCCTTTCCATATGATTCTACGTTTGCTGGTTGCAATATGTTAATATTAGTAATATTTATTTGGGCTATTTAATTTTAGATTAATACTAATAAAAATTTTAACAAAAGTTTATTGTTTACCACTTTTAAATAAATAAAAAAAAAATAGCCACTAGTTAAAAAAAAAAAAAGTCTCTTATAAAACTTTTACTTCTGGCTATTGGCCACTAATAAAATTTCCCAGTTTTGCCCTTTATTATAGAACTTTAGTTTTATTATATTGACTGAATCCCAACATAAATCAAATAACCCGTTTTAAATAAATAACGCGTAAACAGAATATTAAATATTTATCGCAATGCTTCTAGAACACGACGAATTTTATAATTCTTTTTCCCTATAGAATGCTAAAGAACATGGATAAAATGTATCCCACATTACCACCATTTTTTTTTTTTTTTTTTTTTTTTTTTTTTTATTCATCGATTTATTCTAAATAAGATTAAATTGTACTCATAAATCTAATTCCACAAAACGTGTATCGATTTGTATTGGCTTCTGAAATGAGGCTAATATCCTACAAACAATTTGGCACAGAAAAAGAGATAAAAAATAAATTATTCGGATGTAGAATATTATCAGAAAACTCTATTTTTAACGAAGTTGCGTTTGTGCGAAAATCCTCTAACATTCAATAGTGAAATTTCCAATAGTGAAGTGTAAATTTCTTATTTAATAACTTGCAATAGGTATCATTATTAGAATCGAAATAAACACAATACTTAAAATGTATGTTGCGATATTTTGTTAATCTAATAAATATTCATAAAGTGTTACTGTAGAATACTTTTTTTAATTATTATTAACCCTTTATACACGAAATTATGAATCCAGAAATTGCTCTACCGCAATAATTATCTTCCTTAGTATCTAGATGTATATAAGTAAATTCATATTATAATAATATGGAATTTAGATAAGATTTTTCATTAAAACTGATTTAATAAATCGATAGTTATAGCTCTTTTTCCAAAATATTTACAAGTATATATGAATTATTTAAGAAAAAATGCTATTAACAAAATCTTACGATTCTTTATAGAAACGATGTAAATAAATATATTGTGATCCCATGTATAAATGGAAAGGTTTTTGTAATCAAAAATTTTTATATAACATATTTTTAATAAGAAAAAAGCTACACTTTTCTAATTGGTTGAGAAAGCTACCACTGTATAAAATAATTAGCTTTGACTCTTTCGATTTGCTTCCTAAATGGGGTTGTGCAAAGTATTTTCTATGAAAAGTAAAATATACTTTTAGTAATAGATGGATTAAATAAATTTTATATTAAATTTTCTTTAATGGTACTTAAAAGTACCGTCAGTGGATAAAGGGTTAAATAGTTTTAAAATGAAACTAATATCAGTTATTAAAGTGTCATTCTCAAAAAATATGAAAAATGTATTCAAATAACTTAAAAGAACTCCGTTTTCATAACTATAATTGTTATTAATTTAATTATTTTAATAATATATTTAAATTCTAAAATATGTTCTATAAGCTTAAAAATACTCTTTTAGGTTACGATGACTGTTTTGATGGAAAATTTTGTGCTTCTTGTCTGTTTAAATATCGCGACGATTTTATCACTTTTACG
Organism: Maratus speciosus; assembly: GCA_963932465.1. Lineage (NCBI taxonomy): Eukaryota > Metazoa > Arthropoda > Arachnida > Araneae > Salticidae > Maratus > Maratus speciosus. The sequence goes on from OZ010793.1 coordinate 338,588,819, forward strand.
AAAATGAAATATTAAATAGGGGATCAGACATTATCAGAGTCTGATATAATTTATATTCATGTAAGAAAAACACCCTTTCAAGTGAAAAATTATATTAATATGCTATGTCAGAGTTTTGAATGAAAAATTATTTTTAAAAAAGAAAGTTACATTGAGAGCTTTTCTTTCATTAGTTAAAAATAATTATAGTAAGCGGTTTGTTATTTAAAAAAAAAAAAAAAAATTGCAACTTATATGTACGTACATTATACACATATAAGCTAAGTTTGCTATTCTCAATCAGAAATCAACTGTGTTTTGCTTATACAGTAAACTCTGTCTAAGGCGGAATCGATCGGTACCGAGAAAATTTTTCGTAGTAAACAATATTTCACCTTAGACAAATTTTACTCTATGTTTATGGATTTGCAGGGACTTGAAATTCTTTCCGAGTTAGACAGATTTCCGTCTTACACAGAATCCGCCTTACAGAGAGTTTACTGTATTGTGAAATATTGCCCCTGATGAGAGTTTCAGAATATAAGTTTTAATTTTTATTCCTGTTTTTTACATTCCTTTTATAATTTTTCCTATTACATTTTTAATTATTCCACTTTAATATACAGCATTTTGGATAATCAGGGTATCATAAATGATTTCATTTTTCTGGTCAATTTGTTAAAATGGTTTATAATTACAAAAATTTTGATTATATATATATTTTTTTCCTATTGAATTCTTACTATTGATTAATTTATATTGTGTCGATTATCTTATGCTTTAATAGTTATATTATTTGCGAAAAGTTTTATTTTAATGGTTCCTTTTCATATAAAATTTATGACCCTGTACAATTTTGAAGTGGGTATTTTTATTTTCACATTTTTAACATAACTTTGCCGCAGAAGGCGCTGCAGACCGTTTCATTATGTATCGCATTTATTTTACAACGTGCGATCATATTTCTGCTTGTGTAATTAATCCTATTCAAAAGTTTTATGCTTGCATAGGTTCTAAAATATAACACAATATGTGTGAGTACCTGTTTCATATATAAAAGCAACTATTATGAATTATTATATACACGTTATTTCGCATGCCAACATTATTTTTTCTAAGCAAATACACAACGATGATGAAATATCATACGAAAGGTTTCTGAACAGGCTTTCGACATAATACACTCCCATTTCGTTAAAATGCGTTATTTGATTAAAAATTGCAGTTAATTAAAATTTAATGAGAAAATATATCGTAAAAAAATTTCAAAAATTGCAATGCAAAAGTCTTGTACGGCTCCATTGGTTTTTAATTTTATTCTAGATCTGTAATATTTCATTCCTGTTCATTTGCAAATTCCCTTTTCAACATTTGTTTCGCTTGTGTTATTGCATATCTTATCCTGCCATATATATAATGCACCTTGAAATTTGATCGCCTCCAAAGCTAGAATTTAAATTAGATCCATTTTTGGATAAACCATGCAGGGATTTTTTTTTTTCATCTCTACTTTACTGCGAGGCGGCTAACTTGCTGTGTGGGCTGTTCTCAGAGGAAGAAAGAAAAAGAATGAAAAAAGAAGAAAAGAAAATACTGAAAAGCATAAAACACGTACAAAGTAGAAAATAATGATTAGGATGCAAAAACATAGCAAAATTGTCTCCATTGTGAAATAATTTTACAAGTGAGAGGAATTTGGAAATTTCTCCTTAAACAGAAAATGTTGAAATAATTCTTTGCTTCGTTTGATACTTTATATAATACCATCGAAGTCTTAACCTTTTTTATTCCTTTACCAGCAGGGAAGGGGGGGGGGGATAAAACTGTAAAAATTAATCTCCAGTAATCAAAGATGTGTTAATACATTGACATCAAACTTAACATTCTGTCATTTCGAGCTTTAATCATAGATTACGCGAAATTTAGTCGTAGAAATGTAGATTCGTAATCGAAGAACTTAGTGGAAAAAGATGATATATAACAAATATTAAGTTTCGAAATTAACAAATATTAAGTTTCGAAAAAAAAATTGAAGTGAAAGCCTTCGATTGTAAATTTTATTGTTTTCTTTTTGTTAGCATATGTTTATTATGCTAACAGGCGGCACTAAACTCTTTAATAAAAACAACAACAATTAACATTTAAGTTTCAAATATTAAAAATTATCATTATTTAAATGATTAAATATTGAAAATTAAGAAATAATCAGTAATAGCTCAGATTTTCAAGACTATTTAGAATCTTGGTATTTTAGTTTTACCCTTAGAAACAGTTTTTTCCCCCATGAAAAATTGAATATACAAAACAGCTTTTAAAATCAATCGCCTGCAATATCAAACCGTTTCATTTTCAAAAAATGTGAATAAATAAATAAATCTTGAGGGCTATTTTTTTTCTACTTTTTAAAATCAACTACATATGGAGAATATATTCTATATTGGTATTTTTGAATTGTTTTATATTTAATATTGTACTTAATACAGTATTATTGTTATTTATTCAAGTGTACAAAATTCTTTAATACTGGTATATATTTGGTATAAATTATATAGCACATTTTAAAGTATTGTAAACAAACGTAAGTAATTACGTTAAAATACAAATTATTGTATAAAAGTGAAAACTGTTTAAGTTTATAAAGCTTTGAAGTTTGACAGACTCAGATTTAGAATATTTTTGTGTACATAAATCAAAGATGAATTATTAATTTTATTATAAAATAATTTTCACATTGGAAAATAATATTACAGTAGAAGATCTTTCATTCGGCATTCTATGGTTCGGCACATTCTATAATCCGGCACGCCAGCACGCGTTTTTTTTTTCTTTCCCCCTACGGCTACTGTTTACTGGGATCACTAGGATGCGAGCACCCACAAGAAGTCCAGATTTAGAGTTTGAATAGGATGAAGAAGGAGCCGTGGCAGATGAATCTAAAGTCTCTTTGAAACAGGCTTCTGATGCATTAGATGCATTCACAAAATTTGCCTAATCGAACAAAAGCTACAACGTTGCTGAACACATAAATCTGTGTATAATCCGTAAACATTTTTTGAAGAAGAAATCCGAATTGCGGAAGCAACGTGATATCAGAGACTTTTTAAAAAATGTAATGTTTATATTAATTTTTTACTACATGTACAATGTAATGTACATACACAGAGCCCTATATGTACATTACATTGCACAAATACAGTATGTATTAAATAATTGGATTTTAAGTTTGTATTCTATGTTTTTCTTTAATGCTAACAGTTGTTACAATGACGAAATATAAAACAGTATTTGTCAGATATTTATACAATTTTCACATGTTGATAATGCAAGTGAACACAAAAAAATGCATTTGTCGTTCGATAATCCGACAAAATCGCTAATTCGGCACGGCTGTGGTCCGGAACGTGCCGGATTAAAGAACTTATACTGTATGATGCTGTAAATGGATATCAGTAATGCTCCAAATAAATTTTGGAAGCATCCCAATAAACAGACCTATTGTTATTAATATTTTATAAAATGTTTATCATTAGTTTATATAAATGAAAATGCGAAATAATTATTGATCTAAATATCAATTTTTTTAATTGATTTAAAAAATAGATCCAAAAAGAAATAAATTTATTTTACGTATATTAAAAATGAATTATTGTTTTTGATGACTAATAGTTATTGATTTATATATACAAAGTTCTTAATAGCTTTGTTTTAGAAAATGAAATCAAACAATGAATACAATTTTTCAGTTCAATTGAATAATAAATCGAATGGTAAAGATGAATTGGTAATCTCTAATAACATTATTTTACAAGTATTTTCTAAGTGTTTTAAATATTTTATGCTTATCAATGCTTCTAATATTTAAAGCATTTATTATAATCTGGCAGTTTATCATTAATTTATGTAAGTAAAATTATTCCAGAATTTTAAATAAAAGAAAAAAAATATATATTGTTTTTTCAAAATTTTAAACCGATTTATTTGTAAATTTAGTGTAATTTCCGACATTTTCTTACTAATATGCATTTTTAAATTTTTTTTTATAATATAAATCTGTGGCTTTATTTTTTTAAATTTATTTAACACCTGTGAACTGCGACAGCGTATTGCTAGATTGTAAAAACCTTTCTTTCTGCATCTCAATTTTCGTCAGTATGATTCCCGTTATCATTATTTTCAAATACCATTAAATTTAGATTATTGTCATTATTGCTTCCTGGAAGGAAGAAAAAAAAAAGCACAAAAGTTACAATAACGTATCGCATGTGATTAAAATAGAAACATTAGGCATTCAATAAACACTTAGCAGAGATATGAATATTTAATGATATTTGCTAAAGCCTTCTTTTTGCATCATTCTCTTAAACATTAATAAGTATTTTGATTAATTTTAAAAACATATGTGAGAATAAAACTGCATTAATTGCTTCCCATCTGTGCACAACAAGATCAAAAGAAATTCTTGTCCCTGCCAGAAAGTTTTCAAACAACGCCCCTGAGATTATTTCATTAATAATAATAATAACAATACGTATTTATAAATGCCTATAATATAAGTAAAATTATTTTGGAAACTGTGTGAGCATTGGAGCGGTGGATTTTCTGATATTATCAATCGAAAAAGTTTGAGATTTCAAAGTTATTTCTTAGAGTATTTTTTGGAGCTAGTTTCTGGTACAAAAAAATATTTAGTTAAACACGAATGACATTCAGATAAAAATAGCTAATTTCTGGTGTAGAATTTGTTTATATTTTAAAATACTGCAAAGAAATGAGTCTTATTTCTTTTCTCAATCCAAAATAAATTATTGGAATAACAAGTATTAATTTCTTAATAAATATTGTCAAAGCTTCATTCTGATCTCTGATTTCCGCAACGACCAATAGATGGCGCAAGATTTATAAACTTTTCCAGGTAAGTAAAGGGAAAAAAATTAAAGGTAGGAGGCACTTGGAGAACTTCGTTTGTATGTGAATGTGTGAGTGGAGGGAAACCACGTGACTCGTGAGGAAATACTGAAATGGTGTGTCTGCTCGCCGGTGGCCAAACCAGTTTCGGGGGATCTAGCCTCCTCTGCACGCAACTTATTTAAGAACGTCCATGATGTCAACGAAGTTTTTGCGAATTCGAAATCGACCGGCAACATTACGTGGCAAGATCGGCTGAGAGAATCCCAACAAAAGCTGTGACATCCCATAATGTTTTGACAAGTGATCCCGCGTTTAGGGTTAGTAGAATAATGTATTCGTTCGTTCGTGGCGCGCGGTTGTTTGTGAAAGGTGCGCGTGAACCCGATGATCCAGACAATTTACCTGATCCTGGTGATAGTAATTGTGCAGATGATCATCATGTATCAATATATCACCAGACGAGGTCTCATATGGCTTCTGCTTCTCAAGAATCTAAAGAAGTTTTTAGAACTGCCCATAACAGATCTGGATTACGTACTGTTCACACATCCAGGGTAATACGTAAAACTACTACTCTAACGAGAGGTGATCAAAAAATCCCTATGCGAACATCTGGTACTCAACATGAGGCTATCCGATCATCTTCTGCGGCATCCATGACGTCTCTGAGCGGAAGAGAAAATGGGACTCAAACAAGAGAGCAAAACATTAAATCAATTCACCATCAGAGCCTTCGATCAACCGGCACTGACACTTTGGATAATGATGTACATGTGAAACGTGTGCATAAAGTGTATGATTCTAGTGATAGTAGGAAAAAAATACGTACGAACAAGGTGAGTGATGTCATGTTTTTATTAACAGCTGATAGCCTAAGCGCCATCTAGTTAACGCATATTAAATTGATTTCAGTTTTCTTATTGAACTTCAAACTAAGTTAATACCTAATTGATAAACTAAAATTTAATTTATCGCATTCCAAATAATAATTATGAAGTATCAAAAAATTGCACGAAAGTCTATGAAGGGTAATCTTCAACAATAAATGTCTACCTCAGATGATTGGATTTTAAATTTTGGAACTCTTATCTCATGGTCTTTTAGACAAAAAAGTATAGTTTGTAAAGGAACTGTTACAAAAATTAATAAATAAGTTTCCATTAAAGTTAGTTGTTTGCTCATTATCAGCAGTTTATTTCGAAAACAAAATATTTTCAGTGCTTTGAAAATGTTGCGTATTTTACATTTGAAATGAAGTATAACTTGAATGAATTGCAATGAAGCAAACAAAGCCTTCAAAATTAACTCATGTATTTATAGTAGTGAAGTAAGCGATTCAGTGCAAATATAATCATAATTTTCTTAAGCTCGGTTTTTTATTTTATTTAGATACAGATTAAAAAAAATTAAACGATGATTTTCTTTTCTGCTTAATTAGTTTATTCCAGTTAAAACATTAAAAACAGGTGCAGCATGGACTTGTGAATTTTTTCTTACTACTGTTTTAATTCACAAAAACTTAATTTCAAAAATGAATAATTTTTGTGAATACTGTTTTATTTATTTTGTTTTATTTAAATCTTGTGCATTGTTCATAAACTCATTTTATTTCTAGATAAACAGTTAATCCATTTTTTTTCTCTATGTGAATGATATTTTTAGAATTTCCTTAACACTAGAAATACCGGAAATTTGAGTCAAGTTTTATAAAAATATTTCACACCAGATTTTTTATTTAAAACAGTTTAACTTTATTATTTAACGTTTTTCTTCTTTGTATCTTTTAAACTTATTTCATAATCAAATTTCTGGTTTGAACCGAAACATATTAATATGGTGTCCGTCAAAATGACGGTTCACTGTAGTTCTAGTGTTAAGATAGTTTAATTTATATTCAAAGAATTTCCTTAAGCATATATATTAATATTAAAACAATTTTCCTAAGTATTTTCTAAAATTTAAATAAAGGTCTATAATACAAATGGAATAAGTTTTCAAATAAGTGTTCAAAACAAATATTTTAAATAATAATATAAATAGTAATAATGGTATATATAATAATATAACTAGACAAATAAAGATAGAATATGTGTGTGTGTACACGCACACACACACATATCCACATAGATGTTGGAAACAGTCACGAACAAAAAGTAATAACAAAATAAGGTTCTAATTTTCTTACATCTCTAATTATGAGCTTTAGCTAAAATCTTTCTGAAATAAATTTTCACATGGTTAAAATATTTTATTTTTCATTTTCTTAACTTTGTCAAAAATAATTCCCATAGCAACTAAAATATTCACTTCAGTACCAGTACTAACATTAAGGCAAAAGTTAGACATTGATTTATGAATCCATGTTAAGATGTTAATCATAATACGAAAATCGATCATTGGAATGTTTCTAAATGATTTTAGATTCACAGAATAAAATGTAATATTTGCAACAATAATTGTAATTTAGGGAAAAGATTCAGCTGGTTTTTCATTCTATATCTATCTTGTCATTAAATATTACCAAGCATTTTGCTTATAAATTAAGGATTTTTTCCCCAAAGGTATTTTCAGATTATTATTTAAAAACTTTTATGTGATGTAAAACTATTAAATTTCACCATACTAATTTCATAATTATCAGTAATTTATTAAACAAGATCTAATGTTCCCCTTTTTTCTTCTTTTAAACCTGGAAAAACGTGAATGCGTAAAATATAAATTATAAGAATAATCAGTTTGCATCAGATTGTATGGTGGTGGCAATGGTTGGAATGAGAAGCGAGTAAAATTTTGATGATATTTACGACTAGCAGCACGGTATATTATAATTTTAATAGAAACACTGTAAAGCCTCCCCTCCCTCATCCCCCCCCCCCCCAAAAAAAAAAAAAAAAATCAATTTAATCATTATCTGGTTTGTCAAATAACATAAAATAAGTCTCATTTTGTATATTTTTACTTCCATTAAATCGAAAAATGAAACTGAAACAAATCCGAAGTAGAGTCGTCGTACATCACGTCAGGTAACCCGTTTTTACCCGAAACCGAACAGACACGCGTTTCGTGTCGATGCTAATTTTTATTTATTTTTTTTTCCTTCATTTCATTGTGGGTTGGGTTGTTTTTTTTTTATTCTTTCCGATCGGATTCGTTTTAACCCGATTTTTCAAAAGAAAGTTTTGGACATTTTTCAGTTAAAAAAAACTATATTTAATATTAATGATTACAATATAAATATTACAAGCCTATATGTTCATTTTTATGCAAAAAAAGAAAATTGATTTTAGAGATATAGTTACAGACTACTTTTCCATATTTTCCTTATTTATATTAAAATATTGGTTAATTTTCTTTCCCTTCGAGTTTAGATCGGTTTCGGATTGAAACGTGTCTTGTTTCGGATATACGTAATTTTTTTTTTTTTGTCTGGTTCGAGTATAATTGACTTTCAAAAGTTTCGGGCGCAGGACTCTAATCCGAAGATATTGCAAGAGATTGGCTTTGTTATTCTAACTCATTTATATTTACTCTTTTTTTTTTTTTTTTTTTTTTTTGTTAATTTTTTCTTTAATTTAACATGAATTTCCTGCGCAAACTGTTCAATAAATCCTTAACAATTAATTTACTTTCGATTTTCTGCGCTGTTCACCTTTATCTATTATCTGTCAGTTCTTTTTTGTTTGTTTTTTTTCCTCTCGGGCAAGCCTTGCACATGCTGCAATAGTTCTACACATACATTCGAAGAAAAAAATCTATGCCTTATCAAAATTCCCTGACGCTAGCTATTTATTTTCGCCATTGTGATACACAAGTACATGTGTGGGATGACAATGTACGATACTCACGAAATATTTTCCGAATGGTTTTACTGACAAAACTGCTCGGACGTAGTGTGTCAGGGTCAGAATGTTAGCGGTGTTTTAGCCTTGCCATTTATGGTAGTGGAGGTGATTCATAATAAAACGTGCAGTATTCCAACAGAAACAGGTTGGTTGCCTTTAATGGGCGATATTTTGTAACTCTTCTACGCTTCGCTGCGTAATCCATGTCGTTCATTCAGGGCTTTATTTACTACGCTAATCTTGCGTAATATGTTCTTTTTTGGCATTGACTGCCATAAATAAAAAAATTAATTTATTAACCAGTATCGTGCTGTGCTGTGCGGTTTTTTTTTGTGTGTTGGTTTCACTTCTTAATGCATCAGTTCTTTTACATTATTTTTATGCTTTCTCTAAGCATTATTTATGATAGCAGCATAACTTATATAAAACTTTTAAAGATAAACTTCAGCATATGAATATAAGTTCAGCGATTTTTGAATTATTATCATTATATGATCAACAGATCAAAACCAGTACCAAAGCAACTGTGATTGACAGCCAAACAAAACAAAACTTGTACTTTATGTTGACCAAAGCTAAACATTTTACGTAAATACAGAGGCGGATTAACCGCCTTCCAAGCCCCTAGGCTTGACTTTTTTGTCCCCACCCCACCCCTGCTCCCTCCAAGTAATATATCTAATAGAATTCTGATATTTCTGAATCTTTTGAATAAATTTCCTTTCAAAATGAATTTGCAGTGCCTTTACAAATAAATTTATTTTTGTACAGACATTTATGTGGAATCTCTTACTCTAAAAAAACTTTTTTGTTTAGCAATAAATGTTATTAGAGTAAATTTCACATTGCATATGAAATGAAACTTGGTTTTAATGTTGCAAATTATTGTTTAATAATAAAATAATAAAACACAAAAACAACGCATATTTCTATTTACAAAACTACTTTGCCCCTATGAAACTCATGTGTAAATCCATCAAAAAGTAAAAGCAGAAAATTTCATGAATACAATATTTTCTTTACACGAATATAGAAGTTACAGGCAGTTAGTAGTGTTTAGGATACAAAAGCTAGGAATATTGCACATCATTCCTCTTTTGTATAATATATTACTCGATATATATTTAAAAGAAAACAAACAAAATTCTCAGCTCCGGGCCCCCTGGTCTGGGCCCTTTGGCTTCAGCCTAATGCGTAATCCGCCTCTGTGTAAATACCTACCTTTCCAGATTGCATGCTATCGGATTTGTATTCTTGCTGCCAACCTATAACTGTGAGACTAATTAAACTTTCCATATATTTTTTTTTCTCTCTCTCTTCTTAATTTTTTAAACTTTTATTTCTCGTAAAAGGAGAGAGAGAGGGATTATCCTGACTTGAGTTTTAGACGTTATGCCCATAACAATTATTTATAAACCACAATTTTCGTATTCCTGAAAGTAGCTTATTTTCACCACATTACCATTTATATGGCGTTTATATTGAAATTTTGCATTTTTTTTTTCCCTTAAGAAAAAAAGGTACGCATATTTTACAGGGTTCGTAAATATATTTTCGAAAATATCAAAAATATCCGATATATTTGATATAATATCCGATATTTTCAAACTGGTCAACTCACTGCTGAGAAATATTAAGCATGATATAAATTAGTAACTAAAACATACTGCACTTAACGTGAAAACTTAAACAATATTCTAAAAATGCATTTCTATTTTACTTTTTTTTTTTGTTTACTTAGAACAAAATTGAAGATCAACTAGTTGAAAACAGATACAATTTGCTTTATACACTTAACAACTACAGGATTCAGTATCAAGTAATCAGAAATTTATAAAACAAAATTTTAATTACAAATTAGTTTTCTTTAATTGGAGAATTTTAAGATAAATGTAAGCTTGTCTAATTTTTTATTCCCTAACATGTTGCGCAGTTTAGACTCAACTCAACCAAAATCAGAAAAGATTCTTTTCTAATGAAGCCTGTATATAAATTGATTATCTAAATCAGTTTATCTTTAATTAGCCGTTCTTAATTAATCGTCTCGCATAATTATTAGTTCTGAATTTTAAAATAAAAGCTTCAAAGTCAATGTCAGAAACAAAAGTTCTTTATCTACAGAATGACACAGTCATTAACATTAACAGTGGAAAATTTCATTTACACTTGTTTTGACTGAAAATATCAAAATCTTGCACACTTTTGAAAATACATATCAAATATACAAACTATCAAATATCTTGATATTTTGAAAATAAATTTCAAGTATATATGAAAATATCGAAAATATGAAAAATCTTGATATTTTGAAAATAAATATCGGATATATATCAAAGTATATATCACGATATATATCCATTGATATATATCGACGAACCCTGATATTTTATTTTATTTTTCCTGATAAAATCTGTGGTTTCGACTTTTTTATGCTAAAAATTTTTTAATCAAATCTTCGTTAAATTATAATTTCGTTCATCACATTAACTTCTAATTCTTGAGTAAACTAAAAATGAGTTGTTTTTTAAAAAAGAATATACTTTTATGATTGGATACTAAATTAAATGCAAAAGTAATGCATAATACTGGACACAAGTACTAATATGTATAATTTAGGAATATACATGTATAATAAGGATAAAAAAAGAGAGGAGTTGGAAGGCGAAAAAACGACACTATGCACATGGAAAACAGCACGGCCCGCTAAAAAAAATGCATGACGCAATCTTGAATCCGCAGGCATAGGGATACACTAAATAAGCCTAGAATAATAACAAAAAATAAATATTGTTGATAGGATACCGTGAATATTAAAGAGAAAATCTGAGAAATTTCTCTATCTGTGACCAGTAGTAGCAATTTCATTAGTGACCATTTTTTAAATTTAAAAGTGCTATTACCAAAGACCATATATCACGACCGTCGCGCATATTCTGCCACACGGGAAACATAAAATTTAAGAACACCCTTGAATTTTGGATCGGGATAATATAGAATTTTCCAACCTTTTCTGAAATAACCCTAACTAGTAAATTTGCAGATCAGGGTCCTCAAGGCCAGCTCTACAAGTGCTTCTGGAAATTTTAAAAGTGCACATTAAACACAGCTTTACGCAATGAGATTCTGATGAACTGCTTTTTCTTGTAATTTTTTCTTCAGGGGGCTCTGCCCCCCCCCCACCCCTGAACTCCCCGTTGTCACTTTAATTTTATATTTCTCAATATCCAGTAATTGTTCTTTTATTCTAGATTCAAGTAATATATATATATGGATGGGTTTTTCTACTGTAATTTTATTAGATTAACCATTTTTTTTTTCTTTTTCTTTTTTTGTACATCAGATTTTATCCTATCCTTAAAATAATACTTTTGAACCACGAAAATCAGCATCCCATTTCGTATCAAGTGTACAACTGTAGACACTTTCAACCTTATATTGATGAACCTTTAGAAATGTAAAGGCGTTAGTTAAAAAATTGTTAAGAATAAGTTTGCTGATTTAAAATTTTCCACTCTGTATGGATCGCGAATATATTTGTTTGGATAAAAGGACTCGCTCGTAGGAAAAGTTTTAGAAACCCTGTTTTAGAATTAATATGGGGTTTAGAACAGCGGTTAATTTGCGCCGGAGCTCAGCACCGGTACTTCTCTGTTTTTAGTAAATATTTAAATATAGGTCGGAATTCACCGGAGCTCATAAATACAGGACTCCGGAGCCCAGTGCAATAGCGCTTATTTTGTATCATAAACGCTGCACATTTTAAGAAACATTTACGAAGTCACTTTCATTTGTAAGTAGATATAATTGCCATGTATTATTATTCTGATAGAAAGCAAACGAGCAGCGTTTCCCCTTTTTCTATAAAAGCCTCGAATCTTTCCGATAACGGTGTCAAATTTTTAATTTAATCTGATTTTCAGGGACTCAGGTGGCTGATCACTCAGCTTCCGATTTCCCCTTACTAATGTAAAGTCTATGGGCATTTGATACATTCGTATACAGTCGGACCTCGTTATCACGACACCCGGTTTTCACGTCACTCGCTTATCACGTCAGTTTTTCAAAGTCCTGATTTTCTGTATATGATTGTAATGTAAATAAACACCGGATTTTAAGTCGTTGAATAATTTTCAACTCCGGATATCCCGACAGTTTAGGAAAATTGAGCATTTTTCATAATCCATTTTATAAGCACGGAAATTAAGCGGTAAGAAATGTGTTAGCTACACTTTACAAAAGTGTCTAAAATAACGATTGAGATAAATGAGAAATTTTACTTCAATCCTTCATCTGAATAAATAAACCCACACATTATGAATGACTCACTTAAGATCCAGATAGACGTTTCAGCCTTCTCGCGGTCTTTTTGTTCTGGACAGGCGGCGCTTTCATGTGGTTATACGGCGTTTTTCATCAGACTAAAACCGAAGCATTCCGTTGCATTGAAACGATCAGAAATTATCTAACATCCATTTTTGAAACAACGAATATTGATTACAGTTCATGGTATAATATTGAAAAAAGAATTGTAGGAAGCACATCTAGGGACAACCAAATCTTAATTAATCAATATTTCATGTAACAATAAAAAAATGTCATAATAAATCTGATTTTTATTATTTTCAATTTTGTTTTTGTGTTTATTTTGTTTAATAATAATGTTTTATTGCTTAAAACTAAAAGAACAGTAATGAATTAAAAATTGTCATTAATTAAAAATACAGCTTATTATAAACATATTTTTCTTCAGCTCCGGTTACTGCGACACTCCGTTTATAACGACACCTTTTTCTGGTCATTAGAGTGTCGAGATAACGAGGTTCGACTGTATGTAAAATATCTCCTCGGGAAATTAATATTTTACCTTCTATTTTTTGTGTACACTTCCTAAAAGATGTCTCCTTTTTTTTTTAGTTCTCAAAATATTTCTAAAGTATAGACTTAATTTTATATGAAGTGTTAAAATCTTACTCACAGTTTGCCCGCTTTTAACACGCAAAATATAAATTCAGCATAGATTTTAGAAATATTTGAAAACTAAGAAAAAAAGAGACATCCGTTAAGAAGAGTACACAGGAAAAAATGTCAAAAATATGAATTTCCCCGAGAAGATATTTTAAATATACGAGTGCATCAAAAGTCCATTGACTTAACATTACGCTGGAGAATTCTGAAACTGCGTGACCAGCCCCCTTAAGTGGAAGCAATTGATTATAGTTTAAGATATGCACCTTTTGTAGGAAACTCAAAAACGTTGTTATATTCTTCAGCATATAAATATTAATTTCTTTAAATTTCTGCATAGCTGTCGAACTATTCCTTTTTGTGTTAACACTATTTCCGAATCATAATCCTTACCATATTGAATCTCGGAATTCTGCAATTAATTAACATTAAAATTAGGCAAAGATTTCTATTCGGAAGGAGTGACAACTAAAAAGTGGAATAGTTGACAGCTAAAGTATATGCTGATATTTAAAATTTTTATTTTGCTAATGAAAAAAAGAAAAAAAAACGTTTTATTTTTGCAAATAACGTATGAAATATAAATCTGCTGATTGGAGTGATGGGGAGGGTGCCACGCTACGGTTATTAGTACTAAAGAATATTAGGGCTCCGGTACTTTTTTTTGTTAGAAATTAAGCCCCTGGTCTAGAATGCATATCAGGTGCACCGGGTGCACTTTTGGGAAATTTCCAAATAGGCTGCTGACAGATAATTTGTTAATGGTCACTTTTTACGCGCAGTATAACCTTGAGACCATTGGCCACCGATAATTTTGCCCTTTAGCGAATGTGCGTACCTAAATTTGTAAATCAAAAGGAAAAGGTGCTTGATTAAACAAATATAATAAGTAATATCAATTCAATCTATTAACTGATAACCATTACAATGAAATATTTTCTACTAATCACTTAAATAACTTTTTCGACATTGCTAGCTGACAAAACCATATTCATGATTAATATTTGTTTTCATTATTACAGATTAAAAATTAGAAACGTAATTTGAAGACTATTGCTATTTTCTTGAATATTATCGTATCGATTATATGTTTAATTTCGGCATTTACTTTTAGTATTTTGTCATTATGGTTTCGAAGAGTAAATATTTTAATAATTTTTACTTCTTCTGAGAAGTAAAAATTGTTTTCCATAATAGAATTTAGAAGTGAAAAGGTGGAGTGTGTAATCTAACGTAATATCAACAACAAAAGCGTAATTTTAACTGGAAGAACTAGGCTAGAACGTTCCTTTTTTTTTTTTTTCGAAAAATCGTTTCCTGCTTGTGATTATATTGCTGTCTATGTAATTTTTCTTTTCTCCTTTCTCCTTTCATGCTTGTTTTGTCTCTTATGTTTTTTTTTAAACAACTTTTATACATGTTGTTATACTGCAGACGGTTTAAGGACGCCTGAGACATTTCAAAGCTATTCCATTCTTTTCTCTGTTCATAAATGGAAGAGAATGCTGATGGATTCTTTTATTATGACTACTGTACTCATTTATTAAGAATGAACGTGATGCAAATGCAAACTCCATGCAAAGGGTATCATTTATGATATGAATAGTTATCCTTTCTCTGAACAATTCGCTATTGATCTTTTATTTGTTTATTTATTTATTTTTTTTTTTTTTAAGAGATTGTTTTTCAATTTATGCTTTGAAACCGTAGATTAGGACAATATTTGCAAAATTATGAGACAAACTCGGGGAAAGGACAGTAGCGTACGCAGAAAATTTATAAGGGAGTGGTTACAGTTACACGATATGGTTATTTTTCTGCCTCTGTATACATATATGTAAATGCAGTAAATCATGCCACAAGGGACTAGCAAGGCAGCGTGAAAATTCCGTTTTAGAAAGGTTTCCGTCTTGGCAAGTATAACTATATGTTATTATTTTTGACGAAACCATGAAAATTCTCCGTTTATGATAAGATTCTGTTGTAGAAATATTCCGTTCTTACAGATTTTATTACTGTATTTTTTCCTTTGTTTAACCTTAAAAATATTGAATACAAAGTAATTTAATATTATATGGAAAAAAATGGGGTGAAAAAATATATGTTTATTCACATATTTTAGAGTTTCTTCAGGTTTAAAAAAGGGTAGGATGCTGCTGGTGAGAAAAGAGCACTTTTTTATTCGTAAAGGCGTGTTTGGGGTTCTTAAGGACATGATTCTGATTCTTAAGGGCACTTTTCAGATTTTTAAAGACATTATCTTTTGGTTTTTAAAGGCAGTTTTAATATTTAAAAGTCGGGGCACTCTTTGCAAGCTAACGTTGAGTCAGTTTTTACTATGCTAGCAAATTCTTTAATCTAAACTGAAAGGCAAAAAAGATGCTCATTTTTTGGATGAGGGGCAAAAAGGGTGCTATTTTGTAAACCAAAGAGTGCAGCACCCTGAAAACTCTGATATTTTATAAAAATTTAAGCTTAGTTTATTTTGCAAGACATTGACTATTCCATATTCTAAAAGGTAAATTCTAAATTGATTGCTTGGTCGTGAAATTTTCCGTATTTTTGATGCAGTCTAGCGCAAGTAATAACAGAATTCATGATACTGACTCAAGATGGTGTGCCAAAACCGTTTTGAAGTAATATGGTTGGTTGGTTGATTATGGGCTCTGAAAAACTCTGCTTTAGACAGGTTCATATAAGCGGATCTTAGCAGGTATAATTTTAAACGTTAAGGAGTGGAGCGGCGGGGTCTGACTCCTATCTCCTCTCGCCTACGCCACTGGGAAAGAGGGGGAAACGCCCAGACAAAAACAATAAAAAAAATACATCTTTTTAAAATTGTATATACATTTTTAATAAGAGGCTGAATTTTTTTATTTATACTATATTTGATACGTTGTAAAAGCCTTTTTAATATTTTCCAACATAGTTGGAAAGTGTTTGAAAAGTTCGCGTTTTTTCTTTCGTATATGTTCGTGGATTACTATGCAATCGCTATATATTATTGAGATTTACTGTAGGATGTTTCTTATAGGAAATGGAATGTGCAACATTTATAGTTCGTTTACAGGAACACACTAAAGAATTCCGTTACATCAGGTCTGTAGAAAAAAATTGTTTGCCGTGTATTTTTATTAATGTTACACTCCTTATAGCATAATTAAATTGATATACAATTCTGATTCTACAAACTATCTTTCTATGAAATGTGGAGAGCTTAGCATTTATTTTTCATGCTTTATAGAGACACACAAAAGAATTCGGTTGCAGTATTATCTATGAATGATAATTTTAGGAAGTGTGTTTTCAGTTGTGGTATGCGTTAACTTAAGTTTCATTTCAGTATATAGTGTTGACTCTAGAAAAAAAGGGCCGCCGGGCGGGAATTTTTCAAAAAGGGAACAAACACTATTCTAAAAAAAGGGTACATTTTTCAAAAACAGAACACTATTTTTAAAAAAAAGGTACATTTTTTTCAAAAAGGGAACACTATTCTAAAAAAAGGACACATTTTTTTTTTAAAAAGGACACACTTGTACCTCGTGCACAAAAAGCATTTTGAACTGATTTGTTTAGAGTCCGTAGAATTTGCGATATTGTCCCCGTATCAATAGAATTGACACGGGGCGCTTAGGAAGTGTTAAAAAGGGCAGCCGGGTGCATCAGAAAGGTTTAAAAGAGCTACCGGGCGCGATTAAAAAAAAAAATAAAAAGGGCCGCCGGGCGCTGCGCCTTGCTAAAGCGGCTTAGAGTCAACACTAAGTATATTACGTTGTGCGTATAAATTCTATAGATCATATATACAGAGATACACAAAAGAATTCGAAGCATTTTTTTTTTTTGGGGGGGGGGGGGGGCTTTAATTGTGTTATACTGTTGTTCCAGCTGAAGCCGGAATATATTTTTGTATACTAATAGCTGTTTGTAGAATATAAAAAAATTTAAAATGTAAGGTCGCGCAAAAGAAATTATATATATTGCTATCTATGTATGGTAATTTCTGGAAGGTCCTTTATTTGTGTTATGCGTTTTCTAATTGAATTAAATTCTAGTATAATATCTGGTGTGTATAAAAATCTGTAGGTTTTGTGCAAAACTGTGAAATCTCATTAGTGGCCAGTAGTACCAGTTTTATAAGTGGCCACTTTTTTTTTTTTTTTTTTTTTTTTTAAAATTAGCGGGTACTTTTTTATTTAAATGTACTAAACAATATTTTTTGTTAAAATTTCTATTAGGATTAAACTAAAACTGAATAGCCTAAATAATTTTTTTAATATAAACATATTGCAACCATAAAAAAGTAAAATCCTTGGTAGATTACAAAAAAAAAATAAATAAATAAATAAATAAAAAAATTACTCTATCCTTGTAGGAAATTGGCCATAAGGTGGCCGCTGATAAGCAATTTTTTTAATAGCGACTTTTTCTCTTTTAATGGCCCTTTGCCCGACGGCTAGTACTAATTTTGACCTCTATCTGTAAGTCATATAGAAGGCTGCACAAAAGAATTCGAGTACATTAAAGTCTATGGGCGGCAACTGCTGAAAGGGAATTTTCAACCGTGTTGTGTGTTTTCTTGATGAATTAAATGTTATCATAATGTGTTGTGTGTATAAAAATGTGCGCCTATAAATCGTATAAATACAAAGCCTTATATCTTAGCTTACCGACTGACTATAGGCGGTACTTACTGCAATTGGGTTTTCCACTGTGTTATGCGTTTTATAAATTGTTTATTTAAAATCTTCTTTCATCGTATCAAAAGAGGAAATTTCGTTACAATATTCTTGAACAGTTGGAAAGTGTTTCATGATCTATGCATGACACGTGATTTTTCTTTCTTGTTTCAATGAAAACACCAGACAAGCCGTCGAGGAAACCCCTGTAGTAATCAAGAATTTTGAACTTTCTCCAAGCATTGTGGGAAAATAGAGACTTCTGGGTAGGTGATCTCGTGATATTTGGTGTCTACAAGGTAGATTATGGCTTTTCTAAATTAAGCCGAAAAGAATATTTCGGCGTTTAATTTTTCTTGTTTCATCTTAAAAAGGTTTTTTAATGTCCAAGGATGAGGTAAGTAACCAATCTTTTCATTTATATCCTGTTGTGACACGTGTACGTGAATTGTTACATCATTTGGCTTGTTGCCCTTACGTTTTTTTGCGCTTGTACGAAGCTGAAAAGAATAGTATTGCTGAGTATTTATGTTTTTTTATTAATACCATTGATACGTACTTACGAATAATGGAAATAACATATATGTACCCTCTAGTTATGTATGCTTGAATCAGCCGAACGCCAACTTTAATTGTCCTAAATTATCCTCTATGTATACCTAACTAAAATATATTTGTTTTCTTGTACTAAAGTATTTCGCGGTTTTCCAAATTGGAATCCACTTTGATAGTTTTATATGATTTTTTTACTGTTGCTTTGGTGTTCTTTTTTTCCCCCATAATATGATAATGAAAATGTCATAATGCATGGATGTAGAAGAATAGCGGAGAATGTGAGAGATATATATCTAAATTCCGTCCGTTGAATTTTATGTTTTCCTTTTCTGTAAGCATTATCATATATCGCCCCCCCCCCCCCCCCCAAAAAAAAAAGGACACAGCTCCAAAAAATACATTTTGCGTAGTATTGCACAAAAAGTTTCTACTTAGTGTATCTTGCTATAGGAAAAGTGTCATACTCGTCGTTATCCGCTATATGTCCACTTGCCACTACAGAAGAGAGGAAAATTTACTCCACTCTATAGTAATTCTTTTACATCTTCATGCAGAGCTAAGTGCTATAATTTTACGTTACTGTAAAAACGAGCTTTTTTTTTGGGGGGGGGGGGGGGGGTGCTCTCTTGAAATGTTAAGTATTTTTGAGTTACGTCACTTTTTTTTTTGAGTTACGTCACTTTTCCTGCGGATGAGATATTAAGATAACAATATCAAACTGTTTAAAAATTCGAAGAAAGAAAATTAATTAAAGTGGTTTTCAAGAAAATATAGTTATTATTAGATAGTCAGCTAATTTATTTTCTGGTTTACGTTTGCCATACGTATAAGTTATCTTTATATCTGCACCTAATGAAATTCTCAAAATAATAGAACTCAATAGTGGAATAGTTTCAAAACTACACTTAAATGACATATTAAAAAATTAGCTGTAAAATAGTGAAAATTAAATTGTGATCTGTGACTGAACTACACTTAAATGACACATTAAAAAAATAGCCGTAAAATAGTGAAAATTAAAAAAAATATGATCTGTGACTGTCCATTTGGTGCTATAAAATTAAGGAAAATTATTTCATGATAGCTACTCCTCTTGTATTATTTTACTTTAAAGTTTTTCAGATAATCGTGAAATTATTTCGTTCGTAGGTGGAAAGTTTTATCTAATGAAGATAGTGAAATTGTGATTGAGAAAAGATCAAATCCGTATTTGGAATGCAGTTATGCAGCAATATTAAGACTTCCTTGTCTTTATCAATTTATCTTGCTGAAATTCAGCGATATGTCTGCATACTCTGGTTTCTTAGAGTGTAATTTGGGGGGAAAAAAAAAAAAAACACTATTTTAAGTGTTAAAAAAAAAAATAGATTTTTAGTTTCATTTTTTATTGTAGCTCAGTAATTCAATATCTACGTCTTTAAGTTTCAGTCGAAATAATATTTAATAGTTATTTCCATCAATTGTATTATTTTTTAATTTCTATGAATTCTAAGCAATAAAATTTAAATTATAAACTAGATTTAAATGTTCTCAAACAAAAAATTAAATTAGGATAGAAAAAAATTACTAATTTAAGCAATGACGTACAGAGTGTTCCTCTTAGAAGGAAGGCCCCGGAAAATGTTTGTTTTAAGGAAAAATGCAGGAGGAAATAAAGAAAAGCAATTTACATCGTGTAAGAAATGAGGTTGTTTCAGAAGGTTCTAGAATGTGAAATGTCCCCCGTGAGCTATCCAAACAATAAAGATGGAATATATTTTTTTAAATTATTAATTCACCCTCCTTCAGAAACATGCAGTATTACAGTCTGCTGTGTTTGAAAGCTCAGGGTTGAGACTTTTCCAGCACCTCCTGTGGCGACCTCATTTCTTAAAAGTACATGACCTGTAATTGTTTTCTTTTTTGCACTTTTTCATAAAATCAACATTTTCCGGGGCTTTCTTCTAAGTGGGACACCTTGCATATTATATTTGATATGAAATCAACCCACAACCCGAACCGAACCCGCCAAAATAATTCTCGGCAACCCGACCCGAACATGCAATATTTCAACCCGCAAACCGACCCGAACCCGCAATGAAAGGAGAGTAAATCATGTTTTAATGCAATTATGAAAAGTAGTCTACAGTTGTACCTCTAATACCAAATTTATGTTTTATATAGAAAAATGGACAAATATAATATTCCTTAACATTCAAATATCGTAAAACCTCTGAATAGTGGACACCTTCGAATCGTTGAATCGAGTCCTGTATCAGGTCGGCTTGTCTTTAATTTTCTTTTTTCGGATATGACTTAATTTTCTTTCTTGCGGTCGGTTTTC
Organism: Maratus speciosus; assembly: GCA_963932465.1. NCBI lineage: Eukaryota > Metazoa > Arthropoda > Arachnida > Araneae > Salticidae > Maratus > Maratus speciosus. The sequence continues at coordinate 338,610,067 of OZ010793.1, forward strand.
CCTAGACCATATCTTGAGGGTCATATTTAGATTTTTTGCAAGTCGGGTTCTTGGGATTTTCACAAAAATTTTGAGCATAACTATTTTTCAGATGAAAATAAATACGTATTTGAATATGAATGAGTATATGTTCAATTTACTGCATGAGAAATAAAATATGTAATACATAGCTTATTCTTTCTAACCATTTTTTCTTGTCTCGGAATATGAAAAATATTACCGATATTTCGTTCCTGAGACTCACAAAGAAATAATATATCGTATTTATGATAGTTTATGCACACATACACATGTTACGCGTGTGTGCATATGGAAGTGTCCACTATTCAGAGGTATAAGCGCGCAAATATATATAAGTGTTAGGAATTGAAAAAGTGTTCGCTAAATTGAGGTTTCCGCTTTTCGGGAGTGTCCATTATGGTGGTCTTATTGTATATAGATTTTTAACCTGAAAAATATCTTGGACATTATTTTGAAAAAGCGGGTAAACCCGACCCGAACCCGAAATACTGATATTCAATGCAACCCGATCCGCGGCAAAAAAAAGGTGCAAGTAAACCCGACCCGATGCAGATCTCTAATCTGTGTTATCTCCGCTATTATCAAATTATATCGAAAAGGCAAAAACATATTGTATTTGATTGCTAATTTAATACATTTTCTGTTAATTAGTTATTTGTGCTTATACTGTACGTTGATATTAAGAAATAAATGCATTGTTACTAATATGAAATTGCTCATTACTGTGACTTTACTTCTGAATTAATGCCCAAGTAATAGTGTATGAAAATCTCTATTCAAAACTGTAATATCATATAAGTATTACTATACATTTAAGAATTCTATAGACAGTGGACTCTCGTTAATGCGTCTTCTCTTAAGACGTATCTCTGGTTAAATGAGGACAATTTCGTTTTCCTCATAATTTCCTATTTGCAATTATTGTTAAAGATATCGCTTAAAGTGTACTGCTCACTGGATAATGAAGATAATTTTTCCGCTAACTTATCAAGCAGAATAAAAACTTCTTTTATACATTTTTTTTTTTTTTTCAAAATCAGCTTTGATGTAATTTTGGTTATTGACAGATCAAGAAATTGTCAGTGACAATAATGAAGAGAAAGAAAAACTTCCTACTACCAAAAACGTGAAAGTTTTAAAAATTGCTAATGGCTGATATTACTAATCAAATCAGTTCGTCCATATTACTAATCAAAATGTGATATAACTGACGAAATTTTCGAGTGTATCGCAACTGGAAAATGGCATGATTAAAAAAAATCACTTATTCAAGTAACACGAAGAAAACTTTAAAGTTAAATTATGTAAGCTCGGCAATTTATTTGCATAGTTTGTTTATCTCGAGTAATTTACTCTTTTGTATTAATAAATTGTCAATAACTAGCTTTTTAACTAAAGCTACTAAATTAAAGAAAAAGTTGTTTATTTTAGTTAAAAAGTTGTTTATCTTACATAAATTTAATCCAGTTTATTCAACGAAAGCGATTATTTCTCACCATTCAAATGTTTACATCGTTTAATACGGACTTCGGTTAGTGCTGACAAAAAATGAATCTACCTTGGAAGTCCGCACTAACGGGAATTCACCGTATTGATAAGCAATAAATTATCACGCCGCGGTCAACTACAAACTTAAACTTTTTTTTAACCCGGGAGTAGTCGCGCCGGGTATGACATACCCAGGGCAGACTTGTATAAAAACAAAAACTTTCGGCGCACATAAATATTAGATCAAAAATTTTCCGCAAATTAATTTAATGTTTAATAAAATTACGTGTTATATTACTTTGACGATATGAACTAAAAATCATAGTTTAAAATAATTGTTATTTAATTTAAAAAATAATTAATATTAATTAAAGAATAATTATTTTAATTTAAAAATAATAAAGCAAAAATCAATGATAGGAAGGTGAATTATTTTCAATTATTTTGTCAATGCATTTAGAAACAACCCAATCCTTAATATTGTGATCTCTTCGCACAAAATGCCAGTCACTTTTATAATACTACAAAATTATTCGATTTAACAGCCGTTGCCAGGCTAAATTGTCATTGCAGCCACCGACGGAAAACCGATCGGCCACAAGATTTAGTCTGCGGAAAATAGAAATAAAAGGGTGTGATGTCACAACAATGTTTTGAGTCTTTAAACGTTGAATTGTGGACAAACAATATATAAATCGTATATAAAATTGGTGAATATTTTAAATTTTGCTATTAAAAAAAGTTACAAAAACAAAACATACGTTTTTCTTTTCGTAACTTTTTTCCGCAAAGTCTCGAATTTTTCAGAAAATTTTCCGTGCACGGCGTTCGTGTGTGCGTCTATATTATATAACTCTGACCCAGGGTTCTCACGGTTTTTACAATTGTCACCACTAGTTTTCGAAAAGTAATCTTCAACTTTGTCGCAGAATTTGTGACAATTGTCTCCGACTAAATAAGGTGACGATTATTATTTGTATTTATTGGTGACAAAGTAAAAACCAAGTCATATTCTGGTTATGTGCGATTTTTCCCGGGTTAAGAAAATTTAAAAGCATTTATGAGAGATGATTTAAATTTCTAGAAATCCCTGATTAATCCGTTAAGGCTGCTCGTCGCTCAGTTTCCGAATTCCCCTCGGTAATGTTAAGAATATGGGCGTTTGATGCATTCTTATATTTAAAATATCTCCTCAGGATATTCATATTTTTTATTTCTTTTTTGTGTGTACTCTTCTTAAAGGATATCTCTCTCTTTTTTTTTTCTCCTTAGTTCTCGAAATATTTCTAAAATCTATGCTTATATGAACTGTTAAAATTTTACTTCCAGTTCGTCCGTTTTTAACACATAAAATATTAATTAAGCCTAGATTTTAGAAATATTTTGACAACTAAGAAAAAAAGAGACATTTTTTAAGAAGAGCAATCAGAAAACAGGAATAAAAAAATATGAATATCCTGAGGAGATATTTTAGATATAAGAATGCATCAAATGCCCATAGACTTAACAATACTGAGTGGAATTCGGAAACTGAGTGTTGAGCACCCTTAAGGGAGATGGTCACTCAGTTTCCGAATTCCCCTCACTAATGTAAAGTCTATGGTCATTTGATGCATTCGTATATTTAAAATATCTCCTCGGGAAATTAATATTTTTAACTTCTATTTTTGTGTACACTTCCTAAAAGATGTCTCTTTTTTCTTCTTAGTTCTCAAAATATTTCTAAAATATAGACTTAATTTTATAGGAAGTGTTAAAATCTTACTCACAGTCCGCCCGCTTTTAACACACAAAATATTAAATTCAGCATATATTTTAGAAATATTTTGACAACTAAGAAAAAAGAGACATCGTTTAAGAAGAGTACACAGAAAAAATATGTTAAAAATATGAATTTCCCGAGAAGATATTTTAAATATATATGAATGCATCAAAAGTCCATAGACTTAACATTACGGAGGAGAATTCCGACGCTGAGTGACCAACCCCCTTAAGTGAAAAAAAAAAAAAAAACTGTTCTATGAATACCCGGTATCCTAGATTCGTAAATTAAAGCAAGCGGTGTTCAGTAAATATCCAAATTAATCTTTCATAAATTAATTATTACATCCGTTTGAAGCCATAAAAGATCGTGGAAATTGCCTGTCATTGAACTTATCTATTTTTAAACATCTTACAGACGAAAGACAGACTCGTTTGTTCGTTCACAGGAGTCGTTTTCCTGCTCTTTTATCTTTCCGAAACAATCTTCTTTCTACGATGGTAGGAACATCAACACTAGAGTGTAATTCTGGTTTTAACTTAAAATAATGGAATGAATATATTATAAATTATTTTACCCTTACTGTGAAGTAGTAACTTTCTGGTTTGTTTTCTGTGATTCCTCTGTGTTGAAAAAAAATTATTATATACAGGGTGTCCACTCTCAACGATGTCCAACGGCTAATTCCTAAGCCGTTAGGCATAGGAATATAGTTCCAATTACAAACATGTTTTAAATGAGTTAAAGAAGCATTTTAAAAGTAATTTGGGTCGATAAAAACATTTCTTAAAAAATTATGAAATTTAAATTTGTATACGATCTTCCGGTCTTATAAGTTATATTTAGAAAAAATATCTCATTACACAAAGAAGAAAGACCAAAAAAAAAAAAAAAAAAAAAGTCCCATTCTTCTACGATTAAAACTGTCCGAGTAGTAGCTCTTTAAAGTTGAGGCTTTTTTTTTTTTTTTTTTTTTTTTTACGAAATAGGGGTCATTCACAAATTTACTAGAAATATAAGTATTGTCAGATATAAAATAATAATAAATAATAATAACAGTTGAGAGCAAAATTAACATTACAATATAAATTTGAAATCTATTTTTTTTTTTTCATTCTGATATATTAAAACAAAATATGCAACTTGTACTAAAAATATAAGTAAAAAAAAAAAAAAAAAAAAAAAACACTGTTTTTAGTTAAAAGCAAGCGTGAAAAGAAACAGCCTCGTTTCCTTACAAAATAAAATATATGTTAAAGTACAATTACTTTAACCAGTCTGAAACTTAATTAATAAATATTAAAACTAAAACTATCAAAATACTTGTACGATGTGACTATTTTCAGTTAAAGTGCAGATACACGTAAAATAAATTATTGGACACCGTTGAGAGTGGTCAGACAGCCTGATCTATAACTATTTCATAATTGAAGAGCTCCGATGATAAAGCTGGTGTGTGTGTGTGTGTGTGGGGGGGGGGGGGATAGGATAAGCGAAGCGAATCCTCTACCAGACTACACAAATTATATTTTGTCGTACACTTTACAAAAAACTATTCGGTATTTTGACTTGAAATTAAACATAAAAATAAATTATGATCTGTAGATTTGCACAATATATATATGTATATATATGTATATATATATATTTTATATATATATATATATATATATATATATATATATATATATATATATATTACAGAATAACCTTTAAAAAATTTATTATTTTAATTTATTTTACATGTTTTTTCCATTACTTACGCATTTTTGCAAATAAAAAATGAAACACGTATATTTTCAGAAGAAAAAACAAATCATGGAGTTGGTAATTATAGATAGAATCATGATTAATTAAATAAATAAAATATTTTCATTATTCCGCCAAAATATCTCAAAAACTGTTTTTTAAATTTAATTAAGGAAAGACATATTTTTGGACTTGATAGAAGTAAAATATGATCTGTAGATTCTGACAATATTATTTTCTTATCGAATGATTTAACAAAAAACATTTTTTTGTTATTTTATTGAATATATTTTTTCCATTATACGGATTTATTTTTGTAAACGATAATGAAACCTGCGTATTTCTTGCAGTAAATAAAAATCTTTGAGTAAGTAAAAATAAAGTCATGAATGATTAAGTATGTGAAATATTATCGTTGCATCAAAATTTCTCATTTTTTTTTTAATTATTTAAATAAGGAAAGGAACCTATGTATCTGCATTTTGCGAAGACGAAATATTTTAAATATTGAAAATAACTGCAGAATTTATACTTCAAACTGTAAAAGAACATTAAACTTTCTTATATTAAAATGTATGTTATTTGAGAGAGGAAAATATACATTTTAATAGTATACTTTATTAAGATTGGTTGGAAATGACGCATACTTTGGTGCTCATTCCTTTTAATCAATGAAATTTTAAAAATACCTTTTTTATGAAAATTATAGCATATTTTTAATGAATTAAAATTTGTGAAAATTCATTTATTAACAGTCAATTATAAAAGTATTTTTCAGTGTTAAGAATTTAAATACACAATTTATTCTTATTATGTGAAATCATTTACGCAGGCGCTACTTGCGCATTAAAAAAAAAAAACAAAAAAAAAAACAACTATATTATGATTTTTTTTTTTTTTAAGTGGCAACAAAAGAATTGTAAACAAATAAAATTAATTGTTGTAATTAATAAAATGTTAAAACACCTTTAAAAGAGCTTTTAGATACTTACTTACGCATTTTAAAAGAATTATATTATGAAGAATTATACTTACGCATTTTAAAAGAATTATATTATGATTTTTTTGTAAAGTGGTAACAAAAGAATTGTAAACAAATAAAATTAATTGCTGTAATTAATAAAATGTAAAAACATCTTTAAAAGATCTTTTAGTTGAAAGTTTTAAAATATTTTGTAAAATTTTGCTTCGAAAATATTTTTGTTTATACCAGTCTTGTATCATAAATAAAAAATTCCGAGGAAATTCTTAGTTATTTGGCTGAATTTACATTTCTAAAATTAAAATGCGCCAAAACATAAAATAACATTTTTACTTAATAAAGATGCAAAAATAATATTAAAAAAATATTGTTACTTTCAAATATTTATCTTATTAAATAATGCTTCGCGAATCCAAACAAAGCATGGCTTTTGCTAGTTAATCATATGATTGAAAATAATGAATAATCCTCCACCATCTGTTAAATTACTATTCGAAAAAACCTAATACTCAGAAATTTTAATGGGTAAAAGAGGCATTTGACAATAGTCGCAAATGAAGATCTGGGACTTCACAGCTCATTTTCGCAAAATTGTGTTTTGGATTGTGTTTCTTACCACCTTTATCATCTGAGCTCTTCAATTATTTGTATTTCTGCGTGTTTTCATATGCAAAATAGAATAGCATTAATTTGAAATACTATATTATATATAAGTAACAATAATTTGCGTTATTGAAAGTACTATTCAATAAAAATTATGCTTTAAAAATACTTTTTCTCTTATGTTATTGAAAGAAAGAATAATTTGCAATCAAACGAAATTAGTTTTACTCTAATTGTTAATTTTCTTTTTATATCTTTACTTAAGTTAATGAAAAATTTCGAGTTACAGAAGTTCGTTTATGAGAGTTTACTTTATTTAACTTGTGTTATCAGAAGGCAACGATATAAATAAATTAATTAGGAATAATTTATTACAGCTTTAGAATTGTTTGTTGATGAAGTTTTGTTGAAATAATTGAAAATTTCCATAAATAGAATGCGTGCAAAATTTAACTGTGTCTGCATCTAAGCATTACTATTATATATAAGAATTATATTACAGTAAATTCTGTCTAAGGCGGACTCAGTGCAAACCGAAAATTTGTCTACCGCGGAAAATTCTTCAAGTCCTGGCGATCCCATAGAAAATTACATTGACTCATGCTCCATAAGGCGGAATCTGTCTAACGCGGAAACGGAAAGGATTTTAAGGTCCCACCAAAACCAAAATTTTGCATAAGGCGGAAAAAAGGATATTTTAAAAATGAAAGGCATTTCGTTTATCAAACTTTAAAACTGTTAAGTCAAATACTCAATGTCGAGGATGTCAGTTAAGAGGCTACTTCAGTCAAGTGAAAAGACCCGTTCGCTAATGCTAATCCTATGGAAGAAATTTATAAACATATCTCGGTTGCATTTTAATATTTTTAAGTGAATTTTTTTGCATTGGCTAGCTGAGATCGATCTGTACAAAGGCCGTTTTTTAATTTTACGAGATCGACCTCAGCTAACCAATGCAAAAAAAAAAAAAAAAATCATTTAAAAATATTAAAATGCAACCGAGATATCTTTATAAATTTCTTCCATAGGATTACCATTAGCGAACGGGTCTTTTCACTTGACTGAAGTAGCCTCTTAAATTCCGCAACACTTTGAAAAATAATTCGAAAGAGCAAAAACTGTTTAAATTTTAAGGAATTCTTGCTAATGACATTTTTTTCCTATACAAAATTGCATTTAAAAGATATTATTTCTAGTAGAATGAACATTTATGAAAATACACATTTTCTAAAGTACAATACATTATATTTTAAGGTTGTACTCAAATTCAAAATTATAGCGTTCTGTCTCATTCTCGAATTTTATTACTTTTTTGTGTGTGTAAACCTCCAGTTCGCATATATTACAGCAGTACTAAGAAATTGAATAGCGTTTCTCATTTACCTATAAAGACAAATGATCTTTCAGAACTTCAGTTTTCAATCGATTTTTGAGTCAGGAAAATCAATGAAAAATAATCAAAAATCGAGAATTTTTTTTTTTCTTGAGGGGGATGTGGGAGCTTTTTTTGCATAAGCCGGAATATTGTCTTCCACGAAAAATTTTCTCAGTCCCAACCGATTCCGCCTTAGACAGAGTTTACTGTATTATACTATGCATCACTAGGAGACTGCCCCCTATGAGCTACGCTCGCCAATCGTTTTTGCTGGATAAGCCGGGAAAGTAAAACGATCACAATAGATTGAATTAAGGTAGCGGTAGCGACTTTTGTTTTAGTGTAGAGAGTTGTATTATTATTTAAGGGGGTAGGATACCTTTAAACATTCAAAATTTTCGAAATTTTTAGTACATATTTTGATTCCGTAATCATTTCTAAACGATATGAAAACAACCGCACAAAAAAAAAATTCCCATTAGTTTAATAATTATGGCAGTTTTATTAAAACTAACATACTAAGATACATAGGATAATTAAACTTTGCGTTGCGTTTATTCAAAACTATGAATTTTGATGCTGCGCGCAGTGTTCCTAAAAAACTATGCATGGGAATCAAAAGAAATTTTCAACACATATTCACTCCTTTATTATCTACAACTTAAAACCAGAAAAAGAAAAGATTTTATTGTTGAGTTTTTGTACTTTGAAAATATTTTTTTTAAGTGAAAATTTTTAATTTTTTGTTAATTTTTTAATTTAGTCAACATTTTTTACAAATATTCTGACTTTAGTATAAAGGTAAAACATTATTATGTATTTATTTCCCCCCAAATTTTCTTTTTATATGCAGATTTTCAAATTTTATCATGCGCGCAAAATTTTTTTTTCTTATTATCATATATTTTTAAACTTATCATTTCAATATTTATTTATGAATTTACAAGTATATATATATTTTTAAATTAGTGGTGTACCGAGTAGTACTTTGGCCGAGTACCGAGTACTCGGCCATTGACTACTCGGCCGAATACCGAGTACCGAGTAGTTGGGTAATAAGGAAAAAAAAAATGCTGATGTGCACATAATGTGAGCTTAGGTGTACATATGTGTGTACATATATATATATATATATATATTCCTGTGTATACATATATATAATGTACAGTCGTGGAAAAAAAAAGTAAACACCTCCTACTAACTCCTCAACAAATTATCGTAGAAGAAAGTTACTGGTACCGAACGATTGGAAATAAAGTCTACTTTTAAATGATGTATATCAAATTTGCTTAGGGGGCCACCTACATATTAAAACGAACCATAACTTTGTTTTTTTCAATAGCAGTACCCAATTCTGACAGCATAAATGAACTCTACACCCTTCAATTAGCCTAAAAACGAATTTTTATGCAATTCGTACCATAAGTTTCCGAGAAATTAATTATTTTAAAACGAGCGTATTTTAAGGGCTGTATCCAAATTGAAGTTCCGTACTGGATTGTTAACCGAGAGAGCCGCTTCCTTGAACAAGGAGTCAATGAAGCGTGTTAGATTACAGTACAGCAGAATACATTTCAAAATGTCTACTCACTTCCATCATAGACGGCCCCTTAAACCATCATTTTGCCGTTTTTTAAGCATAATTTGAAAACTACTTGGAAGAAAAATGTGAAATTTTTGAATTTCCATAAAGCAGGACTTAATAAATCTAAATCCATCAAAAAAATTGTAGGTTGCAATTCATAATTTTTTCGAATATTAATTTCATAATTCATAATTTATATCATAAAATTATAAAAATTGCAAATTCAGCTTATTTATGTTTGGGTATATTAGTATTATTACCACAAAAAAAAAAAAAAAAAAAAAAAAAAAAAAAAAAAATTAGCACATTAGGAGCATAATTTCGGGAGATATAAATAAAAATATGAAAATATAATTTAACATTAGAAGCACTCAATTTTGAATGATAATTCAAAAACTTATCATTCAAATGACTTGAAATTTGGTGTCTAGGCATAGTTTGAACCGAAGATTTGAAATATCTCGTTAAAATTGGATATTGCCATTGAAAAAAATGAAGTTTGGATTCGTTTTAATATGTAGATGACCCCCTAAGAAAATTTTATATGCATCATTTAAAAGTAGACTTTATTTCCAATCGTTCGGTACCAGTCACTTTCTTCTATGATGATTTGTTGAGGAGTTAGTAGGGGGTGTTTACTTTTTTTTTCCACGACTGTACATATATATATATATATATATATATATATCAAGCAGGACGGTCGTTCTGCCAAGCCAAGCTGAAAAAAAAATGCTAACCCCGCCAAACAAACAAACGCCAAGAATAACGGCAAGACACCGTAACTGATTATTATACTGCAGACAACTTCTCCATGTTAAATGGACGAAATATGCCAGCGTAAAATTTCCCATATCAAAAGAAGCAGTCATCGCAGAAAAATAAAACCAACACCAGAAGGACCTAATAAAGAAGATCTTCAATTTGAGATCAATTGCATCCTCATAAATTAATTATAAACAGAGATATAGATTTTTTAAAATAACGTCGAAATACTGAAAATGACAGATTTATTTTCTTCGTCACAACGTATGTTTAAATCGAGGTAGAGACTTAAATAATGGACAGAAAAAAGTAAGGATTGAATTTTTGGATAGATATTTACTCAATCTACGTGCTTTTATAAAATTCAGCTTTAAAAACATTAATTTTCTATTCATAATTAGCGAAAAACTGTTAATTAGTTCTAAAGTTTACAAATTATGCCAAATAGCGATAAACCCACCAAAATATTTTAGAAATCTTATACTTTTCTTTTATATTATCCTTTTGCATTGATTTCATCGAAGATAACTATGGCTGAGATTCAGATAGATTTTTCGCTGTTAGCGAAATGAGTTTGACCAATCCTGCATGTTTGAGAATATTTGCTGTTTCTGGATCCCAACCTATGTCATGAAAGTTTTGAGTCATTTTTTTAGTGCCGTGGATGAAATGTTTGTAGAAATGTAGGCTAGGATCCAGATAGATTTATCGCTGTTAGCGAAACGAGAATCACCAATCAATAGCCTGCATTTCTGCAAACAGCGAAAATTTCAGAAAAATGCAGGCTTCTGATTGATGAATCTCATTTCTCTAACAGCCAAAAATCTATCTAGATTGTGCCCAATGGAGGATATTCCAAATATGGGTTCGAGGCTGAAAAAAGTCACGTGATACCGGTAATTTATCCAAGTAGCTTCTAACTGATAAGAAGGGAAGATACTACTACTTTGCCTCATGAACCGTTTCATTGGCTAGCGAGGATTTATATTACACGTCTACGGAGCTTTCCCTTCTTTACGATAGAAGTTTTTACCTTGACCACGTGATCAAAATGTAGATGGAATATCCTCCATTATGTTGAACACAATTTTGCATTTCCACATCCAGGAAGGGTATTGATTGTCATAACAACAATACATATTCGAAACTATTTAAGGCACTTATTCTGAACTCCTTTGCTATACATTTCGATATTAAAGAAGTTGTTGTGTCCATAGTAACAGTACTTTTCTGTATTGCTTTCTCTAAAACACAAATATAGAAATTTAACAAAGAGCGCTCAGAATCAACACCATAACAGAGAGCCTTTATACATAAGAGTGGTGATATATGCACAGGAAGCATGCTCATTTCAAGTTTTTGCCGAAAGTATGGCTACGGCGTCTAGAATACCTTGTGTGGAAATATTCTATCCAAACAACGCTAAAAATTTGTATCCCTTAAATGTGCGACGATACTGCTAAAATCCCTAGTATCGATCACAGCGACATCTACGGGATTTATTATTACGTATAGACTAGCAATATCTTGCAGTTTGAGAAAATATCCTGCAGATGTCGCTGTGATCTGTATATTTCAGCAGCATCGTTGCACAGTTAAGGGATACAATATTTTAGCACTTTTTTAAGTATTACAGGGATAGCCATTTTCCACACTATATATTCTAGGTGCTATAGTACGGCAATCGGCAACCCACTTTCTTGGATAGAGGCTATTCTATCTACGTTATGATTACGTGGTCAAGGCAAAAACGTCTAACGTAAAGAAGGGAAAGCTCCGTCGACGTAATGTAAATCCCCGCTAGCCAATGAAACAGTTCACGGGAGAAAGCAGTAGTAGTTTCATGTTTCCCTTCTCATCAGTTAGCAGTTCCTTAGGTAAATTGCGCGTACCACGTGACTTTTTCAGTCTTGAACCCATATCTGGAATATCCTCCATTAGACGATACGCGCATGGACGAGTTTTATTAGACTAGGGAAATAATTCAATATGCATTAGCCTGACGATAATGACACGCTCGCAAAGACCTTTAACGATTTGTTTTTATCACTTCTACCAATGAACCTTTATTGGCCATATGCCGCTACTTCGTTATAGCGACACACTTGTTCCTAATTGGATGCCGGCCTTAATGTATCAAAATACGGAGTTTGCTTTCTGTACTATTCCTGAGCTATAACGTCTAAAAATATAGGTCGGGATCCAGGTACATTTTTGCAAACAGTGAAAAGTTAGCAATAATTCTGGCTTCTGATTGGTCAATCTCGTTGCGATAACAAAGAAAAATCTACCTAGATCATGGTCATGGTGTGGAAACCGGCTATTCCAGTAACACTTTAAAAATTGCTAAAAATTGAATCCCATAAATATTGAAAAATATTGAATGACAAATGTTGATAGCAGCAACATTTTCTAGATCTTCTCTGAGCGAAACGTTTTCTCATTTGATGTCTTTTGAAATAGTTACGTTGGAATTACCATATGTCGCTGTAATCGACATTTATCGTTCAACCTCGTTCACAATTTTTTAGCACCCTTTTAATAAGCCGATTTTTAAACTATATCTTCTAGATACTATAGTTCCGTTATAGGCCTAGATTATATGTTGTAGAAATCGACTAAACCAGCAATACTTAAAAAAGCACGGAAATAGTGAATCCCTTAAATGTACAACGATGTTGAATTCCAAAAAGTCATTTGCAGCGCCATCTGCAGGATATTTTTTAAAGAAGAAAGAGACACGTGTAATGCACCGCTATAGCGTCTAGAATACATAATGTGGAAATTTGCTATCCAAGCAGCGCTAAAAAGTTGTATCCCTTAAATGTGCACTGACACTGAAATCCAGGGAGCTGATCGCAGCGACATCTGTGATATACTTTCAAAATAAACATCGTATTATTACAGCGGGCTTGACGCCAAGCACACAGGTCAGATGTATGTTAATAAAATGTAAAAAAAAAAAAAAAATGCAACGGCGTCTAGACCAAATTATAGCGCCTAGAATATATAGTGTGAAAATTGGCTATCCCTGTAATACTTAAAAGAGTGCTAAAATATTGTATCCTTAAATGTGCAACGATGCTCCTGAAATATACAGATCGCAGCAACATCTGCAGGATATTTTCTATAACTGCAAGATATTGCTAGTCTATACAATGTAATACGAAAATCCCACAGATTTTGCTGCGATCGACACTTGGGATTTTAGCAGTATCGTCGATCATTTATGGGATACAAATTTTTAGCTTTGTTTAAAAAATATTTCCACACTAGGTATTCTATATATCGACGTTGTTACCAAATCGTCATGAAGTTTTAGGAAATATTCTACAGATATCGCTGTGATCAACTCATTGGATTTCAGCATCATTTGAAATTTAAGAGATCCAATATTTTAGCACTTTTTAAAGTATAACTGGGATAGCCGATTTCCACACTATATATTCAAGGCGCTGTAGCACCGCGGTAGCCTGGCCTTTTAATTTACCTTGGAGTAGATATAGATGAAGTCATTTGTAGCTGTTCCTAAACTGTAGCCAACAACATATAAGGTCACACGGAGTTGATTATCTGTACACGGCAATGGACACAAAAAAAATCGGCACACAGCTTTGTACCTCGTGTAAAGGTGATCCAACTCTGAGGTTAACGAAAAAGACAGGCTACCACGGTGGGTCCGATTCTTCTTTTTTTACAGACCGCTGGAGTCACGTGATGCTCGAATGCACCAAAGAAGGTGCGTGAAAAGAGCATCACGTGACTCCAGCGGTTTGTAAAAAAAGAAGAATCGGACCCACCGTGGTAGCCTGTCTTTTTCCTTAGCCACGATCCAACTCCGTGTGACTTTTAAACATCATGAACTGGCCTATTATGTCAATGGTCGCGCTAACACCTTCCCTCTTGCGTCCACCGTATATAGCGGCATCTTGTACTGGAGACTGCTAAATGGGCTGCTATCGGTTAAAATCAAGAGAGAAAAGGGCAGAAGAGAGGGAAAGAACTCGTTTTTTTGGTAACTAGTTTTTCACACGGGAAGATTGACATGTCTGTTCCTCTCCTTTCATAACTTCATGGTGGTGAAATAAGCCAAAGCCGCCTAAATATTTGAGAAAGCCTTGACTCGCGTCACGAAAACATCACATAAAGCAGGCAAAGCAAAGAAACAAAATCATTCATTGGCTCGTGAATATGAAGGAGCCAATGAATGATTTTTCTTCTTTGTTTTGCCTGCTTTGTGTGACGTTTTCCTGACACGTGTCAAAGCTTTCTCCAATATTTAAAGGGCGTTGAATAGGCCGGGATCAAGATAGACTTTTCGCTATTAGCAGGATGAGATTGATCAATCAGACGCCTGCATTTTTCCGAACTTTTTGATGTTTGCAGTAAACACCGAAAAACCTGCAAGGATGGAGGCTACTGATTGGTCAATGTAATTTTACTAACAGAGAAAAATTTATCTGGATCCCGGACATTAACTTTGGTTGGTTAAAACAATTTTAAAAAAAAATCCAATCAGGAAGCCAATGTTTGTTAACTTTTCTGGTTAGTTTAATTGAAATCTTTCTCGTCTATTACTGAAAACTGAGTTACATTACTTTGAACAAAAAGTTGAATATGTGTACACGACTTGTGCATATGTCACCACTCTAACACAGTGTTGCCAGATGGGTTACATTTTTAAACTCAGATACTTGATTGGCACCACTTTTTTGAGTTTGTAAAATGCGCCTTATTTAATGACATATTAATTAAGGCGAAAACAAAGGGAATTTTACCGTTTATAATAAGTGCTGGCAATCAAGAAATTTGAATTTTAAAAAAAGTAGCCCACTGGCAACACTGCTCTAACATATAAATGTTCTCTGTTATGACCACGATTCTAAGTGCAGTTGGTTAAATTTGAGTATCTGGGCATTAGAGAAAGCAATAGTGGCCCACCGTGGCTGAGTGGATAAGACACCATGCCGCTAATCGCTTGAGACCATAGGTGGAAGCAGATTCGAATCCCGCCATGATCCGCATGTGATATGATGTATGTGTTCAATAAATCAAACAAACAAACAAGCAAGCAATAGTGAAAGGTACAGTTGGCATGGAAACAACGACTTCTTTAATTCGTATAGAAAATTAATGAATAGTAGTAAATGACTCAAGCATAAAATGTAGGCAAATGGTCTGGAAATATCAATGGCTCCCATCTAGTATTTCACAAAATTAATTAAATAGATTCACATGATGTATAACTTCATGCAACTCTTAGCTAATGAAAATTCTGCAACAAGACTTATGTAGGTAGATCTTTTGAATGAATAATTCAGAATTCTGAGAACAAAACGAAGTTCTTAAGGGCTCTTTTTCACACCCCCTCAAAAAAGGAAATACGATAGAAAGATATAAGAATTTGAATAGCTTCAATATGTCAGTTATCTTTTGTCAGAGTTCAGAAAAAGAGTCTGGGCATAAAAAAAACAAATTTGACGAACGATAAGACTATAGATTTCAGGCAATTTTTAACCGAAAAATATTTAATTCTAATGTATATGCGGCTTTAATAATAGACTATTAAAGATAATCAATTTAGGGGAAATTTTATAGTAAATTAATATCCACACATTTATGCAAATAGGTATGGATAAACAGACTTGAGTAAAATTACATATTTATTCTTTCTTCTCTATAACACGATCTAAATGAAGATGAAGTTATATGTACAGTTTATATCTTTGAATTTTTAGATTTGTTTTATCAAAAATGTTCCTTTATTATGTCTAGAATTGCTAGATTTACAGATCTTTGATTCTTTAGATACCTGCGGGGTTTCATTCTCGGATTAACCGTAGGTATTTGTAAAGGTAAATTTATTTTGCAAAACCGTCAGCAAAAAAAAAGTTCGAAAAAACAATTAACTGACAGACTAACTGTAAATATATATTTTATTTCGACTCTCTATTTTTTACTCAATTTTCATCTTTCGTAGAAAATTTTAAGGAGATATAAATTGAGAAAGACTGATACTTTGAAAGAAGAAATTGACTTTCCTTACTTTTAAATTATTAATCACTATAAAAAGTGAATGATAGGTAAACAAAATGTATAATATTGTGTTTTCTCCCTGCTTATAAAGGCTATACAAAGTCTAATTTTAATTTGAGCTGGTATAATTATTTCAATTATATATCATTTGTTTTGAAAAAAAAAGAACTGATATCTACTAAAAAACAACTTTTCAAAAGTAAAAAAAAAAGCCAAGCAAAAAAAAAAAGAAAAAAATTAGAAAAGAAAAAAGGTGAAAGTTGTGGCTAAAAAATAGTGTGATATCAAATTTCCAAGCTTATATTACGGTACTTATTTAACATTTTTTTATAAAAATTTACCATATGTAAGTCGAGTACCTAAGTGTGCGTTGATAGAAAGCCTTTTCTCCTTTACTAAATACATCATAACGTGTTTCTGAAAATTAAATTTTTTAAATTATGCATGATGGGCTTGGCGGCCATCTTTCCATATTTTACACAAATTTCTAAGCACTCAAGCTCGTAACATATTTGCATTATTAAGAATTTCGAACTTCTAGTTTTAGATACAGACAGATAAATTAAGAAGTTTTTTTATTTTGAAAAAACAAATTGATTTTTACTGCTTTAACTAATTAATTAACCCCCCTCCGAAAAAAGAGAATCATAAGATGAAACCTGAAGTTACTTCAGTTTTATTTTTAGACACAAATTTTTAGGCACTCATTTCCATAAATTAAAAGAATAAAATGTTTGCTTTAGTAACAATTTCGAACTTCCAATCTTAACAATGAACTTGTGTGCTTAGAAATTTGTGTAAAATATGGAAAGATAGCCGCCAAGCCCATCATGCATAATTTAAAAAATTTAATTTTCAGAAACACGTTATGATGTATTTAGTAAAGGAGAAAAGGCTTTCTATCAACGCACACTTAGGTACTCGACTTACATATGGTAAATTTTTATCAAAAAATGTTAAATAAGTACCGTAATATAAGCTTGGAAATTTGATATCACACTATTTTTTAGCCACAACTTTCACCTTTTTTCTTTTCTAATTTTTTTCTTTTTTTTTTTTTTGCTTGGCTTTTTTTTTTTACTTTTGAAAAGTTGTTTTTTAGTAGATATATATATATATATATATATAAATTAACTAATTAAATTTGAAATTTATTTGTGCACCTTTTTAAAGACAATTTTTGACAATTCAAAACAGTAGCAAAAAAAGGAGAATTGACACATAGCATGTACAATTATTAACCAATATAAAATTAAAACATTCTTCAACCCTCTAATTTATTCCGATACCTAAAATCTGTCTACCAAAAAAAAAAAAAAAAAAAAAAAAAATGTTTATTGGTTACTGTAACAATTCATGGAATAATGCAAAACATTTCATATTTATTTTGTAACTGTACCTTATTTTCTTTTGATTAAAAATAAAAGAGAGAAAAATACAATGAGAGGTACAAAAAGCTATACAGGATTTCTTAAGAGAAGACTTATGTAAAATTGACACTCCATTTGCATTTTGGGGGGGAAAAAAACTTCCGATTATGTGCAACCTTGCAAAAAAATTCTTATGTGCACCTTCAACCACTGTTTATTCTGAGCGTATATTTTCAGAGGTAAGCCAAATTTATAGTAGTAAAAAAAATGCCCTGTCTACTGATAATGTAGAACGTTTGGTATTTTTGCACCATAATTTGAAAGATAATAAATTTAATTATTTTTTTTTTATTACATTTATTGTATTTCCAGTTTCTTTATCCAAAATAATAGTCTTTTCTGTTTTCATATATATTTAAAAAGAACTTATTTTTATTTGCATAAATGTGAAACTAAATTTTAATCTGGAATTATTTTATGAGGGTTTTGTTCTTAAATTTTTCTATATTTTGTAGACATATTGTTAAATACAGAGTAAATAGTTTTATGAATTATTGCATATATTATACATTGATATTCGAATAGCTTTTTACAGATCAGTTTTAAATTCATATGCTTAAAAAATGAAATTCTTACAACTACTCGGTATTGGCCGAGTACTCGGCCAAAATTTCACCGAGTACCGAGTACTCGGCAAATTGGCCGAGTAGGCCGAGTACCGAGTATTTACCGAGTACTCGGTACGGCTCTATTTTAAATATAAATGTAAATATGAGCTTTATATTTAAATGAAGTTGATTTTTATTTTTGACTTATTACACAAGTTTTGAAGCTTGGAACATAGTGATATTTATTACTTTTTGGACGTGTTCAAAGTTATCCTACCCTCTTAAGAAATTTTTTGAATGAGCTATTCGCTGAAGAATTAATAAATTGTATAAACACATTATCAAACTAGTGGTCTACAATAAATTGCCCTTTTTTTTTTCGATGACGGATAAGTTTTAGAAATCTTTTAAACTCATGTTTCACGATATAGAAAAACTAATTAATTATAATATTATATAAACTAATTATCTATTCTTAAAAAAAAAAAAAAAATTACTAACGCTGCAATTGCCGTAATGGAATCTGTTGTGACCTTTTCACTTTCTCGGCTTACTCTGCAAAAACTATTGCATATAAAAACTGGTAGTTTTGTAGAGAAATGTGTGGTAAATATACGCAGAAGCTTTATAATCGAAGAATTATTTTAAACGCTATTTAATGAGGCATATACTTGACTACATTGTGGTATAAGAGTGTCCAATCATATTTTTTTTCTTCTTCTTCACTCTTTTAATCAAAATTTCATTATCTGGATACAGACTTAATTTTATTTTGAAATAGCTGTTTTTATCTACCACTGCCAGATTTAAAAAAGCCCAAATAATAATACTTCCAAACATTGCATTTTTAATTGAAATATATGATATTTACACGTTAATATTGGAAAAAGAAAAACTTTAAAATAATTAATTTCTATTCTACTTTTGGGAAAAGCATTTGAAGGTGAAAATTACGAATGTCATATTTAAAATTATTTTCTTATAGCATCTAAAAGAAATTCTTTCTTCTATCCGTTATAATAGTCCGGGATGTAACGATATTTTTTACTTAAGGATATAGTAGCCCAACAAAATCAAACTTTTTATTTACCAATGCTATATTTTTTAAATTATTATTACAGTAAATAATTATAGTGTTATTATATACTACTATGCAAATTGTGGTGGTTGTGTGATTTATTGAGGTAATCAAAATTTGAATTTTTAAAATATGGAAGAATTAGCATTCTTAGAAATTTTCCATGCACGTTCCAAAAAAAGCCATTGAGCCTGCAAAAATAATCCTTCGAAGGGGAATAAATCAGCGAAAACAATGTCAGAGGCAAAGGTGCTAACTTTTACGCTTTTTTGTTACCATTACAATTTAATATGAATTTTTGCCTTGTTAATCAGATTTCGGCGATTAAATAAATCAAAATTTACTATTAAATTTTAGTGGAAAGAAGAAAGTGTAAAAGTTGGCAACTATGCGAAGTGCCCGCGCTTTAAATTAAACGTGGGTGAAACGGATATTGCCTGTGGCTGCACAAAAAATTCGCATAACTGCTTTAAAAATCATTGCAATCTTTTTTTAATTCTTTTTGAAATCGGAAGCTGGTGTCATAAGTATTATTATTTTGCTAAATATAAAAAATCTATATTTTTAGGGGCTTTTTCCGAATTTAAAAGTACTGTTACTGTGTCATAACCATTTTATACCAGCTGCTTTTAACATATATTAGTGATCTTACATGATCAATCGCGAGAACAGGCGTCAGCTCTTGCAATAACAATCGATGCGGCCTTGGGGGCCGAAAAATCCTCCTAGTCAAAGTGAAATCAATAACAACCCGATTACAAAAGATAGCCACTGGTCCTTATAATACCTTTCAATCTTCCTTAATCGAGTAATCTTTTTAAAAACAGAGCATATTAGCGTGTTTTTAGAGCCTGCGTACGTTAGCGTGCGTATAGCTCGTAGGGAGCAGAGGTATTAGCGTGTTTTTAGAGCCTGCGTACGTTAGCGTGCACACGTTACGTTAGCTCGTAGGGAGCAGAGGTATTTTTAATTATTTTTACAACATATGCTTTTTATACTCAAAATTAAAAGCTAACAATGTTATATTTTCACTTGATTTTTAGAGAAAATATACGTGTTATAGCATTTGTGTTTCGCTCGCATGCTGCATAATGCAGGCATAAAGAAATTAAATTACGAAAAACCTCCCCTTCCCCCCCCCTCAATATCACAGGGTCAACGGATTCATCATTGGCTGTTTCATCTTCACCAGATTTTGCCCTTTTTTGTGTGCGCGCGTATCGTCTGAATTTACTTGCGTGACAACGATACGGCCTAATTTGTTTTCTTACTACATGTATGAAGTAGAGCGATTTCAGTTAATCTCCTAAGTTAACTATAGCGTATACACTGTTATTGATTAAATGTTTTTGAAACTTACGAGATTTTTCTCCGGATTGTCTGCCACATGTCTCGTACTACAGTTTTTTGAAGAAGTCTCATGTTCTTTGAGTGCGGTAAATCATTTTGTTTGATAGTCTGAAATAAGTCTTGTTTTGGGGTTAGAGATAGGATTAGTTATTTACAAAATAAATAATAATAATAATTATTATTATCATAAAAGAATTAATCGTCCGTCTCATTTTAGATCTGCTGGTCTTGTAATTGAAGTTGATCTAAAAATGTGCTACAAAAGATTCGAATATGTTCAGAGAAGTTTAAACTTGGGCAGATGTGCAAATAAAGAGAGATATCATTATCGCTTCTCAGCCTTTTTGGGCAATTTAAGATAAAAGATAAATTTTAAGATAAAATTCTTATTCTTTTGTGTGTTTCTGTCAAAGAACTACAAATGCTATGTACATCATTTTTAAATAGGTGACAAGTAGTAATGTTTTAGTAAATCCCACTAATATTTTTAAATTTCGTCGCAATAAACTCGTTAGCTACTAGGACACTGCTCCAAGGTTTCTTCTCTTCGTTCTATCAGGCTGTCCTGTTAACCAGAATTCAATAAACTCTTTTCGAGAGATTTCAAAACAAATAGTCTTCGTATGTAGACCCCATAGACGACACACCGATATTCACACTTCCTCTGTACTGGGCACTGCTAGAAAATTTCACTAGTTGCCGCCTACACTTTAAAACAAGTCGTTTTCAAGTGTTTGAGTAAACTTAGCATCACAAATGTTTTGCTCACTGTGCTACTCATTCGCATCAAATTTTTGCATCTTAGTTGAGGTTCTTCATATGAAAATTGTGTTCTATTTTAAGATGCGTCCTTTTTGCGGTATAAGCCGATTATAATATGAAGAGAAGTCCATATTTTGAAATTTTGCTCGCAGCGAGGCGCGATTCGTTATTCGAAAATAAAATACCGGGTTTTACCATTGTCGCGAAAAATGTTTATAAATTCTTTGTAAAAATTCCATTGGCTGTTACGAATCCGGAGAAAATAATGGCAATGGAGCATTTTTTTCCAATTATTTATTTTGGTTTTATATTTTCCAAAGTAAATTTTACTTCTCCAACGTAATTCAGCAACACTTTCTGACATTCTTGTTAAGGAATTACTTAACTCTGATACCCCAATTCATCTATGAATGTTCGCCCAGTTTATACAAAAGGAAATGTGTTATCTTTTAATACACGATAGTACCTTTCCGAATGGGATAAAATCTGCGATTTTGTTTTCGGTCTCTTAAAAAGGCTTAATAAACATCTATATCTTTAAAAATTGACGATATAGAATATTGTGTATGCTAAATTATCCGGATTGAATTGTCTTGAGTATGATCGGTTGCACTATTTAAAAAAAAATGTTGCAGACATCACAGAACTTTCTTCTCTAATCTCTATCGGATCGTCTGCAACCAAAATTAAATTACAATCTATTCGTTCTTAAGATATAGCTATCGAGGAAATTGGGATAAACTCAGCACAGAATTAGCGCCTGTTGGGCGATTTACACACCCAAACTTAATTGGCATCTATTTATATCAAGATCTAACAGAATATAAACTTTGATGAAATTCCGGGCATTAGTTCTTGAGATAGCGCGCCCATAAAAATTGTATCACATATATATAGGCAGATACAAACTCACGGACAGGCATTTTGTAAAAACAGTCAAATCGTGTTCAGGACCTTATAAAACGTATAAATTCGTCGAAAATTTTGAGTAATCAATACTTTCTTCCTGTAAAGATACACTATATCAGGGACGGCGAACCTATGGCACGCGTGCCATAAGTGGCACTCTGCAGATTATTTTTGGCACGGCACAGATTCTGGTTCTAAATCAAAATGTATTAGAATTTCACAAAATGCATTAATTAATCTAGATGTTGCCTCTGTTTATCTGAATTCGATTAGTTGAGTTGGTTGCCATTGTCATACAGATTGAAGAAACTGAAATATAACTTAATGTATCCCAATCTAGCTCAATAGTGGCTCACAAAATTTTAAGAATGAGAGAGAATTAGGAGATTATCGCAAAAGAAAGATTAAAAAGGAATTACAATTAAAAATGTCAATGGTAAAATTATAATAAATTGGAATTCAATTCCAGACACGAAAAGCAGTAAATACTGGCGTTTGGTATTTTGACAATGTTTTCAGTGAGACATTCTTTTCGGAAATAAATAATACGAAAAATTCATGTAAAAACATCTTGTCAAATGAGTCCAATTCAACCTGCATTCTTTTAAAAATAACTAAGTATGAAGCTGTTATAAATTTTTTGGCTTCCAAGATGAAATAGCACAAATAATATTTAAAAAATGAATTTCTAAAGTAGGTATCAACTATATATTTAAAAAATAAATTTCTATGAGTATCAAATATTACCCATATTTTTTTTATGCTAAAAACAAAATTTTAAGTAATTTTGATTCATTATTATTTGATCCATTAAAATTTTTTATTGTTGGCACGTCATGATCACGTTATATATATTTTTTGAAAAATTTGGTACGTCGATGTGAAAAGGTTCGCCCTCCCTGCACTATATGGCCAAAGGTGACCGAACACTTGCGATTTTAGACGTTTAGTTAAATATCTAGAAAAATACATGGGGAATTAACCTGAAACTGCAGGTGTGTAAACAGTATAGTATAGGTCGTATATTTTCGCGAAGATTTTTCCCCGAAACCCCATAGGGGACCGTCAACAAATTGAAAAAGAACGAATATCTTTTGGATAACCCTGTAAAAACTAATGTAGCAAAAGCGTTCAAACACGAGATTATTAATAAGTGGCTTATTGTAATATACCGTGTTCATTTTTATGAGGATAGCATGTGTACTCGTAGAGAAATTAAAGTTTTTATAAAAACAGTCTCAAATTTAGCCAAGTGTTTTGCTTATAATTTGAAGCGTTCTTAATATAAAATAAAGTTCTTTTCAGAAAATATGACAAACAACATTGTACACAATACTCTGCAATCAGAATTAAAAAATAATAAAAATTGGATGAAAAATGAGCAGGTTTACTAAAAAATGTTTCATTGCGCATGCTCAAATGCAATCAAAATATAATGTGCATAATGCATTAGCTAAGTATATAGAGCAACATTTGTGAAAGTCTCAAAATCATATCTTGAAATTCTGAAAATTATCGTCGCTAGAATAAGCTCGAAATCCATTGTTCCCAAAAGGAAGCAAAAAGATGAGGGGTTGTATCCAAATATAGTAGTAGGTGCAATATTGTGTACGCTATCTGGGCACTAATCAACAGATATTTGATACAACCCCTCATATTTTTGCTTCTTTTTGGGAACAACGGATTTCGAGCTTATTCTATCGACGATAATTTTCAGAATTTTCAAGCTATGATTTTGAGACTTTCACAAAAGTTGCTCTATATACTTAGCTAATATATTATGCATATTATAAATTTGATTGCATGCGCAGTAAAACATTTGTTAGTAAACCTGCTCATTTTTCATCCAATTTTTATTATTTTTTAATTCTGATTACAGAGTATTGTGTACAATGTTATTTGTCATATTTTCTTAATAGAACTTTTTTTTATTTTAAGAACTCTGCAAATTATAAGCAAAAAACTTGATCGAAATTTGGGGCTGTTTTTATAAAAACCTTATTTCTCTACGAGTATACATGCTATCCTCATAAAAATGTATACAGTATATTACAATAAGCCACTTATTAATAATCTCGAGTTTGAACGCTTTTGCTACATTAGTTTTTACAGGGTTATCCAAAAGCTATTCGTTCTTTTTCAATTTGTTGACGCTCCCCTATGGGGTTTCGGGAAAAAATCTTCGCGGAAATATATGACCTACTGAACTGTTATATATGTATACTAAACTGTTTACACACCTGCAGTTTCAGGTTAATTCCTCGTGTATTTTTCTAGATATTTAACAAAACGTCTAAAATCGCAAGTGACCGCGGTCACCTTTTAACCATATAGAGTAGAAGAAACAAAAAAGAATTTTGACAATGTTACTCATCCCTTTCTCCAAATTTTCGTGCTATTTTCATCTACTTGTGCATCTACAATCAGGGGTCGATGCAGGATTTTATTCTTGGGGCCCATTTTGTGAAAAGTAAAAGTTATTTTTGTGAATTTTATGATATTTTTGTGAAAAATAACATTTTGTAACTAAAATTGAAATTCAGTTACTCAAATTCGAACCAAGAATTTATTAACAAAAACTTCCTTAAATCCCCTTGCTAAAGTTTTTGTTTTTCAGGACGTAGTTATGCTTACAAATTACACATTTTAAAACAGTTTTCATGAAAAATAATGTTACGAAAGCGGCCTATTTTATTCAAAGGAATTTTGTGAAGGTGCCTGTTTTATTAAGTTCATTTTTGTGAAGTGGACCATTTTATTAAATTTATTTTTGTAAAGGGGCCCATTTTTATTAAATTTATTTTTGTAAAGGGGCCCATTTTATTAAATTTATTTTTGTGAAGGGGCCTATTTTATTAAATAGATTTTTGCGAAAGGGCCCTACATAGGCCCCAAATTTTGCCTGGATCGACCCCTGACAATGAATAACACGTCGATGATACATTTGCGCTCCCTTTATTATAACAGAGTTTGGACAAATTCACCCTAGAAAAGGAAAAAAAATGCGTTTAACATAATTTAAGACCTATTTTCTTCCCAGCATTATGTACATATTGCACTAAATTGCACTTTATTTTCTTCTACTAAATACTTAAACTTGAAAACTTGCTGAAATTTCAACAGATGTGTCACTTCATCCAACCTAACAACCTGTAAAACTACTTTTTCAGCAATGACAGTGCAAAAGCAGGAAAGAGGTTTCTAACATTTCATAACAGTTACTACTTTCTGATTTATCTTTGGGTCGTATTTTAGTCTATGATTGGATATTTCATTACAAATTTTAATTACTATGTTAAAATTATAAATATCGGAAAATAAAAGATAAATACCTTATTGGGAGTATCGACCAAATCTAAGAATATCTTTCAGTCTGGATGTGAATATTTATTATTTGGACATGATTGATAAATAATGAATTTTTATTTTTTAAATAGATAATTAATTCAGGAAATTCTTCGTTGAATAAGAATGTTTAAACATAAAATTATTATTATTATTTTTTTTTTTTAAAGCAATAAACTGGTTTAAAAATTTGCAAACATTCAAACGAAATAATATATATATTTTTTTTCGTTTGAAATTAATTGTGAAAAAAGATGTGAATAAATTAAAATTACGTAAAATTTTATTTTCAAAAACAATAGCAGAACATGTTCCTACTCTTGATGTGGTTGCTTGTGTTTTAGCTTGAAAAGGATTCATTTCCCCGAAACCAGTTGCTTATTCTATACGTTTACTGTACATAGGAATTTTGTAATTTATGAAGTAAAGAGGTTTAATGTGCTTTCAAATTTAAATTTAACTTCGTGAATTCGGAAAGTCAGTTTTCATGTTCGATATATGAAACAAGGAATCTTTTGTTAGGTAATGTAAAAGAAGGCATAAGAGATGATTGTACTAAACGCTGTCATCTAAATTTTTATGCTCTATTTCATCAGCAGAAATAAATGTTTCAATTTTGCACCCAGAAGTTATCTGCAACTAACCTAATTTTCTTTTTCTTTTTTTGATCGCCCTTCTTTAATTCACATAATCAGATTTTAGTTACGAAGTACCGTCTGTATTTTTGATTGTAAGTATTTATTATAAAGAAATTCATTCTTTATTCTTTAGTTTCAAATTACTGGGATATTTTTAGTTCTTTTTCTTAGGTACGTCTGTCTGAATATATTCTGTTGTTTTGTATTTTCATTGCATCGGCATGTCATTGTTGATTTGTTTGTTAAACCTGGAAGACTGTTGATTATAGTCTTCTACCCTTTAATTATTTTTATTCAAGCATGGCGGAAGATTGATTCCTATTCAACAGTCGTGGAGAGATTTTGCAATAGAAGATTGCAATCTTTCTTCTGAAATGGTCTAGCTGCGATTCTCTTATCATAACCATTCGTGTGTATACCTAATTTATGAATTTTGAATAAGTCTTTTGTTTCTTGTCTTTCCATTTTTTTTTTCTCCTATTCATCTCGCTAACCATCTAATATTGGAATTTGTGGAAGCTTTCGAATTGAAACGATCTTTTTTAGAAAAACAAAAGCCAAATACTCCTTACAAATTTTTATTTATCCGTGTGAAACTATGTTTAGTTTATTATTAATCAGATACGCGGCCACGATGTATTCCTTATTCGAATACTTTGTTTGCAAATTGCGATTTTTTTTTCCAAAATAGTAACATAGAAAATAAAATTTATGAAAAAATAGGGGAAATATATATACAGGGTACCCCCTCTTGTCTTTATCTCATAGCTAATTTTAAAAAAATGCGTTTTTACTGCCAGAAACCGCTGCAAATTCATAAAATTCAAAGTATCATAACTTGATAAGTTTTTGTAGTAGAAAAATGGAATTTTTACCGTTTTACATGTTAGAGAACGGAAAAAGTTTTTATAAATATAACCTATAGAATCCAGGGATTATATATATACATATTTTCTTCGTAAATGTAAAATAAATAAATGTAAATGGCTTTTGATGTGCTAAAAACCTGCTAATACGGAATTGCAAACGACCCGAGAAAATTTCGTTTTAGACGGGTTTTAGGGATCAAATTTGCCTTTAGTCTGCAACCAAAATATTTTTTTTTTCTTTAAAAAAAAAAAAAAAAAAAAAAAAAAAAAAAATGGAGACTATAAACATGAAATAAGCTAAACTGGGAATTCTTTTTCAGACCCTCAGGTGCTAGACAATTTTTAAACATACAAACATAAAATAACAATAATAAATAAATAAATAAATACTGAAATGTAACAAACAAGGTATATTAAAATTCCAAAAATAAGCCTCTTCTGGCTCTTTTTAAAATCAAACATTGAAGCAGTTCCTCCGTTTAACGTAACTTTTTTGCACATGAATATAAAAAGAAAAACCGAACTAGTTATTGTTTTTGACGGGGTTACAGAAGGGCAGAGCTCCCTTGATGAAAAATCCTTAGGTCCTTTTTATAAGCTCTTTGGTGCTCAGTTTATTTTAAATCATTTGAGAGAAATAAATTTTATTCATTTATTATTGTTATTATCATTTTCAAAACCATGAGAGAAACAGGAAATTTAGCCAATTAACCTTGAAAATCCTGGATGGGGAAATTGTCCTCCTCTTGCGGGCGCCCATGACTGTAATTCTCTATATAACCAGAGCATTCATGTATTATAATCTCGATGTAATAAAATGTTTCCTTTATTTGCAGATATCCGATATCATCACTCATCATACAGACGAAAGCATCACAGCTAAAGAAGCACTCCTTCGTTGGGCCCAGCGTACCACTGACAAATATCCTGGAGTCCGAGTGGGAGATTTTACGAACAGCTGGAGAGACGGGTTGGCATTTAACGCCATAATACATAGAAATAGGTACTTATTTGTTGTATTATATACATATATATTTTCTAAAATCCTAATTTAATCCTACAAGTCATTTTAATTGTTGTAATCGATGTCGTTAATGAAAGCGATGTTTCAATGCGATTCTTAAAATCTTTTGAATCTCAAAACAGACTCAAGACCCGAAAACTCGAGTTTTCCAGCTTTTCTTCAAACGTTTTAAGTGTAACATTATAAATAATTAAATTTTAATTTAGAAATTTGAAAAAATACTTAATATTTTAGTTCTGTCTATCAAACGCATTAATCCGCAAAAAGAATACGATTGTTTTAATTTTAATAATACCAAATGAGTAAAAAGATCTTAGCATTAGCATATAAATTCTCTTTCTGAAGTAATTACTTAGAGATCTCATTCGTAGATTGTCTTCTTAAAGAGAAACTATATATATATATATATAATATACTACTATAATAATAAGAAAAGAAGTTTGTGTGTGAGTTTGTCAGTTGTGTTTTGAAGATTCTGTTGCACACAGAGTTGGGCAGTATCGAAAATACATGTATTTGAAATTCATTTTCAAAATACATTTGTATTTTGTATTTTAAACTGATAAGATCAAAGTATTTTTGTAATATATTTTCTGATGGTTTTTAAAAAGTATTTTGTATTTTGAAAATGCTCAAAATACATTTTTCCAGATTTCAAATTGCCATGTTTAAACCGCACAGAGAAAAGCTGAGATTCACTAAAAGGAAATACATGCCTGTCTGTTTTGATTAGTTTTCAAATTCTGTTCTGGAAGTTAATATAAACACATACTTTTCGACTATTTCTATGATAAGGAGGTTGATGAATATGTTGCTTAGCTACAGCAAGCATATTCTTGCTTTATATATCTTTATGTTGCTATGGCAATTACAAGGGAAAAAAAAAAAAAAAAAAAAAAAAAAAAAAAAACGTGATAGATCGGAAGGATCTTTCAGAGTTGCATAGGCGCTCTATTACCGATAGTTGCCCATTAACCACAGATAGAAGGAGCTCAATTTTTTTCAGGTCTAGTATTTTTATTTAAAAATATGGAAACAAGATTTCTTAAAAATTCGTCTGAAAAGTTTGATTAATTATATGAATTTTGTAAAAAATACATTAGACAGTAACCGTAAGAAAATTGCCACAATAAACTTTTAAAGGAGCGATTTGACTATGAGAAAACAAAATTTATGACTTTGCAAATTTTGCATTAGAATTATTCCTACCTTTTTATGAAGATTTAAAAAGTGCTTTCTTTTTAAGAGCTTTAAGATATTTTCTGCTCTATATTAAAAGTTTCAAGACTCTCATAGTAAGTCTAAATTATTTCTTATTTCTTTGCATTTATATATGTGTTAAAAACTATCTAAATGTTTCATTTATATTTTTACATTTAGTAATACGTATTTTAAATTTCGTATACATTATTTCTAAAAGTATCATAATCGAAAAAATGCGCCCCAAACATTTTATTAGTGGAAGACCTAAAGATTCTTACGTAGTTGGGAGCTCTTATTAAGCACACGCGCATGGCGCATTACATAAAAAGAAAAAAATATATTTAAACAATTTTATTAGGTACATATCAGATTATTATAAAATGTTTTTTGTAGACATATGCTGAAAAAGAATGATTGAAAAGACAGATTTATTTTTACAGTTTTCTAATATATAAGGAGAAAGTATTGGATTCGTGAAAATTAGTTTCGTTTTTTGCTTGATTTACACGTTTGGGGGTGTCTTGAACGCGATTTAACTATTTTTGGGAAATATGTGTCTGTCTGTTAGTCTGTATGTGACACAGTTTTTGTGGCCGCTTTATCAAAAAGAACTAATACATGGAGTTTAATAATCATCAAACTTCGGATTAAGATAAACATAGGTATAACTTAGCTTTGGCTGTCTATCGTCCAACAGATGGCACTGCTATACTTAATTATTTTATTCTATGATAGCTACATATATTGTAAGAAACTTACAAAACTTCGTCAAACTGCATATAGACCTGAACAAAAATACTTTCCAATTAGCTTTTAGTGTATGTCGCTCAACAGATGGCGCTGCTATGCTGTGTTTTTCATGATTTCCGTGATAACTATATTTAAAAGGCTAATGGACAAAATTTAATCCAATTTCATATTATTTTAGATCTTGAAATAAATTAATGCTGATAAAATTTGGTGTCGACAACAACAGGTTTTGAAACAACAGGTGTCGTTGTTATGCTGTGTTTTTATGATTACCGTAACATGTATGTAAAACTCTCGCTTTTCTTTCCCATGTCAAAATGATCATATTTGTAAATCAAATTGAAATGAAATAAGTATACCACGTAGATTAAAGGTAGCTTTTTAAAACAAATTTTCTGGTTCGTACTTTTTTTTTTTTTTTTTTTTTTTTTTTTTTAATCTGTAGTTGGTGGTTGTGCCGTGAGAGCTCATCTCAAGAACTAAAGCACGGAATTTTATCAAACTTCATCATATTCAGTTAGTATGGATGACATTTTGGTCTATATCGTCCTGCAGATGATTTTTTTTTTCTTTTTAGGATTTCAGAGCTTTTTATATCTGTGCACCTATTGAATAGAATTGCACCAAACTTTTTATGCTTTTTTTTTTTTAAATCAATGCTGTATCAATTTTAGCTTCGAACACTCAATAGCGGGCGGTGCTATCCTAGTAAGGATAGATCGAAACAGATTTTTAAGACCAAAAACGAAACCGAATATTCCTATTTTTTGCCGAAAATGAAAATGCCCAAAATTTTTTTGAAGTAATTATTACATACATAAAAATACATAAACATTAATTAATTATATGTGTGGCCCAAGTTGGCTCTCTGTGCCTCTGATACTTTACTCTGATACCTCTGAACTTTTTATTTTCATATAAAATAAAGTGTAATTAATTCATCAATAACACTGAATATTTTTTGTAATTATATGATTTTCTAATTAAAAAATGTTTTAGGTATACATACCTCGATTTATCTTTTATAATAATTTTTGTAAATGATCCTCCTTTATATTAGAACTTTCTCAAAGACTTTCGAAGTACTTCTGCGGTTTCAAACTAAACATTTTCTATTACTGTTAAGTCTGCAGCTTTTAATGAGCACGTGAAAAGCGTCTTCAAAGTTGAGTCATATATGCATTACTTGCTTTATAATTTGCACTCACGTCTTGAGTCAGTCATGAGATGACTGATAATTATACACAGTGAAGTTAATACCAATAAATATAGAATGCCTCATTTGAGCCGATACTGCTCAAATCAATGAGTAATATTGAAAATTTCCAAACGAAGAATCAAGAATTTTGTTATACAGATAGTTTCAGTTCGGCCTAATTTTCGGCAGTCTTTTCGCCGAAAGAAACCCGATTTTTCGGTCGATTTCTAATCCTATTCCTCTTGAAAGAAATTCCTTATCGGATCCACAATCAATTGATGCAGCTATTTCTAGTGAATTTCTAGTGATTTCTAGTGACCTTTAAAGGGTAGTTTGTCATTCATTATTAGTTATTCTTGTAACTTTTATACACTTTTAAACACATTGTTGCTGCAATCTTTCAGTTTTGTTTTTGTTATCTTTCCCTGAGTTTTAATTGGTTTTGCTTCTTTATTTGGAAATTTATAATTTCTAAAAATTTAATTAGTTTTGTAAACAGCTTTGAGTAATACAATTTAATGCATAATAATTTTTATTTTTCTAAATGTATTTTCAAAATACATGTATTTTGAATTTTGAATTTTTGAAATTTAAAAAGTATTTTGTATCGAATGGTTTTTGATGTATTTTGCCCAACTCTGGTTGCACACTGAGGTACAAGATTTGGCAAGAAGTTATCTAGCTATATCTGTAGCTATGTTCCTCAAAGCCCGATTTTAGATTTTTTTAATTCATTTTTTTAATTAAATTTTTATGCGATTTTTAGCGGGGTTCCCCCCCCCCCCATGTTTCGCTGCGATTTTTTTACATTATTAAACTGAATCCAGTTTCAATCTTTTAGCCCAATATAATTAGTTTTGCCTACTTTTCAATAAAATTTATTCAGAATTTGAATTTTTCGCGAATATTTCATGCGATTCTTTGGAGTTGTTTCCCGTTTCACGGCGATTTTTTGACATCCATGATGGAAGGAATTCGGTTTCAAACTTTTAGCCAAAAATAGTAAGTAAATTTTGTCCTCCAAGATTTTTAAAT
Source organism: Maratus speciosus (assembly GCA_963932465.1). NCBI lineage: Eukaryota > Metazoa > Arthropoda > Arachnida > Araneae > Salticidae > Maratus > Maratus speciosus. The sequence continues at coordinate 338,642,569 of OZ010793.1, forward strand.
TTTTAATTCGATTTTTAGAGGGTTTTTGAGATTTTTTGCATTTAGCGACAGTGTTTTTTACATTCGTGGAAGATTTTCGGTTACAATGTTTTAACCCATTATAGTAAATTTTGTCATCTGCTATTTTTGATTTTTTAGCGATTTTAAATGCATTTTTTTCGCGTTTAGTGACAATTTTTTGACATAGTGAAAAAAATTCTTTTCAAACTTGTAGCCTAATATAATAACTTTGTTCTTTTTTTTAATCAGTGATAAATTTTGAACTATTTTTTATTTTCAGACCCGACCTTCTAGATTACAGAGCATGCTTAAAACGCTCAGCCAGAGACAATCTTGATAGTGCTTTTACAATTGCCGAAAGAGAGCTTAATGTTACCAAACTTCTGGACCCAGAAGGTTTGTATCATGTTGCATATTCTCTCTTTTAAAAAGATCATTATTTTCATCATTAGAAAACTATTATTCTAAAATAAATACCGAAAACTATTAAGGTCATAAAGGAAATTAAGAATAAAATACAAACACTAGCTTCCAAACCAACAGTTTGTTTTGTATGTTAATTACATTTTTCTCTGATGTTATTTATTGTCAGTTATTTCTTCAGATTAAAGCTTTCCAACTTAGTTAATTTAAATAGTTATGTTTGGAATGTGCCAGAGATTATGCTAATGTTGGTTATCAAAATGCATAACTCATTTAGATTTAACTGAAATTTTCATTGAAAAGATATGATTTTTTAAATTAACTCGTAATAAACATTCTTGTACTATTTAATTTACTATAACATGGGTTTATCTTCACTTATTGAACTTTTTATAACTTTTCATAAATAAACAAATAATTGAATGTGAAAATTAAATGGATTTAATAAATGTCCAGTGTTGAATTCAAGGGGTGGCTCGGGGGGGGGGGGGATATTCCCCCCTCCACGGAACTCTATAATGTCCCCCCCCCCTCCCAGAGTCACAGAAGTCCCTCCCGGAGAAAAGCGTCTCAATTCAACACTGTAAATGTCAGATTTTGATGTTAAATATATTTTTATCTCACATCAAATTATGATCATTTCCCCTTTATTTCCTTTGTATGCATATTTGTTTAGATCTGGTTTTCTTCTGAAATTTTTAAGTCAAAAAATATGTTAAAAAGGAATAAAATCTTTCTTTTAAATTTTTTAGTAGCTCTAAGTTTACTCTATAATGCCTTTTTTTTATAGCCCCACCAGTGGCTGAGAGGTTCTGCTCTCGAAGCTGGTAGATGGGATGTGCTGGGTTCGAACCCAATCATGCCCGTCGGCCCGTTCGGAGCTTTACGTAGAACCTTGGGTAATCTTGTGTAAATACGGGTTAGGTTCCCTTAGAAAGACTCCCTATGGAGGGACCCCTCCCCCTTGGGCCTACATCCCTTGTGTAGATAATCGTCCATCATAAACACCATCACCACCTTTTTCTTTTCTTTTTTTGCTTTTTATCCCTGAAACCTCAAATCATGTGGTACAATTGCATTATCTTTTGAATGGAAACTTTTTGTGAGATTTTAATGGCCAATGATGTGTTCAAAATACAGTACAAACCACTTATAATGCAGCTGAAGTGGGTGTAAAAATTATTTGTTACATGCAGACTTTACGAATTTCTTTAACGTGTTTACAGGGAAATTTTTTTAAAGTTTGATTTATGTGTTGCATTGATTTAACTGGGCTTATACTATCTGAGTTCTACTGTATATTGAATTTTGTTGATATTAAAAACTCTGTCTTTAAAATGTATATGTAAAATAGATTATTTAAGCAATGAGTTCTTTCATTTTCTAAATAACTTTTGCTGTATTAAAAAGATTACTTTTTAAAACAGAATTTAATATTTTTTCAAAGAAATTTAAAAGAATAAAAGTGGAGGATGTACAAGATAATATGAAAGGAGGAGAGAAATTTAAGCAATTGTGGTTGTCAAAGTATCAAAATTTATTTTTTGTACCTTAGTTATCATTAAGTTTTTATGTAAAATTAAAGTATATATTTATTTATTTATTTTCCTTTACACAATGTATTTTTATATTTTAGATGTCGATACTCATGAACCGGATGAAAAATCCCTCATCACATACATATCTTCATTGTATGATGTTTTCCCCCGACCTTCTGCACATAACCCATTTGCTGAGGATGATGTAAGTTAACTACTCATTTTTTATAGTATTTTGTTTCATTTTCTCCCAGTCTTATTTAAGGCACATCAATCTGGAAATCAATAAAATTGTGTAGAAAATCAGAGAATTTTAGAGAAATATCTTAAAAATAAGGAATAAGTAAATTTACAAATTTAGTCTAAAGAAAAAAATATTTAAAAAATTCAAATAAATAACTCATAGCAAATTTTAATTGATCTTCCTCCCCCCTGCCCTTAAAAAAAAAAGTATTTCAGACCATATTTTTTAAGTTCACGTTCTAAACAAAGATATGTTAATCTTTATTTTATGTTTCTAAATGAAATCTCTAGATCTAGACAGCTAAGCAATCCCAATGAAAATATTCAATCACTTTTTTTTGCTGTGAATAATTTCTATATACGCAAAAATGCATAATTCAAAAAGAGATTTTAAAAATGAGACGACATTTTTTTTTTCTTTTCTATCTTTTTTCCCCTCTGTTTGTGGTTTAGGGGCACTATGATCACCTTTTGCACATGAGGGTTAAGCAGACCGGAGCTTCAAAGGGGAATTCTATCCACTATAAGCATTCATACCTGAATTGGTATTCAAACCAGCACCTTTAGTCAATACAATAACTATTTGACAAGCGGGTGGGCTTTTTTTTCAAAATTTTTTACAGGGAAATAATTTTGTAAGCTTTTGCTTACAGGTCAAATGAATCGCTTTGATATTATATAATTTGCTAATTTAACCACTGAACAGTCTCAGTTTTATGACAAGACAAGCTAATTTAGTTACTAAAAAAGGTCTTTAACTAGTTAATTTTATGATTCTTTTTGAACTTGAAGTGTATTTTTTGTAACAATATTTTGTGTAGTGTAGAATATATGAAAGATTGTTTTGCTAAAAATTAATCTCAATCAGTTTAGTTGATTTTGCATAAGTATTCTTGGATTGCATGCCTGACAATGAAGACTGATACGTTGTTAAGTGTCACAAAAATACTTTTATAATGTAGATTTAATAGAAAGTACTTTTTAAAATAATTAAAATCTAAACTAAACAGTAACTTCTGTATGTTCTTGATTTAACTTAACAAACAATTATGACAATTCTTACTCTTACCTACTTTGAGAAAACTTAAATATAAAATTACTAATTATTGTTACATAATTATTGTCTGGTTAACACTTGTATAAAAATTAGACAATGACTTTGTCTTTGGCTTTTAAGCTACAACCTGCCTTGCCCGTTGCCTTGTAAAAACTGTTGCATTTCAACAATTTGTTTCCAGCAGAAAATTACAATATCCACTCAAATTATAATTAAATTTTAGATACATTCTAAGCATTTTCGTGTAAGTGAGAAAAAGCCAGATAGACAGTAATGTCATTGTCAGATCACAACAATATATACATATCATAATCATGACACTATCAGAAATCGGTGTCTTAAAAATAAATGTATCTATAACTAAATACTAAAGTTACACATAACTAAATATTAAAGTTACACATGAATGTGCACTTTTAAGAATACTGTTTTTATTTTTTAAAAAATTGTACATTTTCATGTTTTGGATAAAATATTTTTTACTGTATATATTTAGGTAGTCTTTAGAAATAAATTATGTAATAATGAAAATATTAATGAGTAATTGATAATTTATATTTAAAAATCATTAATATAGACTGGTCAAATCACTATATTTAATTGTTACACCATGAGTACACCTGCTTTGTGTAAAATAGAAAAGTTCTTGTTTTCACCACCCCTCTTCACAATAAATATCAGTTGCTGATGTCAAAATTAAATTCTATGAGTTATAGACAATGTTTAGTTTTTTTATGAAGCTGTGGTGTTTAGACAGAAAAATAAATTTTAGGATATATCCTCAGATTCAGTGCTGGTATTAGCAAGTTAATAAAACCAAATGCATTAAATTAACTATCAATTTTATAAATTTATTTTAGAATAATGTTTTTTATATGGTTTACAAATATACTTCAAATTAACTGTTCGTTATTTTCTGATATTGGACTATAATAAGTTTTTAAAGAAAGTTTTCATATTATTGAAAACATATCTTTATTAAAGGAGTTTTTTAATTTTCATTTATCTTTCTATGAGAAAGTAAGTGTTATGAATCATAAAACTTTAATGTTTTAGACTACTTTATGGATTTCAATCAGCTTTTAAAATGTATTTTTTACCCTCAAATTTTTTAGAATAAGGTACGCAAAATTGAAGAATATAGAGAAATGGCTGGTTCACTCTACTTATGGATAAGAGAGTCCATTTCTTTGCTGCAAGATAGAAATTTTCCTAATACTTTAGTTGAGATGAAAGTAAGAATTTATTTATATAATTATTATTATTAACTGCAAAACATTTTTGTTTCTGATATTAATTGTAATATTTCAGATTGATGTAATGTTGAATATTTTCTTTTCAGTCTCTTTTAGCCGACTGTACTCGATTTAGAGTTGAAGATGTTCCACCTAGATTGCATGAAAAACAGAGGCTAGTTCATATCTATAGGGAAATTCAGGTAACAAATGTTTACTTTGTTGTTAAATCGGAGATCTTTTATTGTGAGACATTTTCTACATTATTAGAAATTTCATTTAATTTATTTCTTTATTTTCGGAGTTCGTAAAGTATTTCTAAGTTATTAGCATGTGAAATATATTTTATTTAAAAAAATGTACTAAGTTTTTTAATAACTAAATTATACTTTAAGCAATTTATAACTTTTACTGTGCATCAGTAGTTATAATGTTAATATTTTAATATTGTTATTATTTTTTTTTAAATCTTTTTTCATATAAATTTTGGGATTTTTAAAAAATATTACTATAAAAATTCCTGAATAATGCTTTTTCTTTTATTGAAGAACTTATTATCATGCAGTTTTCCTCACCCTGTTAAACTAAAATTTCTTTTGTATATCTTTTTACCTTTATTTTTTTTTTTAATGAAAACAAAAACTATACATTTATTTTAACAAACATAATTAAATTGCATGTTAATAAGTTATTTTGCTTTTTAAAAGCATTTTTATGAAAAAGTACAATGTGTATAAGAATGTGTTATTAATTTTATCATAGCAAATCCATACGGGTGGTGAGACAAGACATAATTCAATCCAAAAGACAGCATGTTTTCCAATTTATTTGACTTTTCAATCTAATTTCTTAATTTTTTGTAAGAAGTCATGTATAAATTTATTATATATGTCACAAAATTATTATATTCAGAGATTGGAGCATTACATCAATCTATTTGCCACTGGTAAGCAGAGTTTCTGACTAGACAAATGAAACTTTAGGCAGTCTTTTCAAAACTGGAGTCTATGAAAAATACAGTCAACTCTGTGAAAGTCACTTTCTTAGGGACCGAGGGTTTTGTAGATTACACATTTTTGCAGATTATAGATCATCCCTTTGTTTACAGTTTCTTTTCTAAAGTTTGACTATAAATTAGTAACAACTGAACAAAAATTATAATGGTAAAAAAAAAAAAAAAAATTGTTGATTATATTTAATAACTAAGATTAAAGAAAATTTAAATTATATGCAATACAAATTTTAAACATTGATACCACATAATGATAGTTTCAGTTTTCGTTTGTTGTGAATAATTTTTTACTGTAGTCAATGAACACTCATTACTTCTTGCACTGAGATAAAATTTTGTTACTCAAAGAAATTTAAGTATTTACATCCAATTTATATTTAAAAATTTATTCATTGGAAAAATTATTACTGAAAAAATATATATACCAAATTTAACTTTGTGCTTAACTATTGATGGCAATTTTCATTGTTTACATTCCAACATCTTGTACGGATAATAGAAAATTGTGGATTATACATCGGCAGATTTCTCACAGAGTTGACTGTATATAAAAAAACTTTTATATATTGTTATTTTTTAGCCATTTTCTTACAAAGTTTTGTGATGCAAAAATGGCAGTAAGTTCATTTTATCAAGGATGAAATCTTCCAGTGTTTCCAAGTTGGCGAATTTTTTTATTCAAAATATCTATCATTATTTTAGAATAGTAATCTTTGCTTTTTCAGACATCTGTGATTAAATAAAGCAAAGATTATTAATCAGGAAAAATGTAGGAATTATGAATAAATAAAAATTTCCAATCCGGCAACATTATGTGAACTCGCAATTTCAATCTTTTCAGCATTTTATTTGAATACTTTTTTTCTGATTTTTTGCCACTTTGTTTCCTTTTACTTTCCTACAGATATTCCTACTTTGGTGAAAGAATTCCAATTACAGCTTTTTTTTTTTTTTCATCTCAAACTTACATTTAAAAGGGAAACTCTTCTTAATTTTACACTACAAGTTTTATGAAATTTTATGTTTGAAAAAGCACTGTACACAACACATTTTCCTCGCTTACTGCAGTAAACTAAAAAAAAAAAAAATCCTTGATTACTGCGAGAAAATTTTCAGTTAGTGTACAAAGTACAAAATGGGTGATCCTTTTTTATCCAGAAAGATGGTCTTGAATTTTTGGGTGAAAAAAAAAGTAACATTTTTTCTAAATTTTGATCCATATACATTAAGACATAAAATTGTGTACATAAAATCATGCATGCTTAAAAAATAAAAGTTGAAGTGCCTTTTACATTTACTCAGAATCTCTTCTATGTGTTTACTGAATCCAATGCCAGGACTAGAAGGAGACAAAAGGAAAAGTTTTACTGATCACCTTAAGGTTTCACATATGTAATACATGTGTGTATAAAATAAATGAGTGCAGTCATAAATCTAACCTGAATTGCAGCTTGCTGTTTGTATCCAATGCCTTTGCTACTTCACTAGACACATGATTTTTTTTTTTTTTTTAGAAGAGCCTATCCAGTATTATTTGTTGGTATCCCGAATGTTTTAAAATGTCTTTAAATGTTACAGAACTTCGTTGTTGAGGTGTATTAAGTTCTGCATCTTAGCTCTCATTACCTTAACTCCTAGATGTGTCTAAAAGCAGAAAGGCAATAGTGACTTTAGTTTTAAAGATTTAAGAGCCTACGGTAATAACACAAAGATACAGACAAGGTAATGTTAAACTAATGGAAGCATTCTTTTCCAGTTTCTCATTCAGATTTAAATATTTTATTTTATTTTTTCCCCTTCTCAAGATAAGATATCTCATGTCAATGTCCAACTTAGTACTTTCATACTTTTTCAATTTGGTTTGCAGTTTTCTTTCTTTCTTTTTTTTCTCCCGCCTAAGAACACTGTGAAAATGCCCCAGGGAAAAAAAAAAAAAAAAGTAAAAATAAATATTAAGATGCAATTGAGAAATACTACCAGTGGAAAGAATACTACCATTGGTTGTGTGCATCTTTTCTTTAATTAGTGCAGGCTCTTAATGCCTAGTGGACTCAAATAAGCATCCTGAGAATTTTGTTGTCTGCTTATGTATAAACTTTGAACTTTTATTTTTTCAGTTATTCTATATAATATTCAGTTGGCTTTCAAAATGTTTGTGAATCAGCAATTTCCTTATATTTTTAAAAATCTTGAATTTCTCAAGAGCAAAATTAATAATCAATGTTTTGTGTTGATTTCGGTAATTCAGATTCTTTAAATTGTGAAGTTTTTGTATGAATTTGGAATTGTATTTGGATATCTGTAAAAATGTATAATTATTTTTATTTATTTATTATTATTTTTTTTTTTTAAATTATAGAAAACATATAAAGATACATCAGAAATTACAGAAGAGATAAGAATAGAATCAATTGAAAGATTATGGAACAAAATGATGACCATTCATCATGAGAGAGATTTGGCTATCCATGATGAAATTGCTAGGTAAGCACTGTTTTTACTAAATAAGTTTGTTTATTCATCAAATTTCATTATTTAATAAATATTTTTTAAGCAAAAAATAGATGAAAAGAAAAATCTAATTTTAACTGTCAGTTTTTTTTCTCTAAGTTGAAGGCATAGATGGGATATATTTCTGATTATTAAAGAATAAAAAAAGAAAATCTCTGAAATACACCATTTTTATATTTATTTTTAAAATATTAATTACTAAAATAATCTTTTATTTTTGGTTTTTGTATACCTTTTGTGGGGGAGGAAGAGATTATTTGATTAGATTTAATTTAACAGGTTATCATTTATCAGTTAATTGATTGGATATAAACCATCCTATCTTTTCTCGAAAATGTTTTGAAAATACTGCATTTTCTATTTTAAACTGAAGGTAAAGCATTTTCATTTATTTTATCAAAATATTTGTTTCTCCCCTTTTTACACTCTTATTTAACGTAACTTATTTTTTGTATGTAAAGTTGCAATTTTGTAGTTGATTTTTCACTCACTTCCTGTTATGGTAGAATTATTTAAAAAATTATAAATTAATTTAAGGCATTTTTTCTGTTTTGCAAAGGTGATAAATCACCAAAAATAATCTTTATGGTTACAAAAATTATGGAGATGAAATATTTTAAACACTAAGAAGTGGAAAGTATAAATAATAAAAAGTGTAATAATTTTAAAAACATATTTTTTTTATCATTTAATAGTTTTATATTAATTAAATTATGATTGTATATTTAAAAAATAGTTTGAAATTCCTGAATGGATCATTTAAATAATACAGTAATCCCTTAACTTGTGGAAACCTCCCCGAATGTCAAAATTGTGAATGTTGAGACTATCTTCCCGTGCATAAAAGGGGGTTAGGTTTTAAGATTTTGTTTTAATCGAAAAAAGCAACTGAAATGGAAAAATATATTTATTAAACATTAAAATGAACATGCTGTAAATAAATTCGAATAACTATAAACATATTGTACGAAGTTTAGTTGCTAGTTGATGGCTGAAGAAATCTATTGATACATGATTGTTTGGAAGAACAGACTTTTTGTTTATGAATTTCCATATAAGGAAAAGTTACAGTCTCGATTTCCCTTTTAAATTTAAGGCTCCTTACTAATTTAAGGTTTCCATTTTATTGCTTTCTACACGAGTTTTTGTTGAAGTTTTAAGATGTCCCACTCAATTTTTGCAGAAAAATTTTCAGCTTCAAAAAGAATTTTGAATTTTAGGAAATTTTGGAATTTTTTATTTTTAGCATAAACTCATATTTTGGATTTCTCGGAATTACTAACTAATCTATATTTTGTCTCAATACCAGGATTGAAGTTACCGGAACTTAGGCTATACAGTACAGTACTGCCTAGTGTTAAATTATTTATGGAATTGATAAAACAAAGCTAGTTTACTTTGTAAAAAAATACTCTTTAAGACAAAATTTGCAAATTACCAAGTTAAGTATTCGCAAATGTTGAAATTTTCTTCATTTTTTATTTCGCGGATAATCAAAACTCGTGAGTGTTAAGGGATTACTGTATATATTTTCTTCTTTCCTGTTTCTCTATCTTAAAAAAGAGACAGCAAAAATTGTAATTTGCAGATATGAAATTATGGGATTTGTAAGATAAATCTTGAATGCTTATAAAAGAGTGTTTTCTTTTTAAAAAATCTATTTTTACTTTTATCCTTTTCTCTTTGCACAAAACAAACAGCCAATAACAAGCTATTCTGAAGGAAAACTGATTTTTTAAAAAATTGCATTTAATTAAAGCAACATAACTCACAAATGAAGTTTTTTTGGAAAGATAAAAATCCTTTTTAAGCATGAAAGAAAATTATTATTATGATTGCATTATTATTATTTCCAAAAATTGCTTATAACTAATTAGCCGAAAATTTATTGGCAGTAGGATTATATTAACCAAACGTGAAAAGTGATATAAACTTTGAAATCCAATCATATATAAAAGCAAATTTACATTCTCTTTATATATTTGAATATATTTCGCTAAAAGGTTAAGAAATACTTTTATGATTTACTTGTATTAATATCTTAAAAATCGCATTTTTTGAATTGTGCTATTTTATGCAGAAATGTCCAATATGTTTTTTATTATAACACCCTATGTGTATTCATTATAATGCTTCCTGTTGAATGAATTTAACTATTTCATTTATATGTTTATGAAACTTTTCACATAACTTTCTCTTTTAATAACCGTTTTTATATTCAATATATTTTTTAACTGTATTGTTATATTATTTATCTTAAATTTTGGTGAATATTTCTCGGGACAGATGTAGTATGGTCCCTACTTGGCAACTAAAAAAAAAAAATCACTCAATTAAATTTTCAGTGCATTTAATGATCAGAAAAGAGATTTTCCAAGATTCACTTCTGTGTAAACCAATTAATACACATGTAAAAATACAATTTCTGTATTAAAATTATAAAAGCAACTGAAATACACAAATCATTTTCTTCATTAAATATGAAAAAATTCTAAGTTGGTTATCATCTAATAACTTCTAATCTAATATCAAGGGCATAACTTCTTTGCCTAAATTGAAACTTCATGCATAAGGCAAATCATGAAAACATAAATTTTGGCTATCAGTTTAAATATATATATATATATATATATTAGAACGTAATGCATATGTTTTTACAATATAATTTTGCATATAAAGTAGTAAAAAAAAGCACCTAAAATGTCACCGTACCAAGTAATACTACATGTTACATTTTTTTTCATTTTTATAATTTATGCAAAATAAAATAAAGTTTTTTTTTTTAATTACTAGGCTTGAAAAACTACAAAGGTTAGCCGAGAAAGTTCATCGAGAAACAAAGCAATGCGATGGCAAAATGGACGATATTGAAAGACATATTGCTGAAGTTAGTAATTTTTTTCCTGATTGCATAGGCTATATTTATCATAAATGCTGTTTCAGTCTACATACAGTTTTTGTCATGTAATTTTTGTGTAATTTATAAATTATTTAAGAAACAAATTGTTTTGAAAGGAACACAATTTAATAACATTTTTGATAATATTGGAATAAATACAATTTAATTGTCACAAAATAGTGTTCCTTACTTTTAAAAACTATTTCTCAACCTAATTTTGTGGTTTCTTATATTGAATAAATATATACCATTTTATGATTTTTATGTTTAATGTCATTTTATGTGCAGTTGTGTAAGACTTTATTTTTTTTAGAGATATTTGCTGTTTTGTTAGTTTTCAAATAGTCTTTAACGTCTTTTCACAACAGTAACTAAAACCGATGAATATAAATGCCGAAATTTCATCTTCCTCTTCATTTATCTCCAAAAATTTTTTTTAATTGCCTCCAGAAATATTTTGTGAGAGCTTGCCAGTGTTTGACATATTGCTGATGAGATATTATTTTCGATATATCGTATAAAATCACCAGTAGTTGACTACTTATACAAAAAAAAAGGAGGGCTGTTTACTGGAACTGTACAGTTCCTAAATTCTGGACTGTATAAATGCTAATCTAATTTTACACACTTCCTTATTTTTATTTTCATATTTTGCTAATAGATGGCCATATCAAATAATTCCTTTAAATTTTCACAGTTTGTTTTTTGCATTTTGTCGAAAGATGGTTGTACTAGTTATTTCAATTCTTTTCAAAGCTTTATTTTGCAAAAAATGCATATGCACTATATTGTAAGTCTAAAGTAACTGAACTATCATATAATAAATATAGTTATCATAGTGCATCCAGATATGTCTACAATTAGTTGAAAGAGAAAGCATATTTCTCTATGAATAGCAGATAAAATCTCTTTGCTAAAAGCAGATGATCAAGAAACATCTGTTAATAGGCTTTGTAAAGCATCTGTTATACAATTCGAAGAAAAAAAAAATCCATTTTTTTTTTTTTTTTTTTTTTTTTTTTTTTTTTTTTTTTTGTGGATAGTGGTCTGCCAGCTTTTATGGAGGGGGGGGGGGGGGATTGTGAACTGCTAATAATGTAGATTTGGATACTGTTTAATAAAGTGGATTCAACAAAAGTAAAGTGAAAATGTACCTCTTACTGGTCTACAGATTGTAGAACAAGCTAAAATATAAAAGATGGGAGTAAAATATTCTGTGTAATTTTTAAGCTGGTTGGCTGCAAAAATTAAAAATTGCAATTTGATATCTTCAAATATGCACAGAGATACCAGCACCGATAATGAAGCCAGCGACATTTTCATTGTTGAAATTACGAAAATGGGTTTGTTGAAAGATATTCTATGATTTAATTTATAATGTCGACAAAACTTCTCTGTTTTTTCTCTTTACCAGAAAGATGCCAGCCACTGCAAATAAAATAATTCCTATGGGAATTAAAAATATGATATGGAGATTCACAATTTTGGCTTGTGCAAATGCTACTGGAACTCACAAATTAAAATTATTAGTGATAAAAAAAGTGCTAATCCCTGATCTTTGAAAGTTGTACCCATTACAGTTATTTACCGTGCAAATAAATTAGCATGGATGACTAAGGAACTATTCCACAACTTACTTGGGGAATTTCGACCCATAGTTTGGCAACCACTGTTTTATGATATGTGAATGAAGTTTTAACATTCTTTGCATTAAAATTTATTTATTCATTTTTCATGCAGGAAGAAAAACGAATTCAGCGCCTTCATCCCTCTGATGCCAAATACAACTGTGATCAAATTGAAAATGAGCTCAAACATGTAGAAGAAAGTTTGAAATCTATGACAAAAGACATTCAGACATTAAGAGATGGTAGATATCACCAGGCCATTGAATTACAAAAAAGGTAAGACCTTGACACTCATAAATTTTTATAATTGTTCCATGTTTTCAATAATTTTATGTTTTAGGGATTTTTATTCAACATTGTGTTTGAGTTCTTTTTTTTTCTCCTTTTCAGAGTACAACAGCTTCATGAAAGATATTTGAATTTACGTATGAATTTCCAAAATAGACTATTACATGTTCTTGCTACTCGAACTCTCAAAGTTGCAGAAAAAAAAGTTTCAAAACCCTGTCCTTTGTCTCTTGAAAAGCTAATTGAAACAAATAAGTCTTTCAAATTCTTACAGGAATGTATTGACTGGGTGCATAATAAATTAGTAAGTCATAAATCTTTTTATTTTGTTTAAGATTATCTAAGATTCATTATTTAGAGCAAGTGTTTTGTTTGTTTGTTTTTTATATAGCTGCTATAAATCAGCTATATAAAAAACAAAAATATTAAAAGACTAAATAAAGTAAAATAAGACAGACTTGAATACAGTTTTACAAAAAACATTAAAAAGACATTCAGTAAATGTTTCCCCAGGGTTGTTTTTGAAAAATAACTTTAACTGTACTTGATTTGTTCTCTTGTTTGTTTTTACAGTGGTTAAATTGTACTGATGATGCCTTGTGGTTGCTTGGCGAAATGTTTACTGAATGTATTTTTAATGTTTCAGTAAAACTGTATTGAAGTCTGTCTTATTTTATTTATTTTGTCTTTTAAAAGTTCTAAATTCAGACATTAAATGTATGTATATTACAAACAAAAATATTGATCAACCAAAAATTGGTCTATTGTTAACAGTTAAAGTTATTTTAAAAGCATTCTTTCTGAAATTATTCTAGAGTCATATTCACAGGTGTAATTGAGGATATATGGTCGTATATGGCATATGTCTGTAGCACATATCCTCTGCCTGTAGCATATACCCTCTGTTTTTTGTGTAATGACTACAACACTGATTAATTATTTATTGCTGTTGAAAATAAGAAAACATATTTTTTAGTTCATAAATATTAAATTTGGTTTTGGTTTTGTTCTTCATGGGATTACTTTCTTTTCAATTGTGAAAATATCATATTTGTTTTTTAACTAAAGAATTGAATATAATATATAATAATCTATTATTTAAATGAAAGAGAATATTTTTTCAGTATAATGTTTATTTGTTAATATTTTGTGGCTATGATGAATTATTATATCCTAAAGTTTTTGTCCCTTTATATTTAGAAATATCTAGAAGATGCTGAATATGGTACAGATCTTCCCAGTGTTCAAGCCCTTGTAGAACAACATCATACGGAACACAGAATAATTGATCAATTTCAAAAAAATGTTGAGCAATGCTCAGTAGCAAAAGTAATAATACGCATTTATAATTCATGTTAAATTTTTATCATTTTTACTGGAGTTCCATGATTATGGGTCTCATGTATTTTAATACGCTTAGTGATGCTTTTTTGTACATTTACTAATTTAGTGTTTGATTTGAAATTGGTTCAAATTTTAAAAATAACACAGAAAAAAGTTGTATTTTTAGTAATATGTATAATTTAAATGTATTTAATTTAAAATTACTAATTTTTAAGTATTTTTTCCCTTATTTAATTTTTCAATATAATCAATAGTATGAAAAAATAATAATTTTGATTATTAAGTATGAAATTTCTGAATCTGTTCATTATGAATTTCTGTATTGCAGAAATCTTTTTTGGATGTATAATATAATATCTATAAGATGCAACAATTTGTATTTATTTATGTATTTTTATGATACCCTGTATAAATATTATTGTTGTAACTTTTATTATAATATAACTTATTATCATGAACTTTTTTAAAGGTGTTATTTAACGTTTCATGCTGAATCACAAGTATATTTTGTTTTAACAGCATTATGTACTATCAGATATGTATATTTTAACTAATCTATTGAACGTACTGTAAAATATCTTAATTTTTAAACAAATCCTTTAATTATATTACTTATTGTTTGAAACTTAAAATTTATTTAAAGAAAACTAATTTTAGACTTTAATAAAAAAATATATTAAATGCCTTTATCCTTTTGAAAGTTTTCAGAAAGATAATTTTAATATTATAAATATTCATTAAAATATATATATGTATGAGTATATATATATATATATATATATATATATATATATATATATATATATATATATATATATATTAAAAATTAGAGTCATTCAAAAATACATATATAGTATCAAATTAGTGGATCTAGTGAGATTATTTCTTACAATATTAGAAAATGTTATGATTTCCTTGTTTAACCTTATAAGTGTTTGAGGGTTGCCTTGCATTTTTATATTTTTAAATACTCATAAAACTCAGTTTAGCTTAAAATTTCTTTCTAGTTTTTTGCAAATCTATCTTTCATATCCCCTCATCTTAAATATTTCTCAAAACACAATTCTATTGAAAAGAATTTTGTCTACAGCCCATTCACTTTGTTTTTGAGAACAGAAATATTACAAGGTTAAAGTTATTTTAAGCATGCCAGTAGTATTTAAAATAAGGTTCTTGATAATTTACTATATTACTAATATATTCTGTTTACATTTTCTCTTTCTTTTTTTTTTTCTCTTTTTCCAGCCTCAATTCCATGGTGAAGAACTAGAGCTTTATTGTAAATTATTATCAAAACTAGAAAAAGGGTATTCTGAGGTTTTAGTAAGTATAGTGAAATATGTTTTCTTTTATTGACATTTTTATAATGTATTATTGACATGTTGACATTGTATAATGATATATTGACATATATCTAAATGACTAATTAATAATCTAATGATTTATAATGAGTATGCATGACTAATTTCTGAATTAATGATCTAATTGACTACTAAAAATTGGAATAGTCTACTTTTCAATTTAGTAATGCCCTATTGCCATCTTTCTAACTTGTACTTTGTTATAATATTTTTATTTGTTATATATATGTATGTGTGTGCAAACAGATATTTTAGTTTTTATTTAAGGCTGGTTTACGGCTTTTGGACACTTGGATATTTATAAAGATAGGACATTCATTAAGCTATTGTCCTTTTCTTTATCCTTTTACTTAAAAGTGCCTGTGTTCAACAGTAGGCAATGAGTGGCTTTGTCACACTCATGCAAGTGATTTCTTCTATTGGAGAACTCATCTTGGAACAGTCCTTCTATCTTGCCCAAACAAATAACCCAGGGTATTAATAACTGAGGGGGATTTGAATGCTTGGAAAAAATATTTAAACCTATCCCGTCTTTAAAAATTGGTGAGATCTGGCCGATATTTGAACAAATTGTCTTCTAAAGGTTAATAAAAAGATCTTTTAATATTAACTGAAAAATAATATCCTGCAAAATAAAAAAGTCTTGGTTAACCCTTTAAGTACTAAATTAATTCCGGTAATCTTGTTGCGATTTTCCTGTCTCTTTTTTTAACTAATTGCAAATGCATTATTCTATTTGCTGGAAATTTTATTTTCTCTAAATAATTTATTTCCACTATTTAATTATTTAAAGTTTGTTTTTAAAAGCTTTATAATAATATTTAGTACTTTATATAATATTTCTTTTGTACAGGTTATTTTTTCTTTCTCATACCATTGAGATTTTAATGTTTGTTAATTTATCTTCTATAGAGACATTTAAAAAAAGCTCATCTTGATTTTAGGTAGCTTTCATTACAAAAAGCTACCTATTGCAGCCGTTCGGAGGAAAGCGATTTCAAAAAATTTTGGTATATTTTCATCGATCATGACCCCCAGACCCCGAAACCACCCTCCGTTCAAAAGTTTATATATATATATATATATCCATATATATATATATATATATATATATATATATCTGACCTTTGTCATACTGCAACTCTTGAATTTATGAACCGATTTGGATGTAATTCGGTATGTACATAGTACATACCAATGTCTCGACCAAGTTCGTTGGCCAGCTTCATCCTCCATTTTGTTTCAAAATGTCGGCCATTAAAAATTTTTTTAAAAATTTTAAATTTGAAATGTGGTACCAAAGAATTGAAAATGGAAAAATATTTTTTTCTTATGTATTTGACCTTTATACAAAGATTCCGAAGCAGTTTTTGTTTCGTCTGTATCTTAAAAAATGGCTGTGTTATAGCATTTTGAATTTCTAGCGTGGCTGACATTTTGAAACGTCCTGAATTTTGTCACGCGATAAAAGGCGTATTTATGAACCGATTTGGATGTACCTTTGTGTGTACATAGTACATACAAATATCTCGACCGAGTTTGTTGGCCAGCTTCATCCGCCATCTTGTTTTAAAATGGCGGCCATTTAAAAAAATTTTAAATTTAAAATGAGATAACCAAAAATTTGGAAAATGAAAAAGATTTTTTTTGTATGTGTTTGACCTTAATACAAAGATTCCGGAACAGTGTTTGTTTCGTCTATATCTAAAAAAATGGCTGAGTTATAGCATTTTGAATTTCTATTGTGGCTGGCATTTTAAAACGACCTGATTTTTGTCACGCGATAACAAGCGTATTTATGAACCGATTTGGATGTTACTTGGTCTGTACATAGTACATACCAATGTCTCGACCGAGTTTGTTGGCCAGCTTCATTCGCCATCTTGTTTCAAAAGGGTTGCCATTAAAAAAAAATTAAATTTAAAATTTAAAATGAGGTATTAAAAAATTGGAAAATGAAAAAGATTTTTTATGTGTTTGGCCTTGAGACAGGATTTTGGAGCAGATTTTGTTTCTGAAAATTTGTTCTTTTGTTTATATCCTAAAAAGTGGTTGAATTATAGCACTTTGAATTTCTAGTATGGCTAACATTTTGAAACGATCTTGTATTTGTCACGCGATAACACACGTATTCGCCTATTTCCATGTAAGAAGGCATGTGGATAGTATACATCAACATCTCAGCCAAATATAAGTTACTTTAAATAAAAGCAGCTTGGATAAAGCTGACTAATTTCGCGAAATTCTCATTCATAATGATTTAGTATTGATAAAAATTAGTATTGAATCTCCTATATTCGGTTTCCACTAAATTGAGCTTCGTGTGTTTGAATAATATAAGTTGCCTTTTTTAAAATAAGGAATTTGAAAGCTACCTCTTCCTCCCGGCACTGGCCGGAAGGACTTTTTTGCCTTAAACTGCAGAAAAAGCAAGTCAGAATTTGAAATGATATTTCAAAATTTTAGCCCAAAATCCAAATAAAATTTAACTTTTACATTGATTCGAATCTGTGATCAAATCACCTCATTAATTCATATCTATGAAAAGATTAAACAGTTTTCGGAACAGTTCAATGTGACTTTAAAAAATTTATCTTCATTTGGATGGGGAATGCTCTAGCCCCCAAGCCTCTCGTTTTCCTTCACCTTTCAATTCTCTGCTCTTTAGTGGCATTGTTATATATACTAGGCCACATCTTTTTAGTCTCTGCTCCACCTAAAATTGAGCTTCTTGGTCTTTACAGTATCTAAGATATGAAATATTGCTTTATTTCACCCCCACTCTCCATTGAAAAATAAGCTTGCAAATTAGTAATAGCATAGCAGTGCAGTGACTTAACCTCTTTTGAGACAAGCGGCATACCAATTTTTTTTAGTAATTTTTCTCATTGTATTCAGTTTCAGAATTTCAGCTACTAAATACAGTGAAAATTATTTCAAAATAGTGGTACCTGAAGATTAAAAGAAGTGTACTAGGTGCTCATCATGAAGGAATTAATAAATAAACCATCAAAACATGTTTTGTAATAGGTGAGTAATTTTTGTCTTATCAAATTTCAGGTGATGTCAAATAAAAGAATGAGTGATCTGGATACATTACAAGACTTCATTCAGTCGGCGACAAGCGAGTTGATTTGGATGAATGAAAAGGAAGAAATAGAAGTGTCTAGAGATTGGAGCTCAAAATCCCTTAACATTCCAGACATTGAAGATTATCAGAAAGTAATTCTTTTTCCCCTTTTTATTATTTTCAAATATGTCATCTTTTTTTTTCCATAAACTAAAATATAATTTCTTATATCTTTGAGCATTATTGCATTATCTTTGGGCAGTATTTTTGCTAATCTCTTTAATGCTTTTTTAAATTATGTCTAAATGAAGCATTAGTATATAAATTAGTATTAAAATACCTAAAGTATTTTTCTTTATCTTATGCAGCAGTAAAAATGAATATAAATTTCAAATTTTATCACACCAACCTATTAATTTATTAACTGCAGGACAGAAAAAGATTAGCTCAATTCTCATAGGATTATATTTATGTCAAAAGTTACATTTAAAAAAAAATGCTTTCAAATATGTTATGTTCAAAACTAAATACTGCTAAAAAAAATTGTCAAAGCAGTTTTATTAAAATAGTTGAACGTTGCTCAAAAATATTATTATTTTATTTGGAAAATTTTGTCTTTCGAAAAAAAGACCAATCTTATGATTACAACCATTTTTCCTAATTTATAAAAAATTGTTAATTTAAATTTTAAAATAAAAAAATGTTTGCTGTACTATTTCAAACTTTTATGTTTATAGTAGTATAACAAATATGTATTAGTATTTTTACATAACTCACTATATTTATAAAAATATTAGACTGATTGCAGTAATATTTTTAAATAACTGATGTGCAACACAGTCATCTGTGATTTCAAAATGCCCATAATTAGAGATATATTTATTTTTGTGTTGTAATTTAATTTCTGTGTTTCTTATCATTCTTCATTGTAGACTCTTACCAATGAACTTGAAAGACGGGAAGTGCAATTCAATGCCGTCCAGGATAGAGGAGAAAGCCTTGTCTTACAAAAGCATCCTGCATCAAAATGCATTGAAGTAATTATTTTTGTTCTAATTTAGTCAGTTTATGCATCTGTAACCTATATTTGTTCTATGTAATGTATTGTTTATTTATAATATCAAGCTTTTGTTTTGATTGTGATTGAAGGTTTTTCATTTGATTGTGCCATAATTTTTGTCTATAGTAGTATTTAGCCCTTTAGAGATCTGGTCTCCTGGATGAAAAAAAAAAAGTGTTTTGTATAGGATATAAAAAAGTAGATCCTTTTATTTTTTTTCTTCGGATGCTGAGTAAAATCCACAGCTGTAGTTTGAAAAATTACCATCTATCTTCAACAAGAATAGTTTGCTATTAATCATCTACTTTCTAGTAATTTGCTATGAATCATGTACTTTGTAGTAAATTTATTATCACTATATCATTTTCGTAAACATGGCATCATTTTATTCCTATGTGCGTGAATATTTTTGATTAAAAAATAAATGTAATATAATTTATTAAAAATATTCTAATATGAAAGGATATAAGCAACACATTTTAAAGTTGCATATTAAAAAAAAAAAATTACTGATTCACTGATCTATCTTTTATTAGTAATATTTTTATTATTAGTAGTAATATAATTTTCAATTCATGTTAATTTGCATGCAAGTACTACTCTTGATGCATTTCATCAACTGCACATGCAAAGGTGTGGGCTTTGCTAGTATATAAACTGGGTGGACAAAAATATGGAAACACCTGGCAAAATACTTGCCTTGAATTTCATACTTGCTACAGCAAAATGTATAGGTGCTGCTGCAGTTTTTGTATAAACTTGTCTACACACTGAAAACATCATTTGTCGTTAAGACAACATTTTCTGCAGTAGTGAGTGAATAATGTCAGAGCTGATGGAATTCTAGTGGTGCTTCTGTATTATTAAGCAAAGTAGCAGAAATTTTTGGTGCTTCACAATAGTGATGCAACGAATAATGGTTTGGCCGAATAACCGAATACCAATTATTCAGCCTAGATATGGGTCGCCGAATAATGAACTCATTTTTGTCTAAAATCAAAATATAATTTGCACTATTCTCACAATTCTATTTCACAATTAAAATGTATTATTTTCTTTTTCAAAAATTATTTGTGTGCAAATTTAATTTTTTAAAGTATTATTTTATTCTGAAGAAATATTCGGCTATGTTCGGCCTAAAAATTGCCTCAATAATACAATTCGCACCCTCCTCCCCCCCAAAGGAAAAAAAATCTTAGCAAAAGTTCCTCCTTAGGTACTGTACAGTTAAATTTTAGTAGATGTTATGTATGTTGTTGTTACATTTTAAAATAACGACAAAATTTTAAAGTACTAGAAAATATAAATTTCAATTTGCAGATGAAAGAAAATAAAAAATAAGAAAGCTTAATATCTTAAGGAAAATCACTGATAGAAGAATATCCTCTAAAATGTTGGGAATAAATCACTGTAGACTTTATAAAGCTGACAATTAACAAAAAAACTTTTTTTTTTTTTTTTTTTTTTTTTTTTTTTTTTTTTTTTTTTAAATCTATGTCACTATTAAGAAGTGTATAATGAATGTTTTCAGATTTAGAGGAAGGAAATATCTGTAAGGAAAATAAATTTCAAAATATTGACTATGCAGTATCTTGGGTATTGTATTGTTACAATTTAATAGATATTATGTATGTTGTTGCTGGTACATTTTAAAATAATCACAAAATTTTAAAAGTACTAGGCAACAAAAATTTCAAGTTTCAGATGAAAGAAAATCTAAATTAAATAGTGATGTAAAACATACATACATACTAATTAAAAGAATTTAGTACTTGCATTTCTTTCATTGAAGTCTATCTTGTGCAAAAGTGCTGAGCTGAATACTGTGTTCTAAAATCGTATTAGAACCAAAATTATATGAAGGAAACTCAACAAGCAAGTTGTTTCTATGCCATGTTAGTCAAGGTTGTATAGTTTTTGGAAGTTTTTCGATATTTTTGTCCATATACAGCATAGTAATAAAACCGGACCAGATATGAAAAACAAAAAACTACATAACTGTTAACTTCAGATTTGTCAGAATGTCCAGTGTCTCATAATAAAAGTGCTCTGGAGAATTTTAAAATTTAGTTCACATATTACTTTGTTTTCATGTGTCACAAAGCTTTTCCTGTCCAATCTAGTTTTATTTGCAGAACCATGTATTATTAGGATAAAAAATCCTTGACGCTGTACTGATATCTCCAGCCTGTATGTTTGAGGAGAGGGGAATTGTTTTATAGTATTATAGAGACATATGCCACAAGGAAGGTGTATTTCAGGTTTTTCCAAACAATATGTGTCAGAGACTTTTGTGTTTGTTGAAAGTAGAAATGTTATTTGAAGAACAATGTGCAAATTTCAAATTCTGCCAGTGTTTACAGAAATTTCTGACAGAAACATTGTAGGGGAGATTGGGGGCTAATGGGACATGGGGGCTAATGGGACAAATGGATTTTCTTAAAAACAAATGCAGTTTAGAGATGATATTTTTTTTTGTCAATAGATGGCATCAATGGTACTTCACATCAGTCTGCTTTGAACTATTTTGTTCAAGTAGTTGTTTGCTGATCACAGGACAATATACTTTTTGTCATCAAGATGATCGAGTTTTCAAATTTTTTTGATATTGATGATTCTTTGATTTTCATAAACTGACAAGTAACTTTTAAAACATTTTGCTATGAATTATAAATCTCTATAGCCATTCTATATGATTTCAATCATCACTTTTAATAAACTGTAAATATTTAATTGACAGTAAGCCTTAATATGGTGCAAGACAGTATGGGGGCTAATGGGACATACCCAATGGGGACTAATGGGACTTGTCCCATTTGACCCCAGGTCATTTTATTTCTTATATAAAAAGATTTAATGGGTAGAATATGTGATATAGAGAATGCTGAGAATATAGGTTAGCCATATAAAATATGTAAGCGCTTCAGGAACAATTCTACCACCTCCATTTCGAGTTGCCATGAGCATCAGTTTCTGATTTTTTCTTATTAGGAGCACCACTATGAAATGTTGCTTTGACACACAAAACCGGATGGATGACCAAAAACAATTTCCATAAAGTGATGTCACATATAGTGAAACACATCAATGCTTCAACAGAAAGTCCTCCCCTGCTTCTCCTCGTTAATCATGAAGGCCATGTTACTGTGATGGAAACAATACAACCTGCCAAAGAAAATGAAGTGATTTTGTTGACATTCCCACCTAATTGTTCTCATAGGCTTCAGCCATTAGACATTATTGTGTATGGTCTCTTTAAGAAGCGTTACAACAGGGCTTTAAATGATTGGTTTCTTTTCAACCCTGAAAAAAATGTTACTTATCACCAAATTCCAAGTCTTGTGAACCAAGCTTTCATGGAAATACACCAAAGAATATCATTTCTGGATCTGAAGCTACTGGTAACCCTCTTAATAGGAACATATTAAAGAAGACTTCCTGTCATCATTTGTTAGTGACTGACCTAAAACCTCGCTGGAAAATCCTGATTCTTTGTCGCGCATCAATACTAGTTCAAATTCTTTGAATGTGAAATCATTATCAAATTCGTAAGATAAAAATAAATGTCAATTTCTTGAAGAAAAAAAAACTGACTGCATGAAATTCATTTACACAGATAAAGTTGATAGTTCTAGGGTGGATTTCGGTGACATAAAAAAAAAAAATTATTTTGACTCCAGAATATAATTCCGATCTTGTATATCATTTTCTAATGGTCTGACACTGTATAATGTTAATTAATTTTCTTCACAATGTGCAATTATGTAGTTTTCAGGAAAAAATAATAAATGTGTAATTATATACCTGCATCAAAAATATTTTTCAAATGTCCCATTAGACCCCAGACCCTGTCCCATTAGACCCCAGACCTGGGGTCTAATGGGACAAAATTACCATGTTCAAAATATCTCTATTTCTCATTTAATAATTAAAGTAAGCTTTAGATTTTTTATGTATTAATAGCTAACTAATTACACAATAATGGTGTAGAAAGAGATTTTGAAAAAAAATGTTATTCAATTTATACCATAAAATGTCAAAATTGTCCCATTAGCACCCAGTCTCCCCTACATGTTACAGCAGGTGTATTGTGAAAGAGCATTTGTCTTGTGAAGATATTTTGAAGGGATGCCATTTCAAGAAAGCTGCAATGGTTGCAATAAGAACCATATTGTGCAAAGGCTCCCAGTAATGTTTTCAGCACCTGTAACCTGTTCTTTCAGAAGTGTATATCTGGAGTACTTTGAAGATGATTACGCATAACACATGTTATCAATAAATCATATTCTTTAGGAAAGCCAGTCTCTGCACTTTTAAATCTTACTAGTGTATATATATATAGGGAGAGAGAGAGAGAGAGAGAGACACCCTGAATTGCATTAAAATAATAATAATAATAATAATAATAATAAACAAAACTGTCATAAATATACATATGTAGCCTAATTTTAAGGGATAAATTTTATATTTTCATTCATATTTAAATTGCAAATCATTCCTCTAGTAGAAATCTTTCATTTCATTTGCTTTTTTATTTATTTATCTTTTTGGAATGGTTTATTATATGCTTAAGAAAATAATATGAATGTAATAATATGAAAATAATATGCTGAGAAAATAATTATACATAGAGTAATTTCTCTGTCCTCTCAGATTTATTTTAATAAAGAGGATGAGATCTTGTTGATTACTAGTAAAATTATATTAATTCATTCCTAAACAATCACAATTGTAGGAAAGTATTTGTTTCAGATGAAAACATTGGATGAACCAATTTTCAATGATGGGAAAGATGCTGATAAAGTCTATTTTTATTAATTTTCCTACAAATGACATGATTGATTTTATAGAAGTAGTTTTATTCAAAATATTCATGAACATCAAGATTGAGTTTATTTTCAATTTTATGTTTCGTAAAAAATAGACTTTGCCTTTTATTCTGCTTCCATAGATTGTTTTGTGCCTAAAGTAATTTATTTGTGAATTTGGAATATATTTTATGCATAAAATAGACTATAAATGTAAACTGTTGTTTAATAACGCGGCATTTGTGTACCTTAGGCCTATCTAGCAGCTATGCAAACACAGTGGTCATGGCTCCTACAGTTAATGTCGTGCCTTGATATCCATTTGAAGTATGCCTATCAATATCACCAAGTAAGTTTTATAGATATTCATTGAAAGTAATATATTTTTTTCTATTTTTGAAACTTATTCAACAGAGTAATTGCTTTGTCTTTAAATTGTTATTTAATAAATTTCTCTTTCCTTCATGTTTTGTTATTTTGTAGCATTTGTCTGTTTTAGCATAATTTTCTTTTCTTATAACTACATCCATTGTAACTTTAACGTAAACTCATTATTTTTTGTAATGTGTTCTATTTCATACCTTAATCTGTAGTTTCAATTTTTTTTTTTTTTTTTTTTTTTTTTTTTTTTTTTTTTTTTGAAAGTTAAAAATGTTTTTCTAAAAGATATAGTATTTGTGTTTTAAAGTTATTTGTACAATTTGACACTAAAATAATATTTTTAACTACTTGTAAATATTTTTTTGAAATTTAATTTCTCAGTTTAAAGTTTCAATATATAATATCTAAAATAGTTTTAAAGTAGTCTCGTGTGTTAAGCAGAATTATAATATTAGCAGTTT
Source organism: Maratus speciosus (assembly GCA_963932465.1). Lineage (NCBI taxonomy): Eukaryota > Metazoa > Arthropoda > Arachnida > Araneae > Salticidae > Maratus > Maratus speciosus. The sequence continues at coordinate 338,667,888 of OZ010793.1, forward strand.
ATTAATCTGTTTATAAATGAGATATTTAAAACTGCTAATAAAATGAAACTTGAAGGATATTGACAGGATATAAAAATTTATAAAAGATATAAAATATTATTATCCTGTAGATAAGATTTACATCTGCAGTAGTAGGATATAAATCTATCTTCTGTAGGGTATGTGTAGAATATATTGCAATGTAAACATGTTACAGAATAATTGTTTTTTTTTCCCCCGGTTTATCTTAAAATTTGGGATGTTTTGAGTGTCATAAAGTAAATATTTATTGAAATCTGTCATAGTAAATGTATGATTTATTTTCTCTATTGTAGTTTTTCGATGAAGCTAAAGAATGCCAGCAGTGGCTTAAACAAATTGAAAATAGATTAACTACTACATATAGTCGACAGAATTTCTCTATCGATGAAGGTGAACGCCTCATGAAGGAAATGCAAGAACTCAGGGATGAGCTTAGTCATTATAGTAATGTTGTATCTTCTTTAATTGAGAGAAGTAAAGACATTGCCCCTTTGAAACAAAGACGGCAACCTCTGCCAAGACCTCTCAGAGTGACAGCTGTATGCTCTTATAAACAGGCATCTGTAAGCATAAAAATTTTCTATATATATATACTTATATTTTATCTGTTCTGATCATCCTATGAGTAAAGAATATGTTGTGTTTAAAAGGCTCTAAGCAATTTAATGATCTTTATGTAAAGTAATAATAAGTGTTTCAGTATTTCTTCAAGTATCTTAAAAATGTTTTTTTGACATTCTGACAGAAATAAATTTCAAAAATTTTTCACATGTTAATTTATTAAGTATCAATTGTTGAAAGTTGATCTTCCATAAATCAAATCTCTATAAGTGAAATCTTTTATTAATTGAAGCTTTTTTACACTTTTTTATTTAACTCAACATGGTTTTCAAATGTAAAGGTGGAATTGCGAAATTGATTTTTCATTTAATCCTGATAGGTTAGAATTATAAAAATCACATTTACAGGTGTGTTTCCAACAATAATTTCTTTCTGATTTTCAGAGATAACTGTGACTATAGGGAATTTTTGATTTAGTTAATACTGTCATTTTAAAAAAATTAGAAATGTTGCATCTTTGCTAAATTCTTGTCGATTAAATTGTTATGGCTTTAACTCAGTAAGATTAGCACATCATATATGCACCTAAACAAGTTCCTTTATAGAGCCTGTAGGCTCATGTGTAATTTGCATTGAAACCACCTTTGCAGGATCATGATGAACTGACCAGTTCGTATATGAATTTTAGGATTGGAATGTTATAATAGTAATATTAAACATTACTAGATGACTAAGATTTTCAAGTTCAGTAATCATTCAGTCATTGAATTTCATATCCTTGAGGATATTTTCAGTAGTGCCAACTTTTAACGAACATTGGGTGGGTTAAAAAAATTTTGAGTAAAATAACACGCACATTTTCTCCCTTTAGTACATCTGTATGTGAAGACAGAGGTAGGGGAGGGGCGAATGACTAAAGATGATACTTCAAAAAATTGTTTTTTCTAAACAAAATATAAAATTATCATAATTATTACAAATAATTATTAATAATAATTGTTAATAATTATTAACAAATAATTTTATTAAATTATATTCTCATAAGTTTTTCCTTATAAATAACATAAAAATTTCTAACTTGAAAGTGCAAAAATACTAAATGTCAAGAAAAGACATACAGTTTAGTCACCTAATTGCTTTATCAATTCAAGACATTAAAACGGATGGCAAAATATGTAGGAAATTTTTTTTTGAGATAAATTTAGCTACCATCCGTCAGGCCAAAATGTAGGAGTATTGAGTTGCATGAACTTAAAAGATAATATTTTTTATTTCATATTTACTGTTTAATATTATAAAAGTAAGTTTGTAGTAACAGCTGTTGAATTTTCATGTGTTTAATCAATCATCAGTTGCCTCAGGTAATGCTCAAATGCTGATCTATCAGCAAGTGCCCCCATTCTTTTAATTTGGTTGAGCCTGTTCTTTGTGAAGGCATTTTAATGCAAACATACTTTAAACGATGAAACAACATAAGTTGCTCCAAGTGACAACTCTATTGGACCAATGTCTGCAGCAATTTTTGACAATATTAAGCCATGGGATTTGTGTATTTTGACAGCTTATACAACTGGATATCTGTTTAATTATACATCTGCTGAATGGGGCTTTCCATGCTCCTGTAATGCTAATTGATGTCCTTACTATTTTTGAAACAAAATCATTTTGAGAACATCAATAAAACCAAATTTCATTTAAGCGATTTAATAAATAAATAAAAACAAATTAAATCAATTGAAATTGGGTGGGCAGAGAGATCAAATTATTGGGTGACCTTGTGCCCTACGGGCCTATATAAGTTGGTGCCACTGAATACTTTCCAGTAATGACAAATAAAGTGTGGTGGTGTGGTGAATCCTCGATCCTCTATTTATTTATGTAAACAAAGCCACATTGATTATGCTTTGAAGATAGTCAAATTATTTAAATTGCGGAAATGCATTATTGCTGTATGTTTTGATTATGTTTTATTTACTGTGCATACTTTAGATATACTGCATTTTACAGGCATGGGGATGAATTTCCTTATCTTTCAGATTTTGAACATTTTAATATGTAGAATGCAATGGTAGAACATGGACATTTTAACACTTTTTATCTAAAGCACATAAATAATCAATGCAAAAAGAATTAAATACTGTGAGCAAAGTTACAAAAAAATATGAATGATCCTGATTGCAATGAAAATATAAATAGTTTATGCATTTCAAGTTCCAGTGATTTAGAATTGATGGAAGTTTATGATATAGACACTTTTCCCATAGTATTCTACTTCATTTTATCATTAATATTCTCTTTAAAATTTAAATAAAATATTTGTCATTATCTAAATAAATGCATATAAATTTTTTTCTCTTTGTGTTATTTTAAGGAATTAATTTTTGTACATTAACACAACTCATATTTTTGTAATTATTAGAATTATATATCCAGGTCATCTTCAAAATGTTTATAAATAAACATAATTTTTAAGCATAACTCTGTCAACTTACTTGCATTAGTATACATTATCTGAAGTAATATTACAACGATTATGTGAAGTTTCAATTTTTCTGAGGCTTAACTTAAAAAATCTGCTGTGCCTGCAGAGGTAAATTTTCTCTGCAAATCCTAGGGTTGCGGAAGAACTTTCTCTCTGCAGGATGTGGTCTTGAAGGTGTTAATGATTATTTATGTGTTTTGCAATACTTAAAAGAAAATAATGAAAAGAAAATAAAAGAAATTTTCTTTCTTTCTATGGTTATTAGAAATATCTGAAAAACATTGCTTTTTCTTCTTTTGGTTGCTGTACATATATATTCTTCCTTTTTCCTCTTGTTTTTAAATATCCATTAGGAACATATGATTTTTTGTTGAAGGTATTTGGTCTCAGTAGTAAATTGTGCCATTTCTTTTCATTTTTATGTTAAAAAAATAATAATAACAACAAATAAATCCATATTTCTTTCAGATATCTGTATCTAAAGATGAACATTGCTGGCTTCATGATAATTCAAATAAAACAAAATGGAAGGTATGTGTGTACATGGATCTTTGGATTATGTTTTGATGATTGTTTCTTTTTAACAGTGCAAATGATTATTAATGGTTATTTAATAATACTGAAATAATATTTAAGTTAATATAGTTCCATTTTCCATTCATAATAATTAATTTCACATAGCTGAATCAATATCTATTTATTTGGTTATGTAATGAAATATGTCTTTTTAAAAAACTCCAGAAAGATAAGCAAGTTAAAAGGTGGAGAAAGAAAAGAAATCTTTATTATCTTATTTTGAAATTATTATAATTTAACCATATAAATATCTTTTCTAAATGTGTAATTTTTTTGGCTTTAATGCATAATCTTCTTAATTTTATCTATAAATATTTTGTGGTTATCCTTATAAGCCTCAGACATCACAATCGTGATGTCAACAATATTATCTATTTTATCACACAAGTGTCGACTGCTTTAATACCTACCAGCAATGGTTGTGCCTTCTAGCTTCATAATGTAAAATTTTTGTTCTCTAATGCATACCACCTCTGTACAGATTCCTATGTTTTGAAAACTTTTATTATGCTTACAAATTAAGACGTTTCTTGGGTCTTAAATGGATGTGAGGAAATTTTTAGTATTATTGCTAAATCCATTGTGGAGAAAGTGTAATACAGTGAAACCTCCCTGTGCGACCACCTTCCTGGAGAACCATTTTTTCATGGAACGAAATTTATTCCCATAGGCTCAATACTAATTTTACCTCTATTCAGAGACCATTCCTGTTTAACTCCCTCCATGAACGACCAATTTCTTTGAAGAAAATGAAATAAATTCTGTTTTTTCCTGGTCACTTGAAGAAGATTTTATTTGAATAATAATTCTAGAGAGCGCATTATTCATCAAACTTCTAAACTAAGTTTAGAATTTTTATTTATTCCGGTAACTTTTAAGCGTTTAACCCTTTGTGCCTTTTTAGGCAATGAATTGAACTCTGATGACAAATTAAATATAACGGTCAATAAACTTCCCTGCCATATTCTGTCAGGAAACTCATGCAAAAAAATTGCAATTATTTACTGAACTTTGAATGGGCTTGGAAATAAAAGTTATAGAAGATAAAACCGTAAAATCAAAGCATTTGTCAATGTATTCATTTATTTAAACTCTGCACTAATTAACTTATGTAATTAAGTTTTGTTTTGATACTTAAATTTTCATATTTTTTCCTAATGTGAAAAATAAATTTTAGTAACATTAATTGTTATCATTTTTCAACAATTAAAATCGAGATTTAAACATGACCTCCATTAAGAGACCACCTCTTGGAGCGACCAATTTTTATTAGAACGTAACGTGGTCGCTTTAGGGAGGTTTTACTGTATTTATTTGATTCAACTACATGTTTGTAAGAACAATCCCACGGATTTGACTACTTCCTTTCTCTAAATTTGAGGAATGCAGCAGTAATTTTTGAACTATAACCAGAGGCTTTGTTATAATTTAGATTCACTTTTTGGAAGTCGGCTAAAGAAATGAAATTTCTTCTGTAAATACCCAATATAACACATTATCATGATAGTATGATGAGTTGATGTTAACATTTTTTCCCGCACTTCTTATTTTTAGTTTTGTATTGTAAGGGAAACCTGTAGCCAATCATAAAGCCTTTACTGAAATTTTCTTTACGTTCTCAGAACCAGGTTTGGAGACCTTTTTGCTTTATGTTTTCGATAGCTCATAGACCTTTTTTTGTTGCAGTCATTTAGGCAAATCATCAAGGGCAACAATGTAATTCCATTTATCTCCTGCTAAAAGATTTTGACACAGTGCTCTACAGAATGTTTTGCATTGAGCCACATACCTTGGAAATAAGACTATTTTTATTTTTGCTTTTTTAAGTTGTAAATCTTGGTTTATTATTTTGTTTATTGTTGTTGCAGATGTATTTAAAGGTTTTGCGATTGATTTTTACGTCGACATATTTTCTCTTGTTATCAGCTATTTCTCTTTAGAAACTCTTTTAGCGTATTCATTAGGAATCTTTTTTTCATTTTTCCTTGTAGAACTGCTAATTGACAGGATTTCACTTTGATTAATATTGATGTTTATTGTACTTAGAAATTTTTACGCCATCCATTTTACAATTTTTTTTTAAATTATAGAATAAGAATACTTGTCCTCAGAAAGCAGAAAAAAGTTCACAGCATGTTTACTTGAGTACTTGTTTATATACCATATTGAAGGTATCAGATGACTTTAATTTTAAATAATAAATTGATGCCAGAAACTTTCTCCCTAAAATATTTGCATTTAAAGAATCCTTTACGAAAATCATTCTAAAAATGTGTAAACACCCTCTGTACATAGCCCATAAGAAGTAGAGTGTAAAGTGATTACATTCATTATTATTATTATTTAAAATTAATTAGATATCAGTCTGTGTTTGGTGATTTTCATTATTGTTCCTTCAAAATATGCTGTTTATATATTAATATGAACCATTTTTTGGTTGAAGATTGTTTAGATTTTTTAAGTAACTATATATATGCAGAAATTTCGATATATATAGATTTAAGAGTTGATTAAATTAAAAACTGTTACTACGTTATTACCATTATTCACAAATATTTTAATTTATATTTTAAAAGTCTTGATATACTTCAATGTTTTGTTATGCTATATCAAAGAGTCTGATCTTTTTATTGTAGATAATTAATGCCCATGGTATTGAAGGCATGGTTCCTGGCGTGTGCTTTATTATTCCACCACCAAATCCTGAAGCTCTTGAATTAGCAGAAAGGTACATTTTTTTTTTTTGCTTTTTTCGTTTGTTATGTCTAATGAAAGCATTGTTATCATTGTGTTGTAGAATTCAGAAATAATTCAATAAATTTCCTTATTGCAGCTTAAAAAGACAATTTGAAACAATTGTGACTCTATGGACATCTAAACAACGCAAATTAAGGCAGAATATGATTTTTGCAACTATAAAAATCATCAAATCTTGGGATATTACCAAGGTAAAATATCTGAACTATTTCCTGTTACATTAAAAGTAAAAATATGTTACTAAAATGTATTTATATGAGGACAATTGCCTCTCCCTGAATTTTATAAGTGCAGATTCACAGTCGCCAATCGCCATGTGGTGACTAGAGTTTTTGCTTTGGTGACTAACTTTCGACGTCTAAGTCACCATGCTTCTTATAGGGATGCCCCTTTTTCGCCGAATGATTTACGGAATTTTTTTTTATATCAATCGCAGGATTATATCTCCTCCATAACTCCGCGATATTTACCGCTTTTCTTTTTTTCTTATTGTCCATAATTAAAAAATATGATTAATGCTGCAATTCCACAGAATCGTAAATTTATTGTTTTCTTCTAAAAAGGTGCAATGTCTGCGAGATCAGGAAAAAAATGACATTTCATGTGCGCTGTGAATTGCTTCAACAACAGTGGTATACCACAGTTAGCTTGCAATGTAGAAAAAATTGAGCCGAGAAAAGAATATGTTTGGGGCCCCGCTCATTAAATTTGTAGCTCTGGGATCATTCAGATATGTTCTTACAGGTTCACATTAGATATCAGCATGTGATTCTTCTATGAATTAGCATAAATTATTTTTTATTTATTTAGCAGATTTCCACAAAATCAGTTCATCAATTGGTCATGAAAAGAAATCAGGATTTTCCTCGATCAATCATGAACTTTGTAAAAACCGTCATGGAAAAATCTGACAAATTTCGACGAGCACTAGCCAAATAAAACCACGTATTTCATCAATCGTTCATGAAATAAAACTGCACATTTCGTCAATCTGTCGTGAAATAAATCATGATTTTTGTCAATTGGCCGATGGAAAAAAAACAAGATTTTCGCCAATCTGTTGATAGAAAAAAAAAACACTATTTTTGTCAATGGTTCAATAGAAAAAAAAGCTTGAATTTTGTCAGTTTGTCAGCAGAAAAAAAAAGGGGGGGGGGCAAATTCCATCATTCCATCCCGAAAATAACCACAATATCAACAATCAAAAGAATTAAATTTCCATTTTTTCCCGTATAAACGTAATTGCTTTTATGAAATTTTTTCACAATATGGCGACTGGATTTTTTTGGGTTTAGGAGCCACTGGTCCCTTAAAAATTTTGGGAATCTGCACCTATACTGAATTTTCAAATTTTAATTAGCTAAAAAAAATTTCTCTCATGATTTAAAAAAAAAAAAAAAAAAAAAAAAAAAAAATGAAATTTATACTTCTTTCCTTTCTTGATTTTGCTTTATGGATGCCTATGAAAATGTGTTATATTAACATTTTTTATTCAGCATGTTTTATGAATAATTTTTAAAACTGTTAGAATGTGTCATCAAATTAGTAATTTCTAAAACTGACTGATAATGTTTTATTATTATAGTTTCGCAGTATTGAACCTATTCAGAGAGAAAGCATCATTAAGGCCTTAAATGAAGACACCCAGAAACTTTTAAATGAAGGCTCAAGTGATGATCCTGCTTTAAAACGACTCCAGGAAGAGATAGCATATTGTAATAAATTATTTGCTGATTTACAACGCATGCTAGATCAAGATGAAGGTAAATTAGCTTAATTCTTTTTTAGCTGCTTTTATGGGTTATGTGGAATTTAGTGTAATTTAGTCTTCCATTTACAGTGGACAAGGTGAATAAAAGCCAAGCTCGGAAGTTTAATGACCTTTGTGCTATAGTTCAAAATACTTTGACTGAAAAGGAAAGGATTTTGAAACAAAGAACTCAAGCTCCCATTCCAAGAAGCATTGAATTAGTCCATCGTTTGCTGCAGGAACAAAAGGTATAAAATATGCCATTATTTTATTATTATCATCATAAGAAATTATTTCATTTTTGTTGCTTTGATAACAGTGGCATGACTTGTGGATAGGCACTGCAAAACTGCAGTAACTTTTATTTTTTATTCCACATTATTGATGACAGTCAATATAATGAATCATTTTCCTTTAATACTTTGGTCATACTTGTACATTGCATAATTTTTAAGTTTAATGCAGTAGTTGTTTTACAGTTCATGAAAAAGGACAAAAATCCTTGTATGCTGTGTGCACTTAACAGCTCCTTCAACGATATGTTTCAATATAGTGTACACACCCGCATATCCAAGACAAAAGAAAACAATTAAGGATATGGGAGGCAGTGTGATTTTTACAGTTCTGATAGACTTTTTCTGCTACAGTTATGAGAAAAAAATACGGTATTATGAGAAGTTTCAAAGCATAGGGCATAGAATTATTTAGAGTAGATTAGTAAAACTTTGTATATTTCTTTATGACACCATGTTTTAATAAATTCTGCAGTATTTTTTTTAATTAAGAAATTTACTCATATTAAACCTTTTCATATGAAATGTTGAATTTTTTGTTTTGACAGGATAGCATAGGACAAAGATATACCAAACGAGATGTGCAAATATTTCTATTCTATGTGGTGTTTTCATATTGCAATTTTTTTTTTTTTTTAATTGGTTTCAAAACATATATTTTATGTTTTAACAGATTTTTTGAAAATTTTATGTATTTAAACTAAAAATTATTTAACCAGTGCTTCCATTTTTTTTTTTTTTTTTTCATTTTAGGCCATTACAAAAGTTAGAGGAAGTGCTTTCTAATGATAGTTTTTTTTTTTTAAGGAAATGTGCAATTTTTTTCGAAAACTTCAATAACTTGAATTTTTTTTTTCTTTGTAAGCAGCATTCTTTTAATGTTAGCTATACGCTGCCACTGCTGGATAGTTCAATTATTAAACAATTCAATCTTTGTAGGATTTTGAAGATGATCTGCATGCTATAGAGCCTCGAGTAGATGATGTCAGAAATGCTTTTAGAGAGCTTGCTGTAAAAACATCTGCTTTACAGTCACGGCATGATGCAGTGATGGAATCATGGAACAATTTATGGTCGTCATCTAATTTGTACATTGATAGGTAAGTTTGTTATCTTAATTTTTTATTTTCTGAAATAGATTAACATGTTTTATTATTAAATTTAAAGTTATTATTCATGAAAAAACAACACTAAGAAATTCAGAGTATTAGCCAAATGTGAAAATCATTAGCCAATTTCAAATAGTATTGTTACCCCAAAACTAATCTCATTCTGAAAGTCTTGGAGATTCAAGTTATAGGTAGATCACAGATAGAGACTTGGGTTGCTACTAAGTTCAATTTCACAAGTCCACAGTGGGCACAAAAATAATTGTTGGTGAGGTAAAGAATGCTTAATGCTATCCCAGATATAATTTACATACTGAAACAGCTTAATTAAGAACTAAGAGAAGTTGTTATAAAATCTTTTTTTACTTATAAAACCCACTTTTGCATTTAGTTTTCTCTATTTAATTCATTGCCAAGTGAACTTTTAAATAATCTAAAGAACTGAGGTTAACTTTTCTGCAAGTAGAACAAAATAACTTTTAATGCTTTTTTTTTTTTTTATAATAGAAGAAGCAATCTGTTTTGTCTTTATTTTAAAATATAATCAAAATTTAACATATTTATTATTAAAGTAGATCAGCAAATTAACTCATAAATATTCTTTTAATCATAACTTAATATACTTTTTAAAATTATACTTATTTATATGAACTTCATTTCCTATATCTTGTCTTTTTAATTTTTTATTAAATAAAAAGTATTTCAAATACTGATATTTTAATGAATGCAACATGTGAAAGTAAAAGTACTTTGTATTACATTTTCGAGTATCCTCTGCTCATACTTTATTTTAATATCTAGTAGTTGTAGAAAATAAAATTTCATAAAATATTCTATAACAAAATGGATAACAAAGTCTCATCATTCTGTCTAATAGCCTTACGTTAAAAAATTGGATATTTTCCTATTAAATGGACTCCAGTTGCAGTTTTGCACAAAAGTGAAAAACGTGGTAAACCTATAATTTCTTGTTGACAAGTGTAGAAACCTGATTATAAATTGTCACTGAAATTATTTTTTCTTCTTTTTCGATAAATCACAGATTTTTTAAATAAATATTCTAATATGGCTTACACAATTTGGCGATTGTCAAATAAGGAACACACTATGATTAAATTCCTTGAAAGCAAAAATATAATTCACATTGTGAGATTTGCTCATAAAAGTGCATAATAAAATAATGTATTCTTGATCTCAAAACACCAAAACGGCATTCTTATCAAATAACAAAGATCTACACACATTGAAACTTGATTTCAAGATTCCTGCATTTCTTTAAGGCTCTGCTGCCCTGAAACTCCCCGACTGCGAAATCCCATGTTAGCCTATGGGAAAACTTTGAAGCGTGATGACTCATCACCTAATATAATTATTAAAATACCCAGGGTTCATACGGTGCTTGAAAGTCCTTGAATTTTTAAGAGAGGAAAAATGTCCTTGAAAATGCTTGAATTTGTTTAAATTTTAATGAAGGTGCTAAATTTTCATTACTTTTTTTTTTTTTTTTTTTATAGGTGCTTAATTTTTTTTTTTTTTTTTTTTTTCAAGATGTGTAAAATAAAATAAGAGTTGCAAATGTAAAAAAAAAATAAGTGCGAAAATATTTGGTCTGAGATCGTTTTCTTCCGAGTACGAGCATTTGTACTTTGCTTTGTTCCCTTCTCCCTTCTCTCTCGAGGTGTTATGTTAAATTAAAGAAAATGAAAAGACATGTACTTGTTGGTACTGCCGATCATAAGATTGGAAATTCTTCCCGTGTAAATCCCCTTCCATTGTTCCAATGGACAATGGAGAAAACTGTGATGTTTATAAACTGTAAAAGGAAAAGAGGCTGAAGTTTTAGATAAAAAAATAGAAAATACAGTTTAAAGTGTGAAAAAAGTCTTTATTTAAAATGCAATAAATTATATTCATGCTGAAATATGCAAATTTTTCTTTTTCGTGTGTGTTTAATATCGGTCGCAGGTATACCTTTCTGAAAAACGATTTAGTGAATCTTTTCAAATTAAGGCAAGTTATGAAAAAATTCATCATTTAGTTTTTGAAAATTAAAAAATTGTGTATTAATATTGTAACAATGTAAAATTATCAAGTGTGTGCTTTTGTCTAGTGTCAGCTAGCACAAATAACTTTCAAAGTAGAATGCAAAAAGATTTTCTTTATTTTTCGAAGACTTTCTCATAACGTTTCATATTTCAGCCTTTGCTACTGTATGTTATTTATGGCGTTCTCCTGAAAACATATGAAAATGGGAAAAAAAATATCTAAGATACTTTTGTAATGTGGTGAAAGGTGCTTGAAATTTGGGTAAGGTACTTGAATTTTATCATGGAAAGAGAGTATGAACCATGAATACCATTTTCACCATCAGAAAGTAGATGCCAGATGCCGATGATGTGCGTTTTTAAAAATTGTCTATGTAAATTTTAAGTATTTTTAAGAAGATGATAAAATTTAATCAAATGGAAATTTCAAAGTTTATAGGGATTTTTTATTTACTTAAAATTACGGAGATAATTTTTAAAAACGCACACTACTGTCATCTGACGTCTACTTTCTGATGGTGAAAATGATATTTTAATTATTATGTTAGATAATGAGACATCACGCTTCAAAGTTTCCCCATAGGCTAACATGGGATTTCGCGATCGGGGAGTTTCAGTGCAGCGGAACCTTAATTACTACTGCTTGATTTATATACTTCTAGTGTGCGTCTGTGTCTATAGATTTTGATAAATATCCTTTGAATTGCATTTATGTAGCACCACTGGTATTAACAACAACAAAAAGAACCCACGTATTTTCAGCAAGACTAAATGAAATCATCAACTTTATGCTGACTTAGCCATGAGTTATTCCTTATTGTTTATTAATTTCCTTTATATTTTGTATTTATTAAAAAGGTATACTTTTCATTAAACTATAGTTATGCCATTAGGATTATTATTTCTATCTTCTAAGTTAGCTTCTACATATACTTTTCATAATACAGTTGAATTCAGTTAATACAAAAAGTAATAGAATTGTAAAGCCTTGTATTAACCATTACTTGTAATACCCTTAAATTTAATAAAAATCTTAAAGAAAAGCACATAAAGTAATTACAACTATTAATTCCTCTAATTATCTCAATGCTAAAATTAACATATTATCATAAAGTTTCTGGAAAAACTCTGCTAACATTGCAATATTCACTATAATTTTCAAGCTTTATTTCACACATGTTTTAAAAGTGCAATAACAGACATTTAAAGGCTGATTTATACAGTTCAGAGTTTGGATTTAAAGAAAGAAACAAATAAAAGTTTTCTTCTATGATCCTTCCTTTCTATTAATAAATAGTAAATTTTACAATAGGTTGATATTTGAAACATTCTTAAGTTTCCTATTTCTTTTCTTTCTTTCAAGATCTCAGGGCATTCCTTTGCATTTTTTTGGGTGGTGGTGGTAATTCTGTCTTGTTAAACTGGTAACTGATAAGAAGGGAAATTATTTCCTAATTCTACATTACTTTCTGCTTGATATCCCATTGAAATGAACAGATGTTTTGCTCTTATTAGCTGTGATCTTTCTTTTGTAGCTCATAAAAAGCATGAAAATCTTAATTGAGTTTAAATGGTGAACCATTCTTAATGTGCAAATGGCTTATTTTAACTATGTCCTCTTTTTAGCCATGCTTGCATTAAATGAGTTTGGCTGTATTTGTAAATGGCATCTGTTAGCTTTTCTAACTGATCACACAAAATGCTGTCCATCTAATAGAAAAGGACGTCATCATTTATATTTATACATGTTATGAAAATCAAAATAAGTAGGAATGAAAAGCCTGTATTTTAATAATGTTGATTCTTTTTATTCTAGGCTGAAAGCTGTTGAGTTGACTTTGAATCAGTATGAGGAAGCTACCCAAGTTGTTTCAAGTGTTGAACTACAATTGGTGTCAATGGAAGAAATGCCATCTGATGTTGAAAGTGCAGCTAGATTTGAAGAAAGTCTAAGAGTAAGACACTCTTTATTTAATTCATCAAATTTTATGATAAAATTAGTTTCATAACTTACCAATTGAATGCTCCTCTATTAGGTTTTGAAAAGAGAAATGCATGTTAAACAAGTGGTGTTTGAGCAAGTTACTGAAAGTGTTTCTACTGTACGCCATCTTGTTGAAATGAGCCGGCCCCATCAAACTGTACATACTGATGTCAGTAAACTTGAAGAAGATGTCAAAAAGGTTCGAAGACGTTGGGATCTTTCTGGTACTCAAGTTAGTGATAGGTAATACTTTTTTCCCACATTTTCATTTTTGTACGCTTAATTTTTTTTTTTTTTTTTACAAAATTTTATTGTTAGTGTTCTTTATAGAACTCTGTTATAGTTTCTGTGTGTGTTTTCTTTTTAGTTAAAATATCACTTGATTATTTATTATTCTTCAGACCATTCTGAAAACTGACATATATTCTGTCACTAGTATGTGTAACTTTCAGAATTCTGTGTTTGAAATTAAGATCTTTGAGGAAAAGGGTAGTTTCATTAATAATTATTATTTATTTTACTTTATTAGCAATTTCAAATGTAATATAGTCCTTCATTGATGTAAGGAAAAAAGGTTGTGGATTTGCAGATTTCCCCACTTTTTTTTTTTTATCATATTAGAGTTTTGACTTTCTTGAACTGATGGATATAAGCCAATTTCCTTTAAAAATCTCTTATCCAAATCAGTTTCTTTTTAAGAGATTCTGTAATCAATAAGTTCATTAACTTAAAAAATCTGAAAAAACTATATGTAGCTAAATTAAAAATATATTGATGTTAGGGATAAATATACAAAGTAAAACAATTCTTTCGACAATGCTGGAAATGCAAAATATATTTTTGCTAAGTAAAAGTTTATGAAGCTAATATTTAATTCATTTGAATAAGATTTAACCTAATTTTAAGCCTAAACTAGTTCATTTAATTTTTTTTTTTTTTTATTATTCTTATTCTAATTCTGTATTTATGCAATCACAGTTTTAAGTTCTCTAAATTATATTTCCTAGTGATGTATCTAATTAAATTCAGTTGTATTCAACTTTTGAATGTTTGCAAACATTTATTTTTTGTCTGTTTATGTATGTATATTTGTGTTTGTCAATTTCTGTAATTTTCCTCATTGTATTTTTCTTATTTAAAGTGCAACCTATGAAAAATGTAGGCTAGTAATCTGTATTTATTGCCTTGTTTTGTGGTTAGTTTTATTTGTGATAGTTCTAATTTGTAATATTTATTAAGCACCCTTTCTTATGTTTAACAGAATCAGCATGTAATGTGAGTGAAAGTAAAAAAAAAAAAAAAAAAAATGCAGTGATAATTTATCATATCAGATATTTTTCTGTTTGCAAATTGTCTTTTTTTTCTCTCTCTCTTTTTTTCCCCAAAAGTTTGTGTCTGTTTATTGAGAAAATGCTATTTTGCAACTGAAAAAAGTTTTATTTTAAGTTAATTTTTTCTTACTTTTAATGCTGTGCATCAAGCACAGGTTGGTGAGAATGAAATGATAAGGCTGTTTAAATATAAAATTTTTAGTTAAGCTGTAGTTGTTTAGATTTAATAGTAATTTCCTTAAAATACTAACTCAGGAGTATTTTTTAAACTTGTGAAATGTTGTAAAATAAATTTAATTACCCCTTATTGCTCTAGAACAGGATTCAATCATACTTTCACAGAGTTACTACTCTCGCAAAATCTGCTGTGAATAAAATATTTTAGTCCAAGAGCTGTTAAACATTTTAGGGAAGGTATTTGAGGCACCCTGAAAATTTGTGCAACACTTCTTTTGTAATGGCTGAATACAAAATCGAATGTCTGGCTGAAGGATCATGGCCCAAAAACTGTGCCAGACATGTGTCAAGTGCCATTTTTTGACAAAAATGGCACTTGACACATGTCTGGCACAGTTTTTGTGCTGACTAAAGTGTCTGTCATTTTCAAAATATTTTTTTCTAAGCATAAATATTATTCTGCCTCAATCTCAGCATGCCTCAAATACCTTTTGTGGGTAGTCAAAAAATGGCACTTGACACGTGTCTGGCACAGTTTTTGGGCCACGATCCTTCAGCCAGACATTCGATTTTGTATTCAGGCATTACGAAAGAAGTGTTGCACAAATTTTCAGCGTGCCTCAAATACCTACGCAAAAATGTTCAACAGCTCTCCTACTATTTGCAGTGATAGAGATTGCATTTTGGGCATTCATTTTATACTAATAAATTGACACAAATAACAATTATTAGTGAAACTATTTTCCTTTCCAAAGATCTTAAATTGAAAGATAAAATTATATTATTTCATTGATAATTTAAAAACATTTTGTTGACCTTTGCACATGAAACTTATCATAAATATTCATAGTAGATTCTGGTTAATTGAGACAAATTGGCTCAGTATGATTTGTAGTGATAAAGTGGCTGCCTCAATCATCAAAAGTAATAATAATAATAATTTAAAAAGATTCTGTTCAATTTTGTTTTTGACATTTTGTTTCAAATAACAGGAATCTATGTTTATCATCCAACATTTCTCTATATAAGATTGTATATTCTAATTTTTGTATTTTTGATTATATATTTGAATAAACCAGAATTTTCATTTTTAAAATTGTAACTTTTTCCAGCATAAATACTTATTTGATTTTATTTATACTTCTGTTACGCTGCAAATGAAATTATGTTTAAGGAAATGAAATTATGTTTATAAGAATATGTATTCACACATACATATAAATAAATAAATGTGCATGTATTTAAAGGCATAGATGTAAACAAGAAGAGAGTTATAAAATTCAAATGCACTCATGATTTGAAAATGCTAACAATCTCTACTTTAGAGCATTTTCACAAAATCTCAGAAGTTATGATTTAGTATTTGATTAAACTTTATATAATCTAAATGAAATTAATCTTTTTGATAACATTTCAATTAAAATTCTGAAGCCATTTCAAACATCACAGTAAATGACTGCTAAATGCTTTATTGTATTGCCATAGACCTCTCTGAGCATTACCTCGGTCCTATGAGAGAGAATTATACCAAAACATGCCTGTGGGATGCTACAGGTTCAAATTTTGTCCATGTCAGGATCTTGCTGATAATTTATCAATAATAATAATAATAATAATAATAAATACCTAGCCTGAAAATTTAGATTGAGACCCATAAATTTTTTTAAACAACAACTGTGAAAAAAAAATCATTTTCTTAAAATGCACAATTGTCAAAAACATGAAAATAAAAACTGAGCTATTAAAAGATTTTCTTTTGTATTTTTTTAATTTTTATTTTTTTATTTCTCAACTAACTTCGTCATTATAGCAACAAGATTTGGGGTTAAAAGTTTATTGAAGGAAACCCAATGTGGGGAAATTTCTCTTTGGATCTTTGTTGGAATCATCTAAAATTTCCCATTCTCTTAATCTTTTTAAAAATGTGTGTAAATTTAAGATGTGAAATCATTACAAAACTGTACAATTTTTTTCATATATTTTTTTAATGATTCCTGAGGGTTTTCTTCATATGGGTATATAAAATATTACATGGCTAAGGTTTCAAACAGATATCAAATGATAAAAAACAAAGTCTTTATTTTTAGTGAAATGAATACTTAAAAAAATCTCAAAAAATTCAAAAATCGCTCTAGGAATTTCTAATAAACTTTATTGAAAAAATGACAAAATTTACTATATTGAGCTAAAAGGTTGAATTTGGATTGTTATCATAAGTGACTCAAAATCATTGGCAAACTTAGAAATTCGAGAGAGAAAGAGACAGGGAGAAACATCTTTCTTTTATTAATGTAGGTAGATATACACTGTTTCTCTTTTTATTGTATTCATTTCATATTTTCGAAACATTTCTGAAATTTAGTAACAGTTGTAATTGAAATGCTTCCTATTTTTAAATCCATGCTTGAATTTCAGATTGAGAGCTCTGGAAACTTCTGTTGAACTTCTTCAGAGTTATAAAGGAAAGTATGCAGAACAAAAAGCTTTTGTTAGTCAGTTTAGTACTCAAGTAGAATCAATGAAATGTGTTAGTCATTTGGATCATCACGAACTAAGGAGAGAAATTGAATCTTCTACGGTAATTGCATTATTTAACAACATATCTTGTACCAAAGTTTTTTTCTTGCTGCAGAGATTTCTGAATGTTAATTTTCTTTCTTTTCAATTTTACTGATTTTTAGAAGTTCATATATATATATTTTCTTAATTGCAATATGAAGAAATCAGTTTTTTCTAAACTTGAAAGTTTAGTAAATTTATGTAAAAGATTTTAAAATAAAATTTTTGTATGAATGTAATTTTGATGATTCATATTAGTTAACCAAAAATTACTGACCTAAGTATGTTCGATGTTATAGTTTACAATATACAAATCTTCTTATCAGTATGTAACATGCAAAGTTTGATCTTTATGGGTACGAAAATGAGCGAGAAATTTATAGTACAGAGAATGATAACTGCATATGTATCTTTAATAGCTTAAATGTTGTGAAATAAATAAGTTCAGCATCAAGGCTCATACTAGAGTATAGAATTGTATAATTTAATACATTAATTAAATAAAAATATTAAAAAAACATTTTTCATTAATCCCACATGAAATTTATGATTTCCTAGCTTGCACAGCCTGATAATATACTGAAAAAGTCCTTTGTAACTCAGAATACTAATCTAATTAAACGTTTCCAATGAAAATCAAATTTCAAATTATTTGCAAGGTGGTGGTTGTGCTTCATTTGTAGACTTGCCAACCTTTAATAGTGAGAAGTTTCAGGCTGGGTATCATTCCATGTGGTTTAGTCGGTAGAACGTCAGTGCGCTATACTGATGGTCCGGGTTCGAGTTTCGGCATGGAATCTTTCTTACTAGGTTGGTCTTTGCGCCTTTTAAGCAAATAATTTGAAATTTGATTTTCATTTGAAGTATTGTATGCAAGGCGAATGTCCCTTTCTGGAAAATTTTCCAAATATTAACTAATTAAACATTTTGAAAACATTTAGCTGCATAGTAACATAAAGGCATTGACTGGTGCTTGAATATTTGTTTTATTTATATTATTATTTTTAGGTGTCTTCATTAATGAACAAGTTTAAAAATAATGAATTTTTAGATGCTTTCCAGAACATTTTTCCTTTTCTTAAATCATGCTTTTAATTTGAAATATTTCTGAGATTTGAACACATGCATAGCAAAATTGAAGAAAATGATGATAAAACTTAATGTACTGTTTTGAAAGTGGGGAAAAGAAAATTTGTTTTCTGGTGCCACTGATTCATAATGATCAATCATTTATAAAAAGAATATGTCAGAAAAAAATTATAATATTTTATTTTTAGAAGACATTATTTTCCTATATTATATTCATTAATTAAATTTGACAACAAAAAGCATGTGTATATTAATATTACTGAATTGTATAAGCAAAATACCTTGTTAACAAAGACATTGTTACCGTCCAGTTCTATTATAAATATTTTACAACAAAAATCTATACTGAAATTTTATTATCACAATGGAATGTTTTTTCCTCAAAATTCTAATTGCAACTTCATTTCTTGGGTTGAAAACATTTGCTTAAAAATAATTTGTATGGGTAGAGTAAGTGTGAAGGCGTCTACCTTCACATATTAATGATAATAGTTTTCCCTTTTTCCCCATTTAAAATTATGCCGTTTAAAATTCTTAACTTTTATTATTTGTCTGCATTTGGATTCAATTTATTTTGTATCGCGCTTTTCCTTTCACAAAATTATGCAGTCAATTCTCATTCCCTTTAATCTTTTAACCTCAGTGCACTGCATTTAAAAGAAAAGAAATAATATCCTGTTCTGCCGAACAACCTCTTTCAGATTTCATTCTTGTGCCTTATTTTTGATGATATGCAGAAATTAGTCAGACACTTTACTTCTACATTTAAGCGATCGTTAGTCCAGATGCAATATATTAGTCATTTCATTATTGGTATTCTGTTTTTATTTTATTTTATTAATGTCCATCTTGGGGCTTCAGTCCCATGTGACTTTTGGCAACCCCCTGTAGAATTTTGACTTGTGGTTTTCGCCTCCCCATAAATTCTCCGTTATCGTTTGGTGTTAAATAATTCATATTACTCTTTTGACGCCTCCCACTGAGTTACAATTAACGAACTCTCATCACATGTCTCCACTCAATTTATTCTCGCCATATAGCATATGTAATTGGCGAGAATATATATGTACTCCTGCCAACACTTGATCATTTGGAGAAAATGTAATTTTCATCACTTCCTTCTTGACTGTTATTCTGATAACATACAAAAATGTAAAACTATGCTCTCCTCTCCAGCATCGGCGTTCCCGAATAATCTTGGCTGTACTAGAAAGGATCCCGGTGCACAATAAAGATCTTCAAATATTCTACCTCTGATACCTCTTGATTCAATGGCTTCCTGTCATTTTATTCAAATAATTCAAATTTAATTTACAGTCATCTGATGTGTCGAGGATATCATCAAAAAGGAGCTACCTGTACAAGAAATCTTCCTTATAGTAAGTTATTGGAAAGAAAAAATGAAACAATAGCAACTATAAAAAATGTATTTTTATTGATTTTTGGTTATTATAGGTTACATCGTAGGTGAATGTAGATTATGTAATTGCATAAAAGTCAATTACAAAAGATAAAAAGAGCTTATATTTCCACTAAGTATACTCAGGTATTCTCAAAGTATTCTCTTCATATAAAAATTACTGTTTAATGATAGTTATAATTGTTTAGTTTTATATTATTTATAATACCTGAATCTACAACTAAAGTGAATTTTTGTATTAAAATAATGTCATTTATTTTATGAGTTTTATCTCTGTTATTAATTGTTTTTATTTACTATTTTTTTAGAGTGTTTATAAGACATTGAGTCAGCGAAAGGCTGCAATTGAAGACACAAATGTGGATGGTGGTCGTTTTATTCGAGAGGCTAAGGTAAGTTGTGTAACTGCATAACATCTAAATGTAACTAAAAACAGTTTAGCTGTTAACATATGTTAGTTGGGGATTAACGTAGTTGATTAAGCTTTTGTTAAGTTATTAAATCAAACATAATATTATTAAGCTCTTATTGCTGTGCATTGCTCACATTTGTATTAATTCTACTAAATTTACTAAATTGTACTAAAAATAGATAACCTCAAAATTCACTTGACATTATTTGTTTCAGGAATTCTGAGGTAAATTGATCATTGAAAATTGATGATTTCAAAGTATCATCAAAAATAAAAATGAATAATTTACTCTATTTAACTACCTTTACCTTTTAGTGAGGAATTTATAATTTATGTAGTTTGTAGTTTGTAATTATTAAAGCCAAAGAAAACAGTTATTGTAATTTAATTTGTTATGAATATTTTTCTTGTTCTAAAATATGTTTATTAAAATATTAGAAAGCATAATACAGTAAAACCTCTTTTATCCGAAACTCTTTTAACTGAAACTCTTAATTAACCGAAATCCAATTTTAAAGATTTTTTTTTTTTTCACTATCGCATTCCTTGTGTGCAAAATCCATTTTGGAAACTTTTTTTTAACAATCATATTCCTTGTGTGCAAGCAGTCCTTTCCAAACTATGAGTACATATAAATATATTCAATCCCCTTTATTAGAGTTCCTTTGGATTTAACTTGAGCTCACATTAGCTGCAGAGTGGAACGAGGAAAACGAACAAATTAGCAATTTTGAAGCATTTTAATGTTTTGCAAAAGGTTTGGCTTAGTTGGAGCAGAAGAAAGAATGTGATACTGGCGAACTAATAATATTAAAAAACTCTGTGAGAGAGCTTCAAAGCAAAGGCAATCGAAACTGCAACAAACAAAACATTTTTTCAAACCCTTGTGATCTATGTAAAAGGTACTTAATTTCAAAATTAAAATTCAAGGTAATTTATTCTTGCTTCTATTTTGTTATTGTTTTACTTTTATTAGGCACTTGTTACCATAATAAGAAATATTGCATATATTACTCCTGAATCTTAAAATTAAAGCATTCTCGATTACCCGAAAATTTCGATTTTCCGAAAGACGGTCGGTCCCAATTACTTCGGATAATTGAGGTTCTACTGTATTATAATAACATATCATTTTGTATATGGATTGCATTTATTAGTTCTCTCATATAAATAATATTTTAGTGTTACAATTAACAGCACCAAGAAAAAAAAAAATCAATTTATTTTCCTTGAATTAAATAAAATATTTATTTTTTCTCTTTTTATTTATATGTATCTCTATGCTATTTTTGGCATATTCTCTTATATTTGCTTTCATTTTGAAAAATCAGTAAAGATTAATTTGGAGTGGAACTCTCCCATTTCATTCACCATTATATATAACAAGGACTTAGTAAATATTTAAATCTGTGAAATAATTTTCGGTCATCTAATTGATTATTGCATCATTTATGTTTTAAATATGGTGTATTCAATTGTGACAAATGCTGTTTGCTTTTTACTTTCTTTGTTGATTCAGCTGAAACTTAATGATTTTTATTCAGTTTGTGGAGTTATTCACTTTCAGAAATTGTTAACATTTTGACTTCCTAAATGATTTAGTAAATTGCTTTGTATTTCATTTTTCTTATTTCATGGTGTGGTCTATCAACATTATTGTTTTAACTATAACAACAGTAAGAGAAATTCATAATTTTGCCTTTCTTATAAAATAAATAAATAAATAAATGTTTCATTTTACTCTTTAGAATTAAAAGTAACTCTAGTCATTAATGTTTTAGAAGGCCAGGACTGAAATTAGGGATTAGCAAGCAGGGCATATTTCCTAGTGGCCAGAGTAGAAGGAGGTGCCAAAAGAAGATTTGGCTTTTTGTTTGGCACAAAAAAACAAATAATGAAATTTCGGCAAACATGAAATCATACAACCCAAAATAAATATGTATTCTTTTATTTTATAATCTTTCTTTTGAACAGGGTTGGGTTTTCCATTAGATGACAACCTAGGGGTGCCAGAATATACCTTAATAACAAATTCATCCAAGACATTTGTAAAACTCAATACATTGTGCCAATTACATTTGAAAATTCAATATTTCACACATTTTACTGTGATAAGTCTTGTTTTTGTATATCTCGGTAAACAAATTATGTTTACATACTTGATTAATTAAACTAAATTAACATCTAAGAAACTTACAGGTTCAATACACTATTTCAATTAGGTTTGAATTGGTTCAGTATTTCAGATGTTATCATGATGATTTACATTGTATATACATATACAGTAACTTCTGTCTAAGGCGGACTCTGTGTAAGCCGGAAATCTGTCTACCATGGAAAATTTTTTAAAGTCCCGGCGAACCCATTGAAAATAACATTAATTCTTGCTGCATAAGCCGGAATCTGCCTAACGCGGAAACGGAAAGGGTTTTAAGGTCCCACCGAAAACAAAATTTTGCATAAGGCGGAAAATAAGATATTTTAAAAATGAAAGGCATTTCGTTTATGAAACTTTAAACCTGATATATATACGTCAAATGCTCAATGTCAAGCATAAAAATTAAATTCCGTAATACTTTAAAAAAGTTAATTCAAAGGAACAGAAACTGTTTAAATTTTAAGGAATTCTTGCTTATGCCATTTTTTCTTATATAAATATGCATTTAAAAGTCATTATTACTAGTTGAGTGCATATTTATGAAAATATGTATTGTCTACAATATATTATGCTTTAAGGCTGTACTCAAATTCAAAGTGATGGCTTTCTGTCTCATTCCCGAAGTTATTATTATTTTTTTTGTGTGTGTGTGTGTAAACTTAAAATTTGCAGGTATTACAGCAGTACTAAGAAATTGAAGAACGTTTCTCGTTTATTTATAAAGACAAAGGATCTTCCTGAATTTCAGTTACCGACAGATTTTCGAGCCAGGACAATCAATGAAAGATCATGATGAAAGATCGCGAGCAATTCATTATAACTCAAGATCCAATCTTTTTATCGAAAGCATAAAATGCTATTCAACTGACATATGCTTCATTCCAATAAATCACGATCTTTTGCATAAGCCAGAATATTATCTACCACGGAAAATGTTCTCAGTCCCGACCGATTCCACCTTAGACGGTGTTTACTGTATATATATATATAATAAATTTGAAATCACAAATATATGTATATATAACAAAATGATTGCAATTGGTCAAAAGAAATCAACCTAAAAATCTTAAGATCGGTGTACTTCTTAAGAATTATTTCATATAAAAATTAAAATTAAAGTAATAGATTAATAAACTTCTTTTTATAAATTTATTTTGAAAAGAGGGGGGCGGGGGTCAAGACAAAGTTTATGCTTGCCCTGGGTGAAAAAGAAAATCATAGTTTCGGCCCTGAACAAAATAAAAATGTATTACCTGTATCTGTAACTGGTCAATTGTTTATCTTACTATAGGACATAATTTCACTTAAAAAAATATATATATATGCCGTTTTAGTTGTATGTATTATAATGGTTAAATATAATTGTATGGTGTGATTTTCTTTTTCAAATATATATATATATAATAATCCATAACTGTTCATAAAAGATTTTATAACAAACATTTTATTTAGTTAGTTTTAAATTCATTGCTATTCCAGAAATTCTTTTAAAAAAATTTAAACTTAGATGCTAAGAATTTATAAAAATGACACTATGTATGACATATTTGTATTTTAGCTATGCTTTTTTTAATGTATGGAATTCAGTTAAAAAACATTTGAAACAAGCTACACAATTTTTTTTTTTTTCAGAACATTTTTGTTTGTATGTTCTGAAGGTGTAGTTAAATGTTTAATTCTCTTTTTAAAACATTTATGTAATGAAGCGTATATGTTTCCGCACATACATACGCTGTAGAAGACCCAAAATCTGCACAGCTTAGGACCAGACCTTGTGCAGATATTAGAATTTTGTGGATATCAGGCCGTCATAAAAAGAAAATTATTCATCACCTCACCCTCACCCCCCCCCCCCCCAGATAAAAGAAATACAATATAAAACAGATGAAAGTTATGTAAACATGGTTAAAATGCTTAATGAAAAAACATGAAAAAAACTATATTTTATTTAAATTTTAACTCACAAAGAAACAGGGGAATTGTTTATGCACTATTATGAGGAAGCTATGAAATTTAAGAACATACAAATTATTTTTTTAATTTTGCAAACATTTGTTGTACAGTAACTTGTTTTAACTTTTAGGGATGTTGTAATTTGAGGGGTTTTTTTCCCTATACTATACACTGCCATTATTTCTTGGTCACGTAGATCTAAAAACTTTTGATATTTTCTCTTCTAGAGCCAAACCTTCTTAAAAATATATATTATCACTATCCTGTGTATCATTAGAATCATCACCATCGGAATCCACATTATTATTTTCTTCGAATTGTTCATTTCTGATAATCTGCTTAGCTTAAAGTAAGAACTCTTTTAGCTTTAGCCTAAATTGTATTGTCTATAAAACCAGAAAATTCAGTATGATCGTCATCTGTTTCTATAAAAAGAGTTGATGGTTAAGCAACATATTCACAATTATGCATTTGGAAATGAAATTTCAGGATTCTGCTAACAGATAAGTGCAATCCTTGATAGTAACATTTTTTAGTATTCCTCAAGTTTGAAAGAAGCCCATAAATAGGAATCTTCTTCAAAAATTCCGTTTTGTCGTGGCACTTAAGACTTTGAATGATAGCCTGATGCATCAATTGGATTAAGGAAGTTGTGTTAGGAGGTAGTAGACGTGACAACATCCTTGGAGGACAAAGCTGATGGATCAAGATGGGTTATTCAGAAGCAGTAAACTTTTACAAACAATTGGCAAACCAATACTTGTATGGTAATTTTGGTCCTATTTTACAAAATGGTTCATGTGCCAATCTGTTATCCTTTCTTTAGTAATCCAGGTCCATTTATTGTTTTTATATAAGATGGGTAAGGTTCTTATTCCCTTCAAAATCACCAATTTTGTGAAAACAGCTTGTTTTATACTGCAGTTTTGCAAAATCATGTGTGGCAGATTTCATTGTTTACACTGGAGAGACTGAGCAGATTTGAAAGCCTTGCAGGTTTTAGGTTTTCTATTAGGAGCTGTACATGTATAACATTATCAACTTTTTGGCAATTTTGGACCCCCCTCTTATGATATCATGCGTTATCATTCCTCAAACCCTCCCCTAATGAATTTGTTAGCAATGTCTAAAAATTCTTTTTATTTTTACATTTTCTTTTTCTTTTTACATGTTTGCAATAACATACAGGTATGGTTTTACATTTATTATTTGCATACTTTATTGATTTAAATGAAGAGAAGAAGTTAATACAATATCTATATTATAAAGGACAAACATATCTGTGCGTAACGCATACGTCATTTTGCGAATGGCAACACTTTGAAATTTGAAATGAAATTTTGGTTTTGCAGTTTTCTCTACTGCAAATTTTTAAACTTCTAAACATCGCATATTTTTAATTTTTACACCGTCATATAAGGAAAAAAAATGCTCTTTTAAATGCAATTTGTTTGAAAGCTGTATCTTAATTTATTTTTGAGATATTAATTTTTTTGTAGTTTTTAATATCATTTTTCTTATCGTGGCAACAAAAGTACCCCATTTTTATTTAAAGTAAATGGAAAATAGGAGATACTGTATCTTTTTGGTACCATTTTCGCATAAAACCTGAAAAAAAAGTAGAAATTAAAATATGGGCTATGTCAAGAATATTGTCTGTTATTCCGTGATAATGACGTCATAAGCATACTTTTCTAAAGACGAAATTTAAGACTGAATTGTAAAAGTGGATTGCTTTAGCGGATGCAAATGATGTCATTTTATAAAAAAAAGCGTGTATTATTCTTAAACCTGAATTATGTTTTGAAGAAGTGCGTCATTTTCACAGCCCAGCTGCTTTAAAATTCTTCCCAGGCGAAAATGCTTCACTTTTGATAATAATGTAATCGAAATCACACACTCATAAAACGCAATGTTTTACAAAAATTTAGAGTGTCTTTATAAAAGAGAGGAGACATGCAAATAATAATAGCCATTTATGGTACGGTAATTGATGATTCTTGCCTGGATGGATTTGCTTTGCCGAGTTAGACAATCAAACAAATAATTCGTGGTTTAATAAAATTTTAATGCTATTCTTTAGGACATTCTACTATAATTTTATCAAAATAACATAATTTTCTTAATTTAATTTTTCATAATTTTATATAATATATATATTTAAAACACAAGTATGTTTTTTAGTCATCTGCCCTGGTTTTTCTGCTGAACCAATTTTACTAACATTTCTTTTAAACTGAAAGGTCTTCATTTGTACATGTGATCGCGCTATTTTTTTTTTCCTTTTTTTTTAAATATCCCCACTTTTATATTTTAATTTTAAAAGCATTTTAGGAAATTTCTTCAACATGGTGAAAGTTAGATAGCTTTCCATTATTACAGACAAGAGAGAAATAATGAGGTATTTTTATCTTTATTCATGCTATATTCTGATAAAAACTCAAAATTGTTGATAAAAATTGTTGTATAGGGTTTAGTGGTGCAAAATCCCATTAGGAGCAGACTATTATATTAGGGACATAATAACGGAAAATGACATACTGCTTTTGAAAACACACATTTTTCCTCATAAATTTTCTATATATTTTTTTCTTCTGTATGTGTACTGATACTAAGTTTCAGACACTAGGCGAAGTGCTTATTTAAGTGAAAATGAAGTCATATTTAAAAGAAAATGAATATTTTCTTAGATAAAACTAAACATTTTAACACAAATGCTTCTAAAAAACATAAATTACGGAAATTTTTACTCTCCGAAATTGAGATGAGAATCTCAAGTAAAGAGTGCGTCTGTTCACATAAAAGATGTTGCTGACAATCGTGACTTCAAGTTTTGAGTTAAAATGATTTTTAAATGATCAAACAAAATACAATTTTTTTAAAATGATGAATATGGATATGAGAAGTGCGTATGCAAATTTTGAGAAGATGAAAATTGCTGTTTTTCATTCCGGAATACCAAGCATAAGAGCCTCAATTGATAACCACATCCTAATATCTGATCTTTATTATATTTCACATATTAAGTATCAATATTATAAAGAACAAACATATCTGTGCGTAACGCTGACGTCATTTTACGAGTGGCAACACTTCAGGATCAAATTTCGGTCTTGAAATTTTTTAATCTTCTGACCTTCGTATATTTTCAATTTTCGTCGCATAGCGAAAAAATTTATTTTCAAATGCAATTTGTTTAAAAACTGTATCTTAATTGACTGATGTATTATATTTTCACGTATGTATTATCTTATGTATTATCTTATTATGTGCCGGTTTCAATACAAAATAATAATAAACATTTTGCACATAAAGCAACAAACATTTTTCAGCATTTGTTTCTGACTATTTTTGCATAACGAAATTAATAGTTCCTTTATAAACAAATAAAAGAATAATATTAAAAAAACCACCAGTCTAACATATTTATGAAAGACAAATTAACGAAATTTATACTTCTTTTATAAACAAATAAAAGAATAATATTGAAAAAACACAAATCTAACATATTTGTAATCGTACAATTTAAATTTTTAGATCACCAAATAGTTTTTTTTTTTTCAAATGGAATTTGTTTGCAAAGTTCATCTCAGTTTACTGATTGTCTATGGTTTTAAAAACAATTTTAAAGCATGAAACATTTTTTAATTTATCTATATCGTGCGGAGCTCGATTACGAAAGATTAATCCGTTTGCCCTTAAAACAAAATAAAGAGTTCATCATTTTCTTACGGCTAATATCCATTAAAAAAAAACTTTCCTATGAATAAATAAATAAAATAATATAAATAAAACACAAATTTAACAGACATGTATAAGCTCTGAAATTATCAGAATATAAAAGGATG
This sequence comes from Maratus speciosus, assembly GCA_963932465.1. Lineage (NCBI taxonomy): Eukaryota > Metazoa > Arthropoda > Arachnida > Araneae > Salticidae > Maratus > Maratus speciosus. Next base: position 338,696,413 of record OZ010793.1, read on the forward strand.
CCGTAAGTAGCAAAATCTTGGTCAAACAACTCTTAGCATACGGCTAATAAGAAAATATCGCTTTTGATAAATTTCAGAAATTTATTTGATTGTATAATTCGTATTTTTCATGTGAAAAATGCTCTTATAATGTAAGTGGGCAATCTAAAAAATTTATTACATATAAAAAAATTATTAGTTTTCAATAAAAAAAAAAAAATGTTTTCACCTATATTATTTAAGCCGGGAAGCCCGGGTACAATCCCCTTGTAACTATAAAATAGGAAAGAACTTTATATCAAAAAACACTTTAAAGGAATACTTAGTATTTAAAAGTATTTAATAATCGTGTTTTGTTACATAATGCATTTAACAGTGATATTGTCTTCTTGCACTTGCCCCCTGAACAGGAGTTAGAACTTCTTATAAACAAAACAATTAGACTACATTCTTCATTTTTTATTAATAAGCAAGACAAATATAATTTCAGAGCTGGTTTCTCTAACAACGAATTATATGCACATATTGCAGAAGAATAGGAATGGTGAACATTCGGATATGAAATATTTTGGAATAAAATCATTTCACAATCGTTTAATGATTTTATTAATAACTTTATATTTTCATAAAAATAGATAAGACTAAAAAAAAGTAGCAGTCTATATTGAAGTTACCAAAAAAAAAAAAAAAAAAATTTTTTTTGGTTAGATCAAAAATGATAACGATATCAAAAGACAACCCACCTCTCCCCATAGATATCTTACAATATCAAGTGCCAGAGCCCTCTCCCCAATAAAGTGGTAGTGTTATAGGTGTACAGCACCTTACTTCAATGTGTTTTTAGTATAACGATTAATTAATAATATCTCATGCAATCTTCATTTAGAACTTGTAAGATAAGTTTTGATTCAAAGGTATTATATATATATATATATATATATATATATATATATATATAATATATATATATATATATCAAGATTTGACTGTAAATAACTTGAATGTTCCATTAGAAAATTCTTGAATTTTGAATTAGTTGCTTTTAAATTAATTATTGAAATCATGACAAATTTTTTTATTGCATAAGTGATTCCTGTTTCTTGAAGGCGAGCTAGAGGGTGCTGTCAGTCTAACCTATTGAATGAAGTGAAAGAACTTTAAGTTTATAATTTACAACCAATTATGCTTGCCTTTTATCAGAAATTTACCAAAAAATACCGGGCAGAGCATTTATTTTTACTTACTACAGTCCCATTTTTGTATGGAAAAAATAACATCTATTTTTATTTTTATTTTTTTAACTACACGACCTTTAAAAGCTGCCATGAATTTTATTTATATCAGTCTCATTCTCCAAAAGTGTAAATTTGAAACTTGATGCAATTAATGATTTATAATATATATTTTTTATTATTAGAATTTTATTTTACTGTTTTCTTCATTTTTTAAATATTAAACCACAGATATCAATATAATTTATTTTATAGTTCTTATATGAATATTTTCCTTTCTTTCTGTTTTTTGTTGTTGTTCTTTTTACGGCAAAGAATGGCAAACTTTTCCTTCTCACACACTTATATATTCCTGATAATGGTAAAAAAAAATATAAGCAAAAGTTGTAGATCAGCTCAATTTATTTAATTGAGCAAATAATTATTCAAAATATTTTAGGTTAAATATTTTAAATATAAAATTATTTTTTCAAAATATTTTTCATTGTTAAATTTTATTTAATGATAAACCATTCAAATAATAATAAAATAAAAAATATATAACTTCTCCTCTTAATAAAATAGGTCATTATCAAAATGAATTATCGCCAAAAACGGTACAGAAATTATTTTCCGAGGCGTACCTGTGTTGTCTACAAAAGTTCAGAGCTTTAAACTGGTGCTTTAGACCACTCAGCTAACCAGACCTGCTCTACCTTTCCTCTAAATGGAAGATCTAGTAAATTTAATTTCACGCATGCGCAAATGCATGGATTTTTTAGTCTTATCTTACAGAATCAAGTTTATACTTTAATACATATGATATTCAACTAATGTAATATTTCTACACTCCTTCCAGTCCACTCCCAAAATTGAATAAGCAGGATTCTAAAGTCTATTTTAATTGCTTTCTGTTTCGTAAATTAAAAGCTAAAAAATATTAATTACTAGATGACCCGCCCGGCATTGCCCGGGCCTGTTATGAATGGTGCTTTAATGAACCTCAAATTTGTATGATTTTAGATCTTCTGGAGGGGCTTTGCAAAAATGTTTTTTGGAAAAACAACCCTTTTTGAATTTTTTTCTTTTTTCACAGGGTTAACTGCAACATTTTTTAGGGTTTCGTTCATCTGACGAAACCCTATTCGTCTCGCTCCTCTGTCTGTCTGTCCGTCATAGAGCCCGTTCTCAGAAACTATATATGTTGGAGACTTGAAATTTTGCATACTTATAGCTGAACACCTCACATCAAACGACAAATCCTAAAATTTTGAAAAAGTTTTATATTTAACCCTCTGAGCTTCACTTGTGTATTTTAAGCTTTTTTTTTTCGAACTGAGCCCCTATTTAAGTTGGAGACTTGAAATTTTGCATACGTATAGCAGAACACTTGCAATCACACGAAAAATCATAAAATTTTCAAAAAGTCTTATATTATTTACCCACCGGGCTCTAACTTGTATATTTTAAGCAATTTTTCTAACCTCCCCCGTTTGCACCTGATGGGTACTTTCTAACTTTTTCCGACACCACTTTGACCACTCTTTCATATTATGCACATAGCCTTACATATTTCAGTTCTACTTTTTACTGCCAGGTGACGCCTACCTATCGCGGCTGCTATAGACCCGATCCCCTCGACTAATATACCTATGGATAGGTTGTAAAACGGAGTTTCGTTCGGATAGAGTGTGCCCCCTGGTTGCGAAATGTGGAACTAACAGATTTCGCAAAAGGATAAAGTGTTTTGAAAGGAATATTAAACGAAACCCTCTGTGCGATCTGTGATCACACTTACCCACTTGTTTATATTGATTGCAGCATTTGAGACGTAAGAGTACTATCTTTCGGAATATGTCTTTCTATTTTAACTGTACCAAGCAGTTTGGTTTATTTAGCATAAAACAAAAGTATTAAAAACACAAATAAAATCAAAAGTCGTTTCTTTGCTAGGTGCCAATGCGTAAATAGGTTTGTGTGTGTGTGTTGCGATTGTTAATTAATAACTCAACTAATTATTAAAAATTTAAAATTCTGAATCTCAGGTGCGCCAGGAGACACTTTGGGCTAGCCTCACAAAAAATTTTCAGCCTCGCACATGCCATACATTTTTGTTAGCCATTGCACACAGACAGATCGAAACTTTTTTTTATTAGTATAGATTTATTAAGCTCAAAAGTTTCCGATATTTATTTATTTATTTTATTTATATATATTTTTTTTTTCGTGCCACAAATCTGTTTAATATGTTATAGTTTTTGTTGTGCTGCATTTACATAAGTAAAACAGATTACCATATGTTTAATTATCAAAATTTTCTTTTTTCCTTATCAAATGAAGATATAACTAATTTCAATTTTAGTTATAATTATTTTTCTTCCATTGAATATTTAGGAAAGGGATTTTTCATAGCTTGGTATTTTTGTTCAGATTATATATATATATATATATATATATAAAATACCTTTTGAATCAAAATGAAGATAACATTATTAACCAGTATGCTAAATGAGAATGGCATGTAATAATATTATACATTAATTCTTATATTAAAACATATATTAAAGTAAAGCTAATTGGAAAATAGAACCCACTAGGAAATATCATATATATATTTATTTATTTATTATAATAGCAATTATTCATATTGAAGCTAATTAATATTATTTATTTCACAAATTGTGTTTTCAACTTGAAAACACAATTTAAAAATGACTTGCTGAATATCTGCCATTATTGGTATCAACCATTTAATTGAATTTTCAATTGAGTGATACTTTTATTTATAAATTTATTTAGCATGTAGATAAATCTATGATATTTAGTTATTTTGGAGTAAAATTTGTATTATGTGGGATTTATTGAGATATGTCATACAGCATGTGTGAGAGTTTAGTATCCACTGGATCTGGGTAAGTGAGAATGTTATGTGAGTCTGTGTATCCTCCACTTAGATTTATGACCTGCGCCTGAAGCAGTATCAAGAAGGACTTGATGATAACCCTGCTGCATCTGAAACCAAGAGAGCCAAATTGGTATCAGGGGCTGAAATCGTCAGCCAGGAACTTGATGTTTTAAATCAGGAATATACAGATTTGGTGAATGCCATGTTACATCGATTGAATGAACTGAAAACTTTAATATCTAGTCAAGAGGACCAAAAGGTAAGATCTACAAAAACTTTATTCCTGCAGATTATTTGCTAAGTCATATGATAATAAAATTGCAAAATATCTTAAATACATCATAAAAGTACAGAATATATGAGATATTTTGAAGTCTCAGATTAGTAAGCATGCTATTACCAAAAGAGCAGTGCTGCTTTTGCTGTTGTAGTAATAGCATGTATTTTAGTTTAATAAAGAATGACCCATTCCTCCAAGATTCACATTTTTTTCTATGTTTTTTATAAAAGTGTAGAAAGGGTATTAAAGTTTTGTAATTTTATGGTACTTTGAACTATTTTTGTTTTCCTTTTATTTTCCTGTAAAATAAAATAAAATGTTAATAAATAATGTTTAAGATATTTTCTAAATGCAATTTTCAATTGCTATTCTGCATTAAAGGTTTAGTTTTTAATATACTTTTTTTATTGCAGTATTTAAGCTAAAAATAAATAAATAATTGAAGAGCTTTATTTCTGTGTCTAGAATTCAAAATCTTATAGTTCAAATTATAGACACAATTAAGTAAAAAAGTTATTGTATAAAATTATAATAATAGAGCAGTCTGCTATTTTAGACCACATATAGTTGTTACATAAACTAATGGAAGGAATCTTGATTGTGATGAATTTTTTTTTTAATTATATTATTAAATAATTTGCAGCCTGCAATGATTGTCATTTGCACATAGAAATTCAATTAAATTTTTAAAGATAACTTTTGAAAATTAAAATTAAATTTGTTTAGTATACCATTATAAATTAAAGTTTTAGTTTTCAGTGAGGTTATTAATAAGATTGTACCATCTGTCAGTCTTCTACTTATGTAAATGTTTTATACAGTTTAGACAATCTGTAGCTGTTTTTATAGAATTACAAAATAGTCTGTACATCCTCTTACTGAATTTGTAGAAAAAGACCACAGTTCTTTAAGATATACTGGAGAAATTAAAGGAACATGTGTAAAAAACTCATGTAACAAGTGATTTTGCAATTAAAAGCATGGAACTTACATGATCAATTTTATCATGATTGATATGTCTTCAGAATGCAGAATATCTTTTTTTCTTTCAAAAATAAATTTAAATAATAAATTAGGCAATGTGATAAAAAAAATAAGGTAGGGAAAAGTTTGTATTACTTTTTACGACTTTTTAGAGAGAAAATTTATTAGGTGTATGGATACCACTTGACTTTACAGCTTTTCAAGCTTATTGTCCTCCTTCCATTTTTCCAATTAAAGACTACTTTTCACAATCTGTCAAATAACTTCTTAACTACATGTTCTACATTCTTCATCCATTTTTTTTTTTTTTTTTTCAAATTTATATATTTCTGTGTAGCAAATGTGAATACCACCGGACTACATAATAATTGACCTTGAGCTACTAACCTGCTACCTTTCATTAGACTACACTTAATAGAATTAACATAAACAACTTTTTTATAATTGTTCCTTTAATTTTTCCTATCAATGTATAAGGCCTATAATATTATAGGTTTCTTATTGAATTGTATATAAAAATTTTCATAAGAGTCTAATTTTGTGCTTGAGTCATCTTAGGTTTTGAGAATTTATTACAAAATTGTTGAATTCTTTTATGTTAACTTGGATCTCTGCCAGTTTTCATTTTTATTCTTTGAAAAAGTCCATTTGTGAAACTAAATACCTAATATACTCAGCTCAATTTTAAATTTAGATTTAACATCAAAAATATATTTATTTAAGGGAGGGGAGGGGGGGGATCCCTTTAATAATAATAATTTTTTTAATGTATTTTTCTACTAGATTTGTTAGTTTTTTTTTAGCCTTCTAACACTTATTTCTATTGATTTATTTTTAAATTTGCTAAAGGAAAGGTTTTGACTATTTTAGGTTTATTGAAAATCGCAGACATAAGCAAAAACATTGATTATCATTATTATAATTTTAGTTTTTTAATCAGTTTTAAAAGAAGTAAAAGTTCACATTTTTTATAATACACTTCAATTGTGAGTTGAATATTTACTTTTGTAGGTTTTCAGATAAAACTTAATTAAAATATTTGAAATTTTAATTATAATGATATTTAACATATTTAATGCTTACAATAAAGTTGTATTAGCTATATAATTGAAGATCAACATGCTCTTTAAGAATCTTAATTCTAAAGTTATTAAATATAGATTATCTAACTTTTATATTGAATATTTTGTAAGGAAGGTGAGGGGGGATTTATTTATCAAAATGTATGCATCAGTCTTTCAATCTTTCACTTGTCCTCGGTGTGTATATATATATATTTATGACTGGAGCCATGGAGAAAAATCATGTCTTAAAGAAAAAATTTATATTCTCTTCCTCTATTTTAACTTTCAAATTAAGAAAAATTTTAGCTTCATATTTAGAATATGTGACATTCAAAACTCGCCTTATCCAGAAAATCAAATGTTGGGAAATTGTAAAAAACCTGTGACTGCGTCCATTAGTTTTAATTGTAAACCAAGATTTTACACTGCCAGAAATACACATTAAAACTAGTTTTCTTGCAGATTGTAGTGCTTTTTCGATGCAGTTTCACCAATAAAATAGATTGATAGAGAAAACTGGATTTTTTAAAATTTTGGATAAGGTGAGTTTTGAAACTCACATTCTCATGCATTCAATTAGTGTTTTCTTTGTAATCACAAGATATGGCTACTGAGTGATATTAGGTATATTACGCCAATGGATTATTTTACAATATTACCTACATTGTATTTTCCTTTTATGTTTTACTTATCTTGGATAAAATGAAACCATGCTAGCTATTTTGAAATTGTTCTAAAATCATTTAAAAAGCAAATACAGGGCTTGAATTTAAATTTTTCATAGGAGAGGAGTCTCCCTACCAACATTTATAAATGGAGGTGAGTTGAGTTATTTGGGAGGGAGAAAAAAATATGAAACCCACTGTTATTTTACGTGCTTTTTAGCTCACAGTCTATCAAAGCCTGAGAGCTAATGTGCCCGCCCATTCTGTATGTATGTATGTACGTACGTACGTACATACGTATGTACGTAACACGGTAACTCTTGATAGAAACATCCGATTTACTTAAAAAAAAATTCTAGGTTCATTGTGATAAGGCACTTCCCTGATTAGTTTTTGTGTTTTGGGAGTTCATTGGTTAAGGATAAAGGGAGAAAAGGGGGGTTAGTCCACCCCCCAACCCCCCCTTAATTCAGATAAATGGGTTTTTCATGCAGAATGATTCGATTTGCTCCGAATTTGGTATACCGGGTTTATTATGTTAAGGAACTTCCCTGATTAGTTTTGGGGGTTCATTGGTTAAGGATAAAGGGGGGGGGTAGGGGGTTAGTCCACCCCCCTTAATTCAGATAAATGGGTTTTTCATGCAGAATTATTCGATTTGCTCCGAATTTGGTATACCGGTTTATTATGTTAAGGAACTTCCCTGATTAGTTTTGGAGGTTCATTGGTTAAGAATAAAGGGGAAAAGGGGGGCTAGTTCACCCCCCTTAATTCAGATAAATGGGTTTTTCATGCAGAATTATTCGATTTGCTCTGAATTTCGTATACTGGTTTATTATGTTAAGGAACTTCCCTGATTAGTTTTGGAGGTTCATTGGTTAAGAATAAAGGGGGGTTATTAGCCCACCCCTCTTAATTTAGATAAATGGGTTTTTCATGCAGAATTACTTGATTTGCTCCGAATTTGGTACACTGGTTTATTATGTTAAGGAACTTCCCTGATTAGTTTTGGGGGTTCATTGGTTAAGAATAAAAGGGGGCTAGTCCACCCCCCTTAATTTAGATAAACAGGTTTTTCATGCAGAATTATTCGATTTGCTTCAAATTTGGTATTCCGGTTTATTATGTTAAGGAGCTTCCCTGATTCGTTTTTGGGATTCATTGGTTAAGGATAAAGGGAGGCTAGTCCACCCCCTTAATTTAGATAAATGGGGTTTTTTGCAGGATTATTCAATTTGTTCCTAATTTGGTATACCGGTTTATTATGTTAAGGAGCTTTCCTGATTAGATTTGGAGGTTCACTGGTTAAGTATAAAGGGGGAAACGGGGGGCTAATTCCCCTTCACTTATTTTTTTGAGGGGCATTATTCTTTAAAATAAGAGTATAATATACAATTAGTGTGAATAGCCTATGAGGTCAATGCCATCAGTTTAGCTGGGCACTTTTCTTTTTTATTAAAGAAATGCATTAATTATTTTGTCATGTCTGTATTAATACAGGCATGACAAAATACCATTGAAGCAATTCAAATCAACAACTCAGAATAATGATGCAAAATGTTTCTTTATTTAAAAAAGTAAGAAAGCAGGGGTGATTCTGAGTAAAAAAAAATTTCTGAAACTGACAGCAAATTTTCTGAAAGGGGATGAAGGGGGGTGAACCACTCACAGCACTAGATATGTGTTTTTTCGTGCCCCTTTGATGAAATTTCCATTTTTTGCGATCTTTTGACGAAATTTGCCGTTATTTCGAGATCTTTTGACAAAATTTGCCGTTTTCCCACGATCCTTTGACGAAATTAGAGTTTTTTGCGCGATTCTTTGACGAAATGCGTGTTTTTTTCGCGATTCTTTGACGAAATGCGCGTTTTTTTTTTTTCGCGATACTTTGTCGAAATTCGCATTTTCCCGCAATCTTTTGACAAATTGCGCGTTTTTTTCGCGATCCTTTGACAAAATTCGTGTTCTTTCGCGTTTCTTTGATAAAATTCGCGGTTTTTTCTCAGCGGCCGTTTGACTAAACACTAAATTCGTGTTTATTCCGCGATCCTTTGATGAAATTAGCTTTTTTCCGCGATCCTTTGACGAAATTCTCTTTTTTCGCGATCCTTTGCCGAAACTCTCATTTTTTCTGCGTTCTTTTTTCGAAAATTGATTTTTTTTTTGTTATCCTTTGATGTAATTTGCGTTTTTTTTGCGATCCTTTGATGAATTTCAAGTTTTTTTCCCTCATTCTGGCGAAATTTGCGTTTTTCCGCGATCCTTTGACAAAATTTGTGTTTTATTCGCAATCCTTTGCGACGAAATTGGCGATTTTTTCCTCGAACAATTGACAAATTTGATTTTTTCGGCAATCATTTGTTGAAATTCGCGATATTTTTCTGTTGAACTGATGACCGATTTTTCACAATTTTCGGAATCTAATGCCTTAAATTTTCGGAAAATTCGTAACAGAATCGCCCCTGAATTCGCAAATCGGTCGCGGACACTTGTCAACTGATCTCAAGAAAAAAATAAGGAAATTTGTCTATCGGTCGCATCGAAAATTCGTGAGTTTCAACAATCTTTCGCGGTAAAAAAAAAAAAAAAAAAAAAAAAAAAACGCAAAATGTGTCAATTAGTCGCGCGAAAATATCGAGAAATTTGCAAGGCGTTCGCGGGAGTTAATCGTAATTTCAAATTGCAAAATTTTCAGGAAAATGGTGAAATTTTTTGGACGGGAGTCTCCCGCCCACGATATTATTTTGGGTGGGATTTCAAAGTTTTGGGCGCGAATCCCACCATCCTGCCCTGAAATTCAAGCCCTGAAATAAGAAATAAAAAACAATTGATAAGAAATATTTTTTCTTCTAATAATAAACCCCCATCTTTGCAAATTTTCCAGCATTTAGTTTTTATTAATTATGAAATATATTGTCTAAATACACATGCACTAGAAGCTACATAATATGGTATCGGAGCATTCTTCAATGTGATATATTTTCAATGTCCCAAAAATTCTAATACATTTTCGTGATAAAATTTCAGGTAATAGAGTATACATTTTAAAGACATCCACATTAAAACTGTTTAACAGTTGGATTTGTTTCCATTTCTAATATTTAATTTCAGTTTTTATGTATTCTCAAAGCCATTTTTGAAACATTTCATGAAAAAAATATAAATGTAGGTTTATAATGATACTTTAGAAGTAATCCTGCATTAGTTATGATATTGGAATGACTGCAAAATTATTTTATCTTTTGATTTCCTGTATTGTATTGTTGTGCCAAATACAATAGACTCCCTCAAATCCGCAAATGCCTGAAATCAGCACATTATCACAGATGTAAACAATGAAAATTCAGCTCAGATGTGGGGGCAAAATTACAGAATTTTTTAGCTTTATATCATTCTGTATGTATTTTAATATGTAATTCTCGATAATATGACTGAACTCATGGTTTTTCATGAAGGAAGTATAAATTTATTTCTGATAAAAAATCAAGATATTGCTGATGTCACTGGTAATCACAATCTTTTTACCAAATAAATTTATGTATGAAATCAAGTTTTTTTGGTTATTAAAACTGGCTAAACCTGAAACAAAACTTCCTTACTTTATGATTTTGATGTGAATTAATAGGGTACACTACACCTCTATGAGGAAAATTTCATTGAATAATTCAAGGAAAATGTGTCTTATTTTTATTATGCATATTTAATTATACGCTATTAATTATTTACTACCTTACTTTTTTACTTTACTTTATTATTTTAATATTTTACTATATTGCAAGCATTGATTATAATTTTGATTGCATTATTACATTCAAATTACTGTTTAAAAAATGTAAACTAATCAATGACCAGAAATCCACAAAATTCTAAAATCTGCACAACCTCTGGTCCCAAGCTGTGCGGATTTGAGGGAGTCTACTGTATAACATTTTATCACTGGGTTAACAAAATCACCCATTTCTAGTTTTGAGAGCATCTGCAACATAGTTGATATTTTTTGAACTAATGTATGCACATTTTTTAAAGTAAATTCTAAATGAGAACTCATTTAAAAAAAAAACTTAAAGGCCATACCGGAATATGCAAATATCTTTCTTCCAACAACAGTAAAATAATAATAATAAAAGCTTTTAAGTACTTGGTGATCTCTCTTTTTCAAAAAATGAAGCAGACATATTATGAAATAAATTCTTATTTAATTTTCAATGATATTTTTCTTTATTTTGTAGTTTAATAGTAAAAATAAAATATTGTTGTTGAAATTTAAATTGGTCGTACATTTTTTTTTTTTTCCCTTTTATGTGACACTTCTTAAATGTCCGCATTGAACTATTTAAGGCATTTTGTATTTTAATATTTTTAATTGATGTAAAAAAGCATGATTCAAGTTAATATAATATTCTGCTAAGTAAATGAAAAAATCATTATTCTATGAAGTAGGCTTCACTATAGTATTGGAAATTTTAGAAAACCGTTATTTTTAATGTAGGGATCAGAAATATTTTAACACAATAGTATTACTTTTTTAAATACACTTGGCTGACATTTTCCTGTAGCTTATTTTTCTGTTCTTCCCTATCTGCTGCACTAAATTGCATGATTTTGCAAGTACCTTGTACTTTTGATGCCATGTGATACCAGTAAATTATTAGTTTCTTGTACGATTAAAGTAGAACGAAAATTTTGCATATGATAACAGTTATTAAAATAAAAATAAAAAAGCTCTAAATTCAGATTTATTAAAATCATTCTTATTTAAGCAAAACTGCCTTGTTTTTAAAACAGCTCCCTTGTCCTTGTTTCAAAAAGAAATTGCATCATTTTTATGCACATCACAAAATTTTCTGGCTATAAATATCAGCTATCCTTAATACAAAAGTAAAAAATTAAAACAATAGTGAGAAAAAAATATTTAAGATATAAAAAAGGTATATATGTAGGTAGTGCTGATGTTTACAACAATTTGATTTTTTTTTTAACTAATCAAGTGCAGTTCTTGTTATGAGAAGGTGTATTTAAGTAATTAGTTTGATGTCCTTGGCCTGTAAAATGCTTAGATTGATCCAAAATTTATTTAAACTAGTATTTATAACTAAACAAAATCATCAAAACATTTTTCTATGTGCACTTTTTCTTTCTTGTCATATTTTATATAGTAAATATATTCTTATACTAAGATTGATATCTTTTCATTTTTAAAAATGCCAACAAAAACATGCAAGTATCATTTAAAATTTAAAAAAGAATATTAAATGCACATTTAAATATAAATAAATCATATTACCTGTAATAAAGATTTTCAGTCATCTCTAATCTATTAAGAATCTAAGAGCATATTGATCTTCTTTTATAATTTTTTTAAACTAAAAGTTTATTTTAAAATAATGTAAGAAATTCAGCGCTACTGGTCTAAATTGTCAAGTAAAATTTATTGTTCTACCTTTAATGTTAAATATTTTCTATTATTCTATGCTTATCAATATTTTAGTTTTATGTTTTTCTCTATTCTGTTCTTTTCTTTCTTGCATACATTTTAAGTTACTCTTTATTATTTTAGCATGTACTGTTTTTCCTTTATGGGATTTTCATTTTTTTCTGTTTCCCCCATTTCCTTTTTCTCACAGTATTCTGTTACCATCATTCAAGCTGCTCCCATCATTCTGAAGACTTATCATACAGAACTCATCTGGGAACAAGTTCCTTTCTCTTCTTCAAACCATTTTTCCAACTACACAAATCACAACACATCAAACACTTTATCCACTCACAGTATTATTCATAATTCCATCTATTCTAATAGTTTGAACATACCAGTTATACACGATGTTCAATCGAGTAATTATTTTACTGAAAATTCTCCTAAGAAGTTTTCAACTATCATTGACATTAATATGGATGATGATGATAGTCAAAACAAACCTTTATCTAGACTATCTGGAACCACTTTATCTTTCACTGAAGTGAAAAGTTTCCAAAAATCAAATTCTAACAGTTTTTATAAATCAACTATATTTGAAGAAAAAATTGTGTTGGATTCTGATTTAAAGACACATATCACTTTCATTGAGGCATTACATAAGAATATTATAAATATTGCCCTCATGAAATATATTGATCTTGAAACCAAATTAGAGTATAATTTTGAATCTGCTGTCGCAAATAGTTATATTGATCGAGCGTTTTTTGACAGTATTAATAAGTATTATGGTATATTTGATCCTAAATACAAGACTGAAGTTACTTTACTTGAAGCTATCCAAAGAAATATATTTAATCCGAAGTCGGGATGCTTTATTGATCCTAACACTGGAAAAGACATTTGCTTAGAATCAGCTGTTTTATTTGGTATTATTGACAAAGAAAAAATTATTTTTTTAATTGAAAACAATATTGTTAGTTGTAACCAGTACTCTATTCCTGAAGCTGTACTTAAAGGCCTGCTGGATGCAGATTCAGGTGTATTTACTAGCCCTTTTTCACATGTAAATATGTCAATTCCTGATGCATATAAATTAGGATATTTATGTGCAGGCCTGCCTATAATTGAAGACTCTCTCTCCTTAACTGAAGCTATTGATTTAGAACATATCGATAATCTGAATAGAGTAACTGATCCTGATTCTGGAAAAATTTATAGCATAAATGAAGCTTTAAATCATGGAGTTTTATCTAAACGTTTAACTGAAGTTGTTGATCTCAATATCGGAAATGTTGTAACATTGCCTATAGCTGTTAAAAATAATTTAATAAATGGAGACACTGGATATTATATCCATCCCATAAATAGAAAAGAAATTCCTTTAAAACAGGCTCAATCAGAGAAATTAATTTTGCCTCCCATGACATTAAAATTGGCTTATGAAAAAGGCATTATTGAAGAAAATGGTATGGTTATAAATGTTATTAATTCCAATAAAGTGTCATTTTTGAGAGCAGCAGTGATTGGCATTTTAAATCTTGATATAAAATGTATTGTATCACCTGAAGATGATAAAACTCTTACTTTAGCAGAAGCCTTAATGTTAGGTATTGTTACATCAGATTGTAAATTATTTGATTGCAAAGCTAATGAATATCTCACTATTTCTCAAGCTGCAAATAGAGGTTACCTTGCCTCAGTTGATAGAAGAATGATATTTGATATAGAGGGATTTAAAGACACTATTGCAAATGAATATGTCACTTTTAATACTGCTGCTTCGAGAGATATTGTTAATCCTAAAACTGGATATGTTCAAGATCTCAACACTGGTCTCAAAAGAAGCATATCCAGGGCTGTAGAATGTAAATTAGTAATACCCCAAGTCTATGAAATGTTTAATAAAGCTATTGGTATATACAAAGATGGAAAAGAGTTAACTTTGTTAGACGCTGTTACAGAAGGTTTTTTAGACCATACATCAGGACATTTAATTGATCCAGAAACAAAATTACCTGTCAGACTTGTTGAAGCTGTAGAAAAAGGCATTATTTCAGAAGAAGGAGCTGTTACGTTGAAATCTCTTCTCACAATTACAGTTACTTTGACTTCTGTTACCAAAACTACCACTAGATATGTTACTGTTGCCAACCAAAGTTGTGGGTCAGATTTAAGAATTACATTTGATGAAGCGTTTTCTCAAGGGCTCATTGATGAAAAAAAGGGTACATTTAAAGATCCAGTTTCAGGAAATATTATGCCAGTTGAGGAAGCATACAGTAAAGGGTATTTAAGTATTCTTCCTGCATCAGGTACTCATATAAAACAGTCTGAAATGACTGTTTTCAAAAATAATTTAGAATATCCTAAAAGTTTATCCAATGTTAATAAAGAAGAATTTTCCAGCCCTTTTGATTCACCTGAGCCTGCAATTGCTACTCAAAATCACAGTTTGAAGCTACTGAATAATGTCAGTTATATAAATAGTAATGAAAAGTGTATGAATTATCTAGCAAACTCGGGATTTCTGTTGCATAAGGACTCTCATTATGGATTATTTGATCCTGAAAAAAATAAAATAACTGAGCAATTTAGAAATGAAATTCAAATAAATACTACTGATGAAACTGCTGTCATGATACCTTTAAAAGAGGCAATAGATAATGGCATATTTAATCCTGAATTAGGTTATTGGATTTCGGAAGCCCAAGAACATGTTACTTTGGATGAAAGCATCAAAAGAGGATACTTAAATCCTGAATCTGCTATTGTTCTAAACCCAGAAAAACAAATACAGATTTATTTGGATCAGGCTATATCTCTTAATATATTATCACCTACTGGAAGTTATTTAATGGGCGATGAACAGATATCTTTAAGTGAAGCCTTGAAATTAAAATTAGTTTTGTGTGTTGATAATTGTGAGGAAAAAAACAAATATTCTAATAATTATTCAAACATTATTAAAACAGATTCTAATAGTATTATTTTCAATAGAATCTGTAGTGACACCAAAGTACAAACTATGGACACAGGAGTGGAAGCGATTGAATTTAAAAATGAAGAAGATGTGGAAATGGCTGAAACAAATCAAATTATTAATGGCTATGAAAGTTTAAATGATAAAGTTAGATTAAATCAAGGTCATTCATTGAGTGAAGTTAATACTGAAGAATCTGTAATTCTTTTGGATTCTGAGGTTAATTATCACACAAATGGCCATGATACATCAAAATTTCCCATGGATAAATTAATCAATACTGTGCAATCATTTGAAAATTCTACTGAGGAAGGTTTGATAATTAATACATCCGAAATGAAATCAGAAACAGAAATTGAATTAAAAGAGAATGGTGTATGCACAGAGGAACTTATAAATGAAAATTCTAATAAAACAAATTCAAATGATGCAGAAATTATAAATCAATTTCAAGTAAATGAACTTGATGAATTTGAGGGAAGACAAAAAGTAACTAATAAGCAGTATTCTGAACCAAAATTTGAAGTCACTATTGGTACTGCCCAATCTTTAGAATCTCCAGCTAAAGCAGTTGTTTTGAAGAAAGTTAAAAGAAAGAAAGTACCTGTAAATTATGCTGCAGAAAAAGGTATAACTGATCAAAAAACTGCTGATATTTTAAAAGATATTGAGAAACTATCTAGTTCTGATGGGAAACCAATATCTCTCGAAGAAGCTGTAAAATTAAGTATCATTGATGGTAATGAAGGTGTGATTAAGAACCCCCAAAATAATGAAACTTTAAATATTAATGAAGCTCTTGACCATGGGCTTCTTGATCCTGAAAGTGGACAATTTATTCTACCAATCGGTCGTTCTCTCAGTATTCCTGAAGCTGTAAATCAAGGCTTGGTTGAACCAACACAGCAAAAAATTGTTCATCCTGAACATGGTGAACATCTGTCTATTCAAGACGCTATTGTTTGTGAAATTATCGATCCATTATCTGAAATGACTGAGCCAACTTCTGGAAAAAATCTTACTCTTGTGACTGCTATTGATTCAGGAATCATTGATGGAATTCGGGGTGAAGTACAAACTTTGGAAGGTGTAATCAGCATACTTGAAGCTGTTGAACGAAATATATTTGAGCCTTTACCATCAGTACATACTTATCTGCCGCCTTTAGCTGCTACATTCACTGTAGCTCTTCGTCAAGGTTTTATTTCAGTTGAAACAAAGAATTATATTCATCCAATTACGAAAAAATGCATTCCTATTTTGAAAGCTATTGAACAAGGCTTAATACTGTCTACTTCTGAATCAACTGAAAACTCTATTCATCTTTGGACTGCATTAGAAAAAAATTTAATTAAGTCAGATTCATGCACTTTTATTCATCCTGAAAATAATATTGTCATTCCTATTGAAGAAGCTGTTGATACTGGATTGTTGCTGATCACATCCGAAATACCTGATCATTCTACTTATGTGAAAAATAAAATGCCTGTTACTTTCAATAAGGAAGTCACTGCTTTACAAATATATATTTTGTCTGATCTTTTAAAATACCAACTATTAGACTTAAACAAGTGTTATGTAGCCCTTAGAAATGGAAAACAGAATTTATTAAAATCAGCTATGAATGAATCAGTTTTCTATGATTCTTTAATTGAAATTCAAAATGAAAATAAAATAACAGTTCTTATTAGATCAGTTGAAGAAGCTAATAAAAAATGTCTCTTAAATTTAAATGTAGCTATTTCTAATAGAATCTATGATTCAGAAAAAAAAGTGTTTTTAAGTTCAGATGGGCAATCAGTTCCATTTGATAGCTTTGTTGAACAACATATAAATAATAATTTTCATTGTATAGTGAAAAATCAAAAGACGTTAACTTTTGTTCCTATAACTGAAGCATTTTCATCCTTACTCATTGATAAAAATACCGGTAATATGTTAGACACAGAAGCAAACCAAATCATATCCTGCTTTGAAGCTGCCTCTAAAAGTTTAATTGCTTTTATTCCTAAGGAAATGTTGTTAGATAGCAAAAGTTTGGCTCCAATGGCACTTCAAACTGCTATTGAGAAAAACCTTTTTGATTTAAATGCAGTAGAAATTTTGATACCTGGATCTTATCAAAGTTTTCCTTTAAATGAAGCGTTAATCAAGGGTTTGATTGATTCTTCATCATTGATGGTATATAATGCTCAAAAGGATTCTTTAATACCTTTATCAGAAGCATGTGAAATTTCTCTTGTCAACATTGATCGGGATATTTATATTCATCCTGTTACTAGTCAAGAATTATCATTTCAGGATGCTTTTAAAAGGGGCTTAATTGTCCCTAAACAAAATGCTATGTCTCTAGAAGCAGCAATGAAGCTAGGTTTAGTAAATTCTGAAGCTGGATTAATTGTAGACCCTATCACAAAACTAGAAAACAACATTGAAGTTTCAATTAAAAGAGGAATAATTGATGCTCATCTAACACTTATAAAAGATTCTGAAAAAGGTGTTTTCTTAACTTTAGAAGAAGGAATTCAGAATCGCTTAGTGTTAAAATCTGGCAAAATAAAAAATACAGAATCAAAAAAACTACTCAGTTTTGATGAAGCTTTAAGTGAAGGTCTCATAAAAACAATTGAATTACATGTTCCTTTAGTGCAAGCTTTAAATCAGTTTTATGATGTACATAGTGGATATTTCTTTAATCCTTTGATTGGCTGTAGTGTAACTTTGAAGGAAGGTATTGAAACAAATTTCATAAATCCTGAATCTGCAAAAATAAGGCATTTTAAAGACAATTGTGTATGTACTCTTTCAGAATCATTTGAAATTGGTTTGATTGATTCAAGTAAAGGCATTTACAATGCATATGAACCGCTGCATTTAAAAGATGCCATGGATAAAGGCTTTGTGATAAATTGTTGTGAACCTTTGACATTATCTGAGGCATTAGAAAATAATTACTATGACCCATATACTGGATTATTTAAAATAAATTCTAATGAAGAACAGTCACTTCAGCAACTTATTCAAAACAATATTATCATTGAAAGTATTCTAACAGTTTTTGATGTACGTTCTTCTGAAAACATATCATTAATAGATGCAATTGAAGGAAATATTATCAATCCTATTAAAGGAACATTTCAACATCCATTTGATGGCAAAGAATTGTCATTATATGAAGCATATGATTTAGGATTAATTTTACCCCTTAAGAAAAAGCTATCCTTTACACAAGGAATCTGTTCAATTTATTATTCTGAAAATACATGCTCATATTTTGACTATGTATCACAGAAGAGTTTATCATTAAATGAGGCTGTTGAAACAAACTGCATTGATTTGACTGGAACATGGTTTTCTGATGCACAAAACCAAGAAATATTATCTTTCTCAGAAGCTGTTGAGCAGCATGTTATTGATATATTCAATGGAAAAGTTTTCATTGAAAGTACTAGAGAAAATATATCTATTAAAGAAGCTGTTCAGAGAGAATGTATTGTAAGTAAAATGTCATTCTCTTTAAAAGATGCAATTAAAACAGGCATCTTTCAGAAGCATTCAGGAATGTTTATAGATCCTGTAACAAAAGCAAAGTTTAATTTAATTGAGGCCATTGATAAAAATCTAATTGATCAAAATTCAGTAATTGTTAGAAATATTGGGAATGGTGTTGAACTTTCTCTTTTAGAAGCTATTGAAAACAAATTAATTGATTCTGAAAAATCCATGTTTAGTGTTTCTCATGATACTATAATTCCCATTGATGAAGCTTTTGAGTTGGGCTATATTTGTGAAAATACTGCTGTCATATCACTTCAAAAAGCTCTTCATATGAATATGTATGAGACTAAACAAGGTAAGTTTATATTTCCAGATAAGCATTTGACACTTCGTGATTGTTTGAATCAAAATTTAATTGATGGAAGTCTCCCTTGTTACTGGGATGAAAATGACAATAGGCTTTTGTCTGTAAATGAAGCAGTTAAAAAAGGAATTATTAATATTAATTTTGGAACCTTTAATAAGTCAGAAAATCTCAATATTCCTTTAGATGTTGCCTTACAAAATGGCTTTATATTCGATTGTGAAAAATCATTTAGTTTGTATGATATTTTAAAATTTAATTTATTTGTCAAATCAGGAAAACTTATTAATCCTAGAAATGGCATTTTGATAACACTGAAAACTGCTTGTAATGAAAATATAATTAACCCACAAATCTCATTTGTAAAAGTTGCTTGTGATAAGTCTGTTACTCTTGCCAAAGCTGTTGAAGAAAATATAATTGATGATGTTGCTGGAACTTACAATCTGAGTCCTACTGAAGCAATATCACTGAAAGAAGCTTATAATCAAAAGTTAATTATACCGTTTTGCAAGCCACTCTTTTTTGATCAATGTATTTTGATGTCCTTGTTTAATACAGAAACTGGTTTGTTCATGGATCCTACAACTGGACTAGAATTAACATTAGCTGAAGCTCTTAATGTTGGATTAATACAAGAAAACAATGTTGCTGTATATAACAACCATACTGGAATATTAAAAACATTGAAATTAGCAATGGAAGATGGTACAATAGATTCTGCTCATGGAACATTTTTGTTATCTGATAATAATCTTACCGTAAATCTTGCAGAAGCTTTTGAAAAACAACTGATTATAATGGTAAAAGAAGGCTATCTGGAACATTTCAATTCTGAAAATTTTGATTCAGATTCACCATTGATTGTTGAATGTACCATGGCTGAAGCTATTGAGAAGCAGATTTTTGATCCTAAAACATCGTACATTAGGGATGCAAATGATGCTGCTTTAATATCTGTTGAAGAAGGCATTGAAAAGAAAATTATCAACTTGAGAAGGAAAGTTGTACTTTGTCATATAGCTAAGCGAACTGATTCTTTAATAATTAAATATGGTGAAAAAACTATATTCAAATCAAAATCAGTATCAGTTTCTGATGCCATTGACCTGAAGCATCTTAATGTGCTCAGTGGCATGTTTACTCATCCTGATTCAAAAGAGGTATTTTCCTTAAAGGAAGCCATCGATCTTGGTTACATTGATTCTAATTCTGCTGTTATCAAAGATGTTAAGAAGAATGAGTTTTATGATCTTAACACAGCATTTATGAAGAATATTTTAGATCCTGATCGAGCAGTTGTTTTGAATACTGCCACAAACCAAGTCTTAACTCTCAAAGGAGCTTTGAGCTCTGGCCTTCTGCTTACATATCCCCATTCATTCTCTCTTATTGAGGCATTGGAATACCATATGTGTAACCCCGACACTAATACTGTGAAAAATCCTTTTAATAATTTATCAGAAACTTTAGAAAAAACCATTTCTTCTGGTCTAATCTGCTCCTCATCAGTACTGATCAGAGATCCTGCCACAGGAGAATTTTTCAGTGTAAATGATGCGATTGAAAAGGGTATTTTTAGCACCAAAACTGGATGTTTGATGAATTTAAGCAATGGTGATTCCACAACTTTAACAGATGCTTATGAACAAAGACTGCTGGTATCTTCAGATAAACGGGTAAGGTGTCATTACTGTCAAGATTGGGCGCAAATAAAACTGCTTGGCTTGCCTCTGCTACATGCCCCTGTGCATGTGAAAATATATGTTTATATGTATAGTTATATCTGTTTCATTATAATAATGCTATTTCATATCATTTTTCTGACAATAATCAAAATGTATTGTCATCATTGTATGATTTATGGTTTTATTCATTTTCTTATGAATATAATTTGAAAAGTGTGATCTTAAAATAACTTTGATTCATCTGTGTCAGTTTTGCATGCTGTTTTATTTTGAAGTGTGTTTGCTGAAGCTTGGTTTTGAGCTTTGCTGACATAACAAAGCTACATATACTACTAACACCATTGCATGTTTATCTAAAATTTAAGCAGCTCATTCTAAGCTGTTTTTGTTGAAAATATGATTTGTGTGTTTAATTTTTTCTTGATTTTCTTGTTTTTATTTGTGTTTTTTAATGTATTCAGTTTATTATTAATGCATTTGAAAATGATATAACAGAAGTTCTTTTAAAAAGTGATAAAGTCTAGAAATCTTTTTATAAAATTAAATAAAAACTTTGCATAATAATTAATAAACTCTAAATCAATAAGTTTATTGCTAATATTCATTATATATTAAGAAATTAAATATTTAATTTATTTAAACCTTTCTTTAATGTTCATTAAAAAAAATAATTGTTAAAGAATTAATTATTGTTTTTCTTTTAAGTGAATGAGGCTTAATGGAGCTTTATGAAACTTGTTTGTTTTTATTTAGATGGCAATTGAAGAAAAATTTAGGTTGTGGACTGATAATACTTCAAAATTATTATCTTGGTTGCAAGAAAAAGAAATGGAATTGGCTGATTTAGGTCTTGTAAGAGAAGATGCTGATGATCTGTGTAGACAAATTAGTCAAGCAAAGGTGATACTAAGCTTTCAGTGCATACCTAGTTAGCAATTTTTCCCTCCTTGTTATTGAGTATTGTGTTAAATAATTCAAATCTAGTATATTAATACATGCATACAGTGAAATAAGTTTAACACGAAACTGAAGGGACCGAAAAAATTTTTCGCGTTAAAAGAATTCATAAAAAAAGAACAAAACTCACAAATATTTTCGACATTGTCAAATTTTATGTCGATTTCCTGTTAAATTAGTAGTAAGTTGCATCCATTAGGATAAAAAACAATTATTTATTTATTTATTTTTATTTTTTTTATTTTTTTTTATTTTTTTTTTGGGGGGGGGGGGGGAAATCAGGTATCTTTTTTTTTTTTTAAGTGTCTTTTTCAGCATTCTGAGATCTAGCTTGTTTGAACCAAAAAAGCAAATCTGTCTCTAAATCTTCGTGCTTAGCAGTTCTCATGCATTTTCTCCCTGTCTTAAACATACTGCGCTCAAACATTAACGTAATGGGATCCCTGTTTTTTATTATTGTTGATAAAGTTGAATTGGCAATGCCAAACTCTTTGCAAATTTCTGTTTTCGTCCTTCTTTTTCATCAACTGCGTTAAGCAACTTCATCTTCATTTGAAGGGAAATAGCAGTTTGTTTTCGCACCGATTTCTCAGCGATTGTGTTCAAAAAACATAAGCAAATTTTACAAAAAACACGAAATTCACTGATTTCCACCCAAAATTCAGTATTTTTAACACAAAATTCAACAATTTCAACTCAAATTAACTAGATCGAAAGCGAATTTTTTTCATGTTAAAAGAAACAAAATGCATTAAATTGCATATTATACTGTCCAGACCGCTATATCATTTCGTGTTAAACGTATTTCACTGTAGTATATTTCAGTATCAGATGTATGTGTATTTCAGGACTTACCCAATATTTTAATTCCCATAATAACCCAAATTAGCTTTCATCTAAATCAAGGTTTGAAAAATCCTGATCACCATGGTGACAAAAAATTCAGACCACCATTTTTTTGCTAAGTTAAAATTGATCACAACTTTTTCAAAGAAACAGTTTATGACTAGACAGCAGATTATATACAATTGCATATCTGCATATGCAATTGCATATTCAAAGCTTTTTATGATTAATGCATATAAATGAATAAAATTTCATAAAGTTGCATTCAAATGAATGGTTTTAATTTTTTAGTTCCAGCATGCTCAGTTTGCTGTAAATCTCTTAATTCTTTAAAGCTAGTAATATTTTTGATAAGCTCAGACTCTTCTTCAATTTTCTTTTTTAAAGAGATGCTATATGATAGATATATTCAGAAAAAATTTATGTATGATAGAAACATATTTTAATTCAAGCCATTACAAAAATAGAATAGAAGAAGCTTCTCTTAAAAAGGTTTTGTTCATAAATTAAAGATTAAAAAGTGCTTTTCTCTCATTCTTACTTCTTCTGTAAGGAGGATAATCTGAGAAAGTTTTATTTTATTGTATATAAAAATTCTGGTGTTAAAGATACCTTTTTTTAAAAGGTGATAGAGATATTACAAATACTACTCAGTAATGCCATTTGATGTTGGACGAATATTTTCTGCATTTAAAATTATTTTATATGATAATGGACAAATCTAATTGTTGCAAATTTAGAAAAATGCATGGTTGTATTGCCATAAAAATTATTTGCAATGGTATCTAAATTTGTGTCACTGTGCATATGTCTTTTAATAAAGTTATTATAAATAATATTACTTCTTGTACTACTATTTTCACAAAGTAAGTATTACAATAATTTCAATTGCTAAAAGGTGAAAATTAAAACTTTAAAAATCAGTAAAAATATGTTTATTTTGTCTGTTTACATGTTTCAATTCTACACGAGTCATTTTCAAAACAAATAAAAATATTCTGAAATTGCACGGTCTATGAAACGACATCATTCAGTTTTTCCCATATCCTTTCATATTTTGCACATTTTTTTAATTTTACTTGGATGCTTATTTTGTTTTCATAACCGTTGCGTAGCTCAAGCCATAATTTTGGTATGTTGAATGATGCTGTATCGTTACATATTGAATTTTTGCGTGTTACAATTTCTATGGTTTCTCTTATAATGGATTGATAGATCTGTCGATAGATTGATTTTTTCTTGCTAACATATGGTAGCCTGGTTAGCCATGCTTTTTCTGAAAACAGACCTGTCGATAGATTGATTTTTTTCTTGTTAACATTATCTGTTTCAGATGACAGATCTGTTTTCAGAAAAAGCACGGCTAACCAGTCTACCATATCAAATAATGCATGCTCTCCATTTATGTATAAAATTTCAACCTACATATTTTTCATAAAACGGGCATTTCTAGTATACAGAGAAAATAATTTGGATAATGAATTAAATAACATTCGAAGAATGGCTTATAATAATGGTTTTAAAGTTTAACATAGTAATAAATTGTGGATATTGCCAATAATAAGAAGCCTGAGCATAAGTTTGATTCGCAAAAATACAAACTTTATACTATTCAATATTTTCCAAGCTTTTTTGAGAAATTAAAATGCAGTCGTAAACGTTTCAATATCTGCTTAATAGCCAAACCACCTCCAAAATTAAAGAATATCATTTGCGCTAAAATTGACTCAGTTAATTTTGAGAATTACTCAGGAGTTTATGAAATACCATTTATTAGAGCAGACGGATCAAAGAATTACTACATTGGTATGACAAGCAGGAAATTTAAATATAGAAAAAAGGAGCCTGTAACTGATATTAAAAGTAATAGAAAAACCACAGCCCTGTCAAGAGTATATCAAGAAGAAACCATCCAAATAAATTTCAATGACAGTAAAATAATTTTCCCTTCCAGTCTATACTACTCATTCATTATAAGAGAAACCGTAGAAATTGTAACATGCAAAAATTCAATATGTAACGATACAGCATCATTCAACATATCAAAAATATGACTCGAGCTATTCAATGGTTACGAAAATAAAATAAGCTACCAAGTAAAATAAAAATAACATGCATAATATGAAAGGATATGTGCAAAATTCAATGATGGCATTTCAGTGCAATTTTAGAATATTTTTATTTGTTTTGGAAATGACTTGGGTAGAGTTGAAAGATGTAAACAGTCAAACGTATTTTTACTGGTTTTAAAGTTTTAGTTTACACCTTTTAGCATTTGAATATTACAAGGTATTAATTTGCTATATGTTTAGTGAATGTTGATTTGATTATTAATTAGCTCAGATATAATGTGATTTAAAGAAAACAGAAACTGCATTTACTAATAAGCAGTCTTTTTCTTTAAAAAATATATGTGCATATTTTGAAACTTAACTGCATATTTGCTTGCATATTTTGGAAAATTTTAAAGTGCATGTAATCCACTGTCTGGCTATGACATTGTAAGATATGAAAAGAAAATGACTTTGAATTTAATTAGGCTCAATTACAGGTATGGAACATTTAATTTCAAATTATTGTATTGCTCATAGACTGATTTTGGCTGCATTGAGCTCTATTAAAAGTACAATAAACATTTCAAAAATCGACAAACTAAAGCAACTGTATAAATTTTATCAGAATTCATCTAATATATTAAAATAGTTTTTAAAAGTTGCAAGAGGTTTAAGAATATGAAGTTTTGAAATTTTAATATCTGTAAAATGTTAGATGAGTTGCAAGTGGAACAAGTGCTGTAGCTGCACTGCTAAAAAATATGGAAGAGACTGAAATTGCCAAGGATTTATTGAAGTATAATACCAAATAATTTTATTTTGTGATTTTTTGTGTGTGTTAGATTTTTTATAAATATTTATCCCTGTTCAAAAATATAACCTACAATGCTTAAGCACTGCTTAAAAAATTTAATATAGAACAATAAAAAAAGAATACTTCAAAGATTATTTCCACATTTAAATAAACTTATTTAGACATTAGCTGTTCTTTCAGTTTCCTTAGCTTCATGTGAAAAGAGAATTTTTTCTATGTGAATCTGACAAGAAATAAATTCTGAAACAGAGTTTACTATAAAAAGAGTAGAAACTTAAACTGAATGCAACTCATAGAATTTTAACCCTGAGAAAAATGCTAATAATTAACATTTTAAAACTGAAGTTATTGTGCATATAAATTTCCATAAGGTTAAATTATAAAGAGTGCATAAGTTTTATTTTGACATTCTTTTCAACAACAATATAAACAGCATTGAATTATTATTATTTTTTTTTTTATCTGCTTTTGAATTACACTATATATTGCTAAAATTTACTTTTATTATTTTAAATATCAGTATTTTATCGAGTTCTGCACAGATTAAATACACACAAAACAGATCTTAAGAAATAAATGTTTTAAGAAGAAGAAGAAATCAATTAAAAAGTCTTTTAAAACTAGGGTTTTAAAAATATTTATCTCATTACTTTCTTCGATCTTTCAAATTATACTGAAAATAAAAATAAATAAAAGTACTTGATTGAAAAAAAAGGCATTTTCTTATCTTTCTAAAATTTACAAATTTTTTCTATTTTTTACCAGATCATTCGTGAAGACCTTGAAGATCATCAGAGATCTGTTGTGTCTTGCATAGATCAAGCTCAGCAACTAATTGAACAAGGGCAAGATGTTTTAAGCAAAGAAGAATTGCACAATTTACAAAAGAATTCTGATATCTTAAAAAAACGTTTTTACAGAGCTAATGAAGAAAGTGACAAATTGCTAAGACGTCTGAACACTGCTTTGGAAGAACTCCGTAAATTTTCTGTAAGCTGATAATTTTATGAGAAGTATATAAAATCAATCATATATAGCAAGTCTTTTGCTCCATATAATACTAGTTATAATAATTAAAATTTTATCCTCTTATATCAGTGGTATTCAACTGAATATAGTTAATTAGAACATAAAACTAAGCAACATCAGACAAATAGTATTTAAGAAATTTGAATTATATTTATGTAATTTGCTTAATTTATGCATATAAAAAATTCAGAAATATTTTTAGGAAAGGAAAAAAAAGCAATAGTATAGTCTAATATTTATTTTTTACTCACATAAGAAAATCGTCAATGTTTTATTCTTTTCACTGTTAGTAATTTTTTAATATTGTGCCTTCTGTTTCTTATTTTTTGTTTGTTTGTTTACTATTCTTATTTTCTTAATTATACCTTTAACACTTTTATCTATTTGCATGAATAACTGAATTGGAATCGAAACAATTTAGTTCTAACAATTGAAAAGTAATATTAGTATTGTCATGAATGTTTTTATTGTACATCATGATTGTCTTTTAGGTTTTTGAAATAACTACTGATAAATTCAATATCATAGCCATTGTCAGTTAATAGTACTGTATTGATAATTAGAGGGAGATCAGTTATTTTCAGCAAAAGTATTAACAACCCTACCATAACAAGCACCCCATAATATTTTTTCCACTAACATTTTCAAGTAAAAGTCTTTGGGTAATTTAATTGCAAAAATTTCTATTTCAAAATACTAATAGAAAAAATTAAAAATTCTATGTATCCTCTAAGTCACATGTACACAATGCTTGTCATGAAGGTGTTAAATTGTATATGTAAGTCAAGAATATTCTTATTTTATTATTTAAGGTAGGTGTTATATAAAACATAACTAGGTTGATAAAAATGATGACTTAGGACCATTTTCTTGATCAAACTATTTAATTAAGAGTTCTAGGATACGGTCATTGTGTTTGGAGAAGGCCTTGGGAGCTGGGAATAATATTTAGAGGCTTAAATTTTCATCAGATCAGTGGATTATCTCGAAACTACTCTGCAAAATCTGTCTTATTTTGCATACCCTGGCTTTTTGATCTGTACTTGCAATATTTTACAGAAAGTGTCAAAGGGGACAAATTAGAAGTTAACTTAAGCTTAATTGTTTGAATAATTTTGATTCATGCCTGCACCTCTAAACCGGAGGGAGTTCTGGGTGCAACTGAAACCACAGATACTTGCAAATAGCACTTAAAATTTTAAAGTTGGTTGCAATTTAATATCTGAAAGTAATAAATGCTGGGTTAAGAAGCAAACTTAAAAGGGATAGATTCAGAATTAGACATTAAGCTTTAGAAAATATTTAATTGGAAATTAATTTAAATTTTAACTTGAAATCAGATTTGAGTATTTTAATACCTTATATTACTATAATGCTGTCAATTTCTTCTATTTAAAAAATATGTCTATTTTTAGTTTTCTTTTGTTCGTCTGTTTGTCATATCAATCTACATATTAGTCATCTTTCTATCAATTATGAATTTTTGTAGTCTTTTTTTCCATTTACTTAGGTAATTCAAACTATTTCGGTCTTTTTGTATTGATTTTCAATTCAGTTCACAATCCTTCTTAACACATTGATGATTGGTCATGTGTACACTCATCTTTTCCTAGCTGTCAACTTTTATATTTTTTTTACTGGAAATTTAAAAAGTAATCTTTCCCTTATTTAATCACCGAAATCTAGGATTAAATTAGGCAAAAATGATTTTTAAAAAGTGTTGTAACAAAAAAGCATTATAAAGAGTGATTTTATATTAAATTGCCAGTCATCAAAGTGTCAAATCTATTTTCCTGTAATGCTCTTTAAATAATTTCTTCTATATTGACAATGATTTTTCAAGCTATCTTAGATTTTCTTATTATCATTTTGTTTCAGA
This sequence comes from Maratus speciosus, assembly GCA_963932465.1. Lineage (NCBI taxonomy): Eukaryota > Metazoa > Arthropoda > Arachnida > Araneae > Salticidae > Maratus > Maratus speciosus. Next base: position 338,725,029 of record OZ010793.1, read on the forward strand.
GATCTACTTTTATATCTTATAAATAATCAGAGTAGGTATTAATAAAAAAGGAGCACAAACATAATGAAATTTATTTTGAAAAAAATAAAAAATCAATATCTGTTATTAATAATTGTTCCACTGTGTTATAGAATGAATTGATTAATTTCATGGAATGGTTGAAAGAAGCACATGTTAAACAGTCTGAAAAAGAACAGAGTTTATTAGATCTTGAGAAATTAAAAGAACATGCTGACACTTACAAAGTAAGTTATATGCGGGTTTGAGCATTTCTATTTATTTATTTTTCCATTTCATGTTTTCTTCATTATTATAATTACTGTTTTTAATGGGTAAAAAATACTTTCAAGTGAATACAGCATTTATTGCAGTATTGAAGACTACAAAACTTCCCATCATTAGAAAGCAATAAATACATATATATTTTCTTCTGTGTTTGATTCTAAATTAAGAATTTTCCCAAAAGGTATCACCTCTTTGTAGAAAATCAATATCACTCAGAGTAATTAAATAAAAATGTCTTGCAAGTAATCGCATGACTTTATTCATTATGTACAAGCTCAAATTTCTATTTGTATTCCTTCAAATTTAGCATTAAATATCAATCTATTTTCAGCGCGAAAACTGGGAAAAAAATATTTTTGTGTCTTCAAATATTTATCCCTACTATATGTTAATGTTTTGTTTAAACATATTACTGTCTCACTTTTTTTATTTCCAGGAATAAAAAATGATTTTTTATTTTATAATTAAAAAAATTCATAATTTTATTTCATTTTTACTGTAATAGTTTAATAATAATTCAATCAAGTTAAGATTTTACTAATTGTTACAACTTTGTGGAATTTTCTGTTCATGTTCATAGTATAATTGTAAAGTGTAATTCTTCCTCTGTTACATATATCCCCCCTCCCTCACCCATTTTATTCAACCATAATTAAAATAGATAAATTCTTTCATTCATTTAAGTAATGCACAATAGAAAAAATTCAAAAAGCAAACTAAGCAAATTTGCTACAATAATGTATATTTTTACTGTGTTTATTGAAATTATATGAAATAAATATTTCTACTGTGTATATAGAGTACAATTCTCATTTGTTTCAGGCATTTTCAAATGATGCTATTGCTCATCAAGCTGATCTAAGATTCATTACCATGGCCGCTCAAAAATTTGTGGATGAATCAAAGGTAAGAATAAGTATTTGTTAAAGATTATATATTAATTATATAATTTTCTTGTTTTTGTTAATGCAGTTTTATTGCTATATGTATTCTGTTGCCAGTATTTGTAGACTACTATGGTAATTTTGAAATTTGCTTGTTAATTTAATGTTATCAATTGTTTTTACATTGAGATATCATATAAAATTTATCTGAAATTTTATATTAACTTTCATTTGAATTTCCTTGAAATTCTTTTGCATGGTCCATAAAATAGCATCATGATTTAAAAGCATAATAAATCAGCATAATTTTTTTTCATGTTTTGATCTTTTAAAACTGATATGTTCTGTTGTATTTTAGACATCGATCTTAGCTAGTGTAATTTTCACAAAATATTGTTGATATTAATTTGATATCCATATGAAATGAAAAAAAAAAATCCTTTCTAAAACTTCTCATAGGATATAATTTTTTATTTGATACTAGTATGATGTCATTCATACTAGTTCTGAAATATGTATTTAATAAAAATTATTATTGTGTCAGTAGTTTTCAAAATATAGTACTGTGTTTGAATGAAAATAAGACTAATCTGATAATTTTCCCCATAATGTAGGCTCTATCCTCTAAATAAAGTCTCACTTCCAAAAAAAGGCCTATTTATTTTTTTTAAATAGTGAATTTTCAAGATATAATCCTGACTTTAAAAATGTAGCCAATCATGCTGTGACAGTTAAATAAAATGTTAATTTAAAATAAAATGTTTAATTAAAGTAATGTTTTTAAAATCCAATTTAAATTTTTTATAGGAAATAGCATGAGTAAAATGAGAAAAATCCCCTTTTTCTTTAATTTTTCAATTTTATGAATTAATATGTGCACTTTTAAAAATATGACAATCACTTTCACAGGCCCTCTTCATTTGACCCTCTAAGATTAGGTACCCAATCTCATTATTAATCGGAATTAAAGAATGTTTAAAATTAGATCATTTTATCATAATCTTATTTAAATATTAAATTTTGTATTGTATTTTAAACATGGCATTATCACGAATCAAATAATTCAGCTTTTCTGTGATTTTTATGATTGATGATTTATGACCCCATGGTTTTAGAATAGAGAAAATGAAAGATAATCAAACCTTTATCATGATCTTGGTGCCAGAGTTATGAAAAATCGAAGGAAATTACACCCTTTTGATGTAATTGCAGTAAATCACTGTAGTTTTTCAAATAAAAATGCTCGTAAAAAAGAAAGGCAAATAAGGCACTTTTAAAAATAATCTCTAATGCTTCTTTCAGAGCAAAAAATAGTATAAGACTCAGTCTTATTTTTACGAAACATGATATGAGTGTAGTTTGGCATAAATTTATAATTTCTCTGTTATTTATATATATATATATGCATTTATATATATATATATATATATGTGTGTGTGTACATGCATGCGAAACATGATATAAGTATAGTTTGGCATAAATTTATAATTATTTTGTTATTTATATATATATATATATATATATGCATATTTTATTTTTCAGGATTATCTTAAAGTTTTAAATGAGTTCCGCACTAATTTGCCACGCAGACTGGGACATTTAGAACCTGGTGAAAGTGAAGTCAAAGCTAAAGTTCATGAAGTATCAACTGCCTTTCAAAATCTGCTCAATCGTATTGACCGCCTTGGCGATAAATTTAGCCTCCTTTATAGCAAACAGTTATATTTTGCTGATAGTGTTGAAAAAGCGACAAGCTGGTTAACCAGTGTACAAAAAACTGCTAAAAAAGTAATTGAAGAACCTGCCGCTGCTGATACAAGAGCTATACAAGATCAACTTGACCGTATTAAAGCTCTTAATATGGAATTAATACAGCAAGGTCGGTTAATTGATACTGCAAAACAAGCAGCCACTTCCCTCTTGGATGCCTTTGATGACACTGATATTACTCCATCTGATAGAAGAGCTATTGAAAATAAAGTTAAAAAACTTGAAGATGATTATAGTGCGATCTGCAGTGCTGTTAATAGTAAAAGTAATGAACTTCAAATGGCATTACTACATTCTCAAGATATACAGGATGGATTAGATAGATTTTTGAAGTGGCTTGATGATGCAGAATCTATGTTGAGGAACCAGAGTAGACCTGTCAGTCTGATAAAAGATAAACTAGAGGAGCAGGTAATAATTTTAGCATATCAATTTTTTTTTTTTTTTTTTTTTTTTTTTAAGTGAGATTGGATTTATACATATTTGCCTATTGTAGATTTTTAGGTCGCTTCCATTACATAAAGTAAGAAGGTGGTACCCATTTGTAGCAAAGCAGTTCTGAAAAATTTTGGTATATTTTTGCTGACCATGATCCCCAGGCTCCAAATCCACCTTTAGTTCAAATGTTTATATATATATATATATATATATATATATATATATATATGAGATTGCCCCCTTTTTTTGTGATGTGACAGCACTTGTATTTATGAACTGATTTGGATGTGACTGAACATGTGTATAGAACTTACCATGGTCTCGATTGAGTTTATTGGCCGGCTTCATCTGCCATGTTGTTTCAAAATGGTCGCCACTTAAAGGTTTCAAATTCAAAAATATGTACAAAAAATTAGAAATCCAAAAAGTTTTTATCCTTAAGTGTCCTTTTTTAAAAACAAGGAATATGGAAGCAACATTGTTCCTCTTGGTACAGGCTGGAAAGACTATTTATTTGCAACAAATAAATAATTAATACCAATTATAATTTTAATACTAATTATATGAATTAACAAATTACAGTTAAATAACTTTAATTATTCTAATTTCATAATTAAGAATTAAATTTAATAGCTTATTTTAAGTTTTATCTGATAACTAAATTTATGTCATTAATTTAGTAACTTACATAAGTAATTTAATGCCATCTACTATATATGTAAAACACAAATTCGTTTTCATTTACCGTCCACTGGACCTATAAGTTATATTTAGTAAAAATATCCTATTACACTAAGAAGTAAAGCAAAAAGGCCTATTCTTTTATGACTAAAACTGTCCAATTAAAAGCTGTTTAAAGTTGAAGCATCTTTTTAGCTGTGAAATAGTTCACAAATTTACTAGAAATATAAATAAACGCCAGATTAAAAAAAAAAAAAAATAGTTGAGAGTAAAAATTAATATTATAATATAAATTTGAAATCTATTTACATTCTGATATATTAAAGCAAAGTAGACAATTTGTTCTAAAATATAAGTGAAAAAATAGCAGAATTTTTGTTGAATGAAATATGAAAAACAACAGTCTCAATTCTTTACAAAATGATGCATATTTTAAAATGTTATTAGATTATCCAATCTAAAACGTTATTAATAAAAATTAAAGTTATCTTAAAACTTGCTGGAAGAAACTTTCGTCGTCTGCAATGGAGAAATGTACAACAAAAATAAATCCTTTTTGTACTTTAAGCAACATTGTAGTTGCTTCAGATCTGCATGCCATGTAAATATGATTCCACAAATCTGCTTTACTAGTGGATTCTCTTTCATATACCTTATTTTTCAAAAAACTCCACAGAAAGAAATTTAAAGGATTCAAATCTGATGATCTCGGGTGAAGGGGGGAGGGGGGGGGGCACCCAGTAGGACCTTCATATCCAAAATTGAATGCTGGTCTACAAAAAATATCTACATATATTTCTGATGTTAAAGGGGCTTGATTAAGAATGTCTTCCAGATACTGCACCAAACGTTTATGGACCTATGTACTTAATGTTTTTTTGGGCGGTGGCATTTACAATTCCTGCCATATGGTTTTCAAGATGCAACTTGTTTAATTTTTAAGGGGCTACTTCAGTCACCTGGAAAGACTCACTCGCTAATGCTAATGCCATAGAAGAAATTTTTAAAGATATTTCGTTTGCATTTTAATATTTTTAAATGAGTTTTTTTGCATTGGATAGCTGAGGTTGATCTCTACATCTGCCCTTTTTTTACTTTTTCGATTTTGTTTGCAGATTTTTTTCAAGAGGATGTTTTCGCTTTCTAAACCGTTTCCGAAAATGAAAGCGTCCTAATTAAAAATATTTGTAAACAAAATCGAAAAAGTAAAAAATGCCCTTTGTACAGATCGACCCCAGCTAGCCAATGCAAAAAGATTTGTTTAAAAATATTGAAATGAAATGAGATATCTTTAAAAATTTTCTTCCATAGGATTAGCATTAGTGAGCGCATCTTTTCAGGTGACTGAAGTAGCCTCTTAATGCTTCACTGAGCTTCAGCGGCGGGCTGACACTGACGCCACACCTCCATCATCCACATGGTTTGCTACAGATGGTTTTTCATCTTGTTTAACGCTTTTTATCGCCTGGTGTTAATTCTTGTCCTAGTATTAATCAATATGGATATACACATTTGTTTAAAATTTTCCATACTTTGCTTTTTGAATATCCACGCTCTCGGCTAATATCTCGTTCACTACATTCAGGATGAGCAAGTGTACACCCTAGAACATCATCTGGGGGTTCTGTTGAACCAGTTACCCAACTTAATCAAGGGTGCTTCTTAAGAATAACAATTTTAGTTAGTGTTTGGTTCTGATCTGGAAATTTCAAGGCATACAGCCTTGCAGCCATTATTCCGATTGCTCTGTCCGTAAAGTAATACCATTTCACAGTACTGATTGTTGATAAACATATCCTTTTCTAATATCAAAATTTAACAAATGCTTGCAAAATTGATTAAAGCCCAGACTTAACATAAGTGAATGTATGTGTTGGCACACAGCCAAAGTACAAACTGTTTTGCTAAATTAAGAGTGCAAAATGTGTTGTCCAATGAAAATTTGGCATAGATTAATTTTAATTCTTAAACAAAAACAATCAAAATCTTATTAAAATTTTGTAGGTATTTTAACTCTTAGAAATTATTTGTAAGTGTGTAATTTGAGTGAGCAAACATTTTGGTACAACAATTGTGTCAATGCGAATAAAGTTTACGTCATTTTCCTTTCCAATACCAAAATTGTTCACTCCATTTAATATTTAATTTCTTTCTTAGCAAGTTGAATTTCCATTTAGATTTTGATCTTTAAATTTTTTTTTTTAGAAACAAGTTTTTATATTTTCTTTGAAGAACTAAAAAGTTAAATTATTTGAAAAAAGCATAACATCATTAAAATGTACTTTTATGCAATCTCTGCTCATACATTGTAGTATATCTGACTTTGTGCGTCCCGGTAAAAGAAATATAAATGCAATACAACTTCCTTTGGAAAAATGCTATTGTGCATCTCAATACTTTACATTTAAAATTTCTGCTTGTAGGCAATAATGTATCCAAAATTTTCTGTGTGGTCCTGTAAATTAAGTATAAATGATATGCTCCGAAAATCATAATATTACGTTGTCATCGGATTTACATAAGTATGCAAAATTTAACCTTCATTGGATATTTGGAAATGAGTTAAACTTTGAACTGGAAAGGCGTGCATACTAATGTAGCAATTTCAATAAAAGCTTATGAAATAACACAATTTTTGGTGAGAGAAATCTTGAAAAGAAACAGCCCCATCTCCTTATAAAATAAAACATATGTTAAAATACAATTATTTGAAGCAATCTGAAACTTAATTAATAAAAATTAGCACTATTGTAATACTTGTACAATGTGACTTCTTTCAACTAAAGTGCAGATACACACAAAACTAATTCTTCTAATACTTTAAGCACTTTTTGTACGATACCTCAACCTGTGGCCCAATTCATCTATGTTCAGATTCAGAAAATTCTTATAAGTCATGGAATTCAAAGCTTCATAACTCTGTCAATTTTAGTATTAGATGAATGGGACTTTTTTTTGTAATAGGAAATTTTTACTAAATATCACTTAAAAGACCAGGTAACCATATAAAAAATTGAATTTCATAACTTTTTAAAGATTTTTTTTATTTATCCAAACTACTTTTAAAATAGTTTTTTATCTCACTAAAAACATTTTTGTAATTAGAACTATACATTTATGACTAATGGAATTAGACTTTAGACATCGTTCAGAGTAGATACCCTGTATAACAGAATTTAGAGTGAAATTGCATTTAAACTACCAGAACCACACAAAACACCAAACTGAGAAACCTGGATTTCAAAAACTATCAGATGAGGAGGAATCATCCAAATATTATTTAGGTGCAATGGACAATCATTGTAATGCAGTAGTGTGGTGACTAAACAACATTTTAATTCCTGTTGTTATTGTGGCATGGTATTTGCAACGTTTTTAACAACACAGAGGACATTTTAGGTTGCTTTAAAATACGACATCGTCAATAAAATTAAAATGTGCAAATAAGGGGAAAAATTAGAAAGTAACTAATAAGAAACTTCAAAAGATAGTTTAAAGAAAATTGTGTTAAAGAAATATATTTTATGACAAATTTTAAATTTGACTATCATAAATATTTAGGAATCGAATTAATCATTCTTTAAATATCACTATTTTTGCTGTCTAAGATTTTCTGTACCTTGCAAACCCTTGCAAGCTACCTTGCTACCTTCTGTACCTTGCAAATACTTATTTAGTAAAATCATATTTTCATTAACATTTCATTCTTTGCATAAAGTATCTGTTGTATAATTAAACTGTTAAAAAATGAATTTAATTATGTAGATTGTGAAAAAGTTTAAGCAAATTATTTTCATTGCAGATTCAAGATCACAAAGTGATGCTTTCTGATATTGATGGTCAAAAGCCAACTTTAGATGCTGTGAATGATTCTGCTAGAGAACTTTTGAATAGCTCTAATCAGAGACTTGCCAAGAAAATTGAATCCAAACTTAAAGAAGCTAATTTAAGATTTGAAAAGTTATGTGAGAAAGCACAGAAAAGATCAGATTTATTAGAAGAGGTTTCACTTCATTTTTACTTAATTTATTTTATTGAATGATATTGTGCTTTCTTTTATTTTACACCTCTCTTTTGTAAATAATTTTTCAAATTATAAATTTGTAAATGTTAATCCTTTCAGGTTGAGTTTCCAGTATACAACTTTTTATTTTTGATTATCACTTTTTCCAAAAAAAGTAATCTTTATTTAATAGCAGAAATTCTGCAATTAAATAAGGGGATATTACGATTAGAAAATTGTGGTAATGAAAAATTGTATATCTGATACTTGTGCTTAATAGTTTACAACTCTTAGTTGCTTTTAAATTTATTTGTAATTATTTATTTTTTTTAATAAATTTATTAAAATACATTTGAAAACTTTATATTTTATACTATGAACACTGTAACCCCCCCCCCCCCCCCAATGCATTCATTCCTAACTTTTTTTTGGCCACATCCACCAAAGTATCTTTAAAATAATGACCCCCCCCCCATCTTCCTTCCAACCCTGAAACATTCTATCCTTATTTAAAAAGTGAACTTTTATTCTTATGAAAGGAGCCTAAAAGGTCATTTCCCGTGACAAACTTTACATTCTTTTAGCTTGTCAAACAGGTAAAGTTTTTGTCATGAAATATTTTTAAGTACAACTTCTCAAATATATTCTTTACAAATGCAATGAAGTCATACCACAGTCGTGTCTTTATATTTTGAATATATAGCTTTTGGCATAAATATATATTTTACTTTGTTTCTCGTCAACTTACCTCAGTTTGTCATTTGGCATTAAATTTCATATCAGTGATACATCTTATAGTGGAGTTTATAACAGGAAGTATTTTTAGACACTAAGATCTTGCTATGAATGACACAATATAAAAGAAGCATTTCTGTATTATAATTTTTATTAAATTTTAATAACCATTGTTCTTTCCCATCATAACACATTTCTCTGTTAATGTTCTTTCCCTTTCCTATAATCTCCAGTTTACCACCTTGTATAATTTGTTTATAAATTTCAATATATATACATGTTATAGTGTATGTTTGTATACTGTGACTTCAACCTGTCACTAGAGAAGCAATAAAAGGTCCCATTGACCCATTTTCTTCTGTATTCTCCATTTGGGGAATTATAATAATGTTGTAAGGTACCTATTTTTGATATGTCAAATATTTTTCAGGGTAAATGTGTTTAGACAGTCAGTTTTAGACATATCATTAAGTAGTTTTATGTGTTAGATAGTTTTATGTTCGACAATTAGAGGGGTCATTTAATAAATAGTTGAAAGAAAAAGGGTAAAATTCTAAAATATGGAATAACCAGAAACATTGTAGAGAACTTTTAAATATAAAAAAGGTGGCTAATTTTCTTGCAACTTTTTTCGTACAATTCTACTGGTTATTGTTTTATTTTTGTACTTCTGAATGGAAACTTTTTGTAAATTCAAACAAAAAAAAAGTCATTTTTTCATTTTTTAAATTTGTATGTATAATATTTATTTTTTTTATTTGCATGTTTAATATTGCTGATTGAAATATTAAATTTGCCTAGGTGTGTAAAGCTCTTGGAACTTTCTCTAATTCTTCAACAAGATTTGAGGAATGGTTATCTACAATGTTAGAAATCCTTCGTAGCCGGGACTCAACTCGATCAGAAACAGGTGATCTCAATATTATTGAAGATGTTATCAATCAAAGAGAAATGAAAAAAGAGGAGTTTGAAGAAGTTATTCGGTTAGGCAAAAATCTTCTTGGTAAACGGGACATTACGGATACAAGTATTGTCAAGGATAAATTGAAGATGTTAGAACAACAGTGGAAAGAACTGAGTGATATATTAAATGATTATCACCGTAAGAATAAAGAAAGAATGGAACAGATCTCAGCTTATGAAGCTTTGAGAGCTAAAGTTCTGGAATGGCTTAGCTCAATAGAAATTAAGGTTGATAATCTTGAACCTGTGGCACTAGATAAAGAAGTTCTCCGCAGGCAGTCTCTTGAAATAAAGGTAACAGCACCATTGCTAAGCATATGTTTTCATTTATCAACATTTAATATTTACATTTTTCAAAAATATTCTTGTAGTTTTTATTTTACAAATTTCTTTTAAGCTTTTCTTCATTTGTATCTGTATTGTTATTTTCCGGTTTGCTATATATGAAAATAATTCCCTGAGAATTATTATCACTGTCCTTGGAAAAATTTACTGTAAATTTTGTGGAAATAATTAATTGGAACTTTAGCATGTATTTATTCATAAAAGTTCAAAGTTTACATTCAATAAAACCAGTATCCTACTGAATTACATCTTTATCATAATTTTGATTTACTATCTTTAAATTTAACGCTCTCGACTAAGACAAACTTTATGCCTTTTAATCTGCAAAAATGTTTTTGTAATTTCATCCTATTAATTTATTACATTTAGCTTGGATAGCTAAATGATGATTACTAATGTCTGTGTGCAAAATTTGTTAATGACAGGATGTGGTGAGTAAAGGGGAAAAAAATTTCCTTTTCATGTTATCCTTTATCTTAGTTATACATCATTTTTTGGATGTGTGATTAAGCATACAAATACTTAATAGTATAAGATATTTTTTTTTATATAATATTTAAATCTCTATTTTAATTTTAATATTATAGTCTTTGGCGAAAGATCATTCTGACTATGCCCCAACCATTGATAAATTGAATGATCTTGGAAATATTTGTGATGCTACCCTTAAAGGAGATAGTCCTCGTCATTACAGCGGTAGTCCAAGAAAGGGAAGTCCTACTAGATTATCTTCTCCAAGTAAGTTTGCATTCAAAATATTTGCCTTTTTAAAAATATGATTAGCTGATAAATTAGCTGGTAGTTTCTAAAAATTGTTTTTACTTGACAACAATAAAAACATTAATAAAAAATAATATAAAGAGATAGATATTGTAGTTAATTTAAAAAACTCTGTACTTCCAAAAAAAGAAAAAAAAATTATTTTTAAAACAGTCCATATATCTCTTATTTATACATCTCAGCAAAATTTCAGAGTCCTACCCATATTGCAATGCAAGCTACAATTTTTTTTTTTTTACAAACACTTCTTTAAAATTTTATAATAGTAAATAAAATCTTTAAATGCATTTATATTAGTTTTTGTATTTTAAGAGTTCTGTTAAAATGCTATGGCTTTGCCTAATGTTTCACAATGGTTTGAAGTGTTTTGTAGTTGAATATTACCATATTACACATATGAGATTTAAGTAACAGACTTGAAATATCTTAACACTTCTAAAAAAAATTTAATTTGCATGATTATTCATGATTTGGTTTTCTAGTTTCTGTCTTTGTTTTCTTTTCTATTGAAATTAATACCATCAAAGAAAATCTAATACTATAATTTGCTGATTAAATTATGACTGGCAACATAAAAAATTGATGCAAAACATTTAAAAAATAAAATTGGACTATAATTTTAAAACTTTTAGTAAAAATTGGATTTTTAAAATAATTCAGAAAAGGGGAAATAGCTAAAAATAACTTTTTGTTTTTTTAGGTTTTTTTAAGATTTTGAATTTTTTTTAAACTGTAATTTAAAATATTTTTATCCAAAATAAAAATACTTAATTCACTAATAAAATTCGCTTAATTAAAAGTATGGCTGAATTTGTAATGAAAAAAGTAAAGAAACCTTAATATTCCTCCCTCTCTATGTATATATGTACGTATATTAACATTTCAAGATTTTCATTTTTCCCTACCCCCCTTTTTTTAAATTGGCTGTCAATCTCCCTCTGATGGTCACATATTAGACAAAGAAAAAACAGATATATTACCATGGCTTAAATTTGTTAGTAGAAGGACCAACTAGTCTAATAAACATTATTAAGTTTGATAATGTTTTAATATTAAGTGAAGTAAATAGTGGAAGAAGGAAAGAATGAAAATTGGGAGAAAGAGAAATGATAACATAGGGCTTTGTTTTTATGAGAGCACTGTTGCTGTTTGTTTTGGTACACAGTATTTATGAGGTCTGATGTGTCCCATCTAATATTTAAATAACCGTTAAAAAACTAGAAGTGCCAGATTTAAGCTGCTATGAGCTCCAGTGCAAATTAAGTAATGATTAAAAGCATGCTACCCCTAATCTTCCATTGCTTTATTATAGGAAATAATATGCAAATACTTTTCCATAGAAATAATTAACAAGTTTACATTTTGTTGTATATATTTAAAATATATACAATAAAAATTTGATGTGATGTTTTCGCCCCCACATTCTTTCTGGGGCTAAAATTTATTTAGTTGTCTTTTACTAGATAAAAGCTCTATATTAGTTTGAAAAGATTAAAACTTCTCTGTGCTTCTAATTTATAATGTAATTTAATAATAATATTCCATGCTTATTTAAATTACAATTTTTTTTATGTGTTTAAATTAGAAATCATATTGTCTCAGTTTTTTTTTTTTTTTTTTTTTTTTTTTTTTTTAAGTGATTATTGCTAGACATTTTGTTTTAACCCTTTTGCAGTACAAGAAACATTTTTAACAATTTTTTTTCCAAGAGAAAGGGATCTAAATTCTTATTATACATATGGAAAATTTACCTTACACATAATGGCCCACATTGAATCAAACCTGTAGAATTTGGGTCAGTAGTCTTATATTTGTCGGAAGTAAGCATTGTAATAAAAAGGGCTGATTGGATTCTTTTTTTCGTTGGTGTTTTATTTATAAGAGAGCCAGCCATAGTAGATCTTTCAGTACAATTGATTATCTGTAGTGAATGTAAAATTATAGAAATCTGTTATTTAAACTAATTATGCATATTAAATATGTAATCTATGCTAGAAGAAATTCACCTTTAGAAATAAACCATATACCAAAAATTAATTTTGTGGTAATTTCCTGTAGAACATCGTAGGTCTCCAGATTATGGTTCACCATCTGGTAGAGGTATTCAAAGCCCACTTTCAAGTATCTCTAGTGGCTTTGGCAGTCAAAGGAGTTCCGCAGATAACCTTGGAGGTATAGAAGGTATATGCTCTTCATTTATCTTCAAAATTCATTTACAAATTAAGTAATATAACAATCTCTTATTTATACGGCTTTTGTTTTGAGAGAAATAATTCTTCATGCAAGGTTATATATTAAATAATCTTTTTCCGATTTAATTGTTTTGGGTGCAAGAAAATAATAATGCTAAAGAAATAATGATTTAATTTTTGTTTGTTTTTAGTATTAAAGTGATAATTAAAATAGCGCAAAATAAACAAAAATTTATAAAATCAAACTCTATTTTTTTTCTAGTAAATTTCCATATGTATATTTTTAATTTTCATAGTTTATTAATTGAAAATTCAATTTTGTGCCATTGTTTTTTTTTTCTTTCAAATATTAATTTTCCACATATACACAAAATATTTGCTAAGATGCAATTCTCTTTATTTTATATTTTATTTTTATTGCAACAATTCATTCTATTTGATAGTTTTTTTACAACTTTGAGTATTCCTTTGATTTCTCTTTCACTGTTTTTAGTTAGCCAAACAATGAGGCTGAAGAGAATACTTCCAGACCTATTTTTTCAAAAATTATTTATTTATTAAATATAACTCTTTTTAACCCATTCAGGACCGGCATCTTTTACATGTATTTTATTCGTTTTGGCACCACTTTTTGTTAATTATTTGACTTAACTTTATAAATCACGAAAATGTCGTAATTAAATAAAATCAATTTTACTTTACTTTTTTACTGGTATCAAACTCAAGCGTTTTAAGCACTTTTTGAGGGTGCATATATGCACCCATGGTTTCCAACGGGTTAAAAACTGAAAAGAGAGGAAAGAACAAGAAAGATCATACTGTTTAATTAAATTCTGGTATTTAAAAGTATTATATTAAAACTTGAGTGAGGTGTAACTGTATATTTTAGCATTGGACTGTTTTAATGACAGTAAAAAAGATATATTTAGATCATTTTAAATATTCTTCTGTCCTCTCTTTTTCTCTGTTTTTAGTTGTTAGCTTAAATACAATGTTTGAAAAAAAATTCATAAATATACCTAAAATCACTGTTAATGAAAATCTTTCCAAACGAATCTGATGTTGGGAGGCCCCTTGGTAGCATACACCCACATGTTCAAAACTCTTTAAAATTTTTATGAGTTATAAATATAACATTTCTGAAGCCTGTGCACAATTTCCATGTAAAAGTATTGATAGTTAGTTGTAAAAAGGCTTTGTTTTCACACCAGGTCACTTAATATTAAAAACAAAATAGTTCTTGTTGTCTGAACTTTTTGAATTTTTTTATGAGTTTACATGGATGTTCACACACATATACTGCTGAAAACAATTAGGGAATATTATGATTTTTGATATAAGCTGCAGATGATGAAATGTTTTGTTGACTGTTATATGTTCTATATGTGTTGTAAGGTATGGGGGAAAAAATATGCAATGAACATGGAATAATTAAATGTTTATTTGTCAGTAAACAAAAAATACGCAATTGATGCCTATCATATAAACAAACAAAAAATGTTATTTATCGGATTCTAATGAGTTTCAATAAGAAGTATGGTTTTCCTTGACCGAAAGCAATGTCACACAACTACAAGACATGGAATCAATGAGGTTATCAAAGCGACATTAGGGTAATCACTCCCTTTTCTGTAGAAGAGAGGTTTTGCAACTGCTCAATTGTTTGTGGGGGTGATAAGCGACCAGCAACCCTTCTCCCTAGAAGGTTCCAAACTTGTTCTATGGGGTTCATGCCTGTGAAATCTACTGGCTATCCATTCGAAGGATTCCTTTGTCGAAAAGGAAATTCTCCACTTGTCGAGCCCATTGTGGCCTGGCGTTATCATCCATGAGAATGAATTTATCCCCAATTACTGCAGCATAAGAGACCACAATATGTCTGAGGATCTCATCACTACAGGGTGCATCAGGTATTTGAGAACACGCGTTATAGGTGACATATCACTCTGTATATCATAGTTACAAATCTTTTTCTGTTACATGTAAACATGTCAGAACCTAGACTAACTGAGAAAATGAAAAGGCATGCTGTCATTGACTCATTGGCTGAAGAACATTTGAATTTAGAGATTGTCACATTCTTGAAACTCGCCGGGTCATTTGTCTTTAATATAGGAAGATAACCGAAGGTTGCCAGGTTTCATGTGGCAAATGTTTCATCAGTCAAGTCAATGAAAATTGTGTCTAAAGTTGATGAGGGCACTCACTGGGGAGATGCAAGTTGATGAGTCCAAACTCTGATATGTGATTCATGAGGACCTTTGTTAGAGGCTGTATGTGATGAGGAGAGTACAGTTCTTGCCCAAGAAAACCAGGGATAACTGCCTGACTAGAGACAAGCGCCTTCTTCAGGAGGAGCCAGTAATGCCCTTGTTTCTTTCCAATGAGAAAAACTTTGTCCATGTCTACAGAGTGAACCGCAAAAAGATCGTGATGGTGTAAAATCCCCGAAGAGATTCTGATAGACATTTGCAGAAAATTTCCAGCTTCATTGATGATTCTGGGGGTTCCTGAGAAGCAGGGCTGCGGAGTCTGTGGGAAAAATGGACGTCTACGGGAATTTTAACAGATCTGACTCCGACAATGCAGACCTGTTTCTAAAATGGATGACTCCGACTCCGGGAATTTTAACGACTCCAACTCTTTTGCTCAAAAATGGGTCTGACTCCGACTCCGCAGCCCCGCTGAGAAGTGAAGACGACCGGATGCCTCCACATGTCTTTCTTCAAGGTGCCTGAGTTCACACTGTTGCTTATACCAAGGTGTTAAAGCACTAAAATGCTTCTGTAACACATGGGAGATCGTACATTTCTTAACAAGACTCTGCACTATCCCATACAACCCATACAAACCAAAAATGGATGGCCAAAGCATTCATGACGATGTCATCTTCAAATTGTCGGCCCCCCAGCTACCCAGATATTAACCCAATGACCTATTACGTTTGTGGTATAGTTGAGAGGGACTCCAATAGTCATCCACACAACAATGTTGTGGCTCTCATGGTAGCCATTGTGTATGCAGTATCAAATGTTCCCAACACTCATCTGATCATTACCTACAGTCATTTTTGACAGCCTGTACAGGCAGTTACTGCGATTGGCAGTGGTTTCAATGAATGATACCATACTATGTGTATGTGGTCACCTGTACAAAATGTTAAAAATTTAAAAAAGTGCTCCATCTCTAGTTTATATTCCTGTTTAAAAGCAGTCATTGATTTGTTCTCAAATACCTGACACACTCTGTATACTGATGAGCCGTCACTGCTCCATTCCTGATAATGTACTGGTTGGTGCAGCCATTGATAGACATACTAACCCAGATCATCATTCTGCCTCCATCAAACATGACACTTTCATGCACAAATGCAGGATTTTTCAGAGTGCTGCGTAATCTCCAGATCGTAATCAGCCTATTGTCAGGTTGTACACTAAAGTGGGACTCGTTCGTGAAGAGCACATTGCACCACTTATCACATTACCATCTGAGATGCTTCTATGGGTAGCAATGTGCCCTGCTATTAACGAAACACAAAACATAGGTCTGCAAGTATACAAACCAACATGATGGAGTCTGTTTTGAACAGTTTTCAGTCAAAACTCTGGTACCAGTAGCCTTCTGAAGGTGCTATTATTATAGAGCAGCATTCATACTGCGGTTTCTTTTGGCAGTTAATATTGAATATTGATCCTCATTTTGTATTGCCTGCATATAATCTTGTCCTGTTCTTCGGCTAACATTTCCAGTTTCCAAAATTTGATTCCATGGTCTGGAAATGACACTTTATAAAACTCCGAACATTTCTACTACGGATTGCGTAGGATTTTTATATGTAATGTAAATTAAGTGTCCAAAGAATGTGTAAAACATTTGTGTTAAAATATCGATATTTAGTTACTTTTAGCCTAGAAAAAAATAGTGTCTTGAGGAATCGAGAAAAGACTTCTAGTCCTGAATTTTTTTGAAAAGGTAAATATTGATATTTTCGAAATGTGCACTGTCACAGAGAAAAAATATCCGAATTAAGTGGGGTATTTTTCCTTTTTTCGTGTCTCTGAAAGTGAGGCTGGTGCAGGCTTGAAAAGACGTGAATTCAAACTATCTTTAAAAAAAAAAATCGAAAGAGTTGAATTCGTTTAGTTTAAATTGATTGTGCCATTCGAAAGTAAAAAGTATGACATGTGTTTTTATTTTTTCTGTATTTAAAATGTCTTAGCTGAATGGGGAAAGACTGAAAGCTGAATGGCTGAAAGACTTAAAAAATAAGAGTTTGTAAAGGTCGTCGGATCTTCATTTCTAGCAATCTTCTGGAACTGGCATCACAGGCCATTTTGACAAAAGAAATGTCTTTTTGATGAGTATTCTTTATGGTTTTTACAGGATGTGAACATTTATATACTCCTTAGATTCCTTGGATACTCCTTAGAAATGAAAAGTTTCCAGGAAGTAACTTAGAACTCCTTAAAAACGCCTTAAATTATCATGAAGTGAAATTTAACATTGATCAGTTTTTTAAGACTGTTCTCAAATTCAAAGGAATTACTTTCTGGCATATTTTTTAATTGCTTTGTACCGAATTTGCAGGTGCTGTACCACGAGAGAGGAGAAAAACCGGTCTGCACTTACTGAAATTGCTTATAACTCAATAAGTAATTTGTTTATCATAAAATGAAAAACTGATTTCAATTCCAAATTGCTTCAATAGTCAAGCCTGCCAATTTAATGCCTTTACATTTAAAAATGTGTCAGAAAGTTTTGCGTTGTTGAATAGGAGATTTGAGAACCGCCTTAATTGGAGTATAGCAGATTAGAAAGAGACTTGTATCTTGCATGATGAAGAATCATCTTTCTTAAGTATGTATGGCATGAAAAAAATTAATCTTTAAAGGAAGTAAAATAAAAATCTTATGTTTAAAAATGTAAAGTTCAAGTGATTGCTGCTATTTGGGGGGGGGGGGGGGTGAGGGTACAATATACTACTACTGTAGAATACTGTCTACTGTAGAATAAAATGGCAACATAATCTATCTATATATATTTTTTTTCAATGTGTTCCACTTGTGATAATAAAAATGAAACAAAATTATATACATTTCTTTGAAACCTTTTATGAGGAAAATTTCATCTTTTGTGCTATTTATATCATTTAGATTTCTAGAATGCAGTTTACAATTGCATTCATTATTTAGTTTTCTAGACTGTAGTTAATTTTTGCACAGTTATTAATATTTTTCTTTCTGCATTTTATGTACAATAATAAAACAGCATACTGAATAAACATTTATTTGAATCAAGTAATAAAAATAGTTTTTATTCCTGATTAACAGAATAATATTTTCCCAATAGTATTACTTATTATTCCTTTCTAATGCATTATAATCTTTCAAAAAAACTCTTTTTTAAATATCTTTATTTATGTTTAACCAACCATAAAACAGTGTACTAAATTGGCATGCATTTAAACAAATTTAAATAATAAAAAGATTTATTATTATTATTTTTCACTAACTACTGAATAATATTTTCTTAATGGTATATTTTTTCCTATGTGTTATTATTATTGTGCCAGAATATCGTGTTGTATACTACACATACAATAGCTGATTAAATAAGTAAATTTTCTTTCTTAAAATTTATGTATGTGTGTCTGCCTGTAAGCCTGGTTTATTCGACTGCTTTGAAAAATCTTACAAATTCATTCAGCTATTTATATTAAATTTTTAGCATTTTGAAAGTTTATTATTTTATTTCATTATAGATTTGAGCCTAATTCAGCAGCAATTATCAGAAGTTAACCACAGGTATAGCTTACTTGGTGTTAAGTTATCAGATCGTAACCAAGAAATTAATTCCTTCTCTGATGAGATCAAAACTTATTTAGACAGTTTGAAAAATCTATTGAATTTCGTTCAGACTAAAGAAAGACAGATGCCTAAAGATCCTCTTCCTGTAACTCGTGACCAGGCTGCTAAGCAGCTCCAGCTCTTAAAGGTACATTTGCATTTATTATTCAATAATATTTATTGATAATGCATATTTAGTAAGCATGTTATTAGTATGTATATTTTTATTAGAATTTTGAATTTAAAAACTGGTATTAATTTATTTATAATGTTTTATTATTTTTTATCTTATGTTATTAAAATGATTTAAAATCAAAATTTGTTTTGTGTATTTCATACAGATAGTGCAGAGAGAAATATTCCCAAAATGTATTAATACAGGGTTCCCAGCGTCATGGAAAGTCAGGGAAAATCTGGAAAGTCATGGAATTTCAAAGTAGTCATGAAAAGTCAGGGAAATTTCAAAATATATAGGAAAAGTCAGGGAAATTTCAAAATATATAGGAAAAGTCAGGGAAATTTCAAAATATATAGGAAAAGTCAGGGAATTTACAAATATTTTCTAAAAAGTCATGGGAAAGTCTTGAAGAAAAAAGGAAAAATGACACGGAATTCATCAAATAGTCTCAGGAAAAAAAATCGCTAAGTTTGAAAAAGGATTGCAAAAATAAGTAGCAAATTTCGTTATATGCCCATTTGGTCAGGGAAAGTCAGGGAATTTTTTGAGATTTGTTCATGGAAAGTCAGGGAATTTGCCTGTCATGTTTTGCTGGGAACCCTGTAATAATATTTTATCATTTAATATATATATATATATATATGTATCTGTAGTATATTCAAAATTAAGAGAGAATTTAAATAAACATATGGGTTACCAATTTATGCTGTGGTAAATTCTATGCAATTTATGCTAAGAGTTTGTTTTGTACTTTTTTTTGTTTGGAATTTTATTTTTTGGAAATTTTATAAAAATAAATATTTAGTTGTCCCCCCCCCCACCCCTGATAAATAAATAAAAAATAAAATTAATATGACAAATATTTAATGTTTAGAATTCATTTAATTACAATTAATTGATGCATTAATTACACAAGTTAAAAAGTTACATGCCTAGGTTTCAGGATCAGTGGCAGGCTGTTTATAGGTACTGCATAACTAGAGAATTCTTATTTTTTTCTTGATGCTTTTCTTTGTCCCATATTTGCATGCAATATTTAATTTTAATGCCAAAGATTTTATACAAGTACTTGGTTTAGTAATAGAGAAGTAGTTCATAGGAACAATCTAACGGTTTTCACTCAAGAAATCAGAAGATACTACCACTACAGTGTTTACTCAGTAGTATAATGATATGTGAGCAAGCATACATGTATGCCATCAGAAGCTGTTAGTATAAAATGGTACTGTTTGTATAAAATGGTACTGTTTGTTTAAAAAACTTCCAGAATTTTATGGCACGAAAGGAGCAAATTTTTGCCAATGGTTAAGGAGAGGAAAAAATGCAAACTAAGGGATTTTTCTTTGTTTCATAATATATTTTTTATTTAAAGAAGATATTTTAGCTATAAATTTTTATTCCTTTAATAAACATTTTGAACCAGAAATGTACTTGGTGGCAGATCTGGGTACCACTCCAATTCTAATGGTACAAAGATTTGCCACAATTCTTATTCCCTGTCCTATAGAATATAGTCAGTTTTCTTAATAACAGAAGTCCAATAAATGATCATATACTCATATAATTATCCCTACTTTTTTATCTGAAAATATATTTATGTTGAAGATAAAAAATATTAATAATTGTGATCAGTATATTTTTAATTAGAATGTTACATTTATCATTAGGGAATCAATGATGAAATGCTGGAAAGACAATTTGAATTGGATAGATTAAAGAGCCAAACTGGAGATCTAGCACGTCGCAAACCTACAACACCTGGAATAGACACTGTACAGATGCAAATGTCTGATTTAAGTAAGTCAGGTGTTTAAATATGTTCTCTGTGTATTAATATATTTTAAGAAATTATTTTATTCAAAAAAATAAAAAATAAATAAAAATACTATGATAAACTTCTGAGTAAAAAAAAAAAAAAAATTATAAGAAATATCTATAATATTAAATTTTTAATGATGTGCATGCACTGTCAAGATCGTTTTGATACTAAGTAAATCACCTTAACTCTTTATCTACTGACGGTATTTACAAGTACCATTAAAATAACTTGTTATAAAATTCATTTAATACATTGATTAGTTGTAATACAGTTTAGAATGAGTTATAGATACATTACTTTATCTTGTTCCAAAAGCATAATTGGTTATACAGAACAAAAATATTTTTAAAAGGACGATTTCTTTTGCCTTTGCATCTTTTCAGCTTTCTTGACGTTGGGAAAGTGAGGGTAGAATTTTTCCATTCAAAATATTTCTATATTTCTATTGTAAGAACATTATATTTGTACATTTCCTAATTCTACAAAATACTAAGAAAAATATTTAAAATGATTTGAGTGGGACTATAAATATTGCACAAAATCTCTATAAATTTAAATTTAATTAATCCTTCTAAATCCTCCAATCCTTCTCAAATTTATTAAATGATTATGTAAATCTTCTAATGTAGTTTAAACAATTCACGAAAAATGCTTTAGAAGATAAAATTTTCATGAATTCATAATTCAGTACATAAAGGGTTAAAAGATTTGTAGGCTACTTAGAAATAAACTATGCATTACTCTGAGAGTTATTAAACAGAAAAATAAAGTTTAAATCTATACTGCCACTATTGAAATTTAATAACAAGAAAAAAAAACATACAGTAATAATAATATAATGTATGATAATATTCCTCTATAAGCAATCGTAATCAGAATTCTTCTATACCTGTGAAAATAGTCACAGAATTGATTTCTATTAGGACAAAAACATCCGAATTGCAATGGAATTTTCAGCAATCTACATCATAAATTACCATTCATGAAACTTCTACTGTACAAGATTTATCTAATTTTAATTAAATTGGTGAAATAAATAACACTGTAATAGATATTTATTTTATGTTTCAGATTAGAAGTAACTAGCTCTTGACTTGCTCATGGAAAAAAAAAAAAAAAAAAAAAAAACTGTCATAACAAACTTTAGTTATAATAAATAGATATTTGAAGCTCTCTGAAATTTGTTCTAAAGGAACTTACCTGTATTTGTTTAATTTTATCAGTATTTTCTCTTTTCATTGTTCAAGAAATAGCTTGAATTATATTCATACAGACATAAAATATTTTTGCTTTTCTTATTTTAGCACATAAATGGAATGATCTGCTTTCAACATTAAAAGAAAGAACAAAATTTTTGCAAGATTTAAAAGATTTTCAAGATTCACAAGATGCTATGAACAATTGGCTAAATCAAAAAGAAAAAATGTTTCAAGTTCTTGGACCTATTGCTTCTGATCCACGAATGGTACAAAGTCAAATCCAGCAAGTTCAGGTAAAAAGGCCAAAAATAATTTGAACATTTAGTTATTCGACTTTTAAAAACAAAAGAGGCTCAATTGGATTAATTAGGCAATTGTATTTGTAGAATTATGTGAGTTTAAAATTATGATGAGTTTAATATGTATTTGAAATTGATAGTTATGCAAATTTTAAATTATTAATTAGTTTTACTTACATATTGTTTATTTTGAAGAAACCATTGATACGATATGAAATTGTATTTATTAAACTGGCAGGAAAACTTTAAACTATGAATTGTAGAACTTTCTATAATATTTTACAAAAATTTTGTGATTTTATCGCAAATTTGCAATAAACAAAACAACAATCTTACAAAAAAGAAAACATATAGTTTATTTGCTAATATAAAATGTATGACAGAATATGTCTGAGATATATGGCATAGTATCAAAAAGTAAGCATGAGCGGATGCACTCACACCACAAATTTTGTGCAAAAGTGCATTTATTTTGTTATTTAAATAACTTTATCGAGATAGTTATCTATTTAAATTATTTTATCTAAAATAATTGCCTATTTAAATTACTTTATCTACTGTCTTATTATTTATCATTTTTTTTAACAATTCAACCTAAATATCCCTACCTGTAGAAGTAGTCACTACGTTACATTTTATTTTTGATCTTTAGTCGATTTGAATGCATTTGTCTCACTCTCCCAAACAAAATGTAAAAATTATGCTCTTGATAAGAAATGAATCAATATATCTACTTTTATAGTAGGCAAATAATTCTTTTTTTAAAGCCTTAAATTATTTTAATGATCATGATTCTGAATAGATGTAAATTTCGAATATCATCTCTAGTATTTAATTATGCTAAGTTTGTATTTTATGACTATGTTAACCTTCTAAAACTATCTTAACTTTCTGCTATTTTTCAAATTTAATTTACATGTATATCATAAGGATCAATCAACTAACAAGGGAACCACTTTTGGTGTTGCTCGCACCTAGCATTGAGACTTGGTGCATTTTAAAGCCCTATATTAAGAAGTTTGAGAATCGATAAAATTTTTCTGTTAAAATAATATTTCTTGATTATACAGCAGCATAATTTTCTGAAAATGCAATTTTTGAGACCACTTATCGGACTATTAACATTGAATTTTTTTAAAGAAAAGCATTTAAAAATAAAAATTAGTTAATAATAAGTATAAAATATTGAAAAAAGTTTGAAAATTCCTTCAAAAACCCACGAATTTGATTTTGAAAAACTGCAACTTTATATTCATTATTTTTGGCGGGGAAACAGTTGGCGTTTATTTTCAAAAGTAGAGCTTTCTGGCAACCCTAGCCAAATGTCATAGCTGAATTTGTAATAGCTAGCAATTGCAATGTCCGACCTATTTCGCCACAGTAATTTTTCTAAATTGTGTAAAAATATTAATTTACTTTATGATTACTTTTACCGAAGGACCATTCAATACAGCAACATTTCATTTTAAATATTCGAAACTTTATTTCATTCGATTTCAAAAATGAAAATAGTTTGCTTATTTTGTATTTCATTAAAAAATAGTTTTCAATGATCTTCGAAGCTTTTATAAAATTATATTTATTACTTGTATATTTATCGTCTGCATAGAAAAAAAAATAAAAACCTAATATTTGTTTCTTATGCTATCAATTATAATAAAAAATCGCAATCTGATGTAATTCTAGTAATATGTTCTGTACATTTTACCTTTGGATAAAGCAGGCGGAAAAATTGTAGTGCCATATTTGGCGACTTAACTCACTTTTGGCGTAAAATAAACAAATAAATATGTAATAATAAAAAATTAAAAGTTAAAAAAAGTATATAAAATATTATTTTAACAGAGAAATTTTTTCGGTTCTCTAACTTTTATGTATAGGGTTACAAAACGCACCAGGTCTCGATGCTAGGTGCGAGCAACACCAAAAGTGGTTCCCTTGTAAGTCTTATTTTTTAACTTAGTTTTAAAGTGTTTGACATCATTAAAAAAATTATATCACATTACACTGATATAATTGTAATAAATTCTCAAAATGATGTGTAGTTTTAAAGTGTTTTACATGATTTAAAAAAAAAAAAAATTACATCACACTACATTGATATAATTGAAATAAATTTTCAAAAAAAAATTTCGTTTCATTTCCAGTTTCTTGCCTTTTGTGGAAGTGGAAACTGAAAGGTTCAAAATATTGTAAAAATTAAATGGCTTGAGCTCAGTATTTAATATATAATGATGGCTAATCCCAAATGGTTAGCTCAATTTTTGTTACTTCCTCCCCCCCCATCCCTACGTATGTATGATCATCCCTATGTATGATTTTCTTGAAATGCATAATAATTTTGTCAGTACTTTGGAAAGGTTTTACAAATATATAGACCCATGTTACATTTGTCTAAATATTTCATTTAAAAAAGGAAAGTAGATAAAAAACAAAATAGGTTCCAAAAATAATATTTTTGTATCAAATCTTATTTTTTTTAATTTTTTTAAACACTTCCTGTTCTTTAAAGGTCTTACGAGATGAATTCACTATGCAAGAACCAGTATTAATAAAAAGTCGTGAGTGTGGTCATGCTATTTTGGATCACCTAGACATTAATAGTCCTGCTGCAAAGAAGATTCGAGAACAACTCCAGAATACAAATCAACGTTGGGATGATTTGATGAACAAATTAGCTGAGAGAGAACGCAATTTAGATGCTGCTGTAGGAGCAGCTAAGGATTTCCAAGACAGCTTAAATCAACTTCAAGATCGTCTGCAGAATATTGGAGATGATTTTGATCATTTATCAGAAGCTGGAACAGATGTTAATGATCAGCTGCACAAACTAAATGTATGTAGCTCATTTTTTATTGAATTTTTTTTTTCTGTTTTTTTTATTGTATTGTAAAATTGAAAACTCACTCACTATTTTCCAGCTATTTTAGGGGAAATAAAAATGCTTAAAAATAGATTCCATATTTTTAGAACTTATACAGCAGTGAAGTTTACTATTCTGTTTGAAAAAAGGAAGTAAATTTTTAAATAACTAAATAATATATTTTTTAAATGTCAGTCAGAATTCCAGAAAGGGTTATTTATTAAGTAGTAATTAATTAATACTGTAAACTTATGAGGATATGTCTCTAGGGCGTTTCATCATGTTATTGGTGTTTAAAACTTTGCATACTTTTTTTCAGTTATCTAAATTTATGATATTTAAATAACTTTTTTTTTGGGGGGGGGGGGGGGGCCTGGGAGCATTAAGAGCGGGAGGGAGCGAGGCTTAGAAAATTAAAAGTTTTTTTACTGTTAAATTTTTTAAAAGCTTTCTAATTTATGATTTCTTTGAAATTACTAAGGCTAGAAATGTGAAATTCAACATGGTAGTTATTTTTAAAACATTCATGCGTGCTGAACAATTTCTAAAATTTCAAAATTTAAATGGTTGAAATAAGCTGAAAACATTCTAAAGTAACGATTACTTTGAAACTACTGAACTGATTTCAATTTTTTTTTCTCCTAATAATGATGGCAGTCTCTGCTTAAAAATAGGCTACATTTTAATTCTTTACAAACTCTACCTCAGTGGAGTGTAAGAGTGAAAAAGATTCTAAAATTTGGATTTCTTTGATTCTGTTCAGGCTAAAAACATGAAATTTAATATTGTGGTTATTTTAAGATTTTAAATGTGTGCTAAGAACATTTGTTAAAATATTCAAGCTTTAAAATAATGAAATGATTGAAAACCATTTTATAGTCATGCTTACTCTAAAACTATCAGGGCAAGAAATTTTTCATTTGATGTGCATATTACTATACGGATGTTATGTTCCCAAAGAAAGTTTTAAAAAAAAAGCGAATTTCAAATGTTTGAAACAAGAAAAAAAACCTTCTAAATTATATTTATGCTATGATTTATCTGAAATTGTCAGCATAGAAACTTTAAATTTTAAGACCTAAATCTGCACGAACAATATATATATATATATATATTGAATTTAAATTTGATAAGAGAAGAAAAATCAATTATGTATTATGCCAGTTTTAGATACAACTTTTCTTAGAAGCGGGATTAAAGGGAAGTACCTACAAGGTAAGTAGGGGATTAAAGGGAAGTAAGTGCTACAATTATTTAAAATAGTAGTATTAAAAAATTATTATTGCCAACTTGGTAAAAAAGTACTTCATATTTAAACTTTTGTTGGACCATAAATATACTAAAACTATGTTTTCCAACTTATTACTGAATGGTATCTTGAGTTTTAAGGTAAATCTAATTCTGTAAAAAAGAAAAAAAACTTTTTGTTGGATATAAACTTTGAACAGATACTCTGAATCAATTTAATTTATTTTTTTTTCCTTTTACAATATATAAAGTTCCACGTTGATTGCATTGTATGTTTTTTGAAAGAGGGTGGCTGCAAATTGTTTAGCATGCAGGTTTTTTCATGCATTATAGTCAAGTCTTGTATTCATCTAAAGAAGCACATGAAGAGTCCTCAAACTGTGCCTTAATTAGTAATAATTAAATTATCCACAGCAGTATAATTTCACCTCATGTTAGTAAGCACATGAATACCGCTTGGTATGTTTCAGCAACCATGCGTGCAAGATAACAGGTTTTGCCAGTATAAAATAAGGTAAATTCTATTGCATACTTCAATATTTAATCAAAGAAGACAAAAAAAATCAAACATTTTTTTTTTTTTTTTTAATATTTAGGCTGGAATTAACATCTGAAAATTTCTTAATTATTTGTTTCTGAAGAAATATAAATAAATAAGATAAAGCTGCATGAAAATCACAAACTACAATCAAAATCAACTATTTACCACTCAGAGATCCCATCTGTTTTGATCTCCATAAATCTATATTTTTAATGACAAATGATGATTTCTAAAAGTATTTTTTTAGTAATAAGATATGTGATTTTCAATAATTTTCTGTAAACTTGCACATAATCGTTTTCTATAAACTGTAATACAATATCTCTAAATCCATAACAGATGTCATCTCAGACCATTTATAACTTACACTAGATTAATTTTCACACAATTATTCTAATTGGTAAACAAATCATATTAGATCTAAATTTCCAACTGGGCGAAAAATGTCCGGACCAGGATTCGAACCCGGGACCTCCTGGCTGAAGCCGCCAGTGCTCTGCCATCTGAGCTATCCCGGACGATTCTGGTCGAACTTTTTCACCCGGCTAACCTTAAAGATTACAGCATCTGGTCTGAAACCTGGCTCAGCTCAACAGAATAAATCTCAGGTAATGGAACTCCAGAAATCGCTGGATACAAAACTACACTAGATTAATTTTCACACAATTATTCTAATTGGTAAACAAATCATATTAGATGTAAATTTCCAACTGGGCGAAAAATGTCCGGACCAGGATTCGAACCCGGGACCTCCTGGCTGAAGCCGCCAGTGCTCTGCCATCTGAGCTATCTTAATTGTTTAACACGTTCATGCCAGCGTGCATCATCGGAGGGTCACGCTTGACTGTCGCATCAGGCGGCGTGCATCACCGGTGGGTCACATTGATTGTTCCACCTAGAAGGCGTGTACTACAGGTGGGTCACACTCGACTATGCTAAAGACGGCGTGCAATACAGTGGGTCACACTTGAATATTCGAAAATTCAGTAGTAAAAGCAATTTATTATTACAAATGTTAATACGTTCACGACGGGAATCGAGAATTCTCTTTTTCGTTCAAAAAATATCATTGACTAAGGGCATGGCTTCTACCTTATAGAAATGCATTTATATCATGTTGTCCATATTTCTTTAGATTGTAAGACATATATTAAATTTCTACATATGTAGACAATAAAATCATATCTCTAATTTGCTTACTACTTAAGAACTTTCAGACATTCACAATCAACTCTGCTTGTTATATTCGAGTTCAACATGAATATTAGCGCCGGCATGAACGTGTTAATGTATTAAATTTAGTTTTTCTTTTCCTTCTGTTATGTTGAAATTTTTCTGAAATTACAGGATTTGTTGGAGCAACTGGATAACCAGCGTCCCTTGTTGGCTGATGCTGAAACAGTTTGTGAACATCTCTGTGATATACTGAGTGATTCAGCTTCCAAGAGTGAAATTAAAAGCAAATTGAACAGCATAGAAAAGCAGTATAACAACTTGAATAGGAAAATGAGTAAGTGAAAATATTTAATAAAAACTTATTTCTTTCTAAGTTTTATACCTCAAAAGAAGATTTTTAATGCACAAATAATAAAAAAATACTCTATAAAAAAATAATCTGTGATGTAATTAAAAAGTATTTTGTTTTAAAATTTTAAGATTTATTTCTTAAAAAATATATTAAATAAGCTGATATTAAAAAAAGAAAAAAAAAAAAACTTTCTGTTGAAAATTATTTTGACTTTTAAAAGGTCTGTAATATTCTTTATCTCATGTTTTAGTATTGTATATCTGAAATAAGTTTCTAATACGATTCATGTTAAATTTATAAATTTATCCTGTATAAAATTTAAAAAATACACGTATGGCTGCACTAATTTAAAAGAGCTCAATAAGTATAGTTTTGTTAATTTTTTGGTTATATCACTACTAGCATTTTTATTTTCTCAAACATTTTTATTCCAGATTTTAATAACAGTCCCCCCCCCCCACCCCCACCCCAATTCATTTCCATATATTATTGTAGTAACTTCTTTCTATCATCACTTTTTAAATGTTCAGCGTTCTCTATTTATGTACTAGATCTATGAGTTGAGTTAGAGATACTTGAGTGTCATTCAGTGAATGTATAATTATTCTAATTATATTTCAACAAGTGTATATCTCACTAAATGAGTTCAGATAGAAAAGTTTGGTAGACATGACTTTTAAGTAAAGAATAAGGAGCAGTATGTCTAATGTATATATCCACTCGCATGGATAATGAACACGTTTATAATCCATGCATTTAGTTACTTATATTGTGTTACATAACACTCATAATTAAATTTGAAGGACAAAACATATAAATTTGAATATACATGTAAAAAATTAAAGAAACTGATTTTGAAAATTTATTTTGTATAATTTTTATTTTCAGTGTGACCTTATCAAGTTTTTTATCCACAATTTATCAATTTTCAGAGTTATGGGTGTTTCAAAAGATTTAATATGTTTCTTTCTCCTTCAGGCAAATGGGTGTACTACTACTATAATAGTAAAAACACAACAGATAAGAAATAAATGACTTAGGAAGAGAGTATATCCCTTTAAGACCGGACAGCTTTGAGTTTTTTTTTTAAAGCAATGATATTACTGAAATTTGTAACTGATAATTCACTATCTGTGGACAAAATTCATATAATATAGTTTCTGTTAACCAGCACAATCACTCGATTCCGGCATTTATGGAATAGATAACCCAGAAAGATTGGATTTTAGTTAATGCCTAACCCGCACAATCGTGCGGGTCTGGTCTTAAAGGGATATTGGCAGCTATGGGAGAACAACATTCAATAGGAAAATCAACCAGTCAGAAAAAAGTTGGCACAACATGTATAATGAAAGGGAAGGAAAAATTTAAATTATACAAAAAAACAAAAGCTAAAGGAATGAGGGCAAGATTTAA
Organism: Maratus speciosus; assembly: GCA_963932465.1. Lineage (NCBI taxonomy): Eukaryota > Metazoa > Arthropoda > Arachnida > Araneae > Salticidae > Maratus > Maratus speciosus. Next base: position 338,755,042 of record OZ010793.1, read on the forward strand.
AAAGAAAAAAAAATCAAAAGGAACAAAGATATAAATATAATAGCACAATGGAAAAGAAATTAAAGTGGGGAGGGGAGTGAGTCATGCGAATTAAGATAATTTGATATAACTAAACAAAAAAAAGTAAGTTAAATAGAAGTGCTAGAAATTAAAAATGAACCCATGGAACCAGTTAAAATTTGATCAAAGAAAATGCTTAGAAAAGAACTGTTACATTGAATTTATAATAAACCTGAAAAAAATATTTACAATAAAAAGTCAATCTTGTATTGGCTAGTTTAACTTACCAAAATACTATTTCCATTAACTTCAACTTTTCGAATTATTGAAAAATTAAACTTTGCTTGCATAAGTAATCAGTAATACATAATCAAGATAAGTAATTATGATGAAACTATCAATTGACAGTTTGATCTTTGGTATTACAGAATGAAAAATAAGTAAAAATTAAATCACTTTAACACAATCATAATTTTGTTTTCAGTGAAATCTTAACATAATGCCATTTTCACTGTTGAAAAATTTACATATGTACTTCTCATATTCATATTCATCATTTAAAAAGTATTTGAATATGCAATGGGTTATTAGTAAATGTATTTCTAAACTTGACATCACTTTGCCAGCTACAGCTTTCCTTATTAGCAATTGCACTCTTGACTTGAGATTCTAATCTCTATACCAACAAATAAAAAGTCCAGAAATTTGTCTTTTAGATTTATTTTTAGTGAAGTATTTAGCCAAAGAAAATGCCTATTCCATTTTAAATATGTCATTTTCACTCACAAGCATTTTGACCTTCTCTGAGATTAGTGTCTCAAACTTCATATCAACGGAATATAAAAATATTAAGTGTAGCAGCTTTATGAGTGAAAATATGTATTTTTTAAAACATGCCATTTCCTACACAAAATTTTAAAGAAAATTGCTTTTAATTTTAATCAGAAAATAGTATCAATAAAGACACAAAGACTCTGTAACAATGAAAATAATGCAATTTCATTAAAAATGAAATATAAAAATGGAAATATTTAAAAAACAATAGTTAGTATGGGCTCTTCTACAAATGAACAGCCTTCAATTTAAAAAAATATATATATTAAAACTGGTTCACTAGAAAGCCCTGGGCAGATGACAAAAAAAAACAGGATTGTGTTTTAAATATATAGATAAGTTTTCTCAAGTCTTCAAAAATATAGTAGAATAAAACTTTTTATCTAGAATAACACTGTGATTAAAATAGATAACTTACAAGAAGATATTTCAAAAGATAATTTTAGCATTTCAAAAATTAATACTATTCCTGGAATATCAAGTTTAACAATAGGTGATTTAGAAATTTCTTTATTAAAAGCAAATCAAGAATGTTCTTTTAAGTGGGTTTCAAGATTAGCTTCATCTATTTATAAAAGATAGAGGTTATTACAAGAAGCCTTCTAAGAGGACTTATAAAAAAGAAACTGAAGTTTATTAATTAGAAACTGAAGTTTATTAATTTCGTTATATTGAAGCATTTTAAAATTTTAGCCAATTTGAAACATAAATGTACATAGAAAAGCAAAACAATCAAATTATCAACTTAACATTTATAAGACTTGCAAATGGTAGGAATAATTGAGAACCTATAGAATTTTTCGAGAAATTTAGTTGCTAAGAGTAAATTTGAAATCATATTTAATTGCATCTTATTGTAAATAATTAAGTTCAACTTTAAGAGAAGAACAGTGGGAAACAGATTTTGAAGGCATGGCCCATTTCAGAAATTATTTCTATGCAGCTTGGGCATTGTTGAATTATTATATTTATATCTTCAGGTTTCCTCTATAGACAAGTTTGTAAATAAAAATCACACCTTTACCATTGTAGAAATTTGCATTTGTATTTTGTTTTGTTTACATTTTCATAGTATTTTGTTTTGCATGTGTATTTTTTAAAGGTTTCATTTTGTACCATTAAAGTGTTTACAAATAAAATAAAAATAATATTAAGAATAATAATAAAATAAAACAAAAATTAGGGATGTGACGAATAGTGATTTGGCCGAATAACTGAATACTGAATATTCAGAGGCTAAATGCTAACTTTAATTTTATTTCTTGAATCATAAAATACCTTGTTTCTCTAATATTTTCAATTTTATTCAAATTCTTAATTTCATAAGTTAAGAAATCATTATGAAGGTCAGATGAAAAACAATTATTTTAAATTTAAATTCACCCAGGAATTTAAACATGAAATGTGGAATACATTTTGCAGTTTGTTAATTAAAATTGTAATGCTTGTTTAAATGCACAACGTTTAAAAATATTTTTAATTAAGTTTCATTATATGTACTCTTATCCAGAACTTAAAAACTGAATAATAAAATTGAAATGAGTAAATGTAATCATTGATTTTTTATTTTTTTTTGAAGTAATATAGTAATAGTAATATTGCAATATTTTGTATTAAATGTTCCTTAAAAAAGGCTGAACATTGTAAATAAATCTTTTTGACTCATTTATAGAGCCCTTTTTATATGTGCATGATATTTGCAAATATTAATGAATATTCAAGTGTTTTAGAACTGAACAGTGTTTTTTATTTTCTGTAGGAGTGTTTACACATTGACTTATAATCTATCATTCCCTGATGAGGTCATTTCCCTAACAGTTGTGTCTCTAACGTTCTAAAGTCAGTTTAAATCATTAATTTGGGCACCATTTTTTAAATTATCCTTAACAATTATAGAAATTAGAAAATGCTATACGACTTTTAGCATCCGAATAACTGTACATTTTGTGCAATTAAGAATAAAAATGACTTTATGAAATTGTCAGAAAGTACAGTTTGGATTTGAGAAAACAATTGCAAAAAAGGAAAAAAAAAAAAAAAAAAAAACTCAAATTTATTCTCTGAAATACCTCAGGGTATCTTATAATATTCGGCCAAGTAGCCTTGAGTAGAGTATTTCTCAAACCAAATATTTGGCAAAAGAGCCGAATATGAGTCACATCCCTAATAAAAATATCTGTTTTGTAATACTTGGTAATGGAAGTATCCCTTCTTTTGCTTGTCATGCTTGTGGTCCATCATCGATAATTCATTACTAAAAGTTTACCAGTCATATAAATTAACATTCTGAAACAAAAAGCAAGCTTTATTAGGAAAATGTGGCAAACACATACATTTTGAGAGATGATGTTACATGACTGTATTTAGTCAAAATTAGACTGAATATTTCATAATTTTTATTTTCTATTTTAACTTACTTCCTGGTAAAAATAGATCAATTAGCTCTTGCTTGAAATATTGCTTTACAATTAAAAGTAATTCTTAACATAAATGTTTCAGTTTTATTTATGATAATGCCGATATCTTTATTGGGTCATATAAATGTGGAATAGTTTTTGTTTTGTTATTTAATCTCATTTCTTATTTATTTATATAAATTTTTATTTAAATAGATAATAGAAAGGCTGAGTTAGAATCTGCCCTTAAAGAAGACAAAGACTTTTATCAGTCATTTGATCGTATACAGTATTGGCTTAATGATATGGAAAGCATGTTAGCTCGCGAGTTTCTGATATCTGCTGATCAGGATATATTGAAAAGACAAGTTCAAGAATTCCAAGTGAGTTGGGATTTTATAGTGTTAATTTAGTTTATTATTTACATTTATTTAATTTTGAGAGGTTTGTTCTTGCCTGAAAAATTAGATAGTCTATGTATTCAAATATTGTATATAATAAATTTTCCATTTACTTTAAAATAATAAATAATTTTCAAGTTTTCACTAGCATTCACATTTTGAAACACTTACAACTCTATTTACAAATTTTAACATTTTTTAAAAGTTGAATTTTTAATTGATTGTTTATTTTAATTGCAATCCAGTCTTTGTGCTATATAATTTTTTTAAAGTTTTTAAATTTTCTAAATTATTATAATTATTGTATAAGTAATTAAAGTTTCCTTTCCTTTTTTTATCTTTTTCCTTTTAATAAAGTAATATTAAAAATCAATATTTTTTAAATATTAACTATAGTTTAATGCAACACATTTATTAATATTATTAAAGAATTTTATTATTTTATTTATTAAGTATCTTGCATTAATATTGTCATAAAAACTATTTGTAGGCAACTTATAAAGAAGTTCTTAATAAAGATCATGAAGTACATTTATTAATGAGTAAAGGAGCTGACATGCAATCTAAAGTAACTCGGAAAGCTGAAGCAGTTCAACTTCAGAATAAAATGGATACAACCAAAAGGCAATGGGAAAAAATTCGAAAAATTGCTAATGACAGGTAAATTTCTTAATTATTAGTAATATTTTTAAAATTTTACATAGCTTGAGCAAGATGTACATTAAGTCGGTTTAAAAATAATTTAATTTAGAATAATAATGTGTTTTTAAGAAAATCTTACCGTTTTAATTATAAAAAAATTCATTTAAAAACAGCTATAAGTTAACATTTTTAGAACAAGAAGGGATGATTTTTATGGAATCAAAAACAAAAACGGTGCATTCACACTTTTTTTTTTTTTTTTTTTTTTTCAAGATGGCACAAGGACAAAGAAAAATTTGTGCCATCAAATCTAATATTATTATAATAAAGTATGTATAAAAGCCAGAATTTATTAATTTACTTGTGTACATTTTAATAATAGTTTTTACAACTTGCTTAATACAATCCTTTGTTTTTTATTCCCTTATTTTAATTATTTCATTCAGGTAATTTAAAATTGAACTTGAAATAATTATTAATGCTGGCGGTATTCATAATTTCCGGAAATACTGGAACGACAACATGCAGCTTTAGTTATTTCAATGACTTTTTTGGGTATCTATTTAACATAAAATAACATTCAAACATGAAAGAAAATAAAAAGAAAGATTGGTCATAAGATCTTAATAGATTGAAATAATTTATTAGCATTTTAACTAGAGATGCACTGAATATTTAGTTTAGCCAAATATTAAATTATTCAATCTGCCAAATATCCAGATTTGACACACATCAAAATATTCATTCAAACCAAATACAAGCTGTTTCCTACTTTTTCACACGCCGGATGTTTTCTAATTATCGAACAAACTTTCAGGTGTGGTAATACATACCTAGACAAACTATTTTTGTATAGGAAACCAGGATTGCAATCCACTTTTTTTTAAATGTCTTGTTCACAAAAACGAAAGCATTTCAGATAAATATAATGTATATCATTTTTTAAATTTAACTTTTTAATACTTTCAAACCTTGAAATATAAAAGTGTTTGACCAGCCAGATGTTCAGTATTCCATTTATCTGTATGCCAGATATTTATTATTTGGCCAAAATCACTATTCAGTTAACCCCTAAACTAAAATGGTCATTTTTAATCTTGCAGGCATACTCTTCTACAGAAGTGTTCTGAAAACTGTAAAAAATATCATAATGCATTAAACTCTTTCCTACCATGGTTAAATAAATGTGAAGATAAAGTCAATTCCTTGCAACCAGTGAGCTTCCAAAGATCTCAACTTGATAAACAAATAAAGGAAATACAGGTTTGTTTATTCTTATTAATGATAACAATTAGCAGGTGATTAAAAAAAATATTAACTTTAATATTAATAATGGTGTAGTCACAAAGTACCAAAAAATCTCTATTCTGTACTTTTTTTTTTCAATTGTTATACTTTTAACTATAAATTTTACTGAACTATGGCTGTTATTTATGTTCTCCCTAGTATTCTGTTATGTTTAATTTTTTCTACATTAAATTAAAATGAAAAATTGTGTAATTTTTAAGTTGCACAAAGCATGTTCAGTAAATAGTTACCTAAAAATAAATAAATAAATTCTTCTTTTCCATATTATAATATGTCTTGTATTCATGAACTTGCTCAACAGAATTTTTGTTTGTGTATTTATCACAAAGATAGTTGTTTTTTCATTCATTTAAATCATCAGTTTTAATTTTTTTTAATAATTCATGATTTTTTTTTTCTTTTGTGTGACATTTTTCATTCCTTTGTTTTCATTTGTTGGTTTTTCTATTTAATGGTTAATTTGTGTTCTTATATTCAGTAATTGTCTATTTGTTCCTTGATTTTCTACAATACACTAAATATTTATTCAGGGCTTAATTTGCACCAAAGCCCACTGGAGCTCAGCTCTGGTACTTCCCTATTTTCAATAAATATTTAAATATTGGTCGGAATTCACTGGAGCTCATAAATAAAGGGCTGTGGAGCCTAGTGCAACAGCGATTCCAAAAAACCGAAGCCTCAATTATCCTTTCCTTTCTCTACCATCTCCAAGTTTTTACTTTCTTTTCTCTCAGAACACTTATATATGACATAATGTGTCGCACACGTAGGAGATGGAGTTAAACAGTCCCAGTTTTTATATCGGCTTTTGGGCTTATGCGGGCTTGAGCTCAATCTGTCTTACATTCAGATTTTTATTTATTCATGTACAGAAAAAAAAGATCTTTTCCCCCTTAAAAAATATGTATTCCATTTCAAATCATTTTAATGCTATTTTTATCAGAATGAAGGGGAAACAGAAATTGTATTTTTCTATTTTAGTGATATTTGCAGATTTAGGCATGTCTGGCATTGATGGCAGTAATGTGTTTATATGGCGCCACTCAAGAGAGCGAACAATGAATTTGCTTTCAGTTCGATATTCTTTTGTGACAATAGGATATTTTTTAATTGAATCATTTATTTTTTCTTTGTTTAGATATATAACCTGAAAAGAATATTTTCTTTTGTTTTCATTCAACGAGAATTAGTTTGATTCTTTTTAGTTTTTATTGTGTACGAGTACAAAAATAACGTTAGTGATTTTTCTATTTATTTTTCATCATGAACGCTGCCCATGCCAAGGCTTTGCTCTGCACATTTACGAAGTCAGTTTCATTTGTAAGAAAATATAATTGCCATGTATTGTTTGTTATTCTGATAGAAAACAACCGAGCAGTGTTTCGCCTTTTTCTATCAAAGCATCGAATCTTTCTTTTTTTTTTTTTTTTTTTTTTTTTTTTTTTGTGTGTGTATTAACACTATTTCCGAATCATAATCCTCACCTTATTTAATAATCTTATTTAAATTAAATAATTAACATTAAAATTAGGCAAAGATTTCTATTTGGAAGAAGTGATAAACTGAAAAGTGGTACAGTTGACAGTTAAGTATGTGCAAGTAGAAATATTGAAATTTTTTATTTTTCTCATAAATATATGAAAATTGGGGTGACGGCTGGATGAGCGGGGGGGGGGGGGGGGCATTATGCTACGGTGTTAGTACTGCCAAATATTAGAGCTTTTTTGTTAGAAATTAAGCCCTGTATTTATTGCTTCTTGTAAATGTCTAGTTGGATATCTGTTCAGATTTCTTTTATATCCTTTAGGCTATTAAAAATGATGTCTTGAAGCATTCACAAGAATTTGAAAATTCATGTAACTATGGAGAAACTTTGATATCTTGTTGTGATATTGACACTGAATTTGTCCGAAATGAAATAAACACTTTGAAGAGACGTTGGGACAACATTAATCATGGTTTGTATTTTTATTCACTTGAAGTGTTTTTCTTTTTAATTATTATTATTACATAACTTTTCTGTAATTTACTCTTATTGCACATTGTAAATGCTTATTTTCCCTTACTAGCAAGTCTTTTCGATTACAGATTCAGGTAATTTGTAAATATCCATATGTATATGAACTTGATGAAGGTTTTGACAGCCCTCTTAACCTTTCTTTAATCAGATGCTATTAAATGAAATAATTATTTTTAAAATATCAATATTTGGCCATTTTCTTAAGTTCTTCTTGAGTGTGCATATTTAACAAAAATATTTTTGAAAAATAATACTTATTTAAAATAATATTTTCAGAAAGTAATTCAATTTATCTCAATGTTTTGAAATATTGTTACTTTGGTTTTTAAAACATTTTCAGATAATATAAATCAGCATTATTCATAGGGCATATCATTTGTTTATCACTACTTTTTAAAATCTATTATGCTTGAGTAATCAGTGGCCATTAAAGAATCTTTATGATGGAAAAAATAATTTCTTAAATACACTATAGCAATGTAAAAATCACAATTCATTTCCAAAAACTTAAATTTTCTTCAAGCAAAGGGATGTGTTATTTTTACGAAGCAGAAATAAGACTGTTAAAATAAAAGGTATTGCGGTGAAGGATAAAAATAGGTAAAAACACTCTATGGAAAACAGAAGGGAAAATAAGCAGTCAGAATAGTCGATTCATCAAGTCTATAGTTGATTCACCAAGTACAATAAGAAACAAAAACGAAAAATCATGTATCCAGCATAGATTATGAAACTCTTTCCAACAATAACAGAATATTATTAAGAAATTTAATTTTTTTTCATACAATAAAATGAAGTATCTAAATGTACATGTTAAAAACACATGATGATTGCTGTCCATATCCAGTAATGAATAAAAATTCTTTTATGCAGCCCTTGTGTGATCTAAAGAATTTATACACAGTGTGTATGTAATATATTAAAAATTCGTTAAATTCAAAAATACATACCATAGCTGAAAACGCACACTTCCACTAATTTTCAATTATATTCTGTCCTGAAACTGAATTCTTTGAGTGTGTCTCTAAATAAACAATAAATACTATACACTCTATAATTTATAGAAAACATGTTGTAGTGCACCTCAGTGATCTATATCAATTTCATTATGTTTGAAGTATCATAACATCACTAATGTGCACCACAGATTTGAAAGATTGCTATGCTTAAATTACCTTAACTGTGTTAACTCAACCTTTCTAAATCTCTTTAAACAAGAAAGTCAAGGTTGGTATTTCCAAAGTTGTTGTTACCACTTCTTGGTGAGCATTGAAAGGATTCAGGAGAAAGGATATTCACTTAATTAGGTGCATTTGGAAGGTATTAAAAAAATAAATGGTGATTTAAAAAAAAAAAAAATTATAACAAAGATTTAAAAATTTAGAAAGTTTTTACCAGTTACTATATACCATAGGAAGTAGGTCAATTTATTTTCCAAACAAACAAATCATAATTTGGTACTATGCAAAATATTTATTAAATGCAACTAACTGCTTAGTGTTAAAATATATTTTAAACTTTTATTAAGCTAAAGTTGGCAAACAAATTGTCAATCACTATCAATAAAGAAATCCCAACTACTCAAAATATTTCTTGAAACTTGAATTAATTTTATTACATTTATTTTTTTTTTGCATATAATTGCAATGAATTATTCTTGTATTCTTTATATTATAACTCAGGTTGCATGTTAACTTGCTTTACAACTTTGATTTTAATTTTAAAATAATATATTACCTTTAAAAGGGACAGAAGATTTTGTCAGTCATACACAGATTAATCATATTTTTATTACATATGTATATCTAAAATAGATCATTTTCTGTTTTTAATACAAATTTGAATGCTTAATAAACCTTTTTAATTTTTTTTAAAATTTCATCTTGATGCTAATTTTTTTCTTTTCATTTAGAAGTGTTAGAGCGAGCTCAAACATTAGATGATATTTCTAGTAAATTAAACATTTACCAAGACAAAGTACGAGATGTCAATCACTCCTTGCATAGGTTGGAAGACAGACTTCTTTCCCATGATGCTTTGGGTGATAGCTCAAGAGATCACAAACTTTTAGCAAGGATGAAGGTACAAATTTACCTGTTTGAAAATTTTGTACTTCTTTTAAATTAAATCTGCTTTTAATTTTTCTATTTTTTAGGTATAGTTTTTGGAATGCATATTATTTAAATCAAGTAAGGGTATAACATTAATTATTAAAAAAAGGGGTTGTTTAAATCATGTAACGTATATGGGAAGCCACCAATATTATCTGTTAAGTGTTATTCATTTTTATTAAATTTATTATTTATTGTTTTGAAGAAAGATAATATAGGTAAAATTAGGGAATTTAAATTAATGCACAATATTACACTGATTTATTTATATACGTATATTTTTTAATATTTGGTTTGAATATTATACTACCCAAGTGTAAATTTTATTCTGAATTTTCATTAATTAAGTAATATTTACTAATAGATGTTGATCCAAGTAGGTTTGCATATTTGTCATACATCTTATGATAATTTATAATTGTTTCTATCAGGCAGTGATAAAAATTTAATAAATTATCTTCATTAGCAGTTGTTCCCTCTTTGCATATCAATGAACCTTTGATAAATGAGGTGTATTTTCAGGCCTGTAAGTCAGTGAATTTGCAGATCTGTACATGTGATAAATTTCCCTTAGCCATCACCCCCCCCCCACACACACACACACACACACAAAAAAAAAAGACAAAAATTTTGGATTTATTGATATAGATTACTAGCAGACCCACTCGGCATCACCCTTTTAACCACTGCACAATAATAAAGTTTTGTGCCTTTGTGTCCAAAAATCATTAAAATAACATTATTTTGACGCAATCATAGTAAAATTTTTCAGTTTTATACATTAAAGTGTATGGGTTTTTTTTTTGTGTGTGTGTGCAACACTGAAAAATATAGCACTGTTCACAGGAGGGAAACACTTTGCATGGTAACTTCGAAAGAGGTTAGTCACTTTTGCTAGATTTTATTTTTGAAAAACTACTGCACAACCCAGAAGTTTATTTTATTTATTTATTTTTTTTGTGTGTGTGTGTGTGTGGGGGGGGGGGGGGGGGGCAGATTAAATGTTCATTGTTTTGATCATTTTTTTTTTCATTTCATGTTTTTGACAATTATGCATTGTAACAAAATAATTTATTTTGGCATGATCAAAATTCTCAGATTATTTTTTCTTTTTTTGTGTGAAGACTTTTTTACATATTTATTTTTATAAAGTTATTTGTGATTGCACGTTTTGACAAAATAAGTTATTTGTACAATGTCATGTATTAACAAAAGATTCCAATTATAATGCTTATTGTTTTAACATTTTACAATGCATAATCAAAATTTTCAGGTTAATTTTTCTTTCTTTCTTTTTTTTTTCTTAAAAAAAAAAAAAAAAAAAGACATGAAGACATTTGTATTTTTAATTTTTATAAAGTTATTTTTTCTTTTTTTTCGCTTACTAAGTTTGGTAGTTATAAAATTTTACCTCTTTTAAAGATTTTTTTAAATGTATTTATAATTTATATTTCAGACTCTTTTGACAGAAGCTGGTGATGTGAAACGTCAATTAAATCATTTAAAAGACTATGTCCGTTCATTAATTTCTGAAGCTTCTCCTTCTGTTGATACATCACATATTACTAATGAAGTTGAAGAACTAGAGAAAAGACATAAACAGCTTATGCAAAAATTAGAAGATAGATGTCATGATTTAGAATCAGCTTCTGAAATTGTAACACAATTCAATGTAAGTTCACAAATACTTTTAATTATTAGAGTAATATATCCTGTATCAATTTTAAATTTAGTAATTACATAAATTTTTAATAGCTTTTTTTTTATTGCAAGTCAACTTTTTTTAATGGCAAATAAAGACAAAGATTCTGACAGAAACTCATGGCATTCCATTATCACTATAGCATTCTAATGATAATGAGATAATAAATATTTTACTGTAAATGAATTGAAGCTTCAAAAATTGTACGTGATAAAGAATTAACTAGAAATAAAATTTTTGATATGTACATATGCATGATATAGTTAAGTAGTGTAGTGAACTTTATTAAAATCTATGATTGTTTTGTGATCTAAATTTTATTAAAGAATTCTTTATTTAAATAAAAAATAATCCAATATTTTTTAGTCATTGTATTTCTTTAATAAATATTTGCTAAAAAAAATTATAATAATAAAATCCAAACACATTTTAAAAGTAAATATTGAGTATGCATCTAGGATGTTATCCATATTTTGAATTATGGCTTTTCTTAATTTGAGAAGGGGATTTGTTTAAAGCATAATGATTGCAGTTTTTTTTTTCTTATGTAGGGAAAGCTTATACTTAAATGCATTACATGAAATATAGTAAAGCCAAAACAGAATTGCAAGGGATGTTTCATTTTAGACACATTTCTGGTCTAGAGGATACTTTATAAATGTTTTTTTTTCTTTTTTTTCTGAAAAGTTAAGTAGTGTAGTGAGCTTTATTAATATCTATGATATATATCTATGATATAATATCTATGATATATATCTATGATATAATTTTTTTTTCTTTTTTTCTGAAGAACTGTGATATTTTTCTACTTGTATAGACAGGTTCTATTTTCTTAGTTTTTTCTATTTTATTATTTTGCTATTGTTGTTGTTGCTTTTACGGCTATCAGATATGCTGTTTGCTCTTTGACATGCATATTAGACATATTAACTAAACTAATCATATGGTATGATAATGGAGAGTCTTGCAAAATGTTTGTAAATATGAAAATTCTATTCCAGATTGTGCTTGAGGGGGGAGGTGATACAGAAGAAAGCTTATGCTACATAAAATATTTAGATTATTACAAGGTGTCACTCAAAATAAAAAAAGTTAGTCAAAATCACATTTTAACAAACTCTTATATAAAATATCTTTGAATGAAAAATTAAACCAGTTTGACCAGTTTGTATAGCAATAAACTTAAGTTAAGAGCTTCAAGTCATTGACCAACTGAAAAAATTTCCTTTCTGCTTTCAATATATATATATTCACAAATTTCTTATACTTTTGTTGAATTCTTAATTATTTTGCAGTTAAATTGCAATGTTTTATTAAAATTTGTAAATATTCAATTGTTTACTTTTTCTCTCTCTCTCTATGTTCCATTCAGAACAAATTAAAAGATGCCCATCATGATTTGAATGGCTTAGAAGAAGAATTGGAAGGAATGGCTCCTATTGGTAGAGATCTTGATACTGTAAATTGCCAAATAAGCCAAATAAAGGTATTCTTTCTTTCATTTTTTTAATTCAATAAAATAATATGAACTCATTTCTAAATACATTTACAATTATGGTAGTTTTGGCTTCACTTCTGCAAATTGAGAACTTTTTGGCTTTTAACATCTAATTTAAATTCTCTGAGAATTTATTGGGTGAGTGCAAAAGTTTTACTTGTTTTTTTAGTGAAAACAGAAAGGCAGAGGAAACAAAAAATTAAGCACCTATGAATTCAAGCAAGCACCATCATTATGTATGACCTCTTACCATCTGTAGGGCAGTAAGTTAATCCCTCACCAATAAAACTCCTCTGCTTTAGAATCAAAATATTGCTGTAATGCCGTTTTTACAGTCTCCACATCAGTGAAAGTTCGGCGAGCAAAGGTGTTGTGTAACGATAAAAAAAAGGTGATAAATCGAAGGTGCAAGGTCGGGGCTATACGCCAGGTGAGGTAAAACTTCCCAACGAAGTTTCAGTGATTTTTACCAAGTCGTTAAAGTAACATGAGGCCTGGTTTTATCATGATGAAAGATAACACCTCTGTGATTGATTAATGCTGGCCAGTTAGACTTGAGTTTTGCTCTTGTCCAATTGTTGGCATTAGAGGTCTGCATTGACCATTTTGTACGGTGCAAGGATTTCCTAGTTGGTTATTCCCTTGGCATCCCACCAGAAATGGATCAAAACATTTTCGTGATGGAGTCCTACTGTTTAGGTCGATGGAGTATCCTCTGCAACGTCGGCACACGGTTTTTCAATGCTTCACATTACGGTACAGTATCTACTTCTCATCACCCTTTACAATTCGGTTCAAAAATGATTCCCTACTGTTGCAGGAAAGCAAAGAAACACAGGTGGTGATCCTCACTTTTCGTTGCCTTACTGTAAGCTGGCTGGTATGGTACCCACTGATCGAGGTTGGTGATGAGGGCAGGCGCACACATTTGTTTTTCGACTGTTGTTCTGTGTACCGAGAATATTTTCGCTAATTTTTCCGACTGTTGGATTGAGGATTTGTTATGGTTGTGTCCAGATCCTCATCCGAAACCACTGATGTGCGTCCAGAACAGGAATGATCTTTACAGTTCCTGTCTTCGTCCCGGAATTTCCAAAACAAACGGCAGCAGATACGATCGTCCATGGCATCTTCCCCATACACTTGACAAATGCTGCGGCAGCTTTATCATACCCGTGCAATAAACAATGTCTGATGTGGTTTTTCTTGCTTGCCATGTTGTTTCCTATTCAGCATGAGTTCTTCTGACAAACATTGTGCCTAAACATACACTACTGCTCCACGCATTATTGGTCACTTTCCTGTCCTCAAAACGTCATCTGTAACATCCATACTTTACTTGACATTTACATATCTTCAAAATGGGTAGAACTTTTGCACTCACCCAATAAAAGAAATATTTTAAAGTTAATTGGCTTTTTATTTCATACCTTAATATTTTTTTCTTCTAGAGATTTATAGACCAAAATTATTATTTCAATTTTTTTTTTCATTGTGTTTATTTACCATTATTATTGTTACTAGCTGCCTCTGGGGACCAGTGTGGTTTCCCTTAAATGTATGCTAAGCATTGCAACATGTTACTTTTATTTATAATTTAACTTGATTAATCCTTCGCCAAATCGGAAGATTCTGATAGAGAGATCAAGAACACTTTGCGATCATGGCAGCATTTTGATATTTTTTGTTATGAATTTTTTATTTTATCTTTCTTGAGAAAAAACTCTTTACTCACTTAGACATTTATGCTTCATGTTCGCTTACTTATCACTTGTATACATTCACTAATGCGGTGATTTTTAAACCTATTAAGTAATCTTCCATAATTGGCTTCACTGCCGGTTGATGTATTTTAGCTAATATAATTTGGTCAATGAAATTTTTTTGTGAAAAACCTTTAATGATATCCACACTTACATTAGCTCATATTTTTGCTAATATCTTTTTAGGGTATGTTTCCATTACCCAGTCAACCACTTTCCATGAAAAAAACTATCGGCAAACTTTAAAGCCCAATAAAAAAAGTGGACGCTGTCAGTTGAAATGGTTGAAATTAACCTATTGTATTAATGCATCATTACATTTTTTTCAATATTTGCTCTCTTTTAATAGCATGACATCACCATTTAATGACATATTGTATATTCGCGCATATAAGCCAACCTCCATATTTTGAATTGCAAAATAATGGTAAAATTTAAGATCCGCGTATAAGCCAACCCTAAAAAATTCCATTGTGTTTTCAGACAAAAATCACATTTTTAATGAAATAATAAACAAACAAAAATAATTGTATAAAAAATTAAGAAGCATGAAATGAATCCTTCAAATTCGGAATCATTAACTGAATCTCCAAAAAGTTCAATGAAGTCCCGTTCTGTTGTTTCCTTGTCATAAAATTCGGACTCAGTATATGATGAAATTTTGTCATCCCTTTCATAAATAAAGTTCCATCCATAACATTGCTAATAAAGCAATTTTTAAATGATTTCACAATCATCTCTATTGGAATTAACATCCATTCCTCTTTAACCCAAGAAGCGATGGTGAACATCCACCAATTATAGATTTTTCGCTATATATTGTTGATGCAAACATCAAGTGGTTGCAACATTGATGATTGTTCATCTGGTATAACAACCATAGACAGATTAAGTTTTTAAACTTTTTCTTTCACTTAGTCGATCATATGAGCGCTAAATGTACCCCATACAAGCATCATTGGTTTTTAAATACTGTTCCAAGTCTTTTGCCCCACACATTTTCCAGCCAGTCTATGCTTCCTCTTTCACCATCTATCCATTATTTGGTGGCCTGATAATTACTCCAATGGGGAATTTTACATTGGATAGAATTTTTTCCCTCTTAAATGTAATGACAATTTAGAGCCCTTTCATTTAGAGCCCCACATTCTTTCTCTAGCATACTTCTGCATAAGACAAAAGTTGAAAAAAATTCTGTGGCTGCATCTGAAAGGATTTTCTGTATAATTTTAGCAAGAGGGATGGTATGGAATCTAAAACCCAGGGACAGAGTTAAAAAAATAATAACAACCGTAAAAATCTGAGCAGGTTAATTTTTTGCTACATATTTATATAAAACAATAGACCCAGTTTTGGAAAAAAAATTACATCAAATTACTTTTATCGAAACAATTTATACAGACAGCTCCAAACTTAAAAATCAGCATCAGGAACATGGGACAGTATAGGAATTTGTGGTATATTTAGACCCCCAACATCATCCAAAACTTATTTATTTCATTAATATTGTTATGCAGTCCTGCAATGGAATGTTTTTCAGTATAAGAATTTAAAAAAACCAAGAACCAAAATAAAAATTGTTATTTAGGGACTTAAAAGTCAAAAGAAATTGAGAATGCCTCATATAGTGTTATATGCACTTTTTCACATAAAAATTGTGCATATTCTCCCACAAAAACAGCAATAGAACCCATTTTCTGAAAAATAAAACAATTTGTACTGAAAGAAATTGTTTGTCCATAAATCATCCATAAATTTAAGTCAAAAATTTTACTAAGAGTCTTTATAGTCTGCTTATTTCTAGTAGTAATTTACATTTTACCTTTACATTGGTATCTTTTAACATTTCATCTGCAAGTTGAAGGCACTTGAAATATGCTTTGATTTAATTTATTTTATGTGTTTTTTCTCAATTATTTTCAGAATATTTGGGAAATCATTATTAATTTAACAGCAGTTGTTATTTTATTTATAATGTCATTTAAAATGTTCTTTCATTCATTTTCATTTTTCCTCTTGCACTTTTTAACTTACTAGGCAATATTTCTCTCTCTCTGTGTGTGATCGTTTATAGTCCAATTTCGATAAAATAAAATTTATATATTTAATTGAAATAGACTCTTGAATATTTTCCATAATTATAGCAATTCCAATTGCTTTTCGTCATTTTCCAATATTCATTGAAGACTTTCTGACTTCCATTTTATATATTCTTTAAAAAAATTTTACCTGTGGTTTTTATTCTTTTGTTTCTAAAGATAAAGTATTGCAAAATACAATAATTTAATACTTTTCTTGCCAGTGACTGTAGTTATTTGTTTTAACAATTTTTATTTTATTTCTCAAATAGGGAAGAAAGTTCTGCATATAATTTTAACTTCATAACTTTTTAATGTTATCCAAAAAAAAAAAAAAAAAAAAACTTTTTTAATTCCTATAATGAAAAATAAGTTCTTTCCTACACAGAAATTAATTTAACCTCCTATTTTTAGCAAATTTGTTGATTGAACTTCATTTTGCAGAATTATCTCCATCGTCTAAAAAAAGCTAGAGATGACTGTGAAGAAATTGAACATCATTGTCAAGATATCATTACCCATGGCTATACACCTGATCCTAAAGGATTTAGACACCAAGTAAAAATTTATTATTATTTAGGAAATTTATCAATTCGGTAATATATAAGTAGAAAAAACTGTTATTCAGTAGTTGTTCTCATGTTAATATTGTATTACATTTTCAGTTGGATAGTTTACATCGTCAGCTAATAAGACTTGAAGAGCGAGCCAAAACAAGAGATAAAAATCTAGATGCAATGTTGGCTAGACTTGAAAAGTTCTACGAAAATTACACAGATATAGTTAAAGAATTAAATGAAACGATTGATCAAGAAAGGTCCTTCAAACCTATTGGTGGTGAAGTAGATGCCATACGATCTCAGCAAGAAGAATTCAAAGTAGGATTTTTTTCTTTTCAACTTTTTTGTCTGAATCTATTCAGATTAAATTAACATTTGTGTCAGATTTGCACCTATATAGCTTCTTTAAAGAAAAAAAAAATATATATATATATATATATATATATTAATTATAGTTTTAAAAATATATTTCTTTGTTTGTGACACATTTAAAAAATATATTAAATATTCTTGCATCTTACTAATGCTAATTAATTTAGCATGTAAGGGAAGGAAGGATAAAGTGGCCACTCTAAGTTTTGATGAATTTTTATGATACCTTTTTTATTCAGTAAAGTTCTAGAAACAAATACCAATAGTAATTATAATAACTGTAGTTTCAATTGCCGTTTTACCTTTTTTAAGATGTGCTCAGTACTTTAAAAGAAAAATTACAAAATGACCATTTTGCCCGACTAGGCTGGGCAAAGTGGCCAGCATAGGTAACTGAACAAATCACATTGATTCAGGATGTATTTTTAATCAACACAAGCTAAAGTTAACACACATTAAGAATGAGTATTATGTTTTGTCATATTTTAAGTACTAAATCGTTTACAGAATAAAGTAAACAGTAAATAGTTTCAATATGATGAATGGAGGAATACAAGTACCCCCAGCAGAAATGCAGACTGCAAATGTCAAGAGTAAGCTAAGTTTTGTTCTGAAGAAATTATTGCCCCAACCTGTCTTCAGTCTTTCAAAGAAAATATGTTTTAGTTGTATTTTGTTATGAACAATGAATAGAAAATCGTTTCTGGGCAAAGTAACCATTTTGCCCGATTTCTTTGTGGCCACTTTGCCCAGAATGACGCCATTACAAAAAAATGTGGCCTAGCTTCTAATCTACATGACTTAGCCTTTTCAAGCACACAACATTTAAAAAGTTATTTCATACTGATCAGACAGCATAAGAGCAAATAATTGTAACACTACATATTATTTAGCTATAATCAAGAAATTGTACCCCTTACCTAAAATCAAAAAATGCGAAAAAAACAGTAAAACGAGTTAAAAACTAGAAAAATGTAGCCTTCCACTTCAAAATCTCAGACAATTTTATCAGCATCTGTGACGACTGTTTCACCTAGTTCCAGCATGGCAGGGGCACTATATAGCAGAAAAAACTCAAATGGCTGCTTTGCCGTCACTGGCCACTTTACCCTTCCATCCCCTATGTAATTTAGCTTGAAGTTTATTTGTTTTAAAGTTGCTGCCACAAATTTAAAATCGTAAATTCTGCTCTATCATTATTTATCACAGTTGCTATTAGACAATCTAAGACTAGATTACTTAACAGTGTAGAAAGATCCCCTCCTTCCCCCTCTCCTTCCAAGCACAATAAAAATAGCATTAAACTAGTGAACCATATATTTAAATGCTATTCAAATATTAAATGAATTTGACTTTGCCTTCACATAAAAGAATCAAATAATGCACAAATCAAATTGTATATGAGTAATAGAAATATTGTTTGCTTGAGAAACATACTGTTGTCTGAACTGGATCCATGCATGAACTAGTAAGGTTTAACATGCTTTTAAATCCAGTTATTCTTAATGGACAATATTTTACTTAGACATTTCAAACTTTTGCCAGTCCGCTACTTTCTTTAAAAATTCAGATTACCAACACTTTTTTGAAATAGTATTACTTTCACTTTATTTAATCTGTCATTAAATAAGAAGAATATTACTACATCAAAAAAGTGGTGGCAATCAAGCAATCTCATTTTTTTTTTAAGTAGTGGACTGGCAACACTGCCTCCAGGCAGAATCTGAAATGATGTTCCTGTTTACCATTTAACATTTTACTTATTCTTTCTTATTTTTATGATGGTTTTACTTTATAAAAATATTTATTTTTCTTAATTCTTCTTTTCTTATAGCATTATCACAGGGATCGTCTGGAACCTTTGGGAAAACAGATTGATAATATTAATAAAGTAGGTCAAGGTTTAATCCAATCAGCCTCTCTTGGAGTGAATACAACTATATTAGAACAAGATTTAGATGAACTGAATGATCAGTGGAACAATCTAAAACAAAGGGTGAGTTGTTAAGCTTCAGAAAAACTGTTTTTAAAATACCAGTGTTCAAGAGTTTTTTGGTCGGAGTAGGTTGGTGCGTATTGGCAACAGCTCCGATATTTACTTTGCCGTGGTGGTCGTTTGTTGGTTTTTGCGTGTGAAGAGTGCACGCTTTCCTACTTCCTTCAAGGGAAGGGTTTCTTTTACCTTCAGGTTGTATTATATTTTTGTTATTTAGTTTAATTGAGCTTTTGGCTAGCTCTTTCGTGGGTTTTCCCTTGCTAAGTGTTTGTATTTCTGTGTTGTTCTTTTTCATGTCGTATAACTGCTGAGTTGTTTCAATGTCGGGGTCTCCCCAAACTCAAGTGGTCGAAAATACTGCGGCCGCACGTAGTAACGAGAAGGTGGATAATGTTGACATGAAAGATGAGGAAGGCTTTTCGCAGAATAATGCTATATTATATCGCAAAAACAAATCTCAAGTCGAAATTTTCCATGAAGCTAATGAAGCGGGTATAGCGGGAGTTTCCATAATCTTTTCTGCTGACACGGGTGTTATTCCGAAAGCCCACCCGAAAGCCTTACGCGACGCCATTGCTGCACAAGTTAACAATCACGTGGGAATTGACACTGTTCGGCTGTCTCGGCAAGGGAAGCTCACTTTGTACACTCATGATGCGGTCACGGCGGTCCAAGCTTTAAACATCAAAACCCTTCTGGGTATCCCGGTCTCAGCCATGTTGTCAACCGACAACATTACCTCAAGATTTCTTCTGCACAACATGGATCCTCAAGTGGATTGCAATGACATAGCGGAGGAGCTGGAATACTCTGGCATCCCGGTTCTGGAGGTGCGACGATTCGTACGTAAGGACACTGGCCCCACTGCGACCGTCCTAGTGACGAAGTTGGGTTGCACTATACCTGAGGTTGTCAGAATGTGGTACCAGGTGTACAAAATCTCCCTTTTCATTGATAGACCTAGGCAGTGCTCAAACTGTTGGAAATTTACACACGGCGCCCGCGCTTGCCGCAGCAACCGGGTATGTAGCCAGTGCGCTGCTTCTCACACAGGTCCTTGTACGGCTGATTCCCCGGTGTGCGCCAATTGCAAAGGAAGTCACTGCGTCACGGATAAAGCCTGTCCCAAGTACATCCAGGAAACCAGATTTTTGAAGTTCAAAAGTGAAAACCACCTGTCATTCAGTGAGGCTCGGAAACAATTTCCGGCCAGTGTTTATGCTAAGACCGAATCATATGCCCACGTTGCCTCTGCTTCTCCTCCCCCGCCTGCTGACTACGTTACAAAAATTGACCTCCAAGCCATGCTTCAAGGCTTCGCCGAAAACATAGCTGCCATGATGCAGTCGGTCCTGGAAGCCCAGGCCATTAACTGCCAAAATATGTTGACTACTATCACCTCGTCGGTTGTCGGGGCCCTGCGGGACGCTTTTGTCCCAAGTGCTCCTCCCCCGTCACAGAGCCCTGTTGGAAAACAGCAGCGGCCTGCAACTCCTCCGGCTCATCTGCCGTCACGCAACAAAACTAGCAAAAAATTGTGTACAGCCATGCCCATCCTGTCCCCTCTCCAACTGCCAAGTATGGACTATTCCTCGGGGGATGTCTGGATTTTGGATGACCCCTCCTCAATGCTTAACAAGTCTGATCCTGGCGCCTCCATCACCTAGTGTGGTTGAGGTAGGTTTCTTTTTCCTTTTTGTTCCCTTTTGGGGGGTTTTTAGTGCTTGTGTTTCTGCAAGCATGTTCGCGTTGCTGTTTGTTGTTTTTTTGTCTTGTCCTGCCATGTTTTCTCGGTGTTGGGTTGGTTTTACGAGCCATTCTCGTGTTCGGTTTCTGCTGCCGGGTCCCTGGGCTGGGGTTCATGGGTCTCTGGCTGTCTGGGTCCTGTTTGGCCTTTTCTCCGCGTTTTTCTTTTATGCTCAACTTGTTAGTTCAGTGGAATTGTCGGAGCGTCCGGGCCAATGGTCATTGGCTCCGCTCCCCTACCTTCGCCCAGGCTCGTATCATCTGCCTTCAGGAAACTTTCCTTTCCCCATCGGATGTCTTTGTGCTCCCGGGCATGAACGTGTTCCGTAAGGACCGTTTGGCTGCCCGTGGTGGTGGCCTTGTGACGGCCGTTCAGGCCTCCTTGGCTGCTCTCCTTGTGCCTCTGCCTCCCTGTCCACAGCCTGAGTTCGAGGTCTTGGCGGTTAAAGTCTGGCTAAATCGCTCCTGGATCTTGTTGTTGAATGTCTACTCCCCTTCGGGCATCTTTCCAGAGGAGTGGCTGTCTGGCGTCATCGATACGTGCGACTCACCGATCATTCTGTTGGGCGACTTCAACATAAACATGCTGGCTCGTGACCCTCCGCTCCCTCCTAGAGCTCGTCAGCTGTTGGATTGGTCCGCCACTCAGGAGATTTGCTTCTTGAACATGGACTCACCAACCCGCTCTGCTCCCAATGGTCCTTCCTCCCTGTTGGACTTGACTTTGTTATCTCCTTCCCTCCATAGGGACTTTCACTTTTATGTTCACCCCGACACTTTTGACTCTGATCATCATCCTATTTGCATCTTCTCCAGCAGCATGATCACCCCGACCGGGCCTAGCCTGACGTCGGTGAATTGGTCTAGGGCAAGCGCCTGCCTCAATGAGCTATTGAATGCCCCGGATCCCTCCTATGCAAAGTTTGAACGTTTGTGCCAGCAGGCAATTAACTCTCACCGGGTGGTCCGGCGTGCCCAGGCGCGCTTGCTCCCCCCTTGGTGGGATGCCACTTGTCAATTTCTCTTGCGTCAGAAGCAGAGGTTCCTGAAGTGGGCCCGCTCGACTTGTTCTAGAGATCACTGGAATAACTACAAGCTGTTCGCTGCAAAGCTTCGGAGACACATTAAACTTGTGTCCCGTCAATATTGGGACAAGATCTGTCGTAATAGTTGCACGAGTGGTAGCATCTTCAAGATCTTGAAGCGCCTCGCGAATCGGGAGTCTCCACACGGCGGCAACGTGCTGTGTAACCCACATACAATTGTTTCTGCACATCTCCAGTCCGAGGCGTTTTTGCACCACTTCCAACAATTGGACGCCTTTGAGCCACTGCCCTTTGACCTTAGCGATGGCGACTGCGCCTTGGATGCCCGCTTTTCTTTGGAGGAGCTGTCGCATGCGCTTAAATGCACTAGACCTACTTCCCCTGGTGCTGACGGTATCTCCGTTCGTCTTCTGCAAAACCTGCACTCTGGCAATCGGCAAAAGCTCCTTTCGATGTATAATGCTTCTTTTGAGAGTTCAACACTTCCTGACTCCTGGAAGTTGGCTACCATCATCCCGATTCGTAAGCCGGGCAAACCAGCTATGCATACAAGTTCGTATAGACCAATAGCACTGACTTCAGTCTGCGTCAAGGTAATGGAGAGGATGATCCTCCGTCGCCTCCTGGTCTGGACAGGCAGGCGAAACATCTTCCCTCCCAGCCAATTTGGTTTTCTTCCCTTTAGGGACTGTACTACGGCCCTGTGCACTCTTGTTGACCATGTGCGCCGTGCACGGGAGCTCAACCAGTTCGTGGCTGCCGTGTGCTTGGACATCAAGGCTGCCTATGACTCGATTTGGATCGATAATCTTATCTACAAGTTGGCGTCCTTGGGCATTCGTGGACGTATGGGTCGTTGGATTGCAGAGTTTCTCACGGACCGTCGGATCCAGATTAGGTGGAGGTCGGCTACTTCTGGGGTGGGCCCTTGTCGTCTTGGTGTCCCCCAGGGGAGTGTGCTCTCCCCCCTCCTCTTTCTGATTTACCTGACTGATATCGTGGAGATCCTGGAAGACGGCATCTATCTCATAGTCTATGCCGACGATATTATTGTGTACGTCATCGGCCCCAACGAGGGTCGCGCTCGGGACAAGTTAAACAATGCACTTCAGAGGATAGGCACATGGTGCGCGGCTAACAAGTTGAGAATCTCTCCCGAAAAGTGCTTGGCCATCAACTTCTCGCGGCGCCGCGACCCGGGTATCCCTCCGATAGTTGCTGGGCGGGAGGTCCCGTGGAGCGCCTCAGTGAAAATTTTGGGAATTTGGATCAGCCGCACCCTCAACTTTCGCCAACATTTCTCGATGATCCGTGTTAAAGCTCTTCGCCGTCTCAACTACATCAAGGCTGTGGCAAGTCATTCTAGAGGCGTGGCTAGCACCCACTTGTTGCGGATTGTCAACGCTCTCGTGAGAAGCCTCATCGAGTATGGAAGTGCGCTCTTCTTCGACTGCAATAAGACTGCCATGACGACTCTGGAGAGAATCTATTATGCTGCTCTTCGCACCGCTACCGGTCTCCCCTTGTGTACCCCTATCCCGATCCTCCGCCGTGAAGCTGGCGAGACCACTATCCAAAGCCGGCTCCTGTTCCTGGCCAAGACCTTCCTTTTAAGGCAGCTCGCCATGCCCCCAGGCCTCGCACTCAGCGACTCTCTCAGATCTCCTCTGCCTGTTGGACCTGGTTCCAAATGGTCTCGCCTCTGCGACGAGTTGACTGTCTCATATGGCTTCGATTCATCCCAGATAATGCGTTTCATCTGGCCTCCTCCTCCTCAGCACCTGTTCCTCCACATCATCACTGAGGGTCTCCCCTTTCAGGACATATCTCTCCCGGACCGTGTGCTGGTTGGCGAGTGGGCCCGCTGGCGCGAGGCCCACCGCTCCTGTGCTGTCTTATCTTCAGATGCCTCCAAAGATGATGCGAAGACGTCGGTGGCGGCAGTGGATGCTGACTCTAACCTCGCAGTTGCTGCCTTGATCCCCCATTATAACTCCATCTTTACTGCGGAGGCGATTGCCCTGTGGATGGCCGTTACTCATCTGCTCCCTGTTAATAGAACAGTCTTCCTTTTGACAGACAGCCTGTCAGTCCTGCGTGCTCTCCAGGCTTACTCTCTTCGTTCGCCCAAGGTTATTCTCCACCTGATCCATAGTATTTCATCCAGTTGTGACATGGGTTACTCCATCACCTTGGTCTGGTGTCCCGCTCACAAGGGCATCATCCCGAATGAGAGGGCTGATTCTTTGGCTAGAAATGGTCCATTTCTTTGCCAGCCTATTCCATGGATTTCCCCGGAGGACCTACGTTCCCACCTCAAGAAGAACTGGCTCACTGAGAACGACTATTTGTGGCTCAACAGTGACTATGCGCCCTCCCATCCTCACCTTTCAACAGACCGGTCTTATTCTCTGTGGACTCCGTCCCGGGCCACAGATGTCCTCATTGCCCGATGGAGGGCTGGGATGATCCTCACTCGAAAGCGTCTATTCCGTATGAACCAGGTCTTCTCCCCACTTTGCAGGCATTGTTTCGAGCCAGACACCCCGGAACATGTGCTGCTTCACTGCATATATCTCAACAGCCCCCGCCGCCAGTTCTTTTTCACCCTCAAACTACCCGCCTCCCCAAGCTATAGCGACGTCATGTTGGCCGCCCTTTCTTCTCCCCATGGAGTTACTGCGCTCATCCGTTTCTCCCGTCTGGCTCTCCCGCACTTGCTTTGATGTTTCCTTGCTCTGCCTGTTTGTGATCCCGCTTCCTTGACCTTACTGTCTTCGATATGCATCTCGCACTCCTGCTTCTTGCATGTTCCTTCCGTCCTTTCGGCCTTTCCCTACATTGGACTTCCGAGACATAAGCCTCCCTTTCGGGTTGTAGCACAGGTCTCAGTATGCACCAACCAACCAACCAACCAACCAGTGTTCAATAAACAGAGTGCAACAACAACAGTTGTCAATCTTACTTGCAATTTGTAATGTTACAATTTGTAATGTTAAAATTTTGCAGTCTTTTTATTAAACATGATTTTCTGGTTGATATATTGCTAGATATATGTTTGCAAACAAAAGTTCTAATGCAATAAAATTTTTAATAAAGAATTTCAAAAAAGATTAACCCTTTGAGCCTTCGAAAATGTTTTTTCGCATCTGTAAAACTCTTTCATAAAATAACAGCTATGCAGAGTATCAGTATGTTGATTTATATTTGAATTTCTTTTTGAATTTGAAAAGATCAACCCATTGATCCTTCAGAAATGTTTTTCTGCATCTGTACAACTCTTCATAAAATAATAACTATGCATAGTATCAGTATGTTCATTGATATTTGGATTTGAATATATTTCTGTGTTATGAAAAAACAACATAGGTTTTTTTAGTTTAACTACACCTTGTAGGGTTTTAATAGCAAACATACAAAAGGCAGCTAAATAAATATGTATGTATGCAAGAATAATAAAGTTTAAAAATTCAAAATGTAAATTAAATTTCCCGAATTCTTTCTCAAAATTTTTCTAACTTTAAAATCAAAATCTAATGATCAAAGCTAAATCTTCTAATAACTTAGTTTCTCAGCCTATCATTTATTACTTCCAGACTTCAAATTCTACCCTACTGTAAGATGAAAAGTGATGTAAACATGATTCTCTTCTTTCTGTGGTCAGATGTACAAGAGCTATTCCGAGGAGTTTCTGCATGGTCTGGCCCAGATATCAATCAAAAGATCCTTATCCAGCCACTAAAAATGTAGTGCTTATTCCCCATTTTAGCCCCCTATTGAGAAAACTTAGAAGTACAAGAATAAAAATGGGCAACACACAGACTTGCCAACTACTACGAAAAAATCGTAGTTGCTGCAATTTGGACCTATAAACTACGATGCTGCGAAAATATGTCTTAAACTACGATTTTTTGCAAAAAACACAAACACATTTTTTTTTCCTAGTTTCGATTTTTATCCCACACAGCATATTTTTCAGGAGTGATGCTGTTGCGAAATTTCCAAAATTTCAAAGTATTCATTTCCGAAAGTTTTAAAAAACTGGCCATTAGTCCGAAAATTCGGACATTAAAAAATGCTTATGGAAAAAAAAAATCTGGGCTGCAAAACAAACTTCTTAACATAAAATACTCTCTTTATGTATATTAACCACGAATGAATCGTGTTTCTATAAATATTTATACAGGAATTCGCTTCCTTAGAAACAAGGTGTCATTTTAAGGAGGGGGTGGGGGCGGGATCTTTGAGGAGCAAGGTTTGAAATAGTGTGCAAAATGATACGATTTGTGATAAACTACCGCGAATTTCGACAAATGACCTTATAAAAAAAAGTCAATTTCATCAATTGGTCACAGAAGAAAATAAATTTCGTCAAAGGATCGTTGTAAAAACGTGAATTTTGTCAAAATATCGCAGAAAGAAAACACTAATTTCGTCAAAAGGATCGCGGAAAAAAATGTAAAATTCGACAAAGGATCGTGGTAAAAAATGCGAATTTTGTCAAAAGTTCATGGCAAAAAATGCGGGTTTCAACAAAGAATCATGATAGAAAAATGTAAATTACGATTTTGGAAAAATTGTGAATATCCTGAAATGATAGCAGGAAAAAAATCGCGAATTTCGTCAAAATTTACTGCACAGGGCTAAAAAATTGGAACCAGGCTCTTTTTACAAATCTAAAAAAAAAAAAAAAAAAAAAAAAACTGTGAAACGAAAAGAAACTCTAAAACTCGTATAGAAATTTTCAGAGGAAAAAAATTACTATATTGAGTTGAAAGACTGAAACCTTATTCCTTTTACGAATGTCAAAAGATGGCTGTGTAACACGAAAAACCAACCAACCAACCTCCAGATTAATTTAAATTTTGTGTGCTATGATTTCTCATTTTCAAAGGTTGGCAGGTCTGCCAACACAAGTCAAAGAAGACTTTTTCTGTAATAATGAATAGTTAATAAATTGTTGACTGTCAGTAATTTGAGCCTGACTGAAAAATACTATGTATCTGAAGGAAGAAATAAACTCAGGTCTCCAGTCAAACTGATAGTTTTTGTGTTGTTACTAAGAAATCTGGTTCACAACTATACCTCCAATTTAATTAGACTGATTGGAAGCAATTCATATTTTTTTCCATATATGTAATTATTCCACGGTAATTTGAAAGGTTAATAATAAGAACATAAGGTTAAAAATGTTTTTTTTTTGTTTGTTTGTTATTCTGTAAAAGTGAAATAAAGATTAATAATGTTTTTTTCAACAGATTAAATTCAGCATTTATTTTTTTACTCTTCATATCCAGAGTAACATAATTAATGTTTAAAATTCCGTAATAAAGATCAGTAATGTTTGCAGTTGACAGATTCAAATCATTATTTATTTTTTTTTATTCATTGTATCAGGAATTAAAGAATAATTGTATGTAATATTTAAAATCCTGTAATTTTTTTTTTTAATTCAAAGTTATTATAATAACAATTTAGAATGTGTTTCATCCTTAAAAAGATTGATTTTATTACAAAGTATTTCATTATTTCAATTTCTTATTATCTTTTAATACAATTATTTTATTTTGTTTTCTGGTATCATTTCAGATGAGTGAACGGGAGAGGAAATTAGATATAGCCTTCCTGCAATCTGGAAAATTCCAAGATGCTTTAGATGGTGTTTTGAAATGGTTGGAAGATACTGAAGAATTAGTGTCAAATCAGAAACCACCCTCAGCTGATTACAAAGTAGTAAAAGCACAGCTGCAAGAACAAAAAGTATGTCCATTTTTATTTGTGTATTTAAAGCTTAATCTTTCAGAATGCTGATTTCCTTTTAGAACTAGCTGATTTTTTAATGTAGCTTACTATCCTTTCATTTTATTAATTTGTAGCAAATTTGCATTGTGCACTTTCACAGCTGAATTGTTGAAATATTGCTTAAAATATTATTTTCAAATTAAAGTGAAAATTTTAGTAACTCTTTCAAATATATCCTAATGTATTGCTTTTAATCATTTGATGTTCTACATGTATTAGTGATAGTAATTCACACATTCAATATCCAATTTACATTTGAAATGGAGCATTTTGTGGAAGGATCTGATTTTATTCTCTAGTTTTTCATTTTTTTTTTTTTTTTTTTTTTTTTTTTTTTTTAACCAATGTGTATGACATCTTTAAAAAATAACTTAATATCAATTCTGTATATATTTATTTATTTCTCAGATTCTCCAAAAATAATTGGTATGTTGGAAAATTATTAAAGTTAGTATTGGAATACTTTTTTCATTTATGCTTACACATAAATTACTTTAGAGGTTTTAGGAGTTTTTCAGCTTGAAAAATATGCATACTATATGAAGTTGTTTTGATGTCTGAAAGCTAATTAAAGTATGTAGGTTTTTTGCATTATAAAACACATTTTGAACTTTCAAAAGCCAAATTATTGTATTGAAAAATGTGCCATTTGGGGTCTCTTTTTCTTGATGCTGCACAAGTGTGTAGTATTCTGAGGTACTAGACATTTTTCTGAGTTGTTTCATTTGAATCCAATGAAACAAAATGTTAAAATATCTATACTTGTCTTGGCCAAAGGTTTTATGGAATTGTGAATTTTAATAAAACAGCAGATTATCAAACATAAGGTTTTCAACAAAAAAGCTGATATTGTTTTGTTTATAAAAGAAGAACAAATTAAAAAAATTTTTTTTAAACGCCGATCAAGGACTAGGTAAACATTAGGGTGTCAACGATTTAAATCAACGATTTAAATCATGATTTTAATCAAGTGATTTTTTTTTAAAAAATCATTGATTAAAATCAAAAATTTTCTAAATGTTTAAAATGACATAAAAGAGTATTCAAATCTAAGATGAACATAATTTGGAAAGTTTCTACAGGTATTGTGACTTATGAATACACAAAACAAAGCTTTAAATAATTGTTTCTAAGTGTAATTCCTGAGTATTGTGAAAAATTTAAGTACCAGTAAGTTTATAAAAAGCATGGTTTTTATCTAACAAATACAAAAAGCATTTAATTTAAAAATGATATTTAAATCTAATATAACTTACTGTGTTATAATTTCCTTTTAATAATCAAGTTATTCAATCTTTTATATACAATAAACAAAGCAATAGAGTGTCAATGATTTTAATCAATTGATTTAAATCGGATGATAAAATCACATATTTTCTGATTTTATAAAATAATGTGGAAAAGCATTATAATCAGTAATGAAAATGATCACTAAATCACTTGTAAAAAATGTAATATTTGTTATTGTTAATTATAACAATATTAAATTGTATAAAAAGAAGTATTATGCATTTAAAAAACATCTAACTAATTGTTAAATAACTTCAAAACATTATAATATTTAGTAACTATTTAAATATTTTAATGTTGTGGGGGGAAAAACCTGATTTAAATTTCAAAATTACAAATTTTGTAATCTATTTATAAATTATGTGTGAGTTTGCTGAATACATTGGTACAATTTTTGATCAATTTGATATACATATGCTTTAGAACCTGTGTAAAATTACTGGCTGCTTTATGAATTTATCAAACTATTATTTATCACCTTTTTTCAAATATGTAGATTGTGTTCTTAATTAAACAGTTAATTGTTTAATAATTACAAAATTTAATCTGTATCATCAATTTAAAATTAAATGCAATTTATCAATAACTTTAAAATGTAAGCCGTATTTAATATTGGTTTACATAATTATTACAATAAATTAATGCACATAATGTTGTATGTTACTAAAGAAATTTTTAATTTGCAGTTTTTTGTCATTTTTATAGTTACATAATTAAATTTTTATTAATTACAGCAGAAAAACATAGATTATGTTAGTAATTGGAGGGTTATTCATTTTTGAAATGCTTAATTCTTGGTAGATGTTTAATATTTTAACGCAGGAGAAAAAAAAAAAAAAAAAAAAAAAAACTGATTTTTAAAAAAAAAATCATGATTTTTTTACACCCTAGTTAAACATACAAGCTTTTCTTGTTTTGTTTAAACAAACAACAACAACAAAAAAAACATACAAATAATCCATTTCAAAGATATTTCTGGTATTGATTTTAAAAACTGTTTCAAGGAAATTGCATTTAAGTTTTGCCACAAGTATCGCTTGCCCATATGGCAAGAATCAGTATGACTTCTACATGATTAAATTTTTAAAAGCAAAATCAAGAGAACATTTATAAAATGTCAGTCATTTAAAAAAAGAAAAACTTTATTTTTAATGAAAAACTCTTATAGCCCCTTAAAGTATCTGATCTTGTAAATAAAAATTTAATCCTATAGAAAAATGACAAATTGTTTTATTTCAGACATGCAAAAAGAATGTTTTTTTTATTTTAGTCATTCTACATTTATGCAATATTTCTTCTTTTCAGTTCTTGAACAAACTGTTATTAGATCGCCAAAATAGTATGTCTTCTCTTATGCAAATGGGAATGGAAATAATGAAAAATGCTGAACCATTAGAGCGTATGCAGATAGAATCCCAATTAAATGATTTTATGCAAAGATTTGATGATCTTTCAAATTCAGCACAAGAAAGGACAGATGCTCTTGAAAGAACTATACCTGTTGCAAAAGATTTCCAAGATCGTATCATACCACTAGATGAATGGCTAGAACAAACTGAAAAGAAGCTAGCTTCAATGGCAACCATACCAACAGATCAAGAAAAAATCAGGCAGAAAATGAGAGAACATGAGGTTAGTTAATAATGCTTGATGTTAAAAAAAAGGTTTTATGTATATTTTAATTTCTTTTATTTTTAAAGACTACAAAAAATTAAGACTCTTTTAAAGATAATTTTCAACATTTTTTAAGCTTCTGTGACATTTTAAAAAATAAAAACTTTATGTATAATATATACAGAGCTGCCAACTGCTACGAAAAAATCGTAGTTGCTACAATTTGGACCTATAAACTACGATGCTACGAAAATCGGTCTTAAACTACGATTTTTTGCAAAAGACACAAATGCGATTTTTATCCCGCACAGCATATTTTTCAGAAGTGATTCTGTTGCGAAATTTCCAAAATTTCAAAGTATTCATTTCCGAAAGTTTTTAAAAATTCGCTGATTGGCTGTGGGAAAATCGCGAGTTTCGTCAGATTTTCGCGAGAAAAAATTACAAATTTCGTCAATTTACCGTTTGAAAAAATCGCAAATTTCATCAGAATCAGTTAAAAATCCTGAATTTCGTTGATCGTTCGTGGAAAATTCGCGAATCTCGTGGCTCAGGGGTGGAAAAATTGAAAATTTCGTTGTTCTTGCATAAACAAATCGCGAGTTTTTGTCGATCGGGATCCGAAAAATCACGAATTTCGTTGGTCGGCACGAAAAAAATCGCGAAAATCGTTGATCGGGTGCAGAATAATAGGAATTTCGTCAACCAGGTGCGGTTAGATAACGAATTTCGCCAATCCGGTGCAGAAAAATCGCTAATTTCGTTGATCGGGGACTGAAAAGTCACAAATTTCGTTGATCAGCCGCGTAAAAATATCAAATCTTATTGATCGGCTCTTCCTGCCCCCTTCGTTCATAAAGTTCGCATTTTTTTTTTCACCAGCCATTTTCATGCCTATGTTTGTTTTTTAGCACTTTTAATAAAACAAAATTTTTTTACCCCGAATAATGTCCAGGAATATCATCACTCTTTCAAATTAATCCTCGTTATATATACAAATGTAAACTGTCTTGCCAACTGAATTGGATATGTTGACTGGGTAGGGGAACCTAGAGGGGTTATCCCTCCCCCCCCCCTCACACACATACATGTCTCCGAAATAGAACTCTCTTCGTGTGACTGATGTGGCCCTCGACAACCCAGACATTTTTGAAAGTGGCCCTTCTGTTAAAAAGGTTGTGCACCCCTACTTTACACAAACACATAAGAGTTATATCGGATTTCTTAAAGTTAATTTTTGACAATGGTAAAATGCATACTTTTATGACAGAAACTTCATAATATTGGACTCGCAGCTTTTGTTTTATTTCTTGTACTATGGTGTAACAAATTTTTATATTTAATAATAATAATAAAAAGTCTTTAGTGTTATATTTTTTAGTAATATATATATATTATCGCTTTTTGTCATATAAAAAACATTAAGAAATAAGTTTCATAAACTATTTTATGTAATTAAATTGGGCTAGTCTAATAAATGTTTAGACTGTTAATATTATGCTGTTAATTTTTATAGACAACTAGTCTATTAAAATGTATTTATTATCCATTTTACATTGATTAGGTCCTGCATGAAGATATTATGGACCATAAAGGAGCTTTTGAAGAATTAACTGAAGTTGCCCAGACTCTTATGAGTCTTGTGGGTGATGATGAAGCTCAGATGGTAGTTGAAAAGTTACAGGAAGCTACTGATCATTTTGCCAAAGTTGTTGAGGATAGTGAACACATTGGCCAACTCTTAGCTGAAGCTTTCCAAGGCATGGGATCGTTTAATGTGAATTATGAAGATCTTATGGCATGGATAAATGAAATGCAATCTCGATTTTCTCGTTTCCATACTCTTAGTGTGTATGTTGAAAAGTTACAAGAACAACTGGATGAGCTTGTGGTAAGTTTTTATTCTTATTTTTTACAAGTTTTTAATGTTTTTGATAATATTTTGAAATGAAATATATACAGTGGAACTGCAGTATCTACCAACGGACAACTCAACTATCACAGTAACATGGCATTTATTATTCTCTTAGTTGATATAACTTAAAATCAGTGAGGAGAAATATCACTAGCAATTATACAGTTTAGCAGAAAACAGCTTAACTTTATTACTTTATGCTAATTTAAAAAAATTTAAATGTACAAATGCATTCTAGATGTGTTCAGCTGTGCTGAGATGAATTTCCTGATTATGATTTCCATAAAGAATAATTTTATTAAAAAAAAAATAAATAAATGTTTCAGATAAGTAAACATTTAGTTCAGGTTTCAAATTTACACAATTTTGTAAAACTAAAATTTGCTATTAACTGAAAAATTGAAAGCCACTAATGCTTTATAAAGAAATTTATACTTAATGTAGCAATTATGAAAACAAGAAAAGTTACGGATAATATTGAGATTTACATAAATCAATATAAGGAAAAGCAGGTTTATTTTATTTTTATTTATTTATTTTGTCAAGTTTGGATTGTGTTGTACCCAGCTGAGCAGGACTCTAGACCAGTCGTACCTAATTAGTATATTTTATTTTCAAATTATATCCTACTATTTTCAAAATATTTTAAAGGGGAGTTATTGCCCTCCCATGATATCTCACCATTTTATCTTAAGTTTCATTTTCTCTTCTTGCCCACTTATTCTGCTCTATTTTTCAGAATTTCAGATAAGAGATGACCAGTCTTAAAAAATATGAAATTTGATAATGCTGCTATATCAGACCTCCTTATACAAAATCGCAAAAAACAGCATTTTTCAGAATAAGGAAAAAAATCTCTTTGAGTAGCCTTAATTTTGTAAGTTTTTAAAATTTTAAAGTTCCTCTGCTCGAGTGATAAAGGGTATAATTAGTGCAGGCCACCAGCCACAAGGCTACTAACTAAAAAAAAAGTGGCTATTAAACAATTGTCTTCCAGCGACCATCTTATGTCCATCTTTCCATTACCCTTTAACAGCTCGCTGGCATATTCGCCGTCCTCCTATTCTTCCAGACAATTGTCTAGCTAATATTTTATCGCATCCGACTTTGCTCTCACAGCTTAAAAAGTCTCTTTAACAGAATTACTCAGAACTCAGCTTCTCCTTTTGTATCTGTCTCATCCAATTGCAAGAAAAAAACTATATATATTCCATGTATTTTGAAAGCAATGTGAAAAAACTTTTTTCAGTGTTATTTCTTTATCTATTCTGTTCAAAATTGATCCAGAGAAATGAAATGGTAGAAAACATTATTGACTGATTTGGCATGTTATGTGCTTCAAGGTCAAACAGTTGTGCACGTCAGAAAGTTGGCCACATGATAATGTGTGGAAGAGGAGAGAAATCAATCAAAATCAAGTGTGTTCATCTCCAAAGTAAAAATCATCTCCAAAGTAAAAATTTCTTGAGTAATATTATAGTACTACCTTTACAAAAATCAACTTGCAATCCGTACTTAAACTAGATACGATAAAGTTGTTTATAGTACAAATCCACATGGATCCAGGGAGAGCCGATTTTCTTTTATTAAACATGGGATGAGTGGGATACTTGCTTAATTTTTTCCTGCAAATTTGTACCGGGATTGTAACTTGCTTTCTGGGCCATGTCCAAATTTTTTGAAAATATAATCATGACTTTGTACATTTATTTAACAGATTTGCTAGAAATTTATTTTGATTTATTAAATTTCAGAGAAGTATTTTTAAATTTTACTTTTTTTTTTTCATTATAGATCTTCAAAATTATGATTTTTTATTGTATTTTTAAAATACATTAATTTTCTAATGAGTCTTCATTTAAATGTATATGTCAAATTAACCAAAAATTCCATAGCTTTGGGACAAATAAGCTGAAGAATGTTATATTTTTGCATAAATATGTATGAAGTATTATTTTAAAAGAATTTTAATTGTAGAATAATGTTGGTAAAAAAATATCGGCTCTGTTTTTTTAGAAATGGAGTTGGACCAGCCTATGAATTGAGAAAAAATAAATGAATCGTGCCCAGGCAGAAATTTTAGCTTTAACACAAGCCCAAGGTTAGACCCAGGCCTGACATTTTCGGCATTGTGCAAGCTTCTAGTTTGTAGTCGAATTTTGGATTGTAAAAGTGATTAGTACCACTACCATTCACTATCTTAAAAAAAACCACTCATTTCTTCAAACAAATTTGCAATACAATTTTATGATAGAAAAAAAAATCTTATTATCCATAGCAGCGTTAACACGCATAACGAAATTCCCAATTTTCTTAATGTATAATCTATTGAAAAATGTGGTATATATCTTTTCCTTTGATTACAAATATCTTTTGTTATAGGAATTAAGTGAAGAAATTGCTGACCATCAGAAACAAGTGGATGATGTTTCAAGTGCTGGACAAGATATTATGAAGCATGCATCTGGTATTTTAATTTTCATATTTATATTCATGGGAATAATCTTACAGAACTTTTCTTTTTCTTTAAATGGCATATTTAAAGCAGCAATGATATGTGCTATAAAAAACTTTTAAATTATACTACAGCATCTTATGTCTAAGAGCTAATGTTAATGCATTTGTATTACTTAAAATTATGTTTGTTAGATATTTACTAACTTTTTACAGTAATACATATGTTGTTCTTTATAAGTAATGGCTTTATGTAAAATTAAAGCAAACAGCTTAATATTTATCATAATAGCTCATTTTTGATTTATACAAATAGATTAGCAGTATATTTAAGAGGATTTTGTTTGAAAATTTAGCTTTTAATACAGGAATCAAAATCCAACACTAAAACATCTATTGATGTTATATGTACCACATTATTTTATTAAATAGTAGATTTTTTTTCCCCTTCTTACTTGCCAAAAATTGCTTTTAAAAAATTAAAACATTGAAACATCGAGCATTTGCTAATGGTGATTGAAGAATTGATTTATTTTAATTATGTTTATTTGTTTTAAAATGACATCAACTGCTAAGGCTGGTTATTTGTTTTTTTTTTTTTTTTTTGTTTTTTTTTTTTTTTTTTGTTTTTTTTTTTTTTTTTTTTTTTTTCACTATTATTTTGGACATCTCCTTTTATGCCTTGTGCACCTTTCGTTGTACCATTAGACTGTGTTATAATTTTCTTGGTCATTGTAAAATTTCGTAAATTGTAATGGATGGCTGATAATGTCGAATGTAGAAAAACTTTTTAAAAATGTGTTATATTTTGTTGAAATCTTTTCAC
Organism: Maratus speciosus; assembly: GCA_963932465.1. Taxonomy (NCBI): domain Eukaryota; kingdom Metazoa; phylum Arthropoda; class Arachnida; order Araneae; family Salticidae; genus Maratus; species Maratus speciosus. The sequence continues at coordinate 338,791,416 of OZ010793.1, forward strand.
TGAGTATTTTTTAAAGATTATTTTGTTTCATTATTTATTACTGTTGTTAATTAGAATACAATTAAATAAATTAACAATATAAATATATTCCTGTACAGTTTCGGTAACTTTAGTTGTCAGTCTGAGAACATAAAACCTTGCTTGAGCAGTACTAAATTTGCTATGTTTTGTAAATATATTAATATTATTTCATTATTTTCCTACTAACTTTTTAGGTGATGATGTCATCAGAATGAAAGAAAAATTAGATAACCTGAGTATGAGATTTACAGACTTAACCAGCAGAGCAGCTGATAAACTTCGTCAAGCACAAGATTCCTTACCTTTAGTTCAGAATTATCATGCTTCTCATGAACGTGTAACCTCTTGGATGGATACTACTGAAAGGCAGTTGAAAAATCTGGAAAACATTGGTTTATCTAGTCAAGAAACTATAATTCAGGTATGTTATTTCAATACAAAATTTTAATTTTCGAAATCTTATGTGCATTTTTTGGAGTTTTGCATTATATTAAGTGTATAAACAATAGTTTTCTTTAATCTTAAATGTAATTTTAATCAAATTAAATATGAATGAATAAACGTGCTAAAATTTGTTTTTTCTAAGTTAACATTAATTTCACTTTTATGAGCTACAGTTTTAAACATTTATTAATGATATTTTAATAAAAGAAAATTTTCAAATTACATTTATTCTAAAACAGGATTAAAAAGTTAAGAATAACCTTTGTAATTTCATTTATTTCAGCGCAATGAGCCGCGAATACTAAATTAACACATACCAGCAAAAAAATGACATTTTATACACAGGATTCAGTTAAATAGAAAAGAAAAAATCCATTATGCTCTTTTCCACATTAGAATTTAAAATGCTCACAGACAAATTCTTCTCTCATGAGTTTAAAATTTTGCTACAGTCAACATCATGCGCAGAAAAATATTTTTGGAGGTTTTGTAGACTTTGACCAGCAACAGCTGCTAAAACATTGACTGCTGTGCTTATTTCTTCCTCAACATCATCGTCCGATTCATAACTTTGTGTTGAATTGGCATTGAGAGATCCCACAATTTCTTTATTAGTGCCTCCATTCTTTGTAATAACATTTGGTTCAATTTCTGCATATTCCATGGATTTCACTTCCGATAAAATAATTTTTTTTTTTACTTAAGTGTCTCTATAGGTCATTTGCTTCATGATCTTGATTGAATGACAAATCAGTGTCATTCATTATTTCATTAGCAAATCTAGCGTGCCTGCAGCAATTTTTAATTGTTTCCGGTTTCACATCTTGATATGCATCATTTAGCATCTTGCAAGCCACTTTTATATTGATAGCTGGTCATTTTTCTTCTTCTGTACTAAGTAGAATGTGGTGCAAAATGCATGCACTATAAGATCTTTTTAAGCTAATAATTCCTTGATCCATTGGCTTCAATTTTGCGGTCACATTGGGAGGAAACCTTCAGATTGTTGTGGGTTTAAGGCTCTCTCATGTTTGAAGCAAGGTGCAATTGTCAATTAGCAAAAGAATTTTTCTTCTTTTTTATTCATTTCAGCATCAAAGTCCCTTAGTCATTCTTCAAATAAATCTGAGGTCATCGAGGCTTTTTGATTTGCATGGTATGAAATGGGAATTTTTTGCCCTCTTTAAAACATCAAGGATTTTTAGATTTTTCTATACCATACTTTATGTTTATCGGATTCATCCATATTAGCTGTGACCAGCCATTAATCTAATTGTCCGCTTAATGTCTGTGCAAGTTTAACTTTTTACAGCAAATGTTTTTCCATGTAACAACTGATAAAAAAAGTCCAGTCTTATCAGCATTTTAGGCATCACAAGGTTGTATTGATTAATCAATTTTTTGTGGCCATACAGCCAATTACTCACCACAGTCTAGTCCACATCGCCACTTTCAACACAAATAGTTTTAAAAACAATAGCATGACTCTCTTTGAACCATTGGAAGTCACCCATTTCCGGGTTTGAAATCATTAAAATTAGAAAAATGTCTTGATTTCTCTTTTAGTATTGGTCTGTTTATTGGAAAATTTTTATTTCTGACACTTTTAAACTAGGTAAATAAAATTTCGGCGATATCAGCATTCACCTCAGGTGTAAACCTTTTATGCTCAGGATCTGAATTGCTTGTTGAAGATTTCATTCTGATTCTTTAAAATCTTAGCTAATAAGTTCTGTGGAATCTCGAACTGTTTAGCAATGTCACATTTTTTTCATTGTTCCACTATCCACTAAGTGAATAATTTCAACTTTACTTTGAAGACTCAGAGATTTACGCTTAATCCTAGTCATCATGGAAAATAAAATCTCCAGCTTATGCTCTAAGCCTAACGCTGTTCATCTACTAGATGCTTTCACATGTACATTCATTTCCTGCTGGTTGTTAATGACAATGACGTGCAATTTCTTTTCTGTGTGTTGAACACCTACCTACTTCCCCTACACCAATGCGTCAAAAATACTGATTAATATTAATTTTTGTAGATTGTACTTTTGAACCAGTAACCTCGCTTTACTACTGTAATATCCTGACTTTCTTAGTAAAATGTAAAAAGCACCCTAATAAAAGAACAAAAAGCATAGAGACAAATTTCTGAGCATGGGGCAAACTTTAAAACCTTTTATACCAAGATAACTCTTTTCCGGGAACTTATGTAAGAGATTTTTATATTCGTGCTTGCCCCAAAACTTCGCTTTAACTGATTAGTGCAGTGAACTCACTTTGTTGTATCCGGTTTCTTTACCATAGTTTAAGTATGTGAAAGTTACAGGGAATTAAGACAAGTCACAATAAACAATAAATCGTATTAAGCAGTATCATTATAAGAGGGCTAGGCTGTGTTAATGCACTTTGCAGCAGTTTGTGGTTTCAGTGCACCCAGGCCTTGTGCACTTCACAGGCCTGAGAATCATATAGGTCTTGTATCCTCCCAATTTGACACCTTCACCGCTCTGCTGGAAAATATTACAAGTGCTAATCAAAAAGCAGGAGCCTCTGGAAAAATGACAGACTTTATAGTTTTGAGCCTTGTCTACAAACCTTATGACCGTGTAAGTTTTTAATTAATAATGGTTCTCAGGGCCACCTTAGCATCAGTCAGACCCTCAATTGTGTGACTGTATCCTGGAACTGCTAATAAATAAGTTCATTCAATGAAGGAGGTCCTCGGATTAAATTATTTTAACGTTACATTTGTCTAATATTCTGCAGGAAAATCTTATATGTGACAAAAAATACCCATAAAGCTTGCATTTTTTTTTTTTTTTTTTTTACACATATATGTATATATTTAACTATCCTGTATTTATTAATTTATTTTCGGATTTTGTGTATGCTATTTTTAGTTATAATGTAATGCCCTTGTTTTTGATTAATTTAGCATTTTGGTATCTATGTATTTGTGTATGTTTATTTTAATTTTGTATGTAATTGTTTTTAATTTTTGTTTCATTTGTTATTGGGAAATGATTTTCTTACTCATTCTGCTTTACTCTTCTTCTTATTACCATCTTTTAAAGTTAAAATATTCTATTAAAAACAGACCTCTGTCTGCCTGTAGGCACACATGCTTAAATTCTTTCCCTTTTAAATTTTGTCTGAATTATATCAGTTTATATTTATAAATGTCAGTAAAATATAGTTCTAATTTAAGATTTTTTTTACCTTTGAAACTTAAATATACTTATTTCTTGTTGCTTTTTATACTTTTGTACATTTCAATATAATTTTATTCTAGAAACCTGTTAAAAAATGTAGTGATATCAAACATGTGTTTATATTGCTACTAAATAGAATATTTATATGTTAGTTTTTCTGTTTAGAGTTGAGTCATAAAATTGTTAGAAAGGAAAATAAAATAAAATTAATTAATAACATTTTAAATATATTCTTATCATTATTGTTTTATTGCCTCCACCATTCTTTCTCTTCGTAGAACTTAGAATTTCTAATGGCCAAGAAATTCTAAAAAAAATCTATAGTAAAATATTATTTCTGCCAAGTAAGATAAATAAATGCCTATATTGTAATAAATTAATTTCATTATTATTAATACTTTTGAAATTTCTTAGGAGAAGTTTTTAAGTCCTACATCCTCGCTTTATTTTATTTTTTTGCTTTGGCTTTTCTTTTTCAATCAACAAAAAGAAATTATTTAGAAGCATTGTGTATACTACGCCATACACACTATTCCAAGCATACACATACATATGCTCAGTCTATCTTTTACTTTTATGATTTTTTAATCATAGTGTGCTTTTAATTTATGATTCCTTTTAAGATCAAATGTAAATTGATGTGATGTTTAAACTACACACAGCATTTAAATGAATCTCTTTTTTTCTCTCAGAGACTTGAAGGTGAAATTCAAGAATATAGGCCATTAGTAGAGACTTTGAACCATCTAGGACCTCAGTTATGCCAAATGTCCCCCGGGCAAGGTGCTGCTGATATAGAAAATCAAGTATCTCGTGTTAACAGAAGATTTGATACCATATGTGAGCAAGTTCAAAGAAAAGCTGAAAGAATTGATCTTTCTAAGCAGAGAAATGTTGAAGTTAGTATTTGTTTACTAAATATAATAATTTTAGAAAATTAATTTTGAAAAGTTTGAATATTTATAAATTATTTTCCTCTTAGGTCATTGGGGATATTGAAGATTTACTGGATTGGTTTCATGAAGTTAAAAAGCAACTTTTGCATGCAGAACCATTATCTGCCGATCTTGAAGCATTGACTGCCTTACTGAAGCAACAAAAGGTATTTCTTTTTTTGTTCTGTGGGTTCTTAATGGCCACAATAATCATAATATTCTGTTATTTTCACATTTCAAATATGTACAAATTACTCTGCATGTTACTAAAATGGAAAATGCATGTCTATATCTAAAGTGACAAAATTAAAAATTAATAGAAAACTGTTATATATAACAAATTTTCTCATATATCAAAAGGTCTTTAACTAATTTTTTTTATTTTTTAATGATTTATTTTTTATCAAGACTTATTAAAGAAGTCCTGAAATGTTATTATCATATATGTATATACTTTTTTTTTTCTATTGGTTCTATCATAAAGTTTAATTTTAATAATTCTTTGATAAAAATTTAAATTGGCTCATATTATTGCCTTAATGTAGTTAAATAATTATTTTTAAAATACAGAATTTTAATATAGATAATTATATTTCTTTAAATTTAAAGTAATATTTTACTTTAAAGTGTAATTTTTTTTAAATATTACGTTAAAGTAATATTTTCATAATATTTATTATGCCATAATCATTTTAAAATCCTATCGTTTTCATCTAAAAGCTGTAACTATATTACATATTTTTTCAACCACTTAAAAATATTGCTGTATAAAATTATATATTTCTTACATTTCAATTTCAAATAATAATCATTAATTTAAGGTGCTTAATGAAGAAGTAAGCAGTCAGAAAGGACGTGTACGAGATATACTGTCAGCAGCTAAGAAACTTATGAGAGAATCAAGTGGTAATGATCTTGCTGAAGTGAGAGATAAGGCTGATGAACTTAAAGATGTCACCAATACTGTATCATCACTGTGTTCAGAACGTCTTGCAGCTCTTGAACAAGCTTTACCTTTGGCTGAACACTTTTTTGAGACACATGCTGACTTGAGTCAGTGGTTGGATGATATAGAAGCTGAAGCTGAGTTATTAGGAACACCTGCTTTAAATGCTAGTCAGATCAAGAGACAACAAGAAAAAAATAAGGTACTGCTGCTGTTATAAATTTTATTTTATTTATTTATTGTCTGATATCAATGTACAGAATTAAATATTGATGCAAAAAATCGAAATTGTTTTGCCATTTTTCAAAAGATTTATCTTTTCAGAATAAATATTTTTTTTATTAAGAATCAATTTCTTATTACATTTCTTTGTCTTAAAAAAATATTATTCTGGTCCCTATTAATTTGTTAATACAACTTTCATTTTTCTATTTAGTAACACTGAAAATAGAGATTATACATATATATAGTAGTTTTATAAAATACATTAAATTTGTAAAAGATTTATTAAATTAGCTTATGTTTTATTAATTTTATTATTTGATTAGAGATGCAATTTATCTACTTTTGCATGACTTATGTAATGGACAGTCATTTTTAAGTTATTTTACATTATACCAAGTACATAAATTAGAATATTTTATCGTCTGTTTTTAAAAAGTAAAGTGTTAAATAGTTATAAAAGAAATATCATTCAATCTATCTATTTATATGTATTGCTTATCTAAGTTTTATTTTAGATTTTTTTCTGATAAACATTAAGTTCAAAATTGTTGTTCAATTACTTATAATAGGGAGGGATGAAATTGTCAGAAAAATGTCTTTAGTTGTGCTACTGTATTGAATGGAAGTATTTCTTTCTTTAAGATGATTAAGTAATTTGCATGTAATTTTGCTCAGAGTTGGATAATATTGAAAATACATGTATTTAAAATACATTTTCAAATTAATTTATATTTTTAATTTTAAGCTGATAAAAGAAAGTATTTTTATAATTTATGTTGTAATGCTTATTCTTAATATTTCGTATTTTCAAATTATTCAAAATACATTACTCCAGATTTTAATCTGCCTGTGTTTAAATCGCAGATTAGTGTTTCTCAACAGGGAAATACATTTTTGTCTATTTTATCTAATATCAGATTTTGTTATTTGAAGTGAATTTAAACACACTTTTTCAACTATTTGTATAATACAGATATAAATGAACAAGATATTTAATTTCTACAAAGGAATTTTTTCTTAAAGGTTATTGTTTCTATAACTTTTAGTGTTGCTATGAGAATTCCAAAAAAATAAATAAATAAATAAAATGATTGATAGAGGGTAAGGATCATTCACAATTTTGCTGTCTATTGCATTTTTTGAAGACATAAGAAGTGTAATGCAATTAGTTATTGCAATGGCATGTGAAAAGATGGATTATACTTCTGAATCTCCTGCTGAAAATGCACCAAAGGAATAATTTAATTGTGGTAATGCTTGTTGTACAATATAACACAGGAAATATTTCAAAATGTCTTTTAATTATAATGAAAAAGTTAAGGTAGAATGTCAATTGTTTACAACAAGATGTTTGTTTATAAGTAGAACTTTTGAAATTACAATAAACATTAAAACTCATTTAAAGGTAAGACTTTAGTTTTGTACTGTTATTCGATTTTAACAATATTTTCCTTAGTCTCTTGATATCCATTGAATCAAAGTTTTGGTATGATTTTTTATATCCTTGATATTTGTTTAATTGGGAGCAAACTTTATTCCAAAAGTAGTTCTACTTATTGATACAGAATGCAAATGTTTAACTGTATTTATCATTGGGCATATTAAATATTGGACTTTTGATTTCAGGATTTTCCTTGCTAGAGTTAAACATTTACACCATGACTTTGCAATCTATTTTGATTCATTTTATTTTTTATTGTTTATGAAATAATTAACAGAGTGCAGATACAAAATAATGTCTGGTTGAAACAAGTTTTCCAGATCTAAACCAAATTTCTGTTCTTTTTCGTGTTTCGGGCAAAAATGGTGCTTTCTCAGAATGAAATTTTGAGATATTAATATATACAAACATACAAAAATATGAATCATTTAGTTAATCTCAAACCCCTATCATCTTGTAAAACCAAACCCACTTATGCTAATATAGGTATGTGCATGTTGTAAATTGTTTATTTAAAATAAAATCAAGAATATTATTAGATTATTATTTCGTATTATTTTATAATTAATAATCAAAGGCATTTATTCATTATTAACTATGCAGTTAATAATATATTAAAGGTTTAAAAATAAAGATCAGTGTTCAATATTTGGCTTTTAAAATAATAGGAAAGAAAATGTGAAGAAAACTAGTTTGTAAGATAATAGTGTATTCATTCTTAAAAAAAATAATTAACCACTTTTGATTTACAATTCATTATTTGAATACAGAATTTTACAATATAAATGATGAAGACATTTATTATGTTATGAATGTTCAAGTAATTTAAATGCAGTGATTTATTCACAATTAAAAGGATATAACTGAGAACTCAGAATATAACTTAGAGTCTTAGAGTGATGCGCAGATGGGAAGCCTTTGTGTTTTAATTTATTAAACATGCATGCATTGTATAAAAGAAAAAAATGAACAATTTAAAAAAAAAAAAATTGTATTTGGTGTCGTAGTACTCCATAATAATTTACAGCATGTTGTTTACTTTGTATTCCAATTTAAATTATGACTGTACATCATCTTCTTCAAGCTCTCGAAACGCTGTAGACATGGAAATATTCATTTTTTAGCCGATAAATTAATTGATCCAAAAATGTTGAACTGATATTCTATAGTGAGGGAATTTTTCTTTACATATTTCATGATTTTCATTTTATGAGCACTATAAATTCACTAAAAAGAAGTTTATTGAGCTATTCTCAGTTTGAGAAAATAGTTTTGTTGAAGGCCAGTTGTCTGTAAAAAAAAAAAAAAAAAAAAAAAAAAAAAAATACTGTATAAAATATTTTTCTTGTTTTTTTTTTTTTTTTTTTTTTTTTTTTTTTTTTCAATCTGTTTTGCTTCTTAAATTTGGAAATTTATAATTTCAAAAAGTTTAATCAGTTTTGTGAAAGCACTTTTGCACTAATGCAGTATATACATAATAATTTTTTTAATTTCAAAATGTGTTTTGTATCGAAAGTAGTTTTTCAATGTATTTTGCCCAACTATGCTATTGTTTCTTTTTTAAGGAAAAACTGCACTAATTAATATTCTAATTCTGTTATATGGCGTTATTGACCATTTTGTTTACTCTTGGTAAATTGATTGGCTGTACTCTGATTAATTTCAATAGTCAGACCTTGCTATTAACTCTAGACATTGAACTAAATATCAGTTCAATGTTTGCTAAAGATTAAGTTATGCAATAAGTATGTATCAATATCTGTGATGAAAATCTCAATAGGATGTCATAAAATTCCATTTTTGTTTTTAACTTTGCAGTTAGTTTGAATATTGTCATAGAACAGTCTTCAACCAGTACATTATGATAATTATTTCAGTAATAGATTCTGTTATTTAAAAAAAAAAAGTTTAATATGTGTATACTTTAATTCTTTTGTTTCAGTAAATTATATAATTTTTATTATTTTTTACTCAGGCATTGATGCAATCTGTTAGTGAACATAAAACTTTGTTAGATAAACTCAATAAAACTGGAGTTGCTCTGAAGAAGCTAGTTTCTTCTCCAGAAGGCAATAAAGTTCAACACATCATGGACCTCGATAATAAGAGATACAATGCTTTGAAAGACATTTTAAGAGACAGACAAAATGCCCTTGAAGAAGCAATGCAAGCAACATCTCAAGTAAATTTTGAATTCTGTTGTTAATTGAATAAGCATTATTAATCAAAAATCTAAAGTGTTCTCTTATTATCTTTAAAAAAAAATCCTGATGGGATTCAACCCCCCCCCCCCCCTTAACATTTGATTTTTATTAGATAAAATACTCCAATGTAACAGTTTTAATTTTTGTCAACCATAGTTTTCAAAAGCAATGCTTATTGAAATAAACTTTGAGTAAATAGTTGTTTGATAATTTTAAAATAAGATATTTCATTGATAAATTTATGTAAATACAAAGAAGTATTCTTAATATTATAAATTTATATTTAAAATAAAAGTAAATATCATGATATGAAATACTTAATACTGATCTTGAATTGTAAAATTGCTATTAAAAATTCCTATTCAATTAAAAGCATGCTTGTTATCTGGGAAATGTATCAAAATATGCATACTTATCTCCATATTTTCACACACTCCAGCATTTATATATAATTAGCATAGGTCTTCTGTTTTTAAGAATGAAATTTCCTATTCATTCTTTAAAAAAAAAAAAAAAAAAAAAAAAAAAAAAAGATAGATGTGGGCAATATTACATATGGGTTTCTTTGATTAGTAATGCATGTGAATTTGAGTGTTCCCTTTTAATTAGGCAAAGCATTATCAGGCTGTTCAATTTTGATTGTATATACCAGTGGCTTTCGAACTTTATTGTAATGTGACACACCTTAAAGTTTGAATTTCTTTTTTTTTTTTTTTTTTTTTTTTTTTTTTTTAGATATGCCTAATATGTAGACATTAGAAGACTTTTGTAAAATCTATACAAAAAAAGTGTATTTTTATACAAAGCTTATCATATATATTAAATGAGCAAGTGATTTTCCCAATTTTTAATGATATTGTAAACGGCTGGGAAGATTTTCATGGAACTTGCCTCCTATACTAAATTGAGCATGAGGGAAAAACCTAGCTATGTCAAGAATGCAAAAAAATTTGCTTTGACATGGTAAAATAAACTCAGCACTGAAAATTCTGCTTGAAATAAATTAAAAAATGCTCATACAATTTACACGAAACATTACTCCTATATTAATTTGAGCTCAAGAAAACGAACTAGCTAGGTCCCAAATTCGTGAAAATTCGTTTTGGCAAGTTGAAACAAACTGAGCACTGAAATTGCTGCTATATATCGAAAAAGACTCTAATGATTTTCACAAAATTTGGTTTCTATACTAATTTGGGCACGAGAAAACCATATAGTCTCTAATCAGGAAAAAGATTTTATATGATTAAAACAAGTTCATTTCTCAAAAGGATGGTATAAATCGAAAATAGTTCTAATGATTTTTATGAATACAGTCAAATTTTTCAAATACGAGAAAATAATCCAACCAAGTCTCAAATTCAGAAAAATTTGTATTGATAGGTTTAAGTAATTTTCTTATATTTAATCTTCCGTAATCGGAATTGTTGCCAATGCTATTGGTAATTCATGTTGGTAATTCATTGGTATTTCATCAGTTCTCATGAAAAAAAATCTTAATTTAGAAAGGCAGCTCCACCCTCCCCTCCCTTCCCCTCTGTCACTGTTAATGTCAACTGAAATATAATCATGAATGATAATTGTAAATTATCTTAATTGAGAAAATAAAAATATTTTCTTAATGCTATTGAAAAACAATAATATTATTATTATATCAAAAATAAGTGAAAATGTGCAATAAAATAATTAAGACATAAGATTTCAAATTACTTAATTTGTTTCTGGAGAAACATAGTCCTAAAATATTTTATTGCAAACATTTTTTATTGAAAATTTATCAGTGACATGGGTGCCAAGAGTTACAGGTTTTGAATACTACTATTTTATTTATTTTTTTTTTATCATAAATTTCTGAGATTGTATAAGACAAAGGAATTTTTTTTTAAATAGTGGTATTTAGAAACCAATTCTTAGTACCCATGCAACAATAAGTAACTTTTATAATAATTGTATTTCATGCATTGTCATGGGGCTATCTTGGAGATAGAAGCAAATGCATTAAAAGAGGATATATAAAAATATTGCTAAAATCAAGCATAATTCTTTATTTACTTTAGTAATATTGGCTTTAAACAGAAGTACTTTTTTTACAATATGTAGATGAATTTTTGTATTCAGTACCCCTTTTAACATAATCTTGATAAATAATAACTTTGTTGTTTGTCATTTTCCTTTTTTTTTTCCAGTGTTTTATAACATTCAATATATTATCATATAAATTTCTCCTAAAAATACTTATTTAAAGCAAAAATATAAAATATAAATGTTAAGAACAAAATTTAAAATCTATGGACTTTAGTTTTCAGACAAATTGGATGGTATGCTGAATTCTTTAAGTAATACTGCTGATCAACTCAAAAATGCTGAACCAGTTTCAGCTCATGTTGAAAAGATTGAGGAACAACTTCATGATAACCAGACTGTCTTACAAGATTTGGATAAGCGTTCTACTGCTTTAGAAGCTGTTAAAAGAGCTGCTGATGATGTTATAGTTAAAGCTGGAGGAGCAAGGGACCCTGCTGTCAAAGGTACTGATTTTTTTTTTTTTTTTTTAACAATTATTTATCTTCATATTTTGATTTAGTAGATTTAATAGCAGTATGTAAAATAAAAAATAATACTGTCCCTTCAATTGCATATAGTGTGCAGTAATTTAATAACATAATTCTTATGAATAAGTGAAAGCATTTGGAGAGGGTGTTAAAACAAAATTTCAAGTAAAAAAAAGTTTTTTTAATTGTAAGATAGTTTCAAAAAATATAATAAAGTCTTGTTTTAGTGACAAAAGATTTTAAACAATTTTTTCATTTGAAATTAAATCCATTCTTTGTAGGAAATGTGATCATTTCTTGCTTATTTTTTCAGAATAGGTTATTTCAGAGAGTGTATATGTGTGCAAATATTTGTAAAGATGCAGTTGTGTATTTAATTATTTATTGAGATGTTTGATGAATCTCAGCATCAATTATTTATTGATATTGTGTTCAAAATTAGAGCATTAAACTAGCAGAACTTTTTTTTAACACTCCAAGCATGTGCATAATTCTTGCATATCTATATAATGGCTCATAAAATAACTGCTATGACTAGCATCAGTATGATGATTTGCATTTGAATGATTTAAATATTTATTTATCTTATGGACTGAAAAATATCAAAATGCATTTTAAAATTTTAGTACATCAGTCTTTGAATTTGGAAATTACACGGTAACAAAAGACAATTCACAAACACACAGAGTGTTACGTGTAAATTTTCTAGTAGTGTAAAAAAAAATTTTAGCTCTTGATCATACATATATTTTAATCATTTGTTCACAATTGCAAATATTATTATTTATTTTTCATTTACAGATATCAAACAGAAATTGGACAAACTTAACCAGTTATGGGATAATATTCAAAAACTGGCTAGAAACAGAGGCCGATCTCTAGAAGATGCTTTAGCTGCAGCCGAAAGATTCTGGGATGAGCTAACAATAGTGATGAAAGCATTAAAAGAACTTCAAGACAGTCTAAATGCTCAAGAACCCCCCGCCGTTGAACCAAGTGCCATTCAACATCAACAGGATGCTCTTCAAGTAAGTTTTACTTCAATGTAGCATTTCTCTTAAAATTTAACTCAGACTGATTCCCTAATCATAAAGTCTCAACGAGAAAATGCAAGTCAGATTAGAAAAATCACGAGTCTGTTTATAACAAACCAATAAAAAAATATCTATATTTATTAGAACATTGATATGTTACACAAATATTAATGACTGCTATAATTGAAGACTTTTACTAGAAGCTACCATAAATAAATAAATATCATTATAATAAAAGTGATATATTACTTTGTGTACTTTTAATTTTCTCAAAACCCTTAAAGTTTTTGGGTATGGAATACTGGAGATACTCAAAGGCATTAACACTGGTAAGTTATGGAAAGAAGGATACATTTAAAAAAAAAATGTGAAAATTGAAACAAAATCAATCTTTTATAAATATAGGTTGAAATTGAATTTTTTGGAAGTCTATTTCTCTTCCAACTTGACAGTTATTGCTTATAATATAGGATATGATAATAGAAATAAGATTTGGGAAAGCAGACAGTAACTGAGATATATATACAAAGAGTATTTTAATAAATTTTTATTGGAAGGGGAATGTCTATCTGTGAGTCGATTGTTAATTCACTAATCTAAAATGAGTGAGTCACGTTTCATGATTTTTCTATGAGTGACATGTAAAATGCGAGCCCTGGTGTAACTATGTTCTCCCCAGATATTTTTTGCTGCCCAGTAATGGGAAAAAATATCTGAAGTATTTGCATACAGAACATGGTATTGTGAAAATTCAAATTGTCTGTAAGCCTGTCTTAAGCAGATAACTTTCATAGTCTGGTGAAAAATATGCCATACAATAGTGTATATTAAAGCAGAAAAATGTTTAAAATGGATTTCTTCCCCCTCCCGTCCCTTCTGGCCTCATCATGGTAAGATTTTATAAATTAGAAAATTAACTGTAATAGCATAGAAATATGGTAAAGCTATATTTTTGAGCTTAACCTTGAATTGCTGACTACACCGAATGGATTGTCTTTGAGGAGAACACAGTGTAGGTTATTTTAAATTAAAAACTAATTATAACTGTTTAGTAGCTTTGAACAACATTGTATGATTTTTTTTTTTTTTTTAATTGTATGTAGGCATAATTGGAAATTTTAGATCAATATTACAGTATGAATTAAAAATATCCAAATGTTCATTTTAAAATACCCCCAAAAGATAAATAAAAAATATTGTATTATCTTAATATTTTTTTTTTAATTAATCTTTTAGAAATAAAAGTAGTCTCATTTGCATGAAGTAACAGAAAACTAACATTAAATGATGTAGAACTACTAAATTTATTATTTGATGATTTTCAACTAAATTATTCACAAAGTTCTGCTTGTTAATGCTTGGTAATCTAAAAATATACCAGTTATAAACTACTCATTTTATGGAGAAAAAAAAATGATATGCTTTTAGAAAATCTTTATTATGTGTCCCAATTGAAGGAATAGGGTTCAATTAATATTTTTACATTTTTTAACATGACTTTCTCTATTTTTTAAGTATTTTAATTGTATAATTTTCTTGTTTTCTGCTGTTTAATCATAGCTAAAACACACCTTACATTATATTGCAAAATTTTAAATAAATTATAAAGATTATTCCAATTTAAATTTTTTATTGTTTGTCTTTTAGGAAATAAAACAAGAAATTGAACAGACAAAACCAGAAGTCGATCAGTGTAGGCAAGCTGGTCAGGATCTCATGCAATTGTGTGGTGAACCTGATAAACCAGAAGTCAAGAAGCACATTGAAGATTTGGATTCAGCTTGGGAGAATGTAACGTCTTTGTATGCTAAGCGGGAGCAAAACTTATTAGATGCCATGGAAAAAGCTATGAATTTCCATGATATTCTTGGAGTAAGTTACATTTGTTATTATTTTTATCAAGGAGGTTAGGGATAATCAAATTTGCATTGTGAATTACTATACAATAAAAAGTTAATTTATATTTTTATAGGAATATTTTTGTAATTCTTCTGCACATATTAATGTACCATGAAATCTTATAACATTTTAAATAAATAGTCTAATAATCTGTTTAGAAAAATGTATTTGTCATAAAATTGCAATTTTTAACAATTCAAATGGTTATAGATTCAGGTAGCATCAAATGTAAGTACAGCTTGGCACAATATTTAATTAACCACTTCACCAGCAGCAGGTATAGGGAAACAGTACTTTTATCCCTGACTTATCTCAGGACAAACATTGAAGTGGTTCATGAATGGATAAGGATTTTTTTTTCCCCTTGAAAAGCAGTTACATTATGTGCTAAACTAATTTATACGTTTAATATTATACATTTGTACTAACATATATATTTAATATTACACATAAATTATACTAACTAATGCATTTTAATCATTTATTAAATTTTACCTTTTTACATCTGATAGCTATATTTTTAATTCTGATTTTTTCCCCCCCAAATTGTACCGATATTTACATTATATATATTTTTTTTCTCCTGATACTCATCCAAACTGAAAAAACTAATAACATCATTTATTAAAAATATATAGTGTGTCTGTAATATTTTATTTAATGTCTAATTACTTCAATACAATTATGTTAATATGTTTGTTTATTTTATTCTAGAATCTCTTAGAATTTTTGGATTATGCTGAAGAGAGCTATTCTGCTCTTGGTACTGTAGGATCAGATATTGAGGCTGTCAAAGGCCAAATTCAACAGCTTCAGGTAATTCATTAATTTGTTGAATTTATTAATTTATTTTTTTCATTGCTCATCCTGCTTATAAATTTAAATAAAATAAAATAAAAAAATTTCTGATTTTCAGAAATTTAAATATGAAGTTGATCCGCATATGGTTGAAGTCGAATCAATAAACCGGCAAGCCCATGAGCTCATGGAAAGAACTTCACCAGCTCAAGCAAAGGCAATACGGGAACCTCTTGCAGATATTAATAAGCGGTGGGATGAATTACTGAAAGGCATTGTAGACAGACAGGTGAGTGTTGAGATAAGGGCATAATTACAACTTTTATTTTATTTGATGGTGCTTGATCATTTGAGATATAAAATTTCTCAAAACATAGTAAAAAAAGAAATAGCCAATTCATTTAAAAAAGGTAAACACTTTACCTTCAGATGTAGTATCATGTTTCAGTTCTGTTCTGAAAGTGGTTGGATATGTAGTAATTTGAAGAAGGATGATTTATTCTTTCAAAATACATTGCATTTTGTGCGTTTTTACAAAGTTGTGCACTTAAGCGAGTATATTTTATAGTTTCTTCTTCTTTTTCTGAAATTTACTTGATGATATTCAAACCAACCAGTACTAACCAGTTTTACATCTAAAGTAGAGCCGTGGAGAGAAATCGAAGTCCTTAGAAGAAATGGGGATTAATTACAGTTAACTTCCGCCTTACCAAATAAAATACATTTGAACCTGATAAGTGAGAAACCTATATTATTGGAACTACTTTTTGGTCCCTACATTTTTGTACTGAAAAAATTCTTGTTACTGAGACCATCACACCTTTTTAATTGAGACTGATTTTTCTACATGTTAAGCAGGAATTATCTCCATGAGACAACCACATAAGACCTCTGTAACTGAGATCAAGCTGATATAGGATATTACTCAGAGGCACCAAAAAACTTGCAGGTAAAGTCAACATTTTACAGAACATTAGTGATAAATCTTGTAATAATGCTTTGTCTCTGACAATCCTGTATAAGTTATGTAATGTATTAATACTGGAACTTGAGTTAATTATTACTTGATTTGACCAATATGCTTAATAAAAAGATAAAATAGTCAATGAGAAATGGAATATAATTTGTAACTGTAATAGAGACAAGACATGTGAAGAATTTTGCAAAAAGTTTAATGTTCTGAGATTTACTTTTTATAGAATAATGATAAACAAGGAACTATTGCAGTTACGATGTCCTGAAGGACAAGGAAAATTAAAAAGAATACATTTACCAGAATATCATGAACTAGAAAAGTGAATAAAAAAACCTACTGTCTTTTAAAATTATACCAAAAAGTCTGATTATTTAAAAGGAAAACATTTATCTCACAATTTAAAAATTCAGATATTTCAAAACTGTTTTTATTTAATTGCCATTTGTGTTTTTTGGTTTTTAAATAACAAACCTTTCCTTAATTGATAAACAAATTAATACTATAAATAATATTTTTATATTTTATCATTATATACCTCATCGGGAAAAAAGATTATGGCTTGTACCTGTACTATTTGAGATTTTTGTACTTGTTGATCTTGTATAAGTGAGAAGACCGGATGAATGATATACTTATTTTATTGAGACAATGGATTGTCCATTTTCTTCTCACTTATCCAAGTGTGGCTGTAATTAGAAACTAGTTTTTTACTTTTTTTTGGCTCCAAACTCTTGTAAAACTATAATATAGCTACAACCCCAGCCACTACATCTTCTTTTCAGCATTATGTTAAATATATCATTTTCTGTATTTCTTTAATTTATGTGACTAAATTTATTTTACAGTATTAGATTTTATTGCTCTAGACTTCCATCAAGATGCATAACTAAAGCATTTTTTAAAATTTATATTAATTTTTATAAAAGTATGTGCAAATGTCTAAAGTCTCATTTATACTATGAGCAAATATATTTATAATAAATTTTAATACCCTATCCAATAACATATTTTATGTACACTGCATTGAAAATTTCAGTCTTCTAATATTATTTATCAACATGTATAACATTCTGTATACATAAAGGAATATATTATAATTAGACAATATAATTTTTGTCATTAATTTTATTCAATTAATTAATTTCAAATTTTCTGCTGGTGAAACAATGGTTCCCATTTCTGTAATTATTTTCTAAAATGTTATGAAAAAAAAATCATTGTGCTTGATACATAATTGTTTTAAGCACTCGTGATTCAAGATGATAATTTCTTAATTTCTTATGTTTTAATATTTAGAGAGAATTGGAAAATGCTTTATTGAGACTTGGACAATTTCAACATGCATTGGATGAATTTATGGTTTGGATGTCGAAAACTGAAAAGACACTTGATGATCTTTCACCTGTATTTGGAGACCCACAAGTTATTGAAGTGGAACTGGCTAAACACAAGGTACTTGTAATTTTTTTTTTTTTCCTTACTAGCTGCAAAATTTCTGGATATTGATATTAATTGTTTCTAAGATTCATATTTCAAAAATATGTCTAAGCATTATTTAATATTTATATGCAATAGACTCTGTAAAATCCATCATTATATAATCCAGCATTCATTTTGGAATATAAACAATGGAAATTGCAGTTGTCATTTAAGCTCATTGAACAAATTCAGCAAGGTAGTAATTTCATCCATTATTAATTTTCCGAAGAACTGAATAGTGTTTTAATATACTTCCCATATTGCATACTAAAATAATTTTTGTTAATGAAAATAGACAGCTAAATTCAATAAAAAGAGCAATTGCAGTTTTAAACTATGCTTTAATAAAAACACTAGGGGGTTGGGTAAAATATAATGTAACAATAATTGAATTAGTCTAAACAAAGTTTTATTTGCCAGTTCTGTTCTGTACATCTGTAAATTATTTCATCTGCTATTTATTTCAGAACCAGACATAACTAGTTGTAGAATACAAAAGAGAATATTCATCATAATCAAAACTTAATTTATGTGCCATCAACTAATTCTGTTTTAAATAAGATACTCCTGCACTATATTTTCCATTTTCCTTTTTATGCAAATATTGCTAATTTCTAGTCAGATTAAATGATTAAAAATGTGTAAGCTTAACAATGATCTACAATCTGCCAAATTTTATAATCCATTACACCTTTGTCTCAAGCTGTCTGGATTTCACAGAGTCAATTGTATTAGTATTCTAAGGGAATTAAAATCATGACTCAAATGATGACTCAAATATTGAAATTAGGATATCCATCTATTTCTAATACATTCAGAAGTTAACAAAACTCAAATTAAAATTTGATTATGAAGGGAATTTTAAGAACTATTTAAGTCTATTTTAAAATATATTTTTCATATTAATGTGTGTTTTTGTTGGCTTTAAATATTGAGCTTCTCAAGTTCTTCTAAAACTAAACTTAATATTTTATATTTTAAGAATATTAACAATTACATTAATAACAATCTGCCAAATTTTATATTCCTTTGCACCTTTGTCTCAAGTTGTCTGGATTTCACAGAGTCAAGTGTAGTAGTATTGTAAGTGACTTAAAATCAGGATGACTGATATATTGAAATTAGGATGTCTATCTATTTCTAATACATTCAGAATTTTAAAAAACACAAATTAAACTTTGATTATGAAGACAATTTAAAAACTATTTAAGTCTATCTTAAAATATATTTTTCATTTTAATGTGGTTTTTTGTTGGATTTAAATATTGAGCATCTCAAGTTCTTCCAAAACAAAACTTAAAATTTTATATTTTAAGAATATTAAAAATAACATTAATAACAATTTCAATTTTATAATATTTAAACTTTTATAAAATATATTTATTTTGTGCTCTAGAAATCACTGTAACACTGAACATAAAAAAAAGAAAAAAAAAATGTTACTTAATAAAAAATAATTAGGATTATTTTTTGTGAAACTTCTAAAGCTTGATAAAATGATCAAATTTCGTAATAAGCTGAAAATAAAAAAATTGCTTGTTTGGTTTATATTTTTTATCTTAATTGAGAATGAAAATGTTTATATGTGTAGTACGCATATAATTGTGTGAGCATCTATATACATATCTTTAAAAGTATTTATTCTTTTACATAACATTTAAAAATTTTGTTTATGCATTTTTTTTATTATGATTACTATTACTTACTTACTGTTTAGCATACTAGATAATATGTGCTAAAACTTGATAATAAACAACTTATTGTTTCCACAGAAAAAAGGTTCATAACATCAATAAAATATCAAATTTTTACAGTATATTTGTTAGTAATAGTTAAAAGAAATAAAAACTTTCCCTTTTATAACTGGGCTGGAGACTAGCTGCATATTCACTATCTTCACACAGATACAGACAACAGAACATTTTCCAGAGAATTCAGAGCAACTGTTTAACTTTTACAAATAAAGAAATTTTGTTAAAATTTTATTAAATTTCTCTAACATAAATTTTTAACACTCTTATAATACCAATAGATGTTATTCCTTTTTTTCCCTTCTTTTTTCTTATGGAAAATAATCACCTATTTTTCTTAGTATATAAGCATTAACGATCAATTGTAATTTTTAAAAAAATGCCAAATATTAATAATTTCAATTTATTTTATTGATAATTACATGCCACAGCTTTTAATTTAAAATTTTAAATACAAAATCATTAATTAAAAAATATATTGTGGATGGTAAGTTTTCCTTAATAAAAATGAACAACAACAACAAAAAAAAAATTAAAACTTTCCATCCTGAAATAAAATGTAATTTACATTATTGAATTGAGCTGTTAGAGTACTAACAATATCTAAGAAACATCTTATGCCATGAGCAAACTGAACACATACTCGCTTTAGAGTACTGAAATTTCTCTTTCTGGTACCTTAGAACACTTAACCATCTTGAATTCCCTCGATGTCCTTCTGAAAAGAAACCAGTTCAAAATTGATTTCACACTATGTTTATTGGTAGAAAAGTACCCTAAATTGCTCATTGTTCATGCTCAGCTGAAATCGGTCTTAACAGATGTGCTTTGCTTTTTAAATATATAGATGGTAATTTCAGTCTTCATTTTTTGTTTAAGAAAATCAACTTAATAAAATAATTGCTATACTGCTAGATTGTAATCATCACGTTTAGTACCACTTGATTTTACTATTCTCGTCTTTTAATCCTCTAATTAAAGTTCCTTGTTTTGTTTTTTTTCTATGAAAATCTATGCACTTGTTACCGCTTAGTCTTAATGGTGCTCTTCAATAGATTTCTTACTATGTTCTTTCTCTCTACTTAAAACTTTTCCCAGGAGTATAGTTGGATTGGTTACACATATTTCATTCTGAGATTTACCATTTTAGTTGTAACCAGAGAATAATTCAAACAATAGTTTTTACTAAATATAGTGCTATCCAATCTTTTTGCCGGAAAGTCATTTGCTATCACAATTTTCAAGTAGTAATCTTTGCTTTATTTATTGCAACATTTCTGCCATTAAGTAAGGCAAATTATTACATTATAAATATATTAATGGTAGCTCGGTGGCTCATGAACTTGTAGTTCAGCACCCCTACTAAGTAGAACTTAAAACTATTTTTATGACTCATAATCTAACTTTTACAGTAATGTAGTAACATTGTAAGATTTGCTTTTGTTTGCTTAACTTTTATAAGTTGGATATTCACATGCTAATATTTTTTAATTAAATTTGTTTTCATAATAGAGATGATCACAAATCAAATGTATTGTTTTTTTGTTTTGTTTTTTCAGGTATTAATGAATGATATTCAAGCTCATCAGACAAGCGTTAATACCCTCAATTCTGCTGGAAGGCAGCTTATAGAAGCTAATCGAGGAAGTGAAGATGCTAGTGTAACTCAAAGCAAGCTCAACAAATTAAATAAGAGGTGGCAACATCTACAAGATAAAGCTGCAAATAGACAGCAAGAATTAGAAGAAGCTTTGCATGAGGTAACAAACAAATTTAATAGAAAGTTAAAATGAACATCCAAATTTAATATACAGTGAAATCTCTCTGTAAGGGCCACCTGCCGTTCCATTGAAAATAGGCCCTTATGAGGGATGGCCCTTGAATAGGGGTGACCAAATTTTTCATTTCTCTTTCTTTTTATC
Organism: Maratus speciosus; assembly: GCA_963932465.1. Classification (NCBI taxonomy): domain Eukaryota; kingdom Metazoa; phylum Arthropoda; class Arachnida; order Araneae; family Salticidae; genus Maratus; species Maratus speciosus. The sequence continues at coordinate 338,813,258 of OZ010793.1, forward strand.
CCGCGATTTTTAAAATCTGCATATTCTTTCAGTAAGTTCTCTTTGTTTTTAACAATATTGTTTATTTGGTTCTTGCTGCAATTAAACCGTGAAGCCAATTTTCTTGCAGATGTTCCTTGATCATGACAATTAAGAACTTTGATTTTGTCATTCAAATCCAAATGTACTATTTGGCTTGATTTAGGTGTCAGAATTTTAAATTTTACATAAGCCAGAGAAGAAAATTTCTAGTGTAAAAATTGTGCTTCAATATGCATTCACAATTTTAGTAAATGTGGAATCAGTTTTTCTAGACAACCTGTTATCCTTTGTTTGCCCACAACAAAAGGTCAAGTTTTCTCTCCAACCCAACCCCTACAGGTCAAAAGGTCAAACAAAGTGTGAGGAACACCTCTTTGTCTCACTTGTGGAAAAGTTTGTGGTCCTTCATTGTGTTACTAAATCCTCCCCATCTCCCACTGCGTTCTTTTTTGCAAGTGCAGTTGTTTTGAACTCTTACCTTTTGGTTCAGGAATTCAATACACCTGTTTAGGATTTAAGGCACATGTGAAAAAATGGCCTTTATGAGCGGTAGGTCCGGCCTCTAATGGGAGTAAATTTAACATTATGTCTATGGGGAAAATTTTCGTTCCTAAAGATACTGACCCTTAATAGAGGTGGCCCTTGAATAGGGGTGGCCTTTAAAAGAAGTTTCACTGTATTTTCTAATTTTACCTTATAATAATCCTTATTATGAATTTTAAAATTTTTAAACTCTGATTTTCATTCAATTAAAATACACTAAAATGTAGAATATATATATTCAATTAATGAGAAGAGTGAAAAACTTCCTATGCCATTAATAACTTTCATATATTTATACTTTATCTTACGTATATATTAAGCAATAAAAGGCAGGACAGCATTTTTTTTTACACTCTTGTTATGAGGTTGATATATACTTGTTCTTGATAAAATTCCTATATTATCATTTTGTGAAATTATTTTTACATTTCTTTCGTCACAATTTATTAATACAAATTTGCTGTCTGAAATATCTAGCATTTTTTTAGGAAATACAAATATATAAAAGATTAATGATATATAAGTTTTCCATGTTTCTCAATAATTTAAAAATACATATCCATTTTACTTTTGAAAGAGAATTCAAATGAGATATTGTGGATATTTTCTAACAGAAATTTTTTGCAATAGGAAAAATTTTAGATTATGTTTGTATATATTAATCTAATGCTTAAAAAAGCATGTTCTAGTCCTTGATACTTAAAAACATTTCAGATAAATATTTTTTAGTTTTAGGAGAGAAAAAATCGTTTTAAAATGTTAGTTATGCATTTTCTCACCAGTGGTACTACTAGTATTTAAAAAAAAAAATCTAGCATGTGAAATTTTTTATCAAAACATAAAATTAACCATGGTGGAAGATTTGAGCAAAATGTGTTTAGGAGAAGTGAGTTTAAGTTATGTATTAAGAAGCAAAAAACCAATATTTAAAAATGCATAAAAAGCAGCAAACAAGCTGTTTCGAATCTACTAGTGAGATTCTTCTTCCGTGCAAGATAGAGCAAGGCGCAGTTTGCTAGAAAAAGCAAGGCTGGGCAAACTAGCATGCTATGCCTTGCTCTATCTTGCACTGAAGAAGAATCTTGCTAGTAGATTCGAAACAGCTGTTTGCTGCTTTTTACGTATTATTTGTGCATTTTTAAACATTGGTTTTCTGCTTCTTAATATTCTTGCACAAAGGTTTTATTTGCTACTTTTATATTTAAGTTGTATAGTTATGTAATTTTTCACCAGGGGCTCTACTTTGTTCGTAGAAAGCGAGTTTAATTTGTGTCTGAAAAGTTTGATGAAGACATACATAGTTATATGTAGAGATACATGAAGCAACTCTTTTATAGAAGAGATATGGAAGGATTTGTTACAAATGCATCTAAAATTCTTTATTAGAATAAAATTTTAAGAATTTAAGTAAAAGTAAAAGTCATGTTTGTGTTAATTTTGCATGCTTATGTTTGTCTTCAATGTATTTTTATTTTAATCTTTTTTTCTAGGCACAACTTTTCAACCAAGAAATTCAAGATCTTCTAATGTGGTTGAGTGATATTGACAGTCAATTAGTTTCATCTAAGCCTGTCGGGGGATTACCTGAAACTGCTAGAGAACAGTTAAATAGATTTATGGTAAAGCCATTATTATTTTTATGTCATATATCATGTTATCATGTTATTGTTATTATTTTTATGTCATATATATTTATCATGTCATATTTTCAATGAAGCAATTTGCTTAATATACTGGAAAATGCTACGACCTAACTCTCATGTAGTTATGAAATCAATTAATTGAAATGTATACAGTTGAACTTCATTATACCGACACTCTAATGTCCAGACAAAAGTGTCGCCATAAGCGGAGTATCGTGGTAACCGGAGTTGGAGAAAAATATGTTTACAAAAAGCTGTATTTTTAATTAATTTAAGACAATTTTAAATTCACAACTGTTCTTGCAGTTTTAAGCTATAAAACGTTATTATTAAAGAAAATGAACACAAAAACAAAATTGAAAAGAATAAAAATCAGATTTATGATGACTGGTTTTTTTAATGTTACATGAAATAATTTCTGATCATTTCAATGCAATGCAATGCTTCGTTTTTTGTCGGATGAAAAACATCGTGTAGCCACAAGAAAGTGCCACCTGACCAGGCAAAAACACCGTGAGTAGACTGATATGTCTATCTGGAGCTTAAATGGATCATTCATAGTGTGTGGGTTTATTTATTCAGATAAAGGATTGAAATAAAATTTCTCATTTATCTCAATGGGTAATTTAGAATCTTTTGTGAAAAGTTTGGCTAAGACATTTCTTACCGCTTAATTGCCATGCTTATAAGATGGATTATGAAACATGGACAGTTTTCCTAAACCGTCGGGATATCCGGAGTTGAAAATTATTCAATGATGTAAAATCCAGAGTTTACTTGCATTAAAATCATATACAGAAAATCGGAACTTTTAAAAACGACGTGATAAGCAGAATGACGTGAAAACCAGGTGTCGGGAAAATGAGGTCCGACTGTATATATATATTTATATTAATGCTGCATGACGAGTTATCTTTTCACATTGTTGCACTCTAAAAAAAAAAAATTAAAGTAATTTTTTTTCTTTTGTCTGTGACATTATGCTTATCCTGTAAAAGCAGGCATTTTTTTACTAAACTAGTTATTGGTATTATTATTAATATTCTAAAAGCAGCAAATGTGTGAAATATATTGTACTCATACTCAAAATCTGACCTTACCTGATGATGAAAAAGATAATGCTCAGATTGTCTTTAGAATAGTATCATGGATGGTATCTTTTTTTGCAAAATATTGCCCTGGTATTCTGTTTTATGCTAATAATCCTTCATAAATTTATATAATTTACCCAATTCTTTTCATAGTTTGTGTTTAAAACACAGATAACAGTTTAAAAGTATCATTTATATAGAGTTATGTTTTAAAATAGTAGTATCATTGTACAGTTTTAATATATTTTTGAATTTATTATTCTGAATTGTTAGTGGAAATTCATCAGTTATTTTAAAATAGTACAATATAGGATCCGTTATCCGGAATCCTTGGGACCTGAGGCATTCCGGATAAGGGTTTTTTCCGTAATTCGGAACACTACCACAAATATTTTCTAATGTACATAAATATGAAATACTGGTTAGCATAAATAATATTAAAAATACTGTATTACACATTTGTTGAATTAATTCAATAAAACACAATTAAGGAAAAGTTTAATTAATTTTTATTTACAAAAGAAAAAAAAAAAGTTTTATAATTTTAAATTATAATAAAACTTACAAATGAACAAGATCAAAAATAAAATTTAGTTTTGGCGTTCAGATGCAGATGCTTGGGAATTAGTTTTTTGGAAAAAGTCTTTTAAAGTTGGCTGCTTGTAACGTTTCTCTTTTACAAACTGGTCTTGAATTTTATATAAGGACATTATTTGTTGTTCATGGAAATAACTTATTTTGTTCCATGCCTTGAATTAATTGTTGAGTGTAAAATATCATTTGTTCATTAGATATTTTTTCTACCTCCTCATTCTTGTCATAATCATCACTACGATCATTAGATGCATCTTTAGCCATCATTTCACAAATTTCACTGTATGTCATCTGATGACTAAGTGGAGCATTATTTATTGTCCATATTGAAACAACTTGAACTGCATCTTCATCCAGTAATTGAGGAGGGAGGGAGGGGAATATATTGAAAGTTGACTTTTTATTTATTGTTGTTTTGTTTACGAATTTATTGCATGGAAAGCGGACAGAAAAATATAAGAGGCAAAATTATCAACACTTAAAATGCAGATTTCCGCAAATTCGCGGAGATAAAGAAATGCATAATTACTGTAATATTCCATTAACCCACCCTCCCCTATTTTGTAAACAAATTTGATATTTAAAAAAAATCCCACGAAAGCACCCCCTCCCCACTCCTTTCCAAAAAACAAAAAAAAATCGTGCGAAGCGCCATACCACCTTTCTGTCTTATCCGATTCCGATCTCTGCTTTTCTACTGTTCGATGGACGCAGCTGAAAACGGTAAAACGAACATTTCTCTCATTCTCCTAATTGGCCGAATTGTAGGTGCGCCTTTAGATGATGTCAAAGGTCGGAGCTTGCCAACAGATTTTCGATTGCGGAAAACTCATTCAAATTCTAAGTGATGTTTTGAAATTTTTTTTTTAAAAGGTTAAAATTAAAATTTTTTATAATGGATTTTAGCATTTGAAGCAGAAAAATACGAAATTTAAAAATATGTAGTTAGTTTTCCCATATTTCTAAAGGTTACAACGATACGAAGTCATAAAAATGATCAAAAAGAGAACTTATGTCCAATGATTGCGTACATTCAATTCTTATCTTTCACGGGAGCGTCATAAGTGGGATCGTAGGGAGAGCACGCTTTTAAGTTCGCGCTTTTTAAGTTCTGTTTTTTAATTATCTCGGTTAACAAAAGAAGAAAAATCTGAATATCAGGGCAGGCTTTGGACTCTTCTTATAAACATTTTCGGATTTCAACAGGCGGTAGATTTCGATAGCCACTTTTAATCCCTGTAAGCGGCCTCTCCGATTACTTTACGATTTTTTGCCGTGTTTGGGGGGGGGGGGGGAATTAATTGGATATTACAGTACCTTGAGGTGTATGAGAAAAAGTTTAAAATATTTAAAATATCGATTTATAAAGCATGTTAACTCTTCAATGAAATATGATTAAAAAAAAAAAATGCAAATTTTTATGAAATGAAAGTTTTTACTAAGTTTCGGTTTCCGATCGTTTAGCGTTCCGGATATCGGGATGCCAGATAATAGATCCTATACTGTAGTGTCATTGTACAGTTTTAATATATTTTTGAATTTATTATTATTATGAATTGTTAGTGGAAATCCATCAGCTATTAATAAAATCTATTTGGTCTTAAATCAAGCATATAGTGAGCTAAAATAAATTTTTCTGACCTTTTTTTTTTATTATTAAACTGGTTTCTTTTTATTCTAGTATCAGCTTTAATTTTTCTAAACATTCATATATTGAAACTTATTAGTGTTTATTAACAACCACGAGACCACTGCATGAAATAGAAATAACTTGTTTATAAAAATTATTGGATTAGTATAATAATTTCAAACAATCACTTTTTTTATTATTATTCACATTGCTAACAAGGCGTAAAACCAACAGAGGGAAAAAGTATCCAGGCTAGGGTTCGAACCTGGGTATTTGGTTCAGCATACCAGGTAGCTCAGATGGATGAGCGTTGGTGTGCTGAGCCAAAGACCCAGGTTCGAACCCTGGCCTGGATACTTTTTCACTCTTTTGGTTTAAACGCCCCCCCCCAAAAAAAAAAAAAAAAAAAACCACGTAATTAAACTTATTGGTTTAGTGTTATAATTGAATTAATCTTTAGGTTCTGCCTTCATTGTGATTTCGATTATAAATGACTCTTCTTTTTATCATATACAACTCATAACCTGTTCGCGACGGTGCGCGCATTCAGAAGTGCGCATCTGAGGATGGAGCGGGAAAATTTGATTTCATCTTCTGGGCCGAAGGATTTTGCGAAACTAAGCCTAACTCTTGTAAAGAGTTCTTCAAAAATGTATAAAAGATTCATTTTTCCATGTAACCTTTTGAAATGCACATACATGAAATATGTTGTTATTATATATATTTACGCAAAAAAATGAAATATTTTCTCGGATATTTCAATGTAAAAATGACTTTTTAAACAAATATAATGCATGTTTTAATCACATTTTTCAGTTTAAAAAAAATTATGATTACAAAACCCTTACGTTCCTTTAATATAGCATCATATGAAATGTTTTGCTTAAATAAAGGATAATTTTGTTTAAAAAATAATAGTTTTGTTTCTAAATAATTGTTAACACATTCCGTAAATAAGACAAGTATTTTTAAAAAGCTGATTTATTCACAACTAAAAATAATTAAATAAAACTTGCAAGCAACTTCTGCATGCAACTTTTTAATACTTATTATGCAGACAGACATAAAAAAATAGTTTGAATATTTTTAATTCAATTTAAAATATTTGTGAAAATTCAAAATTTACTTGTAAATATATAATCAATCATAAAATATCTACCAAATAAAAAATATTGAATAATCATAATTAATAATAAGTAAAACAGAATTATACTTTAAAATAAACCTTTCTAAAAGTTGTTGATGTTAAAAATATTTTTGAAAATAAAAGAAATAATACATATAGTACGTATAATAAAACGAAATATCAATTAAAGAATATTTAATAAGAATGAGTAAACATGAATAACTTAAAATACATTCTTTCAAAAATTTGTTTATGTTAAAATATCTTTATAAACATCTTTTAATATATATATATATATATATATATTTAAACATATAAATAAATTTATGAGGTTTATAGTATTGAATGATATTTTTTAATAATAAATAAAACTGAATAATAATTTTAAATATACTGATAAAAAATGCCGTTAATGTTAAACGCATTTTATAAAATGGAAATATTAACAAAATCATATAAATGTATTCAATTATAAGGGGCAAACTGACTATTAACTGAAACTATTAACTTAAAAACCAGCAACCATTTCTCAAAATGTCAGAGTTCAATGATTGTGTTAGAATCACACCACTCTCTTAAATTTTACTTTCTGACAATACATTAATTTCATGCATTTTCTTTTCTTTTACTAAATATTTTTCACTATCCCAGCTATTCCATTGTCAGTAAAATACATTGCTTTTATAGACATTTTAACGAGTTTGTAGAAGGGAAACTAAAAAAAGAAAAGGTAGAGGGGCCGAAAATATTTTTAACAAGCATCCGCAAAAATATTTAAACTGTGTAGCAGCATTTGTTGAAACAAAAAAAAAAAAAAAATGTAAATAGGCCTCCCGCTTTCCTGCTCAATGAACGAAAATCCAAAACTATTAATCACCCTGACGTACAAATAAACTCTTTCCAATCGAGATAAACGTAGAAAAAAAGTAATTGAAAATGAATCAACTGCAAACCTAGCCATATGCGTACGTAAAGCTTACGTCATATGCTTAGAGTTGATCAGCTGACTCAACCATTCCTTTTCTCAAGTGTGGTAGAAAAACTTCTGATAAACAAAAAATAAAGTTTGACTATCAGACTATTTAAGACTTCATTTGACTTCATCTATTTAGTTAAAAGATTTATGATAGAAAGAAAATCACGTTTCAGAAGCATAAATAGATGTATGTGAAATAAAAATACTTTTTTTTTCATTGCAGTCATTATTGGAAGAAAATTAAATTGACACGGATTAAAAATATATTAATTGATTCCATTTGCTTTCCTAGATAGAAGGAAATGTGTTCTTCCCAAATGTATATTCAAATTTCATTACGAAATTTTTTTTCTGAGTTAAACTTTCTGGAATAAACGTTCCAACTGTGTGGCACGAATACCGGTCGCTCTGGATGTGAGTGCCAAAACTGCCGGCACGTATACCCATCGCGCGGGATGAAAGTGTTCTCGGTCCGGAAACCGGACCGGTCTAGAATTACTAAAAATTTTAGCAGAGTGTGGAATATATTTTAACTTTAAGTGTTGTAGGTAACCATGGCAGGATAGTGACTGAGAAAATGTAAAAGTGTAAAACAAGTAAAGATGCATTTAGGTTTGAAATAAAACTAACGTTTATTTAACGAAAAACATGACTTAAATAATTATCAAACAATATAATAAAAATAAATAATGATGAAGTAATTTAGTGACAAATGGCAGTAAACAGTATGAATTAAATAGTTGAACAGTTCTCAATATTCACATACAACAAAAAACAAAAGAGGAACTCACGGTTTAACTCTAGGCTGAATACGGCACACTGGTATACTTTCCATGTAGACACCACAATAATAATTTTTCAATGTCAATAACGATGTTTTCAAATATATGCAATAATGAAGAACCAAGTCCACTTGGAACATTTTAAAAAGGAATAGGTTTCCAGAGATTCAACAAATATCAAGCTTCCAACAAAAACAAAGTTTTTTTCATTCCTTAAGTTGTTTAAAAACGAACATCGTTTATGAACATGCTCCGGAAAAACTATTTAAAATTAAACACAAGCTTTTTCAAACTAACACAAGCTTCTTTTAAAATCAACATTTCAAGCTGTTTAAAAATAACATGACCAGCATTCTACAAAACGCTACAGCAAGAAGCACCCACAACAATTTCAAACTAAAATATGACCCGCTCTTACAAGACAAGCTCTCAAAAGACAGGCTCTCACAACTTCAAAATCATCGGCATATATCATCTCCTTCCAACACGCCCTCTTACGATCAAAACATTCCCTCCTATTCCGGCGGAGTTGAGAAAAACGCATCCTGCCTTACGGCAAAACCAAAGGGCGAAAAATCGTATCTTCCGACACGGTGCAAAGATCAGCGATCGGGAAAAGGCGTGACGTCACATCGGTACGTACGGAGATCGGAGCCGTTGGAGAAATAAACAGGCGATCTTTGAAAAACGATTGTAACGAAATAAATGATGAACGATGCGTGAATGAAAGTTTGAAAAATAAATAAATAAAAAAAATAACCAAAAGAAAACTTGGTTATTGTGACGTAGTTGTATTAGAATGGAAATAAGGAAAACCAATGGAATAAAGGTAAGTACCATTTCAGGGTGTATAAGTATCAAGGAAAACAGGCTGTCATATTCTGACAATTGCCCCCCTCCTTGACACTTATACTGAAAGACTGGAAATGGGTAAATAAAAGATTCCTTTACCTATTAATTCAAAACTAACTATCAACCTCTGATAGTAAGATATACACATTATACAAATATGATTCAAAAATAGATATACTTATATCCATAACAATACATTTCAAAAATACACATTATATAAAATTAATACACATTATATTAAAAATAACTACAGAACCCTCATTACTTTGAGGAACGCTTTAACACATGAGTTATTCAACGATAACCCTCTTGATAACCTTAAAGTTCAAAGTTCAAAAGTTCTTTTAAACGCAAAAGTTCATTTTGAAGAAAAAGTTTCTTTTCGATTTTGTTACATAATACCTCATCACGTCAAAACGTGACTACTTTACCGCTATTTTAGTTGATGACGAACTTCAGGTAATTTACATTTTTATGTAGACAATTGTAAAGATTTTTCACTTAGGACAATCTCATTTTCAAGATTTGAAATATTCAAATGCACTTTGATTTTCCAAGAAAACACATTTTACTTAACTATAGTGAGAATACTTATTCATATACATATTGAACAAAACTAATATATATATATACTAAAACTATTTCTATATAGTGAGCTCACTTAACAAGTATTGTATTAATTACTAGATAACTTATAAAAATTACTTATATTGACTACTTATGTAATACACAACCAGAAAGGTATTTTCATAAAAATACCCTGCATAATGAAAAAATGCAATATGGATAAAACAAAGATTACGGCTCGATTTCCAATAGCACGGACGGGACAAAAGTGGCAGTCCCAGTAATCATAACGAGGGACTTACTGAAATAAAATAAAAATGCCCGCGAGAGGCCTTCCTGTGGTCAGAACACTCACGAAAGCCGCTACCCCCTGCAGACCACTCTGGCTATTTACAAGGGCACCTCGCGAGTCGCTTCCTGAGGCTGCTCGGGTCCCGGAGGATGAACCAACGTGAGGTCCGACCACATTCCAGCGGGAATTAAATTGTCCGCGCCATTGGAAATGAGGGTAATAAAACATCACTGTACTTTATACTGAAAAACAAGAAAATCAACAAGTGTATAAGTACGGTGCAATAGTAATGAAAACAAGTGTATATACATAAGATTCAAACAATATAAAAAGACATGTTTCTGAAACTTGGAAGTTTCAGTATTCAAAAATGTTAAACAACTTTAACAGTTTAACCATCAAAAACATTTATACAAGCATTTTCAAAAATACTTGGTTTAAGTTCAAAGGAGGAGGTTTTTTTTTTTTTTTTTTTTTTTGAAAGAAAATATCATACAGAATTATTTAGACTTTAAATTAAAAATTACCTCAATGAACTTGTTTAAATCATACTTAGTAAATTTTAGTGATAATTGTCAAGATTTATCCTGGGTTCGTACATATAATCATCTTCTATTTCAAAGATGGTAGACGTGGTTGTATAACTACTACTAGGTTTGGATGAAGATGCAGTGTATGGATCAAATATAGAAGATATGGAAGCGTATGGTGGTGTTTGGCTAGGACTAGAATTATAGCTTACGTTAGTAGTGTCAACTAACCCCTCATACGTATTCTTCCCTTTAAAACTAAACCATCTTGCATCAAATCTAATACCATGTTTTTGACAATAATCTCTAACTTCTCTGAGTGATCTCAACCTTTTTGTTTCACCTACCTCATAATAATATATGTCCGTGCGTTTATCGCCACGACGTCGTACTGCCTTTCTAAACCATGCCGCATCTCTTAAACTTCGTGAACACCTCTCGCTCTCCTCGTCACTTTCATCCAGAAATGTGCGACTGGAGGCGGGATCATCAGAGTGAGACTGGTCTGGCTCAGAAACGGCAGAAGGTGGTTTATCAGGCTGTAATTCTCTAAAAGGATTGATTTCAGGATGTTGTGTACCTATAATGTAAGTGGGACCCAGACCGCTTCCGTTGCGCTCTTCTGCAACATCGAAAGGGTCTGTTCCTATGGAATAAGTAGGACCTGGTTCACCGTGGGTTTGCCAATCCTTGGGCAGAGTTGCTTCATTACTAAATCTGACATTGATGGTCTCAATTATTTTATTCCCATCAGGAAGCCACACTCTGTATCCCTTTGTGGACATTGCATACCCCACCAGTATTCCCTTTTTGGCTTTCGCCTCAAACTTGGATCCCCTGAGTTGTCTAGGTACCCCTACATATACAATTGATCCAAATGGACGCAAGTGACGAATAGAAGGTTTATTTCCACAGTAATATTCAAAAGGAGTTTTGGTTTGGGACTTGTGGCAAACACGATTCAGTGTGTAAGCATAGTAGAGAATGGCCTCAGGCCAGAACTTCAGGTTCATCTTACTCTCATTCAGAATTGATCTAGCTCCATCTACTAGCGTTTGATTAAGACGTTCCGAAACTCCATCTTGTTCCGGGGAATAGATATTTGTAAATTCGTGTTTTATCCCATTTGTTTCAAAGTAATTCTTAAAAGCTTCATTTGAGAATTCCCTCCCATTGTCACTGCGAACACTTTTAAGTTTAGTATTCAAAAACTGCTCGGCTCTTTTGACGTGGTTTGTGAAAACTTTGAAGACCTGTGTCTTATTACACAATGGGTAAACTGCAACTTTTCTGGAGAAGTCGTCAGTAATAGTTAAAAAGTATTTCTCCCCATTTCTGCCAGTGATTTTAGTTGGTCCCCATAAATCTGTGTGCAAGAGCTCGAGTGGCTTTTTGGATCTTATTTGTTTTAAAGATTTGAATGAGGTGCGTCTATGTTTATTTAACTTACATACCTCACACTCAAAATCCCTGTTTTTGATGTGTGGAAGACCCCTCACCCCATTACACTTGTCAGTATGTTCGATTAAGGACGGACTGATGTGCCCTAGTCTTCTGTGCCAAAGCTTTAGATCATCCTTTTGGATGGTTGATGCCTCAAATCGAACATGTTTAGTTTTAAGATTACTTTTAAGTTTAGAATTAGTTATGGTTCTAGAACTAGGTTCAGGGTGGATATAATATATGCCATTTTTAAGAAATGCATGGAAAAGGGTTCTATCTTCGCGATAAGCCTTTACTCTCCCCTCACCTCCTTTGAACTTTGCCCCTTTTGTATCGAGGCGAGACCCTGATATAAGATTACGTCTCAGGCTAGGACAAAACATAACGTCCCCGAAACGCACCTTTTCCCCATTTAATTTTAAATCTACAGTGCCTGTCCCTTTGATTGGGAAAGTGGCGCCATCAACGGCTACAGCAAGTTCTTGATTTCTAAGAGGTTTAAAGTCAACGTAAAGATCTTTACTTTTACAGAAATGGTGTGACGCACCTGTGTCAAAGACCCAGGCGTCGTCATCACCCTTTACTTTACTGAGATTGGATTGTATTAAATAATGTACCTGGCTGCTATGGTGACGTTGAGGCTTAAAAGTGGACTTAGGCTTTGAAGTGGCACCTCTGTTCCTCGGGCGAACAGGATTGGATCTAGGGACGGTCTCTCTGGAAGTGGATGAGTCACGGGAGCTATTTCCGGCAGACGAGTCGGGACCAGAAGTTTCAGGATTAGAATAGGCACAGTTTCTTTTCACGTGGCCCGTTCGTCCACACTTATGGCACTTTCCTTGGAACTTCCGTCTGTAATTAGAGTTCCTAGGTGGTCTAGTTCTAGAAAAGTTGCTTTGGATAGATTCAGCTCTGTCTTCGGATCGTAGTTTTAGGCGGGATTCCTCTGCGATCAGCTTGGTCAGTATGTCGTTGAACTTGAATTTATCCTCAGGCCATCGGAGAATGCTCTGGACTAAACCGTCGTATCTTTTCGGGAGCCATCGTAGAAGCTGGAATGAAAGATATGTCTCCTTGATGGGTTCATTCATCGCTGTTAATTGGTTTGCAATTCTCTGCAGGCGGGCTGCATACATGTCGATTGCTTCATCAGCTTCAATTCGGCAAGCCAATACCTCAGAGAATAACTGCATGTGACGGGAACTGTTGTCCGGCTGGAAATGTCTTTTGAGCTTCTCCCATGTTATCCTTGGGTCGTCAATATTTTCTATTATTCGTCTGAACTCAGGTTCTACATTCAGATAGATTATGGAAAGGGCTGACCTGACTCTGGACTGGTAGTTCTCATCTGCTGCTGCATCTGTTTTGTCGGGAGCTTTCTCCGTTCCATTTACAATGCCCCAGGCATTCTTATCAAGCAGTAGGTACTTTACATCAGCGGCCCAGTTTCCATAGTTGTTCGAATTCAATTTACTGATACTAACCTGAATACTAGTCATTGTCAGAAGAAAATAGAAAATTTAAGACAAGTAGTTTTTTTTTTTTCAAAGTAAAAAAAATGTACCGGGAGCCAGATATAAACAGTACAGTACAAAAAAACTTATAAAAAAACTTTGAAAAATTTCAAGAAAAAATTTCAAAAAATTCAATTTTTTTTTTTTTTTTTTTTTTTTTTTTTAAAGTCATTACAATCTTTACTTTATAAATATAAAAAAATTTCATAAAGAAAATTACATCTACAGTGCGGCCCCCCAGACTAGAATTCACTAGGAGTTCGTATGGCCGACTGTAGTTAACACATGTCACTTCCAATTTGCACCAAATGGTTACTGCTGACGCTCAAGGGTTAAAATAGGCCTGGCCCATAACCCGTGTTCTCGGTCCGGAAACCGGACCGGTCTAGAATTACTAAAAATTTTAGCAGAGTGTGGAATATATTTTAACTTTAAGTGTTGTAGGTAACCATGGCAGGATAGTGACTGAGAAAATGTAAAAGTGTAAAACAAGTAAAGATGCATTTAGGTTTGAAATAAAACTAACGTTTATTTAACGAAAAACATGACTTAAATAATTATCAAACAATATAATAAAAATAAATAATGATGAAGTAATTTAGTGACAAATGGCAGTAAACAGTATGAATTAAATAGTTGAACAGTTCTCAATATTCACATACAACAAAAAACAAAAGAGGAACTCACGGTTTAACTCTAGGCTGAATACGGCACACTGGTATACTTTCCATGTAGACACCACAATAATAATTTTTCAATGTCAATAACGATGTTTTCAAATATATGCAATAATGAAGAACCAAGTCCACTTGGAACATTTTAAAAAGGAATAGGTTTCCAGAGATTCAACAAATATCAAGCTTCCAACAAAAACAAAGTTTTTTTCATTCCTTAAGTTGTTTAAAAACGAACATCGTTTATGAACATGCTCCGGAAAAACTATTTAAAATTAAACACAAGCTTTTTTCAAACTAACACAAGCTTCTTTTAAAATCAACATTTCAAGCTGTTTAAAAATAACATGACCAGCATTCTACAAAACGCTACAGCAAGAAGCACCCACAACAATTTCAAACTAAAATATGACCCGCTCTTACAAGACAAGCTCTCAAAAGACAGGCTCTCACAACTTCAAAATCATCGGCATATATCATCTCCTTCCAACACGCCCTCTTACGATCAAAACATTCCCTCCTATTCCGGCGGAGTTGAGAAAAACGCATCCTGCCTTACGGCAAAACCAAAGGGCGAAAAATCGTATCTTCCGACACGGTGCAAAGATCAGCGATCGGGAAAAGGCGTGACGTCACATCGGTACGTACGGAGATCGGAGCCGTTGGAGAAATAAACAGGCGATCTTTGAAAAACGATTGTAACGAAATAAATGATGAACGATGCGTGAATGAAAGTTTGAAAAATAAATAAATAAAAAAAATAACCAAAAGAAAACTTGGTTATTGTGACGTAGTTGTATTAGAATGGAAATAAGGAAAACCAATGGAATAAAGGTAAGTACCATTTCAGGGTGTATAAGTATCAAGGAAAACAGGCTGTCATATTCTGACAGAAAGTGCAAACGAGGCCGGCACGAATACCGGTCGCTCGTCCCGAATGGGTTAATATAAAAAAAAATAAAGTAGAAAGTTGTTTTTTTTATGTTAAAAAGTAGGAATTGTTTATTTATAAACTTCTATATTTCAGTTTTGAACATAATTTGCTGATTTTTTTTTTTTTTTTTTTTTTTTTTTTTTTTTGCTATTACATTTATTCTGCAACATTTATAGTTATCTTAACCCTTTTATTTTTCTTTGTAGGAATTGTATAATGATCTTGATAGTAATAAACATAAAGTAGACTCAGTTTTGCAGCAAGGACAAAATTATCTAAAGAGATCAAATGAAGGGGCTGCTGGAAATTTACAGCATAACTTAAAGACATTGAAACAGAGATGGGAAAATGTATTGAATAGAGCAAATGATAGAAAGGTATGTTTTTTAAGAATAATAAATATGAGTTTTTAAAATCATTTTGAATGATCTTTTTGCTTGGTGTCAAATAAAATTTCTTATTTATTTGTTTGCAAAATATCAGCCTCATCTTGTTTTAGACAGTATAAGTTTTATTTTATGGACTGTGTGGATGATGAATCTGTTATTTCTTACACTTCTGAGTGTTTGGGGATTTCATGCATTTTCATACAAATACTCATGAAACGCAAGTTAAATTAAATTTCTTTCCACACTTTGGTGCTAAAGTACCTTTCATACAATATGTTTCTAAATCATATTTAAAATATGTATATATATATTTTTTTATTTATAAGCAATTTAAGTTGTTTTGGAGAAACAGAAAATTATTATGATCACTGCTTACTGGATTAACATAAATAACTTGATTGTTTAAAATAGATGACTTATTCCTAAATGTATGCTACACTAATTGATTTAATTGTCTTAGGTATTTTAAAAGTATATTCATAGTATTAATATTTTTAATCTAGTCATGATATCAATAATAAGCTATGTTTATTGGCGTTTTGATTCAGTTTTTTTCCCCTTTGTTGGTGAAATTTTTTCCTTCAATTTTTGCCCTCATTTTTAAAATGGTTTTTTGCTGAATCAGGTGCTGACATGACATTTCATATTTAAGAAAATAAACATGTATAATTTAATACATTACTTGTAATACTTATCTAAAAGAATTACATAATTTTTTATTTTATTGTTATTAATAATATAAATCAATTGCATCCTTCATTTTCCTCTTTTTTATGTCAAACAATTTTTAGATGGTTTGTTTTTATATAAAAGTGAATAGAAAATCTCTGTGATGTATTAAATGTGTAATGTATAAAAACCAACATAAAGAAAAGCACTTATGTGACTTTTATTTTGATTCTGTAATTTATTGTTTTCCTAAATAGGAGAAATTGATTAATGTATATGAAATTTTGTTATTGTAGCTACATGGCATAATTTATTGAATATTTAAGGAAAACTAATAATTCAAATGATTTTTAGATAAAACTGGAAATTGCACTTAGAGAAGCCACCGAGTTCCATGAAGCCCTCCAAGACTTTGTGGAATGGTTAACAAATGCTGAGAAATTTTTATCCAATTTGAAACCTGTTAGTAGAGTAATGGAAGTAGTATTAGAGCAAATTGAAGATCATAAGGTAATTTAAATCCTTTATTGTTTCTCTTTTTTAGTCTTTTGCCTATAACCAGGGCTTAAATTCTAACAAAAAAAGTTCTGGAGCCCTAATATTCTGCGCTACCGGTACAACAACTGTATCGTTCCCCCCCCTCCCCCCTGCCCTTGTAATCTGCATATTTATATTTCGTACATTAATTGCAAAATTTAAAGCATTTTTTTTCTTTAGCAAAATAAAAATTTCAAATATATCTATCAGCATATACTTAGCTGTCAACTATTCCACTTTTTAGTTATCACTTCTTCTGAATAGTAAAAATCCGTGCCTATTTTTTATGTTAATTAATTGCAGAATTCTGCGATTAAATAGGGTAACGATTATGATTAGGAAATGGTGTTAACACAAAAAAGGGATAGTTCGCAGCTATGCATTTTTAAGAAAAAATGAATGAAATTTACAGAAATGAATATTTATATGCTGAAGAATGGAACAATGTTTTATAATTTCCTGTAAAAGGTGCATATCTTAAACTATAATCATTTCCTTCCGCATAACAATCTTTTGCGGTAAGTCCCTGAAAATCAAATAAAATTAAAAATTTGACAACATTATCGGGAAGAATCTATGCTTTTATAGAAAAAGGGGAAACACTGCTCGATTGCCTTCTATCAGAATAACAATACATGGTAATTATATCTACTTACAAAGGAAAGTGACTTCGTATAGGTGCAGAGAGCCTTAGCGTGGGTACCCTTCATGATACAAAATAAATAGAAAAATCACTGACGTTATTTTTATACTCGTATGCAATAGAAGACAAAAAATCTCGAACAAACAAAACGTCAAGCTGATGCTTGTTGGATAAAACAGAAAATATTCTTTTCTGGTTAGATATCGAAATTATAAAAAGAAAACCCAGCCAATAAAAAAATTTTCCTACTGTCACAAAAGAAAATCGAACTGAAAGCAAATTTATTGTTCAGTCTCTTGAGTGGTGCCGTATCAACACGTCGCCGATATAAATTTGAAATAGAAAAACACGAATTCTGTTTCCCCTTCATTCTGATCAAAATAGCATTAAAATGATTTGAAGTGGAATATAATACGTAATTTTAAAAGAAGATTTTTTTTCAATATATGAATAAATAAAATTTTAAATGTAATACAGATTGAGCTCGAGTCAGTCTAAGCCTAAAAACTGATATAAAAATTGAGTCCGTTTTATCTCCATCTCCTACATATGTGACACATTACGTCACATATAAGTGTTTTTGTAAAAAGAATGCAAAAGCTTGGAGATGAGAAGGAAAGGAAAAGGTAATTTAAGCTTCGGTTTTTCGGAAGCGCTATTGCACTGGGCTCCGGAGCCCTGTATTTATGAGCTCCGTGAATTCCGAACAATATTTAAATATTTACTAAAAACAGAGAAGTACCGGAGCCGGGCTCTGGTGGGCTCCGGCGCAAATTAAGCCCTGCCTATAACTGTAGAAGAAATATACTTTGGTTATTTTAGAAATTGTAAAATTATTGCGAATAAACATGTTAAAAAAATCTAAGGATTTTCTAAGCTTGCATAATTATTATTTTTTTTAAACGTTAATAGAAAAGTGTGTATGATATTAAAGAAAGGGTATACAGTGAAATATAGTTAGAGTAGTCATATATTATATGATATGATATTTTCAAAAAAAAAAAATTATATTAAACAATGGATTAACCTTCTCTTATTTCATGATAATCTTTATGAACATGCAAGTTTAACAGCTCCATTTTAAAAACATTTCTTTTTTGTACTAAGATAGTGTGTTACAGGATAGTTTGCACCATACAAACATTTTACCGTTGCAAAAAAAAAAATTAAATATTAGGATAAAATTTTACCTTTAGTTTATGGACATTGGTATGTTTTACCTATGGACACAATATATTTACTTTATAACTGCATAAACAATGGATTACCTGAAAAATTCATTAAAAAAATCACATGACCTTCTAGGAACATATGAAAGTGTTTGTTATAAGTTAGTAAATTAATAGATTAATAGTGATCTTATATATATACATATTTTTCTCTTTCGTTGCAGGCATTCCAAAAAGAAGTGGGATCTCATCGTGAAGTTATGTTGAATTTAGATAAGAAAGGTACTCATCTTAAATATTTCAGTCAGAAGCAAGATGTTATTTTAATTAAGAATTTACTAATAAGTGTTCAACATCGATGGGAAAGAGTTGTTTCTAAAGCTGCAGAAAGAACAAGAGCCTTGGATCATGGCTACAAGGAATCTAAAGAGGTAATTTAATGCTTAAATTTTCTTCTAAATTTTTTTTTAATTAAAATATAATTAATAAAATTGCTTCATTTTAAGTTTCTGTTTTTGTTAATATAAGAGTCATCAATAAATTCTTTTAATGTTAAATATATAATATTACAGGATTTTGTTTAGAAACACCTAAGTAACAGAATATCTCAAAATTAACATGTTTGAAATTCTGCTGTCATTAAGAATTTAATTTTGTTGTTTTAATTTCATTTATGAAACAGTTTTTAAATGTTATTGAAAAATACTACAGATTTTATTTAACTGTTTTATATATATATATAATAAAGATGAAATCACAAATATATGAACAAATTGGTAAAATTCTAAAGATGAACAAGATATGAACATAGGAAACCAGTATGTAAAATAAGAAACTATGAATAACCCACAGAATCATCAGAGGAGCTTGCAAGTTAATTCATAGTGAAGATGCGTTATTTCATTCAATTTTGTCGGCATTAAGCTTAAAATGACAAAATTTAGCTCCTATTAGCACATCATACAAAATAATAAATGATAAAAAACCAAGAAATCTAAAGAAAGATACACCTCACACAAAATATTAAAAATTGAAAAATGATTAGAACACAATAACTCAATTACAGACAAATCCAAAACTTCAGAAAGTTGACTTACAATATTATAACATGTGAGGATGCAATCAGATTTAAGACTATTAAAACATGTGGCTGAAAACCAAAACATTGCTGCCATCTGATGTGAAAAAGGAAAACTATATTGTAACTAGATTTTAACAAAATTGTTTAGTGCTGCTATCTATACCCAAAAAAAGAATGAAATCAATTGAAGAAATCAAGAAATGACTTAAATTAACATACTCAAAGGAAAAGATAATATAAAAATTAAACGATTAAAATGAAATTACAAAGGTAAAATAAATGGGAACAATAATTCAAAAGACGAACGCAGGGAATAAGAAATGCAAAAATAAGAAACTATGACTAGTTTTTATAGATTCATCAGAGGAGCTGCATAAGAATAATTCAAAGTAAAGATAAGTTATTTCTTCGAATATCGTCGGCATTAGATCTAAAAATGGCAATATTTATTTTCTTAGAACGTATCAAGAAATCCAAAGACAAATAAAAATAAAAAGACCTAAAATATATATATATGATCCATAACTAACAAAACTCAGCAGGTCAGAAAATTTGTATAAGATTAAGAAAGTTTGAAAAATGTGCACCATACCATATATAGCTTCAAATAATGCTTGAAGCTCTGGCAGAAAGAAAAAGTAATAATGTAAAAATTAATAGAATATCTGGTGCTGCCATCTAGAATCAAGTAAAACAAAAAAGGAAAGTTTGGAGCAGCCAAAAACATTTAAAAGGAAAAGCAAGGAATTTAAAAATAAAATAACAGACAGTGAAGTTATTATTGTAAATCTAGATATAAATATTTATAAGGATTAAGTATGGATAATAGGGTAATAAACAATAGGTAATGTAATATAAGATAGTAGTTAATAGTTTTTTAAAAATATCGAAAGGTAAATTAAGTAATATCTTTTAAAATATTGAATAAATAAGGGCTATTATAATAATTAAAAATGTAAATAGAAAGAATAAAAGTAAAGATGAATATGTAGATGATAAATTCATATTAAAAAAGTAATAATTTAAGGATGTTAGCAAAACGGTTTTCAGATTTAAGAAAATGTAGGATTACTCATACTTGGACAACATACTATTTCAATACCAAATTTTCAAAATCTTTCAATCTGACTTTTCATTGACTGCTTTAAACATTGATGTGTTAATAAAAATAGCATAAACTAATTTAAAATAAGTAATTTTACTGAATGGGCTTCTAAAAAGTATTCTTAAGAGTACTTTTAAAGTTACAGAACAGTGTTTCTTGAAGTAAAATTAATGCTTATTATGATTCACATTTTTCTTATTGTTGAGTGTCTACAGTTTGTTTCATATGAAGTTTAAAAATAAATAAATAATAGTAATAAAAAATCTTTTTTCATTTCAGTTTCACGATGCTTGGTCTGACCTTAGCCACTGGTTGGATGAAGCAGAGAAACAACTTGATGTGTTAACTCATGTTGGAAATGACCCTGAAAAAATCAAGCAAATGTTGACAAAGCACAAAGAATTCCAGAGATCATTAGGTGCCAAACAACCTCACTTTGATGGAACAATGAAACTAGGCAGGAATTTGAAAGACAAATGTCCTAAATCTGATGTTAGTATTTTACAGGGTATGATGGATGATCTGAAAAATAAATGGAATAATGTATGTTCCAAATCTGTAGACAAGTAAGTTTTATGCTTTTTACTTTTTCAAAATGGAGAAATTTTTTTAAGAATGTGATAAATTATAAGAATTTTCTCTTTTACAATTTTTCTTTTGATTGTTCATTTTTTATGTAAAAACAATATCTAAACGTTAAACAAAAAAGTCTTACTTTTTTATGTACTCATTTATCTTTTTTCCTTTTTATAAATTAAAATGGAAATTTTTTCCAAAAAAAAAAAAAAAATCTTCAAATCAATTTAACATGTTAAGCGCCAAGTCAGTCACCGGTGACTGACACTGAACTATCCATTTAGAACACATCATTCACCGATGACTGATGGTCTAAAATATGATATAAAACTAAAAATATTTATATTGTTTTAAGTAATTACTGAAAATTTATTTAAAATTTATTTACCTTTTATTTATTACGGGATTATACTTTCTTAAAAATTACTTAAAACATTGTAAGTTTTCCATCTTCAACGTTAGTCACTGTGGCACTCAACGTGTTAAGGAACATGCATCACTTTTTTAATTTTCATTCCCCCCCCCCCCTTTCTTTAGATTATGTCAATTAAAATTTGTATATTAATGTTGCAGTTGAGAAATTCTTATTGCGCTGCTTGCAGAATATGTACTTTGATATTCCTTTGAATTAATGAATGGGGTGGATTATAAAAAATGTAAAATGTAAACAGATCTGCCAACTATTGCAAATTTCATGAAATTACATTTTTGAGAAAATAGCCTAGATAAAAATGTAATTCCTATTATTTCCCCTTTTTCTTCCCTTTACCCATAAGAATAGAGTAATTTAATGGCCATCATTACAGAAATTTAAAAATAATAATAATATGGAAATTAGTTTAAATTTTGAAATTTCAAGTTATTATGATATTCTTGGATCCTTATAAATAAATTTTGTTCTTTTCAATCTGTAATTCATCCTAATCTCAGAGGGTTAGATATGAAATACAAATACCCAGTCAGATTTTAATGTAATAAAGGATTAACCAGATTTTTAACTTATATCATAATTTTTATTCCATATGCTTGTGAATAAATATTGTTGATTATATTTAATTTGAATTTTATTTACTGCATTCATTTCATTTAAGTTAAGCGTTTAGCTGTATTATTTCATTTTTCTTTCTTTTTTTTCCAGACAGAGAAAACTAGAAGAAGCTCTTCTGTTTTCTGGTCAGTTTAAAGATGCTGTTCAGGCACTGATTGACTGGTTAGAAAAATCGAAGAAGATTTTATCTGAAAATCAGCTTCTACATGGAGATTTAGATACAGTAATGGCTTTAGTTGACCAACATAAGGTATTTATAATTAGTTTTCAGTCGTTTAACATGAAAATATAATAATTTTGACTAAAATGTTTTCGGTTTTATTTTATTTTTAAAATTCACTGTAGTATTATTATTAATTATTATTTTGAATTTATTTTGATATCATTTTATAAGTTTAAACTAACATTGGTAAAAAGTTTTTGTTGACATAAATTATGACCAACTTAAAAATTTTCTCTTTGATATTTTAAAACAAAAAATATTCATATTACTCATAACTTTTATAGACATACTTGCTGACCTGCCTGGCATTGCCTGGGCCCATGATGAATGACCCTTAAATTAACCTCAAATTTGTATGATTTTGTATCTCAAGACTCCATTTTAACTGAATTTATATTTTTAAGTGAAAAAATGTTGAATTGAAAGTATATGCTACAGTAAAAACTCAACTAACCAGCATGCTCGTGAAACGTCGATTGCCGGATACTTGAAAAGTCAGGATAGTTGAGCACTACAAAATCTGTCATGAAAGAAGAAGGGGGGGGGGAGAGCATTGATGTATAAGTGAAACAGGAAAATGATTTTTAGCCTGTTTTCTTGTTATCAGGAAGTCGATCAAATAACTCTTTTTTTTATTATTAAATTTGAAAGACTGTATATAATAAACCATCTAAATTCCCGCCTCCTCCACTCTGAAATTTCAACTTTTCTCCCTTAAGTAATAACCTTCTTCCCCCCTTTTTTTTTTTTTTTTTTTTGGCTTTGTGGTAATAACAAATAAAAAATCCCTTACATTTCAATTTCCTCTCTGAAATCTGTTTAACAAAAGTGAGAATTTCTGGATTTGGAGAGGAAGGGGACAAAAGTTGATCTCCTTTTTGCAGTTTAGTTGCTCTCATCCCTGATAAGTTATGATGACATTTGAATTATTTAAGACTTTCTAGTGACTATCATGTATTCACTTGTATTACTTTTTTCCCATCAAGGCCAAAAAAAAAAAAAAAAAAACAAGGGGGAATATTTTATCCCCCCCCCCTGTATATATTGGGGGATATATTATCAAGCCAATTTTATGCATATTTAATCTTTTTTTACCTGTGTTTATAAGTGTTATATTTCATTTATTTTTTATCAGTAAAGAATATATATATATATATACAGTGAAATATGTTTAACATGAAAACGCTCAACATGAAAAATCGGTTAACACGAAATGATAAGCGGTCCGGACAGTATACTATGCAATTTAATGCATTTTTTTTTTTTTTTTTTTTTTTTAAACATGAAACAAATATCATTTAACACAAAAAATATTCACTTTCGATCTAGTTAATTTGAGTTGAAATTAGTGAATTTTGTGTTAAAACCACTGAATTTTGTGTGAAAATCAGCGAATTTTGCGTTTTTTGTAAATTAGCTTATGTTTTATGAGCACAGTGACTGAGAAGTCAGTGTGAAAACAAACTGCTAATTCGCTTCAAATGAAGATGAAGTTGCTAAATGCAGGTGATGAAAAAGAAGGACGAAAACAGAAATCTACAAAGAGTTTGGCATTGCCAATTCTACTTTATCAATGATAATAAAAAACAGGGATACCATTATGTTAATGTTTGAGCGTAGTATGTTTAAACCAGAGAGTAAATGTATGAGAACTGCCCCGGGTGCAGAATCGGCGCAACGCTGCAACGCACGTCGCAGACTCTTGAGAAGGTCTGCAGACTGTTTTTCAACTGTTAAAATTTAGAAAAAAAAGTTTGCTAGAAATTATTTGCCATGTGCCATAATAATACGATCCACGCCACATGCGATTGACGAACATCCGATTCCCTTTAAAATATAAATAATTCACGGAGAAAATTCTAGACACGCGATCGTGAAACGCCCATTATTAAATGAGTCAATCCTCATAGGGGTGATTTCTTTAGAAATTTTTTAAAAAAATCTGTCATTAGTCCGAGAATTTGGACGTAAATATCATGAATTTCGACAAATGTTCGCCGAAAACACAATTTCGTCAACCGTTTGCAGTTAAAATAGCCAATTTTGTCAAAAGATCGCGAAAAAAACGTGAATTTCGTCAAAAGATCGAGAAGAAAAAACGAAATTTTGTCATAAGATCAAGAAAGAAACGTCAAATTCGTCAAAAGTCTGCGGAAAAATAGCAACTTTCGTCAAAGGCTGGCGGAAAAAACACGAATTTTATCGAAGGATGGTTAAAAAAGGATATTTTCGTCAAAAGATCGTGGAAAATAGGTTAATTTCGTCAAGAGATGGCGAAAATTTTGTCACAAGATTGAAAAAAAAGGCAATTTTGTCAAAGGGCTGTGAAAAAATAGCAACTTTCCACAAAGGATGGTGGGAAACGAGAGTTTCGTCAAATGATCGGGAAAAAACATTAATTTTGACAAATGATCGCGGAAAAAGCACGAATTCTGTCAGAGGATTGCGGAAAAAACGCGAATTTCGTCAAAAGATCGCAGAAAAAACGCAAATTTCGTCAAAAAATCGCCGGAAAAAGCGAATTTCGTGCAAAGATCGCTAAAAAACACGCATTTCGCTAAAAGATCGCGAAAAAACACGCATTTCGCTAAAAGATCGCGGAGAAAAAGCGATTTTTTTTAAAGAATCGGCAAAAAACGCAAATTTCGTCAAAAGATCCCAAAAAAAACGCGAACATCGTCGGAAGATCGCGAAAAAAACACGAACATCGTCGAAAGATCGCGAATAAAAGCGAACATCATCGAGAGATCGCGAACATCATCGAAAGATCGCGAAAAAACGCGAACATCATCAATAGATCGCGAAAAAAACACGAACAATCTCGAAAGATCGCGAAAAAACGCGAACATCATCGAAAGATCGCGAAAAAACGCACATTTCATACAAAAGGATCGAGGGAAAAAAAGTTAATTCCGTCAAAGAATCACGGAAAAATTTGCTGCAACATTGATGTTTTCACGAGATTTTTTTACAGCTGAGTGGCAGGTTAAATATTAGTTAGCCATGTGTTGAGTGAAAGCATGTTAAATTTTGAGATGCACAACTAGCTAAGATTGCTAAATAAAACATTGTATTAGAGTTACTTATAGTATTTGCATGAATTACTCAAATTTGATTTTCTAAGAATTTCAATCTGCTTCAATAACAGCTTTTATTGCTAAAAAATTAGATTTTTGCTGCTACAAAAATAGATTTTACTGCTACAAAATTAGATTTTTGCTGATTCAAAATGGCTTTAGTGCACTTTCATCGCTGTATTATCACATCTATATATAATTTTTGATATTATTACATTGTATCAATCTTTTCAAAAACTTTAGAAAATGGTGTTCATATGTTATTTTTACTGTTATTCTGTTTTCTAACTTCACAGAAATTTTGTCAAATTTTACAAAAAAAAATTTTCAGATAGTGATGTTAAAATTTTTGAGGACAAAGGTAAATTATTTAAAAAAGTACTTTCCTTTTATGTTAATCGCAAATACTGGGGTGGGGGTGGGGGGGATTTAGTGCATGAAGGATTGGAAAGAAGGCGTTTGTCAAGTTCTGCAGACTGTTTTTAAAGTTTCTACTTGTGTTGCAGACTGCAGAAAAAAATTCTGCTGCTGGGAGAACTGCTAAGCACGAAGATTTAGAGACAGCTTTGCTTATTTGGTTCAAGCAAGCTAGATCTCAGAATGCTGGGAAAAAAAAAAAAAAAAGATATCTGATTTCTCCCTCCCCCTCTCCCCCCCCCCCCCCCCCCCAAAAAAAAAAATAAAATAAATATATATATATTTTACTTGCTTTTTATCCTAATGGATGCAACCTACTAGTAGTTTAACAGAAAATCGAAACAAAATTTGACGTCGTCAAAAATATTTGTGAGTTTTGTTTTTTTTTTTACGAATCTTTTAACACGAAATTCTTTTAACATGAAGAAAAATTTCGGCCTCCTCAGTTTCATGTTAAATATATTTCCCTGTATATAAATATGACTTTTGCAACATTGTTTTTGATTCCTCCCCCCTCCCATTTTAATTATTATTAAACTGTTTTTTAAAACATTTTTATAACAGCATTAGTTGAAGTTATTTAGATGAAATGTTTATATATATATATATATATATATATATATATATATACATATATATACTATTTTTCAAAGTATCTATATATTTAAAACGCTAAGCGTTTTCTTTCGACAGTCTGTGAGTAGAAACTACTACATCAAATTACACAAATTTTTTTTTAAAATGAAAGGTATTTGGTCACAGATTTGTTATCGTATATTCCTTTGTTCAAATATTTTATTAATTAGCCTTAATTTTAAATAATTCTACTGTTACGCATGCACAGTATATAAGTAAAAGTCTGCCTTTGGAGTGACATGCTGCACATGTGCAAAAATGCTCGCTCAGTTCAACTATCACATCACAGGTAGAAATTGTTCTAAGTTCGTCTACTATTCGATCTTACTGTAAACAAGCTTTACTTTCTTTCACAAATTTAATATTATTTGGCTATTTCAGCATTATTAACAATTCAAAAATTTATTGTGTCAATCTTAAGAGGTAGATACGGTTTATTTGGGGTGTGTCATATTGTTTTGGTCATATTACACACAGAAGATAAACACAGTGATTTAAGACTAAAAGTTTGGTGATCCGTCTTATGAATTTCCAATAGTTATGTAAATTGGGAAACTAGCATGTTAAGTTGTAGCTGCTTCTTTGAAAAAATAAGGTATCATAAATATTAAAACTCAAAACTATTTCTGTACGATCAGAATTCAAATTCAAGACAATTGCATATGCGTCAACTGGTTTTCGAACCTCTTCAATTTAGAAGGAAGAAAAACGAGTTCCTGCTAGCATAACATGTTAAAGCAGCAGCTTAAAGCTCTGAATTTTTGTAGAGTATGTGTGTTCGAGCACAAGCCTGACAAAATGTGTAACATTTTTGTCAATAATTCATTTCAATAATGACATATTTTATGAGGAAGAGAAGGTATAAGGTTTTTATTTTTTTATTATTATTATTTGAATGCTTTATAATTAAATAAAATTTAACACTCAATAATATTTTGAAAAAATAATGATTTTATATTTAAAATAAAATATTTTGCATGTAATTATAAATTAAATAAATTGAGCTGATCTACAGTTTTCATTATATTTTCTGACCATTATCAAGAATATATATGTGTATATGACAGAAAGAAAAGTTTGTCATTCATTTGCGTTAAAAAAAAAGGAAAGAAAGAAAAATATTCATATAAGAGCTATAAAAGAAATTATACCTTGATATCCAAGTTTAATATTTAAAAAAAATATATAAAAATTAAAAATTTAATTAAAGTAAAAAATATAGATATATTATAAATCGTTAGCTGCATCAAGTTTCAAATTTAGGTTTTTAGTGAATGGGACAGATAAAAATAAAATTCATGGCAGCTTTTAATGATCGTGT
Source organism: Maratus speciosus (assembly GCA_963932465.1). NCBI lineage: Eukaryota > Metazoa > Arthropoda > Arachnida > Araneae > Salticidae > Maratus > Maratus speciosus. Next base: position 338,841,361 of record OZ010793.1, read on the forward strand.
AGTTTAAAAAAAATAAATAAATAAATAAATGAAAATAAAAAATGTTTAAAATATATATATATATATATATTTTAAAAAATGAGGCCGTAGTAAGTAAAAATAAATTCTCTTATCAGCATTTTTAGGTAAATTTCTGATAAAAAGCACACATAATTGGTTGTAAGTTATAAACTTAAAATTCTTTCACTTCATTGAATAGTTTAGACTGACAGCACCATCTATCGCCTTAAAGAAATAGGAATCACTTATGCAACATAGAAGTTCATCATATAATTCTTCATTCAATAATTAATTTAAAAACAACTATTTAAAAATTCAAGAATTTTTCTAATGAAACAAGTTATTCAATTCAAATTATTTACCGTCAAATCTTGAAGGTCACAATCTAGTAATTCTAAATTTGCTATGAAACTATTTGTGAAATTCTAAAGATTAACAATTTACTCTGTCTTGTGTTAAACCTGTTTTTTTTTTTTTTTTCTTTTAATTTTCAGACCTTCCAAGATGAGCTTAAGAATAGAGCTAATAATTTAGAATCTGTTAGAAGAACTGCAAGAGAACTGTTAGAAACGGCAAATGAGGACGATTCTGAGCATATCCGGGAACAACTTTCTCATCTTGATGGAATGTGGATTGAAGTTGTTAATCTTGCAGATGATAAACAGAGACGACTTGAAGAAGCTTTACAAGAGGTATAAAATAAATAAATAACTGAATGATATATATATTTCATTAATAATAGAAGCAAGTATACAATTTTAATTATATATCATTTGATACTATAAAGTGTTTTATCTTTCAATCCAAGATTTGCCGTCTTTTAATTATATTGCTGAGCTTCAAACTTCTTACTTTTTCTAATTTTTTTTTATTTCTGTGGATAAAATCATTCATGAATTAATACCTAAATTTTCTCCTAATAAATTTAATATCATTTACTTATCTATTCTCCTTGAAATTATTTTTAAATCAATTTGAGGCATTAGGAAATTAAGATCTTTGTTTTTATCAATAAAAGTGCTTAAATAGAACTACAAAATAAGTTTCTAAATTTCTGACAAAACATTTTGATAAGGTTATAGAATTAGGGTATAAAATGTAGAATAAAGGTCGTTAGCATTATAGAATCATAAATTTATCCTTTTGTTTTTCATAAATATTTTATACTTTTTGTAACTTTTTTATAAATATTTGTAACGGTTACTTTTCATTGTGGCCATGAAATAATTTCACTGGAACTTCTTATTTATTTCCTATAATATGGAATTTTCCAGGCATTTATTCAGTTAACAGTAAGTACACTAAAAAAATAAGATTGGAAAAATATTTCTCTTTGAATTTACAACCTTTTAATATAACCCTTTAAGGGTGTATTTGAAAAAATATTTTTCCATCCTCAACAGCTCGAAATTTTTTGAGACATTTTCAGGCTCATTTTTAAAAGTAAAAATTTGAAACTTGCTGAGTTGATTTTGGAAGAGATGCATAAGAGGCTGTATGGTTTCATTTTTCGCTCAATTAATTAGAATTTAATTTTTAAACAATTATTTTCTCAGTATGACCATTTTTTTCATTCCCAGATCTCCTGCTTTGAAAAATTCGATTCAAAACGCCAACTTTGACTGCATTTTTTGCAATATTTTCTGCATTTATTAAAAAAAATCGACAAGTACAGCACATTATGTAGTTTCTAAATAAGAGAATTTGCCAGTTTGATACATTTGAGAGTAAAAATGAATTTAAAAATAAATCAGAAATTAAGCAGTGTGGATTGAACACCCTTAATCACCTCTTTTATGTATTATACTGGCGGACACTCTGATTAAATGTTACTCCTTCTAGGCTGCTTCTTTTGCTGAGTTTTCATTATTTTGTAGCAAAAAAAAATGAGTTTTGTTTCAGCAGTTACTATTTTAATGTGTTTTAAACAAAAATAGAAAATAATTGGGTGTTAAATTATTTTTTATTGAATAGTCCAGAAAATAAATTATGGTTACGGGTTAAAATATTATCAGTAACAACTTCATATAACTTTAAAAATATTCCAAAATAATTCTAGAAATTCTCTGCTTTTACAAAATATCATTTATGGTGTTGTTAATTTTAAAATGTATTATTTTAATAATTTTTTTAACAATTTTATCTACTATGATTTATTAAATATGTAGTTAGATATTCAAAAAAGCTTAATTACTTACCTTATCTATTGCTGTAAATACAATGTCATAGATGTTCTTCAAACATAGTAATTGTTTTTTAATTTAACTAATAAATTTAAACACATTTTTACAGGCTGAAAAACTCCATAAAGCTGTTCATATGCTGCTAGAATGGCTTTCGGATGCGGAAATGAAACTTAGATTTGCAGGGCCACTTCCAGATGATGAAGAAACTACTAAACAGCAAATTGCTGACCATCAGAACTTTCTCAAAGATATGATAGAACAAGAAGTAAATAAAGATAGAACCATTGCTCATGCTCAAGAAATTCTCAAAAAGTGCCATCCTGATGGTGTATCCGTTATTCGCCATTGGATAACCATCATTCAGTCAAGATGGGAAGAGGTAATAAATTTATTTTTATGAAAACACATTGTACTATATCATATGTATTGTTTTCAATTGCCTATAAACTCTGAGAAGTTTGAAAACCAGCGATTTTGAATTATATTCTAATTTGATTAAGTAAAGTTCAGTAATTATTTTGTATAATGAAAATGTTGAGCAAATATTAATGTATTCTGGCATGTTATTGATACATATATGTAATGAAGTGGATCTTATTACTTTTTCTTAGACATCTTTCTGATTTAGTTTGTTGTGAGATATATCACTGATCATTATTTTAATATACTTGACCACTTGATTTCATTTTAGAGTGTAGTTATGGCTAGAGGCAAATCATGTAGACACAAAGACAAGTTTATAAAGGGGACTTTTATTCTTTTTCATTACATTATGTACTTTTTCAAGTCAGCCCCAAAGGTTATGTGTCCGTAGTCTTTTATGCCTTTCATTTTTACAAATGCGTCCACGAATGTTGTGGTGAATGCTAACAAGTATTTTTCCAGGCCATAATTTTCTTGTGCATGTGAGCTTTATTATTGTAATTCTAAATTTTTCCAATAAAGGGGGGAAAATGTCGAAATGGGAGGAAACTTCAATTTAATTGGATAGATAATTTTTGATTTATACCTGGGCCAGCCTGTTTCATAACTACCCGGAACCAACTGTAGCAAAAATGGCCGCAGAAAAATAAGAGTTAAGCTAATGTCAGCATTTTCTATCTTAAAGTTACTTCAAATTTAAGGATTGATTGTAATAACTGTCAGAATTAGGGTAAATTGAGTTAGAGTATTAAAATTAAAAGCTATAAAGAAGAAACAGAGAAGTTTAATTTTAAAATTTTGAATTTTAATAAGGTTTCAATTTTTTATTCTCATGTATATATTTTTTCTCGTTGTGTAGGTATCTTTATGGGCCAGACAGCGAGAACAACGTCTTAGTGATCATCTACGTTCTCTCAGAGATATATTAGATTTGCTCGACGAGCTTCTCAACTGGCTTATTGGTGCTGAGGCTACATTGACAGCACTTGAAGCTGAACCTCTACCTGATGAAATTCCACCTCTAGAACAGCTCATTGTTGATCATCAAGTATGAATTTCTCCTTTTCATTTGTTTTATGTTACAGTGAATCAAATAGTGTGTGTTAAACAATACATTTTTGTATTAGGTATTTATGGATGATATGACAAAACGCCAACCTGATGTTGAAAGAGTCACTAAAGCTTTCCAGTCAAAGAGACAACCACAACAACAAGGTCCACCAGCTAAAGAAAAAGGAAGAGAACGACATGAATCTGACCGCAGATCTGGTCGTGGGACACCATCCATTCCTAAAACACCAGTGTATGGATTTATTTGTATTATTTTTTACTACTTAGTTCTTTCTTCTAAGTTTCAAAATTTAGTATGTTGTGCAAAATTATCTCAATATGTAAACCATAAACAGGACTATGATATAGATATATGGAATATAGACATACCTAGTAAGGGAAAATTCTGTTGTGTGAATCTTAGACAAAAATAAAAAAAACAACAGGACAGTAATAACATATATGAACAGTTGATTCTCTCAAATCTACCATTGTGTAATCCATCATTCATTTTGAGATGCAAACAAAGGAAATTATGGCTAGTTATCTCCATAGAACAAATTTAGCATGGTAATCATTTCATTAAAGATTAGTTTTCTAAATAACTTGTTTTTTTAAGAATTTTTACATATTTCACATTGCATATTAAAGTAATAACTTTTGCTAAGGAAAAGAAACAACCAAATGCAAATATTAAAAGAGTAATTGCAGTTTTAAGCTATGCATTAATGAAAATAGCAGGTGCTTAGAGAAATATAATTTTAAAATAATTGGGCTAACCTAAACAAAGTATTTATTTATAAAATTTTTGTATTCAGTACATCTGTAGAGGATTTCATTTGCATTTTACCTCATAGTCTAACTAGTTGTATAATACAAAAGAAATTATTCATTATAAAACCAAAACTTTAAATTGCCACCATCCATGTGTTTAAAAATTGATATGGCCAATGAAATTTATTAGCATATGATTATGTTATTAAAAAGTTACTCTTACACTATGCAGTGTATCCTGACAAAACTACCTCAAATCTCTACAACCAGATTCCTTTCTTGGAGTACATAAAAAGTACATAAAGAACTATACCTCTACGACCCATAGTTTGTGAAAAAAAAAATGTGACATCATTTCTGACGTGATGCATAGCGACGAGTATATTCTGTAGCAGTTTGTAAAGCATTGCCATTACGTTGACCAAAGATAAGTTACATTTCACAATGTTCAGGAACGGAATACATTATCACCACATGAAGACTACCAGGCTATTAGATGCTGTTTTTTAAATACAATTCAGATGACAGTTTGACATCATTCCACGCCACATGCATGTATGTCTCAATATGCACTGGTGGATATTTTGAGCATCTACGTCTGCAAACATGTGGCAATACCAATGCTTATGTTTCCAATAAAGTTTTTTTTTTCTTGCACCAGACATAACATCATACTTTTCTTTGCATTTTTGTTGAAAAACATAGGTCATTGAGGTATAGTTCTTTGGGAATTTTTTATATACTCCAAGTGAGGAATCTGTCTGTGCAGAGTTTGGGTGGTCTTGATGCGACACCCTGTATTTTTTTTTTCCAAAATGTTTGTAAACCTATTTTCTTATGCATTTATATCCAAAACTAGAGGGTCTGTTGGTGTATTTGCCCGAATGTACAAAAAAAAAAAAAAAAAAAAAAAAAAAAAAAAGTGTTGTGATCGAGTCACCTATTGAATGGTATCTTGTACCTTTCATTTAGGGAGGAGGAGGAGGAGTATTCTCCCTTCATGCCCATCCCATTTTAGTTTATCTCAAGGACTTATTTTTAAAATGAGATTCCGTGGCATTATATATATTTTTTAAATGTTTAATTTTGTAGCAAATGTAACTACATGAATTATATTTACAAGCATTTACAACTCAAAGTAAACTTATGAATTCATATAAAACTGCTTAATTTTGACACATATATTATGAACGATGTTTACTAAATATACAAATTTTAAGAAATAAATTCCTTAGAATCTAATAATTTGTTGGCAATAAAATCACCACTGATGTGTAATGCCTCTTTATACATGTTTGTATAAATTAAAAGTGCACAATAATACATTTCTGCAATAGAATACAATATTTTTTGTGAAACTTGTAGTTCCTTGTTCACTTGTCTCTTTAATTAAAATCTGGGCATCATTTGGAGCTTTTGTGCAATTAAATGCTACATACAGTTGTGCTTGAGCGAAAACTGATTTTGGTAGGTATATTTCCAGCTTTTTGAAAGTCTGCCATGTGCTTTGTTGACAGAAAATTATACTTTAGTCACAGAAAACAAGAAGTAGCTGCAATTAATATACATGAAGAATTGGCAAAAAATAAGTAGTAATATATGAGAGCTTTATGATTTTCAAACAATTTTAATTCCTGCTACCATCATAAGTTAAAGAAAAACACACCTTTTTAATCCATCACAGAAAGACCCCCCCCCTCCCCCCTCCTACCAAAGGAAATAAAATAAAACAACATTTTACAATAATTATTTTAGAAATTGTCATATTTTTTTACATGAATAACAGAAGAAACATTTATCATTTCCATATTTGGAATTTTCATTGCATTAAAGATTAACCTTGCAAAAAATTAGAGAGTTCAGAGTTATGAAAAATTTATATTTTTCCTGACCCTGGAGAGAGAGGGGCCGTGGGTTTCAAAAGCCCATTATATTACTACACCGTGGAAAGCTTGCTTTTAAAAAAAGACAAAAAATAAACCTTTCATTTTTTATTCATAATATTTTATGATTTTGTATCAAAAGTTTTATACTTCTTCATGTGAATAATGGAAGAAACATTTATAATTTCCATAATTGGGTTTTTCATTTACATTTAAAATTAACCTTAACAAAGTTAGAGCGGTCAGAGATGAAAATTTATAATTTTTCTTGGCAGGGAGGGGCCGGTAGATCAAGCCTGTTTTGTTAAGCTATAAAATGTGCAGATTGGTCCAGAAGTTTTTCACTATTTGAAATTAACTTTTTCTGTACAGAATTATATATACGGGGTAATGCATAAAGTTGGAGCAAATAGCCTATTTATTTCCTTAAATATAGCCCTAGACACATATTTCCAATTTCAAAGTTTCATAAAAACAGGTGCAAAATTAGATGACATAAATTGCAACCGCCTGGTGGTTCTATTTGAGAAAATACACTAATTAAATTTTTATATGGTCTCCATAGGGTGAAATTTCCAGTTAGGAAAATTTCCTTATCTATTCCTGAATGCAACACAAAAAGTTACATCTTGATATCTGCAGAACTCACAGAGATATGCCCATTCAAATAACGTATAATTTTGTGGATTATCTTGCATTCCAAATGTATCAATATCATGTTACTGAGAGATATGCTTAAGTGGTGTAAGTCACAAATTTTGGCTTTTACTATCTTTGCAGTAGACAAACTTTTGAACCTGAAATAAAGAATCCCAGAGCACGAGAGCTAGTAGACAGATGGCGCAATGTTTGGTTGTTAGCCATGGAGAGGCAACGACGTCTTCAAGATAAATTAAACTATTTAAAAGAGGTTTGTTATTCAACTTAAATTAATTATTTTTGTAGGTGTTTGCAGTACTTTTAACATACTCACAGTGTTATTTTTTCCCTTATAGCTTGAAAGAATTAAGAACTTTGATTTTGACGAATGGAGAAAGAAGGTAACTATCCAGTTTTAACGAGCCCACCATCCTATTTAAGTTACTAATTGCTAGAAAAAAAAATTATTTAATTTTATTACTTACCATTATTTAACTGCTGAAAATTTTTACATGAAGGTGTAATATATAAAAAAAATAAAATAATAGATTATAGTGATTTTTAAAGATAGAATTATTTAATTTAAAATTGATTTTAAAAGAGGAAAGAGGAGGCTCGTGATTATAGTGGAAAATAAATAAGAAGTACACTGCATTATGAAAAAGAAGGAGTAAAATACATGATGGATATTAAATAATAATTGAAGTAGTACTCACCCGAACTGTGCAGTATTCATCTGAAAAGCTTTAACTCATAAATGTAGAAATGCCAATATAATCCTTTGATAATTATTTTATCAATCGAAATATTCAATACTTATTTGTTTGATTCTATTGATTTGTTTGGCACATTAAACATTGTATTCAATAAATATGTCATGCAAAAAAAACTCAATAAACACACAGTTATTAAAGCTATTATTTTATTAAAATATAAATGAAATGAGAAGGGGATGGGGAGGGTAGATTTAGTGCACTAAATTGAATATTGTATTCACTTAAATATATATATATATATCATTATTGAAATCCATTTATAAAAGGAATCCACAGAGCATATTTAAATCAACGAAGTATAACATCCGGCAACATTTAAAGTGACATAATTGATTTCAATCTATCTAATCACACTACCTATCCAAAACAATTACAAATTCGTCATCTATTAACATTGGGAAAAAAAGTCATTTGATTTTTGTTCATTGATGATTCACCTTATCATCCAAGAACAGTTTATAAAATCAATTGTTCATACTAGATGAGATCAGCAAAGGTTTGTTTTTTGAATATTCAATCATATTGATTTTATTTCTTTCAAGATTTCAGGAAGAAAGCATATATACGAGTTGAAAAAGTACATTACCCGGGACGTTCTGATGAGAGAATTGTTGGTTACACTTACGGTAGGGCTCACCTCCAGTGATTCAGTGATATCAGATAAGAAGTTCTTGAAATTGACATGAAATGCAGCTCCTATTAATAGCTGCATTTGGATGATTAAATATGTCTTGTGGTATAATCCAGTGGTGACCAACAAGAAGCTCCAATGGCATTGCCGCCAGACTTATTCCTGTCAAACTCCAATGTACGGTTGATAGCATTGCTTTAAACACGTTCTTGTAAATCTCCTCACTTTTGGCAATTAATCTTATTAAAATTTAAATACATCTTATGTTGTTTTAATTAGACATCGGATGAATCTTATTGATATAATTTAATGGCATATTGACCTAACGGTCAAAATCCCCGAACGGATGAAAAAAAATACGTGACCTCACATCGCGGCAACTTACGGCAGAGAGAGGGAGAGATGCTCCGGAAGGATGCTATCTCAAGTCAAAAACCGTTGAGCGAGCGAGTGACGGTGTTGCCACACAGAGAAGAGAAAAGATTTAAAATGAAAGAACGTTAGGTTAAAGATTTTGAATGAGAAGATCGTTATGTTTAAATTTTGAATTTAATATTTGAAAATTATAAAAGAAATATTTATTTTGGCTGAAATTATTAAAATTAAAATTTATTATTTTATTATTGATTTTAATTAACGATCTTTTTGTAGAAAAATAAAATTGTTTTAAAGTGAAATTTGACTGAAACTGAATTTGGAATAATTAATAATGAATAACTAAATAAATATTTTAAAGTAATTAATTAAATATTTTAAAGTTTCTAATTTAATATTTTAAAAGTTTCTATTACCTAACAGAAGGCATTAGAGAAAATTTGATCTTATTGTTTATTGTGTCTGTTTTTTAAAAGATAATTGTAATATTTTACAGTTCCTTGCTTGGATGAATAATAAAAAGTCTCGTGTTATGGATCTCTTCCGTAAAATTGACAAAGATAATGATGGAAGGGTTACTTACGAAGACTTTATTGAGGGTATCTTGAAATCAAGTAAGTAATAGTAAATCATATCTTTCAAGTCACTTAATATTAATGTAATAATAGTTTGAGTTACCTAACTACCACCCTTGAGTTATCTAAAATTTGGAAAGAGATACAATGCACATTTAGTAACTATAGTAAAAATTAATACACACTCACAAACAGGGCCGAAACTAGGGAGGGGGGGCAGAGGGGGCACGTGCCCCGGGCGCCGCTTTATCAGAAGTTTAAGGGGGCGCCAGAATGAAGATTTTGTTTGACGTTTGATACAAAAATGTATATATATACGAAATTTGTATAAAAATGTCTCGCAGCCGGAAAATTTAAAGGAAAACTTAATCAAATGTATTAAACTTTACAAATAGATAAAAAGATTAATCTACAATACAAAATTGCAAATGAATAAGAAAAAAGGCTTTTTTCATTTTCCCATTCCAAAAGTATCATGTCTAGGCCTTTCGCCTTTGCCTTTTATCTTTCACTTCCTGTGTAGGAAAATCACTAACCATTTTTCAAGGACAATCTCTATTGTTGGACACTGTCCACTACTGATAACTACCAAGTGCGAAGCGACCCCTCAGTCTCAGTTTTCTATTAGATAAAAAGATTCCGTGAAAGCTGTTTTTTTTTTTTTTTTTTCGTCTTGCCATGGGCGATGACTGCCCTTGACAATAAAAGCAAACGAGAGGGGAAATGCACAAAGTAAAATTCTTAGTAAAACCGTTTTTGTTTTTTTTGTTGTTGTTAAGAGTACCGCATTTGTAGTGGTACAGTAAACAATCTTGCACAGGGCGTCATATCTAGTAAAGCAAAGCGCCTTTATCGCCCAAAATGATTTTTTTTCCCTCGTCTTTCTGCCATTTCTAGGCGTTTTGCCACCCTGCAGGGGCAGGGGCGTATCTAGACTCATCATTTCTGAGGGGGCTGAGGTTTGAGGTATAGTAAAAGTTTCTAAGAGGGAATCACAAGAATCGGTAAAAATTGCGCTTTAAACATTTTTTATCATAGCAGGTAACACATCTATTACACAATAAACCTGCTAAGATGAAAAAATACAAACGCACAGCAAGATATCGACCTCATTTAGCCTATACAAAAAAAAAAAGTTTTGATTTCGTTTTTCAAGGTTTTAATGAATAAATGTTTCGCAAAGCTGATTACATAGTTCAGTTTTATATATTTTAAATTTAAAAATAAGTTGTCTATTAGATACTTAGTAAAATTCTTTTTGTAAATTTACTTTGTAGTAGAGAGGAGGGGGGGGGGGGCAAAATCCATGCTTGCCCCGGGTGCCAAAAAGGCTAGTTTCGGCCCTGCTCACAAATATCCAATTTCATTTCATTTTATTTTATATTTGCACTAATTTTCATTATGCATGAAGTCTCGTGACATTATTTACCAAGTTTGCGAAAATATTTCTATCAAGAATGATTTTGAAAATGTCGCTGTTTGTGCGATGAAACATACGTTAATCTAAATAAAGGTATTTTATCCCTTTTATAACATTTTTAACTTTATTTGTCATTATTTTATTTTAAAAAATTAACATAGATTTTGCCACTTTGTAAGATTAAAATACCATCCATCACACGAAGCTGGGTGTTCTCTTAGTCTCATCGTCATTCTTTAATACTAGCAGTACATTTACACAGTTATTTTTTTAATAATCCATTTATATTATGCAACAACTTTTTTTCACATTCTGAATGTTTTGTAGATTGGGAAACTTGGAGCTGAACATTTTTCAGACTCATTTAAGAGAATGAATATTGAAAAATTTGACAAGTTCTCAATAGAAAAAACTTAAAAAGATTATCCAGCAAATGGTCAAATTGTTAAAGATCAAAGAATAATGAATCACATGAATTTTAAAACACTTTTAAATCAACTTTCTGTTGTTAAAAAACAAAATATGTAAAATGCATTAGGTAATGAGTAATTGTGTTGAAATTTTCTCATAACGTGGAAATTCGTCAATGATGGGGAATATTTAAGTATCCCCTTCAGCATTGAACATTTAATTGGCATGAAGCAAATGCAGAATGCAAGTTTAAGTCAATGAATGGTAGTATCAGAAAAATGAATGAATGCCTGTTAAATGTCTATAAAAGATCCATTTCATTAATCATTTTAAGCATTTTAAATAAAAGCAAACTTTAGAAATGTTTATTTTTTATTCAGTTGGAAATACCGAAAAAAAAATTATGAAATTATTTTAATTATTTTTTTTAGAATTCCCAACTACTAGATTAGAAATGGAAAAAGTTGCTGAAATATTTGACAGAAATGGTGATGGATTTATTGATCATAAAGAGTACATTGACACACTTCGACCAGATCGAGAGGTATGTAATATGTGTGAGATTTATCTTTGTTTAATTGAATTCTTTAAACTTTAAATGACTTTACTATTATGTCTATTATAGAAAGGGCCACTTACTGAAGCTGAAAAAATTCAAGATGAAGTACAACGCCAGGTTGCACAATGTACTTGTGTTCATAGATTCAAAGTTTATCAAGTTGGAGAAGGAAAATATAGGGTATGAGAAATCTTCGTTATTTGTTTATTTAAAAAAAAAATTATTTAATATATGTAATTCATTCAGCTTGGATATTTTTTCATTATTTTTATAGGACTTATATTCTAATTATTTAACGAACTCTGATATGACAAGAAAAACGTTTAAGCTATTAAAAAATTGCGTTTAATTTTGTATTTCATCAGGAAAAATGTATTAAAAAATAATTTTTCTTCTTCACTTTCATGTATATTTTGAAACAATAGATTTTTCTATACTGGAATTTATTTTAATTGATTCAGTCGAATTTTATTTAAATTATTTTTAATCATTTTTGTAAAACAGATCAAAATTTAAAATTAGTAAAAATTGAAGTATTTGTTTTATTACTTAATTCAAAAGCATTATTAATATTATAGTAAAATTTTATAATAATAAGTAACTGCCATTTTTCATAATTAACTTGCACATTACTTTGCATCTAGCTTGCATTTTTCATGTTAAATCTAGTTTTTTGGAAGAAAAGAGTATGAAGTTATCTCCTTTAGTGAAATGAAATATCAACTGCACCTTCACACTATTTTTGTGCTTTTACCTTTTTATATCGCTAGCCATCTTTTGAAATGCTGTTTAATAAAAATAAAAATTTATGTTTTTAAAAACATAATTCGACATCGTGAATTATAGGATGATTAAAGGATCTAATGACAGGAATTTTTTTATTAATTTGGTTTCTATATAAATTCAATACACTTAATTGCATTAACCCTCTCGCTGCATAATTTTTAAAAAATCAAAATAGGTTAAAAAATTGCACATTATTTTATTACATATTTCAAATCTACATATATTTTAGAGTTAAAATACATAATTTTTTTTTCGTATAAGAATTTTTTTTAAATATGGAATTAGATCTTAAAAAAAACAGAAATTGCAGATTGCGCAAATTTTGCTACTTTTACGTTGCCCATGAAAATCGCGGGATGCACAGCGAGAGGGTTAATCAGGGCATTAAATATTTATACAAGTTAATAACTTTTGCATTATTTTTTATAGTATAATAAATTTTATTTCAGTTTGGTGAGTCACAAAAGCTACGCTTAGTTAGAATTTTGAGAAGTACAGTAATGGTACGTGTAGGTGGAGGATGGGTTGCCCTTGATGAATTCCTTGTTAAGAATGATCCATGCCGAGGTATGTATATAAACAGTCACATATATTTTTAATAAAATGTAATTTTAAATATTTTCTAATCTAATAAAAATTACATTGGATTTCTATTCTTATATATGCTTGTTTATTCCTGTCGCTCACATTTTCACCCTAGACCTCATAAAGATACGTAGATGCTCACCTAGACCTTAAGTTATGAAAATCAATGTTTTAAAATCAGTTTTTAACTAAATTTTATTTTCCTTGACACCTATTAAACATCAGATCCTCACATGTATTACTTTATATATATATATATATATATATTCTAAAATTGCATTTTAGTTGTATTCATTTGGAGGATGACTTTTTTGAAAATAAGTTGTGAATGAGAAGATTGAAAAATTTACAAGATAGAATATTTTTATTCATACTTTCTGGGTAATTTTTTAATGAAATGTTATTTCTCAGATAAATTTTAAAGTTTTTCTTTTAAGCTATTTAATCTTGTTTTAGCCATAGAATAAAAATACTAAAAAAATGGGTTGGTAGTTAAATAGTTGATGAATTGATTGTTTAGCCTAGCTGCAAACTCAATTTATTAAAGTAACTTTTATTTTAAATTTTGTGTACAAAAATTTACATTTTCCTCTTTATGTATATAAAATAAACAGAAATAAAAATATCATTTAAAATTTACATTTAAAGCTTAAATAAAATTAGAATTTTAGTTTTTAAAATAAAAAAAATATGTAACAGTCGTTAAAAAAGCAGTTCAACTCATTTATAAGGGGTTTTTTCTATTCTTTTTCCCCCCCTCCTTTTGAATTTGTTGTTCTCAATAAAATGAAAAGCCTGTGAGCATAGATTCTTCAGATTTAATTACTTAATTGCATTTGATTCATATTAGAGATATTAGCATGAACTAATCATTAACCAACAATGGAAACAAATTTTCTTAAATATCCTTGTTGAAAACACTTTTTTAAAGCATATCTGGATGTTTAAGAAATTTGTTCTTGTACTGTTGTTTTGTTGTAATGTTAACCTTTTAGCAACATTATTTAAAAAAATTGTGAAAAAAGGAAAGTATCCATTATTAGAATAATGATAGTTGTAAGTTTATTATTATTCATATAAAATTAGCTGAACACACAGTGGTGTATCCAAGAGAAAATCTCTCATCTCCCCCCCCCCCCCCTCCCCAAAAGAAAAAGAAAATATCATGTTCAATTACAAATGTTTTTCAAAATACTGCTACAACGAAATTGTAAAAAACCAGAAAATGTTCTAGTTTAGACAGGTTTTCATTTTAAAGATACATCAGTTAGAAGAAACCATGAAATTTTCCATTTAAGCCAGGTTTCTTTTATATATGGCTATTACATTATTCTATGAAACATGATATATTGTGATTAAAATTGCATTGTTAACTTTTATTAGTTTAAAGAACACTCATAAAATACTTTCTTCTGCAATTTTTCAATTTGAAAAAGTCTATTTTAAGGTAATCTGACATCTTGCCAGTATGAACTGCAAGAGGCCTTGAGTTCTTTTTCAAATTTATTTAAATGCTTAGTATGTTACAGATTTTTATTCAGCACATTACAACACTGTGATGTGATATTTCAATATCATTGTAAAATATTGATAAAAAAAAGTTCTATGGTTTTTGTAACTTTTTTAATAACAATAAGCTTTTTGATTACCTCAAAAATCATCTTGACTGATTCTGAAACTCAAACACAAAAAAAGTCCCTTATCAGCAACATTTTATGATTGAAAACTATTCAGAAAAGGTTGTCAAATTTAGTACTTTAAGCCACTTTTCGGGATGTTGCAGTTGTGGGAAGGTCCATCATCAGGGAGTAATTAACTTCAATTCCAAATGTATCCAATTTATGAGAAAATTTAAGACGTTATTTACTTCTTAGTTACCTAAGTAGTAAAGTCTGTGGATGTCATGTGCCAAAATGAGTTTGTGAATGTGTTGAATCGGGAAGAGATGAGAACGCTTGTAAATAATTTAAAATTTAGTGTTTACTTTGCCTGTTAAGCACAGTGAAAGGGAGGGGAGATTCATGTTTAGCCCCCACCAAAGCCAAGAAAAAAATACAATAATTCTGAATTTAAGAATTTAGTTTATAAAATTAGCCATTTTTATAAATTAAATCAGCCAAAACAAAGCTAAAATCATTATTTTTATATTTTATTTGAAATGTGCCACTTTGTTAAAAAAAAAAAAAAAAGATCTGTCCAAAAATCATCATTCATTTAAGTGATTGTTATTGTAATCTAAAAATAGAGAAAAAGCATTGTAAAAAGTGCCCTTTTTTGCCAGATCTCCTCACTTGTTTCCATGGAAGTAAGAAATGAGTAGAAATAATAAGATTATAAGGGGTGCTTGTTTTGAAAAAAAGCAGTGTTCACATTATTGGAAATAACCCCTAGGCAATTAGAAATGGTCCTTTCCTATCCCTGTCACATTGTCATTTTGAGTACTCTACTGTACTGTTAAGAGTCCTAATTGCATCTTTTTCTTTTCCCTTTCCCCTTTTATCAAAATTGTAGGAATACCATTGGAGCCTAAGCTAACAAATCCCTAGCGATTTGAGGAAAAGAAGCAAAGAAGTTGATCGCAGTAGAAAAATGGTTCTTAACCCTTTGAGGGGCGGTGGGATAAAATATATCCCACTTAATTTAAACAAGATTCTCACCAGAAAATTTTAACTAAATTTTATATTTTTAACTTTGGAGGAAAATCGGAGAAAAATTGCATTTCCTTATTTAAAAGTAAAGTTATTTGATTATTTCGGTGAGAATGCAATATTTGAAATGTGAATTCAAGACATTTTTGCTTGTCCCTCAAGGGGTTAAGGAGAAAAAAATGTTAAATGCAGAATTTGAAAGCTCAGTGTTTCATCAGATTTGATTTCAATATTATAAACAACTTGAATTCATAAAATAGTTGTACTAATCCATCACTGATGAGGGAGAGGAAAAATGATGAAATAAACTTCAGAAAATAAATTGACTTTTTAAAAATACTTCAGCAAAGCAGAGCAGTGAAAGAACTCAACTTCAAATAATTGATAAGAGTGAAAATATTTAAAGTACACAGGAAGTAAAATAATTACTCAACGTTTTTAGATAAAACAGACATGAAATCTTTATTCAGTAAACACATTATAAATTACATTTACTTGAAAACATACCTTTTAACATCTATATTGAAATCTTGATGAATATAAAGACACAACTTTCAATTAAAAAGATAAGATGTAGTACTTTAAAAACAAAACAAATTTTGAATTCAAAATAAATTCCAAATCAACTTGAACATGTAAATACTGCATTGTATATATATATATATATATAGAGAGAGAGAGAGACTGAAAATCATATTGGTGCATTCATAAGTAAGATGATTTTCTTTCAAAACAGCAGCATAAAAATTACACAGAAAAATTATAAAAATATTAATTCTTAATTACTACATTGAAAAAAAAAAGTAATTATCATTTTTTTTTCTTAAATGCATCTGTAATGTGTATATTTCGTTGTATTCTGTGATACAACAGAGCCGGCCTGCATCTGGCTCTAGTGAGTCTAAAAAATATTTTTTCTACCTTTTGAAAAAATAATTAGGTTCTTAGAAAAATTTGCAGTGCTCTCTCTCCCCATACTTATAAAAAGTAAGGGATAAATATAATGCTTTTTTTTTTTTTTTTTTTTTTTTTTTTTTTTTTTTTTCACCTAGGCTCTTTTGAGGTGAAAGCTAGAAGTGTTTAACAGTATTTAAAAGCATATTTTACTTAAAGTGCTCCTAAAAAAAATCCTTATTCAACAGAGTAACTGGTACATTCATAGACTCATTTTTAAAGGTAAAATTATTAAATTAGCAAACAGTTGGAAGTGATATGAAATCAACTAGCATTTTACATTTTTAGATAAATGTATTACATATTGAATCATAAGTGATTGGTCTTCATAGTGACCTTTCTTGGGCTGTAGCATTTGGGATTTTGATTTAAAACATCCAATTTTCCTTTATTGTTTAAAAAATTCTTTGCTAAAAATTGCAACTTGATTTCATGGTATTTTAATAAGAGTGCCTATCAAGTATGTGCATATAAGATTAAATTTAGCTTTGTGAATATGTCATAAAGTAAACAGTTTGGATTTAAGAACTGTCCTTAATTAATCTTCCAAATTCAGTTTTAGAAAAGTCAGATATCTTTCAAGTGTCACAGTAACGTTTTATTTATTAATTTAGTCAATATTGTATCTTTAAGAAAAATGACATTATAATGTGTTGGGTATAATATATTAAATAAAAAAATATTAAAACAAAATGAAATGTGTGTTGGTTAAAGCTATTTTACTTTTGTTTAAACTATTTAAGATATGTGTTAATTGAAAATAATTTTGTCTTCTTATCAAACGTTCAGACCAACAGGCTTATAAAAAATGTTATGTGGTAAAATGGAAATCCTGCTTTAAAAGAACAATTTCATGGTCCCGATTTAAAATAATGGAAATACAATTACAGTAAAACATGTGAAATAATTACCTGTCTATAACAGAATGCTACCTTAGAAGGGAAATTTGTAGGTTCTTGTGAAAAGAATGCAGTATGATTATACCTGTTAAAATGAAAACCTGCCTAGAACAGTTTTTTTTTTTTTTTTTTTTTTTTTTTTTTTTTCTAGCCCCATGCAATTCTTAGCAGGTTTGCTTGTGTGAAAGATGGATCCCTGCTATGAAAAAAACTTGTTTAAAATCAAATTTTTTCCCGTTCTTGTGATTCTTTCATATTAAGTTTTACTGTATCTCAGCCATACTCGTCTCCAAAATTATGTCTGGATGCGCCACTGTAGATAATAATAAAACTGCTTGTAATATTCTTTGAAATAAAAGGAATCGTATCTCACGATTTATATTTTCTTGGCATATTTTTATGCAAAGATTCTGATAATTTATTGTTAGTTATTTATGCTCCTGCAGTAATCAAATAATTCAAAGTCAGGCAGTAGACACACATATAATGTTTCTATAAAGGATCTGTAGTTTAATGTTAAGTGCCTTGATAATTGTCAAATCAGAACTATACAAGTATTATATATTTTTTATACTTATATACATTTTTAAATGTAACAAAAAAGGAAAATAAAAATGTGGTACTACTTTGTTATAGCATGTCCCTGGGAATGAATCACCAAATGACTGATCAGTCCAAGTTGACTAAATTATAGTCATGTACGTGCATGTCTTATATGAATGACTAAGTCATATATGACAAATGTATGGAACATGTGTATAAGACATATATGACATAATATAAGATGTAAATATTATGTATATATGATGTAAATGGTCCCTCACCTGCAAGAAAAATGACACAACTCAGAAATACTATATTTCACAAAAGAGGCAAAAGAAGATTTGTATTTTTTTATTGTAGTACTTACCTCTGCATGCAGCTGTAAAAGCATTCAGAAAAGAGTAAAACTCTAAAGAATCAAGACATAGACAAAATGGGGAGAATTGAGTAAATTTATCTATCCACACAATTTGCCCCCTTCTCTGTTGGCAAAGTGATGTAAAGTTAAGCTACTGGTTTTCCGAAAAACTACATTTATATCAATTTTTCTGTAGCAAGATATATGTAAGTCAGATGTAATGAATTTTTTGGAGTTGTCACTTTTCTTGTGGTTGAGCGATATTTTATATATGACTTACATATGACATATGATGTAAAATATATGTAACCATAATAGCAACATTGACATAATCGAAGAAGGCAGCTTATAACAAGGAAGTACCAAAAATGTTATAAAATATGTATAAACAGTCAATAACTATTCTGTATTTCATTACATCAAATGAAAATATTCTATTTAATTATTTGAAGGGTTTATAATTGCAATGTAACATTTAATGATATTTCTGTGTTAAAAAAATGTTAAATAAATTGAAATTGAGCTTTCATATATTCCTTATGAAGCTTTAAAAATGCGTTAAATGCTTTTTATGCATGAATGTTTTAGTTTAGTTTCTCATGATATTACTTAGTTTGCTGTGTTTAGTAAATTTTAGTGTGATTAAAGTTCTATGAATGCTTTTTATTTTTTCCAAATTTTCTGTTTACTTTAATTTAATAATTACATGTGTTAGTTGTGTGCTTAATTTTGTTTTTTGCATGTTGCATGGTTTTTAGTTGCTTGCATATTTTTTATTCTGTTACTTTTAGCTAAGGGACGTACAAATCTTGAGTTGCGAGAACAGTTTATTTTGGCTGATGGGGTGAGTCAGTCATTGCAACCATTTAAACCTAAGGCCAGTCCTAATTCATCCCAATCTTCACAGAGCGGAAATTCATCATTTAATCGCTCTGGAATGTCTCTTCCAGCCACTGGTCCAATAACAAAGGTTTGTCTTTAATTCTTCTGTTGACCAAAAATACAATTTTTTAGTTACAATTCAGATATAATTTTCTATATATTTTTTCTGGGATTATACAAGATGCTTATTGCTATTAATATCTAATTTGTGAATGATTAGTTTTAGAGGTATAGCTCCAATTGCAAAAGTGTTTAAAATATTGTTCATCTTATCAAATACCATTTACACAAAATAGTTATTTTTTTTAAGTTACAAAATTTAATAATGTTCAAGAGTCCTATAAGTTTTATTTTAAAAAAAAATTTATTCTTGAATGACCAAAACTTACTAAGTTATGATACTTTGAATTTTATTTCACTATTCTCTGTCACTAAAAATGCTACAGTCGAACCTCGTTAACGCGAACACTCAAGGGGAAACTTTTTTTGTTCGTGTTAAAAGTAGTCTGTGTTATCGGAACTTAACTACATTACATACAACTGGACGAGGCAATCAGAAACAGTATGTGCTAAAAGTAATTCGCATTAAGCGTGTTCGAGTTTACTGTATTTGGCATTTTTTGTTCTAGAAAATGCTCAAAGTATCATTAATGGTAAGCATTTGTGTAGCAAAAATAAGATTTGTGTTGTTTTACCTTTTTGGGCATGGAAAAAGTTTTTTTTAAATATAACTTATAGGTTACAGGGGCTTTAAAAAATTTAAACTTTGTAACTTAAAAAAATAATTACTTTGATGTAAATGGCATTTGATATGATGATGAAGAATATTTGAAACATTTTTGCATTTGGAGCTATCTATACCTCTATATCTAACACTATATTAATTAGCTATTTGACAACAATAAGAAGAGACGTCCTGCATCGTGTATATGATTTGTCTTACATAATAGAGATTTTAAATAGAAAAATGATTTAAAAAAAAAAAAAAATGTTTTTAAAAAAAGATTGGCACTACCAGTTCAGATCCCACTGAATTTTTTAAAAAAGTATCAATTTAAGGAAAGTGTGTTTCAAAGGTTTATTTTTCTCCCAGGAGAAAGAGGAGGGAAAGAAGTTGCGTTCAAAATCTGTAAATGTGTAAACTAACAACCAGAAAAACTTTCTTTTATAGTTTTTTTCTTCTTTTTATGGATGCAAAATTCATGAATATTAATCTTTACTTTTTCTAGTGACCATTCATCTTATTTAGAAAGTTTAGTTATATTGATTAATTTGTTAAAATATAATCTGTATGTAATGTAAATAAGAATTAAAAGTAGCTTTCATTTTAAACTGAAACTTTAAATTATTTAATTCTGCATTCTTTGTATGCTAACAGCTCTATGTACCTATCATGATTGGTTTCCTTTAAATCGACATAAGATTCGTGAGTAATGTGACCTTTTACTTTTAAAGCATGTATGTTTCATCCAAGCACTTGCCAGTTTAGATAGCATAGAGCTTTAAAGCATTATACACACTTGAAAATATCCATTACTTTTTTTGTCAGATAAGTGTTTCAGTAACGATGATAAGTATGTGACTGATTTAAATCCAGAAATCAAAAAATTGTTGTTTTTACTAGTTTTCGAAGAAACTTTCAATATTATATAACATGTGTAATATTACAATTTTTCAAAATTCCAATGAAAATATTTTTGGATCATTTCTATGATGGGTCTAAATGTAATCTTAATATTTATAGCATCATCATATGTATATTTAAAAAGCATTTATTATTATTATTTTATTTAAATACTACTCTGCACAGAAATATAAAAAAATCCAGCAACACTGCATGAAGCAAATTTAACTTCGTTTTGAATTTTATGTGGAAAACAACAAAAAAAAGCTATTTTTATTGCTAGATGAAAATTTTCTTCTTTAAAGCTACTTTTGACTCCCTATTTTAGTCTGTTTCTGAAATTTAAAAAAAAGGAAAAAAAAATCTGTATTAATAAAAGATTTTTACTTATTTTTTTTTATTATTACGTTATTTATTTATTATTATTATTATTATTATTATTATTATTTTTTTTTTTTTGGTTTAAAATGTGTATTTTTTCTAATCTCACTATGCTCTATTAATTAGCACAGTATTTTTATGGATGCTATTGCACTGTTTATTTTATATATATATATATATGTGTATGTGAAAATAATTTACTATTTATGAAAATGTTTTATATAATTTTGATCAAACTTGTGGTATGTATTATACAAAGCTTTAGTAGCTAAGTCATGATGTAGTAGAGCATGCTTCCTGGCATTAAAATAGTTGTTTGTATGGATGCATATTGGAATTCTTGCAGTCCATTTCTTTGTGTACTGTGAAGTTTTTTTTTTTTTTTAAGTTACACTTGTACATTCTCTTCTTTTACTTTAATTCTTCAATTTTACTCTCTCTTTGCATGTTTAACATATTTAGAGTGGTATGCAATGCATGCTGTTCTTCTCAAGAGCATAATGTTATGCTTTTTCTAATTTGTTTCTTGCTTTTCATTTCACTTTTGCCTCTTAAATTGCATGGAAACTCTCTTCGCATGGATTAAATAGAATTCTCTTTCAAATTCTGTACTTATGATAATACGGTGATGGGAAGCTACTTGATCCTTTCAGCTCCCTGTCTTCTTCTACGGTGTCTTCCTGTTAAAACTACACCAGAGCCTTCCTTTTATAACCCAGTACCCTCAGACGAGGGATCTCGCATTCCAGTCTTCCAATGGGTAACAACATTTCATTCTTTTTCTTTTATGTAACATTCATCTCTATTTTGCTCTTAATAACAACTGCTTTTCTGATTTCATTTTTATCTGAGTATCTCTGTACAAGTTAGTAAGTCATGCTATAACCTTACATGTTTTTTTAATGTGCCCTATTTATTGGCAAGGCAAATAAGTAAAAAATCATATTTCACCATTTTTCTTCATGAAAACTAAACTTAAAACACCCATACAGCTAAAAACGTTATATTTGATCTTACTCAAACATCCATTGGAGAAGTCATTTCATACCTTATCATAGAAGTGTTATATGTGATTTATGGTTAAGCACATCAACAGGCTTCAATTGAAGTGAATTGCTCAAACTGGGTTACCCAAAATATTACTTCTACTTTTTATTCAGTTTATGTTAAAAATAAAAACTTTTTGTACAGAATATTTTTAATGTGTCTTTGTATTTAGTTAAATCTAGGTATATGTGCGCTTGAATGAGTTCAGACTCCTTTTTCGGAGTCTTAAGTCCTATGATTTGAAATTTGAGCCTGCCCAAGCCCAAAATATTTTGTATCATCAGAACCAAAGCCTGATGCCGAAAGTATACAGTAGGAAATTGTTAATAACATTTTTTAATTGTTTCAAGATTCGTTTTCTCATTTTAAAAATCTCTTTTTACATAGAAATAAGCATTAATTCTAAATACTCCTTCATAACAGCATTTTGTGATTTTTATGTCCCTGTTTTAAAATGGCAAAATTGTTATCTATACTTAACCGCTAGCAGAAATTTGCAAAAGTCGCAATTCTTATCTTTTTAACCCCTTCGCGGCGAGCATCTTTTACATAATTTTTAATCTTTTATCACCGGTTTTTCAAAACAAACATTTTTATCTAATTGAATCAAGAAATGCTGTGATTAAACAAGGCAAAATTTACAGTAAAAAATAACTGGTAGGAATAACCACGGACTCTTAGCCCCTTATGCATCACGTATATGTGTTAAAATAGCATTGTGCAATTATGGCAGAATGACATGAGTTCTATTTTTCAGTAGTTCTAGAAAAGTACTTCAATATACAAGGGATATTACACAGCTTCTGTATTTTAGTAACATTTGACCATGTCAAGGCTTCAGAAATGAATTTTTAAAGATTATCCCATCTTTTAAAATTCAATTTCCTTTCAAACTGATTTTGAAACTGAAAACTGACTACATTCTTGTTTCTCAATTAGAAAGATTTTTTTTTTCTTTTTTCAATTTATGAATAAATAAAATTTTTACTTTGAGCCTGAAGACTGGTATAAAAGTAGAGCCCGAGCCTAGTTTCAGCATGGGTTTAGGCCGTCTCATTTCTAATAAGATATGTTTTTCTATTATCCATTGCAGTCAACAGTGCTTTTTAATGTAATGAAAGCACATGTTTGAAGAGTTCTTCGAAGTAATCAGAACTATTTTAATGATTCTCAGAACTATTCTAAAAATTAAATTTCATAACAATGAATCATTATGCTCCCTTTAAAAAATACATGTACAATCTAAGATTGAAATCCAAAATTACATGACCTGTTTTGTGCTACATTATTGCAAATATAAAAGGTAAAATTTGAAATACAGTTTCAAGTAGATACTGTTTTTTCAGTAGATTTTCAGGAGCTGTCTGCCAGCTGTATGTTATTACTGAAATGAAGGGAAAGAAAATTCAAACCAACATTTGCATTGAACTAAAAAGTGGTTTGAATTGTGAGAATAGTTTTCCTCTATTGAAGAAATTCTGTTTAAAGATTGTGAAAATGATTGTTTGGTGTCTGTAGAATATTGTATTCTAAAGATATTTGCACTAGAGCTGCTAGAAATGTATTTTTTTTTTTTTTTTTTTAAGCTTCTTCCATTAGGATTTACTACCTATTTTTTGTAATGTCATATATGGGTAATGGAATATCCCATTTTATTTTTTTTTAGTATGATTTCCTGGCTGAACACTATTTTCATTCTGCTCCTGTTAATAATCCATTTAAAACTAGTCGGGTGTGTCAATCCCAAAACTTTCTTCTATCTCATACATGTTAATACTTCAAAAAGCATATATTCTTTTTAATTATGCTTTTTAGAAACAAAAAAGTTAGTAGATAACATGTTAATAAAAAAAGAGCTGGACAATTACACCATAAAAAGTTACATATAAAGTGAAAATAAACATCACAAGTTTACTAAACGGTGTATAAACTGTTGCAAAGTCTAAAAACTATACAAACATTAAAATACAGTTAAAGTATTCAACATTTCGGTCATCATCTGTGACCTTCATCAGGAAAACTTGTCGTAATGTCTTCTAAAAACAGAGCAAAACCGTCTTGAATCCCAAATCGTACAAAAATTGCTATCATAGCACCCCATTCTGGTAGAATAGCTTCAGTTTCAACTATGACCTGACGTCCATTTTCAAAAATGTATATATAAACTTTGTTTTAATTCTATTTGTTATCATACACTTTCTAAAGATAGAAAAGAAAAATTGCTATCACAGCACCCCCTTCTGGGGGAATATTTCCAATTTCAACTGGGACTTGACGGCCATAGTCAAAAACATATATTTGAAGTTTGGTTCAATTCTATGCAGAACTTCATACACTTTTCAATGATACAAAGGGGACACAGGGACAGACAGGCATTTGGTAAATACATGTTTATTGGGATCTCTGACACTGACCCCTAAAACGTGTAAATTTGTGTAATATTTAAAAAAATTATTAAAATTATATTATTAAAAAAATTATTAAAAAAACGTGTAATATTTGGATTACAAACTTTCTTCTATTATAGATAGAAGAAAGTAAAAATAGTTTGTGTTACAATAAAAGTAGTGTTACTGTGGTGAAAAGTCCACTCCCTCTAATCCGCGGCTCTATAATCTGCATTATATTTCATATGTAAACAAACAGTTAAAATCTTTTAAGCAAGATAATCAATGTACACTTTGAATGTAATGAAAGTTGATTGATTTGATGCAGTTAAGAAATTTTTAATGCATTTCTGCATTCAATAGAAGAAAATGTTCTGTGTATCTTGTAAATAACTATTAGACTGTTATATTGTGAATGCGTTTTTTGGCTATATAAAATTTGAAAGAGAATTTAGCTCTTGAGAATAAATATCTTAATTTTTTAGAAAAACAAACTTTTGTTAATGATCAAGAAATTGCAACTCTTTAAAAAGTCTTCAAGATTAAATTGCAGAGCATAAATTTAAAAGCTATAAAGCAAAGCACTATCACTGCGACGTTTTATAGATTTTAAAATAAGTAGAAATGTTTTCTATTAATTTTGTATTATATCATTTAAATGTATTTCTAATTTTGAATATAGAATTTTTAATATAAAAAAATCATTTTTTTTCTGTGTTATTTATTTATTCACAGTGTGATTATTATTATTTGTTGATAAATTCCAAATATAATGTAAAAGAAATAACCTATAATCTGCAAAATCCTTGGTCCCAATTTGTGGGTGTTAGAGGGAGTGTACTGTATATAAATAAATAACTTTTTGACCAGTTTCTTTGCACAATTTTGTTGTACTTTTGCATATTTTCTGGTCATAAGGAAAATTATTTCTTCAGTTCTTCATAGAGTGTATTTATCCATTTGGCTATAGTTATATTATCAATGAAATCCTAAAGTCAGATATAGGATCAAATTGAAAAGAAAGGAACAGGTTAAAGTAAACAGCCAATAGGAAAGCAGAATGCACCAGCCAATCACACAAAGAGAGCATTAGCCAATCATAAAAGAAGAAGAAACATGAAGCAAATTGATGGAAAAGACCGTCAGAAAAATACAAATAAAATAAAATAAATATAAAAGTAGTAATAGTAATAATACAAATAAATAACTGAAATTAATGTAAAAAAATAAAATAAATAAAAGGTAATTTTATATGTAAATGTAAAATAAATTAATTATCAAAATAATATAAAAAGATTATTTGGTTGAACTGAATCAGTTTTTCCAAGCAGCAGAGAGTCAAGCAGAATAAAATTTTTCATTAACTGTAACATCACAATTACAATAAATAACAAGGTTTAAAAAATTTTATTTATTTATTTATTTATTTATTACCGATTTATTTATTTATTTTTGTTAAGAAATACTTTATTTTTGTAAGATTTTAAGAAACATTTATTTCCTCAAAGTAATTTCTTTTGTTAAGGGGACATTCCAGTGAAACTGGTTTTTCCTTCTCAAATCATGAAATTCTATATTAACCCATGGGAAATTTTAGCAAGAACAAAAAATCATACATTAGTCATACATTATAAAACAATTTCTAACACTTCTCATAATATTGTTACCAAATTTAATTTTTTTTTCATTCACATAACACAGTTAAACACTTAAGGGGGGGACCCTTCATTAACTTGGAAATGGCCATTCTGTAATGTTAAACCAATGGGCAGGCTTTTTTTTAATTGTTTAAATTTGAAAAGTTTTAAAAGATTCTTTTTGCATAAGATAGCTGAGCTCGATCTTTCATACGGCTGTTTTTTACTTTTTCGATTTCGGTTGCAGATTTTTTTGCATGGAATTGCAATGCATTGGAATTTTAAATCCATATCCAAAGTTTGAAAAGGAAATAGTCAATTGATTTCTTCTATTACCCGATAAAAAGTTGATTTTAAAAATCATGTCCTAATTTCTGTGAATTGCAAAAATCAACTAGTTTGTTATTTCGAAACATGTTTTTTTAAGTTCACCAATTTTTTTTTCTTCATGTGTGCCACAAGTGTAATCTCATTTTGTTTAGTGCTGACTATTGGCCAATTTGGTAGGGCTCAGTCTCCGGTGGCCATTACTGCCCTTTTAGTTATTTCCTATTTTGGGCACAGGGAAAAAACATCGCAAAATACATAAATCGGTCATAAAAAAATATCGCCGATTTCGTCAATTATGGTGAAAATAAATAACAAAATTTGTCGACCGGTCGCAAGAAGAAAACTGAAGTTCATGGGAAATCGGCAGCGGGAAAATATCACAAAATTCGTCAATCGATCATGGAAAAATATCATGAAATTTGCCAGTCCGTCACGAATAAATATCGTGAAATTCCTCAGCCGGTCGCAGAGAAAAAACTTGAAATTCTTCAATCGGATGCAAAAAAACAATCGTTATTTTCATCAGTATGTCGCAAGAACAAATAGGGAAATTTGCCAATCGGTCACAGAATAAAATTGCTATATTTGTCAATTGATCTCGAGAAAAAAAATTATGAAATTTACCGATCGGTCTCAAGAAAAAATCGTGGAATTCGTCAGTCGGTCGTGGAGAAAAAGCACAAAATTTTTCAGTCAGATGCAGAAAAACAACTATGAATTTTGTCAATCTGTCGTAAGAAGAACCTGTGAAATCTGCTAATCGATAGTAGAAAATATCACGAAATTTGTCGGTCGGTCCTGAGACTTGATCGTTGTTTTACAAAGAAACATTTTCGGAAAATGATTTTTTGGAAACAGGAGCCGCCCACCCACAATAGAGCATAATAAATAGGACACAATAATAATCTTTAGGGCACGTATCCTGCCATCCTGTCTCGAAATTCAAGCCCTGTATCTGCCATTCAAGCCCTGTAATGTATATTAACAATATTGCATAAAAAATGTAATTTAAACATTAAAGTATTCTGTTTATTTGTACAATGAAATGCTGATAATTGCTACTGGATTTGGATATGGGATTGACTATATTGATAATTGCTAATAATTAATTAATTTGTAGAATGAAATGCTGATAATTTGTATAGTAAATTTTAACCAATTAATATGCATATAATTGTAGAGTATTTTCACAAAGAAATACTACATACTTTCTTTTTATAATTTAAACATAAAATATCTACTAATATACCCATGATTAAAGAGTTATTTTCTCCAAACATAGGTTTAATTGATGCCCTTTTTCTGTTTTAATTATTTAATATTGTTTTTGCTCTGCCACGTTTAGTTTTATTTTAATTTAAATTATTTTGATATTTATAAGTAAAAAGAAAATTACTTTTAATTTTAAATATTTATAAGAAAGTTACAAAAATAACTAGTTGGATTTGCCAATCCCAAAACTTTCTTCTATCTCACACATCTTAATATTTCAAAAAGTAGTTCCAAATGTTACCATACTTTAATATCATTAGTTCAATATTATACCAACTTTGATTTTGATCTAAAATTTCTGCTCCAGTCAATTAATCAGAATAAGAATAAGTTAATCTCGATCATGATATTTATTAAAATCAATAATTTTTTCATTATTCTGTTGTACATCAGCTGTTTGTGAATAGCCAGCTTAGCAGGATGTGAAGTTCCCTTCGCTTCATGAGGCGCCAATATACAGCACAAAAAAAACTGCCAAAAATAGAGAAAATTTTACAAAAATCTCTGTTACAGCCCCACCTTCTGGCAGAATATTTCCAAATGCAAGGAGAAACTGCTGGCCATAGCCAAAAATATACACACAAAATTGGTTCAATTCTATGCTTAGCTTCATATACTTTTCAATGGTAAAATAATGAAAATAACACAAAAATCCGTATTATAGCGCCTCCTTCCTGCAGAATATTTTCAAATTGAAGGAGGACCTGCTGGCCATAGCCAAAAACATACCCCCAAAAATTGGTTCAATTCTATGCATAACTTTATACACTTTTCAATGGTACAAGAATGAAAGTGGCACAAAAATCGCCATTACAGCACCCCATTTTGGCAGAATATTTCCAATTTAAAGGAGAACCTGCTGGACATAGCCAAAAAAAAAAAAAAAAAAAATTCAATTATATGGATAACTTCATACACTTTATGGTGGTACAATAATGAAAATGGCACAAAAATCGCGATTACGTGGCCCCCCTCCTTCCAGTGGAATGTTTCCATATTGAAGGAGGCTGACCTCTAAAATATCTAAATCCGTCGAAAACCGGAAATCAAAAAAATTTCTATTACAATACTTTCTTCTAAAAATTGGCCTGTTTAATTGTTAAACTTAAAAAAAAGAAAGAAAATTAATAAAGTCACTTTAATAAACAACTTCAAATTTTATTTTGCATTCTGAAAGTAAAGGTACAATTTTCTGAAAGAAGTAAACATAAATTCTTAAATTTATTATAAAGAGTTTAAATATCAATGTTAGGAAAGCTGGTAATTCTTTAAACTTTTGAGAATTACCTTTTACTCATGTATAGTGAACTTACTTTCATATTTTGCATTATAAACAAAAATGTTCGGCATTGTTTGTTGTCAAACTATTTCTGTTATCCTTATATATTCACTTCGCTGCGCTGCCGGATATCCGGCAGAGAAATCGGATATCTGATGATTGTGATCCGGATATCCGACGGTATTTCGGATATTGAAAAATCAGCCGGATATGCCGGATATCGGATATTTCCCGGATATCCGTTGCATCCCTAAATTCTGGATAACTGTTTTTTCTGTTTAACTGGTCAGGCATTAAAGCAACATTCATTTGATAAGTTTTGGGATTATTTTTTATTTCAAATTAATTATTAGATAAGTTAATCAAAGTTTCAAAGTACGTAATTTATGGGAGTCCCTTGAAAACAAAAATTCTTCTGCTTTCTCTGCATAAAAATCAAAACGTCTAAAATACAGTCGAGTCTCTATATAACGAAATCCATTGTACCAGTAAAAAATTCGTTATATAGAGAAATTTGTTATATAGAGAATGAGTAAAAATTCCTATTTAATGTGTAAATTTTGAACAAAAATTATTTTTGAGGTGTTTAATTAAGAGTTTGAAATGTTTAACTATAAATATTAATTTAAAAATACATACATAATTACGTCTGGATTACTTAATAATTAAACACAATTTGCATAACTACAGACATACACACATTAAAATTTTTATTAAAAACAATTAAAATATAGTTAAAAATATATATAAACGTTTCGGCTATTTTCATAGCCCTCATCAGTAAACGAACAGAGTCACAAAACAGCAAGAGCCACAGTAAACGAAAAAACAGTTAAAATCACGGTCTAAGTAGGATAAAATAATCAGCAGGAACTTGGGTTGCTTCGTTGATTGGCGATTCAGCTAAAACGGTTCTCCAACCTTCAAGGAAGACACGGCTAAAATAGACGGGGCAATTGGATTCCACAATTCGTGCACTCTCAAAATCAGGGACATGATCGAACTCAAGTGCATGTGCCACCAATCTTGAATTCAGAGTACCTTTCTTAAAAGAATTTTTATGCTCCTTGAGTCTAGCATTAAATGAGCGTCCAGTCTCACCAATGTAAATCGAGCTGCAACCTTTACAAGGAATTTCATAAACGACACCATTCAGGTCAAACTTCGAATATTTATGTTTAAAACTACTGAAAAAATTACCAATGCGGTTCAAGGGAACATGAGCTGTCCTAACATTAACATTCTTGAGTACGCTGAAATTTTCTCCGAAATATTACTGTAATAAGGCAAAGATATAGTTCCTATGGGATTGACACGCTGGTAAGGAATGGGATACTGGTCTGATTTGCTCGTAAGTTCCGAAATAACTCTAAGACACCAACGACGTGGATAGTCGTTGAGACGTAAATCATTCATTATCTTACCAATTTCATCATCAAAACTTACTCTGTCACTGCAAAATCTCAAGGTTCTGTTGTACAAGGATCTGATGACTGCGATTTTATGTGAAAGTGGGCTATTGGATTTAAAATTTAAATATTAAGGAAGTACTTTTTCTGTAAACAGAAGTTTTCAAAAACTTTTGAAAACTTCTGTTTACAGAAAACGATGTATGGAGTTTCGTTATAGAGAGACTCGACTGTATAGCTAATGTTTCAATTTCAAATCCTAGATACTAACATCAAGTTATACCATGTTTCTTCAATTGTTTCAAGCAATGCATATGTCAAATTGGAAGTGTATGGCACTTTTTTCTGCAAAGATTCTGAAATCAGTCTATTAAAAATATGATTCTGGATAACTGGGTTTCTGGATAAACGGTTCCACATTGCATGTCAACATGCAACTGAATTGGTTTGAAGTTAAGAAAATTTAAATAGAGCAAAACAAATGAAAGGTAATGTAATGTCTGGTAAATATGTTGGTTGTGTAATGTCTTAACGTATCTTATGTAATTTTTTCAAAAGTTCAAATGTGCCAGGAATAAGCATTAGGCATCCAAATTTATCTTATAATATAATGAAAAAATATAAGAAATTCATAATAAATAACTTTGTATCATTACACACAAAGCATAATTTCTTGTGTATGATTACTGGAATTTGTTGCTCATTTACATGACATCCAAAGTTGATTACACAATCACTTTTGTATCATATTATTCCATAGAATTTACTTTTCATCTCTAGTAATAATTCTATTAAAGAATAGGCCTGTTTTACTTTTTAAGAGGTGTATCACACACTAAATATTGAGCCATACAATTTTTATTGACAGATTGTGTGTACTCAAATGTCATAGGAGAAAATATTTCCCAGTTTTACCAAATGTTTATGCTAGATTAATATTAACACAATTATTCTAATTGGTAAACATATCATATTAGATGTAAATTTCCAACTGGGCGAAAAATGTCTGGATCAGGATTCGAACCCGGGAATGAATCCTGGTCTGGACATTTTTCGCCCAGTTGGAAATTTACATCTAATATGATTTGTTTAGCAATTAGAATAATTGTGTTAATATTAATCTAGTGTAATTTCGTATCCAGCGATTTCTGGAGTTCCATTACCTGTGATTTATTCTGTTGAGCTGAACCAGGTTTCAGACCAGATGCTGTAATCATCAAGGTTAGCTGGGTGAAAAAGTTTGACCAGAATTGTCCGAGATAGCTCAGATGGCAGAGCACTGGCGGCTTCAGCCAGGAGGTTTCCGGGTTCGAATCCTGGTCCGGACATTTTTTGCCCAGTTGGAAATTTACATCTAAAATGTTTATGGTTTGAACTTGTAAGCATTTTTATAAACTTTAAATCTTCAGAGGTCTATTTTAGGTTTATACTGTTTTTCCCTTTTTGTCATCTTTATCTGTAGCAATAATCCATCCATATTGACCCTGATTTTGTTGACTGAAATTCCTGATTTTAATCCTTGAAAACCATTGCCATACTATTCACTGAAAACATGGTCTTTATAAATTATAAAATTCAGTAGCATTATTTCCTTTTTTTAAAAAAGAAAGTCTAAAATAAAGCTGTAAATATAATCTAATAAAAACCATCTCTATGAATGCTCCTCATACATTTCAAGTAGACTTCTTGCTTCATTGTTCAGTTCAAACCTGCATAAGTTGTTCAGAACTTTCCGGACAGCCCAAAACACATTGCCTTAGAAAATCTTGATTCTTCCACAGTATCTGTAAATGACTTCTCTCTGAATATATATGTGGTTTTTTTTTTCTATCTTATATGCATGCAGCTTAATGAGTTAAATGATCCTTGTTTTATTTAACAAATTTTAACTGCAGGTGAGAGAAAAAAGTGAACGCAGTGTGCCAATGCGACAGCAAAGAGGCCCTGACTCTTGCAGTGATTTTAGCTACAGTGACGCTGACAGCAGCTTTGGATCAAAGTCAGCTAGATCTAGAGGTACACCCAATCGTCTTACTCCTGGAAGTAAGTATGGTGCAAAGTTATGTAATTCAGCTGGTAAATTAAATCGCATTAAAAACATTTTGCTATTATTCATATCAATTTTCATATAAAAAGATTGTCTCCTTTTGCACTGAAATTCTTTTATGCCTTTACTTCCTTCGTATTTTATTTTATTTTTTCTGTAAAACTTTTATTGTATTATTCCCTCAGATTCTCTGTCATGCCAATTTTATTCATCTGATCAAAAAATAAATGTATATTTAAATTTAAATGGATAATTTTCAAATTAAATACTATCTTGAAAAGTTTTAAATATTTACATGTGTATATGTATTTTAATTAAGTGAAATTACTGTTTAAAAAGTATCCTGAAAGAAAATGAAAATTTTAATTATTTGCATCTTTTTAATTTAGTAAAATTTTAATATTAATTTAAATATGACCTATCCTTGCAAACAAATATATAACTAGGGTTTTGTCAAGGTGTGAAAATATCTCTTAGCTTATTTTAGAGGCATGACAACTGAACTTTCACCTATGACACGTGGATTTGTATCTGTGGCATAAATATAAAGTTTATCTTATCTTAAAATAAATAATCTTGAGTGCCGTAGAATAAAAGATTTTAGTTGCAATAAAAATAAATTAAAAATGGTCTTACTTAATGAGAACTAGTTGACACAGAGGCTTGTTCAAGGAGTATACATATTCATATTAAATCCAACTTTATTTTCATTCATGAGAAGGGAGAGGTGAGGCAGGAGATATTTAATCTGGTCACCGTACACATAGCAAAAAAATTCAACTTAAAAAAGAATTCCATGATGTTAATGAATGCTGGCTGATGCTGGTTAAAATTATTCCTTAGAGAATGCCTTGATGATAAAATGTCCAAATCAAAATGCATAAAATAAAAAGCCTGAGATCGAAGATAAATTTTTATGTATCGAGAATTCGCCGTTGAAGAACATTGTAGTCCTAGAACGGTGTTTGCCGCTTCTTGAACTGGCACAAGGCCCGAATTCTAAAATACTATTACATTGTCAAAAATACATATTAAAGTTTGTTAAAATCTGTTAAAAAACTGGTTGCACTTGGTATATATACCATGCAAACAGGGTTCACAATAGTGCATCCAAAATTGATTTAAATCTATTAGTTAAATTAAAATTATGTATGAATTGTAGAACAAATAACAGCTGGGAGAAACCAAAACTATGCTTAATAGGCTGGCGAAGACACGCCTCTAATATGATGTGGACGACGTCACTACGATGCGTGCTGGTTCTAAAAATAGCTCATAGTAGAAGAAGAAAAAGCTATCTGTTACTTTAGGGAAAAAAGGAAAGAAAAAATAAAAGATTTGAATGATGTTGAGTCGAAAAGAAATCATTTAAAGCGCCGGATAAGAATGCTTCATTACAATTAAAAAAATAAATGTGATTACTACATCACAGTATCCACAAAATAAAAAGAAGACGACATTATGTCAATTTAAAACAGTAAAAGATGCTGCTAGAAAAATTTAGACAACTTTCATGTTCGGGGATAGAAACATGCACTTCTTGAAAAAGTATGCAGGTCTCAAAAATCATTGATTTGGCTACCGGATTTGCTAACTAGTGAATCAGTACTTCTAAAAGGTATGCCAAACTTGAATTCTGCTTTTGCTATATATGCAATCATGACAACTCCAACCATTCCATTTGCAACCTGCCAACGTGTACTTCAGGTGAGGAACTTGTTTTCTCCTACATTCAAGATGAGTTAGGGGAGGAATGAATGAAAATTGACTTTTCCCTTGAAACACAAAAAAAAACGAAGCTTGCTTAAAATGGAAGTTCTAATGATGAATTGTTAACTTGCAGTCGATCTGAATATATTAAATAAAAACAAATTTTTACAGGATAAAGGATAGAATAAAAATGACTTAAATTAAATGAATAATTAATAAGAAAATAGCCAAAATAAATGGTAATGCTGTAGCATGTACAACCTTATGTTTATGTGTGTTACACCTGTTTGAGCTAGTGTGATTGGAATGCATTGAGATTTAAAATAATTCATAAAATTACTGATTTAAATTCAAAAGAATCTTTTAAAAATGACAACTTTAAATTTTAAATAATTAAAGTTTTGAACAAAACAAATTTTTAAATTTAGAGTAGTTGGATTATTAAACCAATGTCACAAATCAGTATGACACTATGTATAAATTACAAATTGTCCGACGGACTAAACCAAGCTATAGATTCTGTGAAAGACTATGGTGCTCATGTTAAGTGCACTAAAATATTTATTTGTGCAAACTGTTTCATAAAAAATCTTTGATTTTGAATTTTTCGTAACAACTGTTTATTTAGTAGACGCACTGTATTCATTAGAGAAATTTGTGTAACTCAAACTCCTTTTTTAAACTTTAGGTGCTCGTAATGGTAGTAGGCCATCAAGTCGACCATCCAGCCGCCCTCCAAGCAGAGCTGCCAGTGATCTTTCAGCTGATAATGTTGACAATTACAGATCTCGTAAAATGGGATCTAGTGGAGCAAAACAACGGACCCCAAGTGCCTCTTCTCAAACTTCTGGTCGTGGATCAACTTCTGGCACAAGAATTCCAACTGTACGTCGTACACCTTCATTCACGAATTCAAATAAGCCAGAACCTGTGAAAAAAGAGAGGGAAAGGTGGAAGTGAAACCAGTCAAAAGAGAATTTATTTTTAATTTCTCGTGTACATATAAAGCATCTTCTGTTAAGTAACATTGTTTATTCTCCACTGTTTACCTCTAACATTATACTGTGAGCAGTGACTTGCATGTAATAGCCTTACTAAAATAAAGTCTGTGACTTACTAATAACACTGGATATGTTGGAGAAATGAATCAAACAAGATTATGAGCTACTTACAGAAGCAGTTCCTTTTGTTCATCTGTGATACCAGGTTTTAATTCTAGAATTCTGGTACGATTTGTAAATTTTATTAATCTGCACAGAATTTGGCCAAAAAAAAAAGTTTGAAGTAGAATAAGTAAATGTTCATTCTACATTCCAGTTTTGATATCATTTTTATTAATTTCCATAGGCCTTATGAACAATACTTGCTTTTAAAATCCGACTTATTCGCAGAAATTCTGTGCTCTGGTGATAAATACATCTTGTATATTTTATTCTCTGAAGATCTGATGTATAAATAAGATGAAGAAAGGTCAGAAATAGTCAGGATTTTACATTTTCATCTAATTGTATTTGTATGTATGAGTGCATTCTCCATGAATGTAAACTAAAATAACTCAAGTGCCAAGTGGACTCAGTGCTATTTCCTAAGCTAGGTTCCTCAGTTTTTATAAATTTGTGTTATTTGAAAAATAACAGCTGAAAGACTGCTGAAAATAAATGTTCAAGGAAACTAGCTGTTAGTCAGATAATTTTTAATGAAAGTAAACGAATGTTTCATTCACTTTATTTTTGTCAAATGATATTTTGATCATTCCTCAGTATGTCGTATTTAAAGATGTGAAACTAATGTTTAATTTAATGTGACTAAATGCTAAAAAAACTCATTTGATAATTTATATTGTTAAAACATTGTCTTGCAATTTTTCATTAACATTTTTTTTTTTGTTTGCTTGTTTTGTTTATTAAAGCTAGTTTATAAAAAATTATATATGTTTCTTCATTGCCTGAAAATATCCACTTTTCTATCCAAGGAGAGATGTAGAAAACTAATTTTGTAGCTATTAAATTGATAATTTACTGAGGTTAATTATTCATCAAATTTCCATGCATACTATTTCCATGGATAAGTAATATATGATAGAACAAGGTTTCCCAAAGTGTGGTACACGTACCCCTTAGGGGTATATCATGAGTCTGTACCAATAACCAACACTGTGCCTGCTAAATGAGTCGATGAAAATTTTTTCATCTTGTTGATCAATCACAATGTAACAACATACTAGTAGGACTGAGTAGTGAATCCAAGTGGGAGGTCACAGGATAATGACCCCCCTCCGAACGAAAAAAGTTGCTATACAGCAATACATTTTTAATGTCATTACATATTAAGAATATATATATAAAGAAAAATCCTACTCAACATTTCAAATATTTCTGATACTCATCGAGTCATTTAAATAGAAATGTATGAAATTTTCAAGCATTTCTCTTTGAGCCCCTCAAAAATAGAACAGCTTTTCACATTTTCTTACATAAGCAATACCTCTTCAATTATAACTAATTGCTCTCTGATGAGGATCTCTCCTCGACTATCGAATCCTGAAAATCGGCTTAAAATGCCAACTTTTGTAACATTTTTTGGAAAATGCTTTGTCTTATGAAAAATGCTATATAAGAAAAGGGGAAACTCTGTTCAGTTTCTTGGCATCTAAATGGAACGTGCAAATTTTATACATTTTAGAAATGAAAATGCCTGTGAATGTGACATAAAACAGCCAGTTTGGAATTGTGGTTAAGATATATATTGCTCAGTAAGAGATGTTACCCCTTTTTAAAAAAAAAAGAGAGACACGACCCTCCTCTAAATGGAAGGCTAGATCCAGCCTTGCTAGGGCTAAATGTTAAAGATTAATTATTGATCGATTGTATCTCATCAAATCAACACCAAAAATTTAACAAATATTAAAATGTAAACAATGCAACTATCACATTAAAAGACTAGCCACTAGTAAAAATACATTAAATGCAATATAAGTATGTTTATTTGTAACCATTGATTGTTGTTTTTGCTTTTATTTTCCTACACTTGACTCTTAAAAAGATATGCCACATAGATTCAATTTTTCAAGAGGTATGTAATTCTTATAAATTTTGGAAACATTGTGTTACAACAAAATGGGTACACACAAATTCCCTAACGTATGTTGATCAAGTGTCAGGTGCAACATATTTTATCTGAATTACTTGATTTTATTTATAAATTATCATTTTTTTTTTTTTTTTTTTTTTTTTTTTTAACTCAGGATGGGGTCTGAAGATGCTCTTTTTAATTTGGAAAGAAATGGAACACCATTTATAAAATATTTAAAATTTTATAATAGCTATATTCTTATGCTTTTTCACTTGTGTTCACTGTCCCACATGAAAGCATTAACTTTTCAAAATAGATAATTAAATGTTAGGTTTTAATTTTTAGAAGATTTACATGTGATCTGTCGTCATGATATTTCTTCTGGATCTTTTAATTGTTCAGCAAGTTCTTGATGTGCTGAAGTTTGGATTTAAGTGATCCTTCTTAAGTAGGCATTAACACTTTCGCGACTGGTGTGTCATATATATGTACAAGTCACAAACTCGCTTTACATGACGGAACGTTGCTCAATGCAACTCTTTATGGAGACAGTGTGCTGTTAGAGTGTATCTGTCTCTGAGGACGGGGCATTTCGCATTACTAAGCCTAACCTTTAAAAAAAATCATAGAAAGTAATTTATTTTGCCGATTGAGTTGATTATTTGTGAAACTGTAACAAACAATAAAAATCAAAATCAACAAAATATCAAAACATTCTGAAAATATTTTCATTAAAATCTATATGAAAAAAATAAAATATTTGACTTACCTTAATTAAATATTTTATAAAATCTTTATATAGAATCAAAACTTTATATAAATCCACACAAACAAATCCGATAAAACATATGCTGTAAATATTATATATATATATTATAAATAATTCAGAAAGGAAACAGTGTGTGATAGTATTTAAAGAAAGGATAAACACAAACTCCCACGTTTCATAGCTCACAAAAGTAAAAAGTCTGTCTTAATACTTCCCGTTGAGTTCTTTCAATCTGTGAACAAACTACACAGCTTGTGCACTTTTTTTTTTCACCTCTTTCACTGACATTTAGAGGCAGAAAATACCTCCCAGAAAGCCTTAAAGGTATGGAGGTTGATTTAGCTGTAAACTGCCTTTCTATCCTGAAACTTCCATAATTTTCAAATATTAGTTCTACAACTTTCATTTTAAATTGAAGAAATGGGGTTTTAGTCCCATATTTTTTATCATTGAGAACAATGGCATTCAACAAAGCAATATCCATTAAACCAAAGAATAATTTATGTAATATATTACACCCAATTCGCTACTCTTAGTTAAATCTAGAGAGCCTCTGCTATCAGTATAATACCTCATATGCTTATTTATGATTCAAGTGTACTCATCTGTTAAGAATTTTTTTTTCTTAGTCATCACATTCTCAGCTAAGTTCTCTTAACCAGCGCAGAAAACTTTTGTCTACTAGTTATGGAAGATGCAAACTAAATAAAAACTACTATTTCTAAAGCAATTGTAGAAAACCTTATCTGCCCCAAAGAAAAAAAAATCCCTGCCGGCTCGGGCCTACAGGCGGAGGTAGATTTCGAAGTTAAGTACTAAATTCACAAACAAAACTTAAATCAAGATTAAAGATAAACCCAGTTCCTTCGCTCGCTAAGAATGAGCTTTAGGGAGCTAAACATTTTGTGAAAATTCTAATATACACACACGCATGTATATGGAACAGGTTTAAAAATGGCTAAATCAAATTCAGAGAACCTCAAAGTGTTAAAATATGTTAATATTTCCATACTCGAGTTTTTATCATGTTTTAATACGTTTCTTCAAACTCAATGACGTTACATATTCACCTGCTGTGGTCCATTACATTTTCAATATGACGCAATATTTTGTTGTTTTTTTAATTCGTCAAACTATTTATTTCATTTTGAATTTTCATGCAGGAATCTTACTCTAGAAAACTTATGACGTAATATTCAATTTGTTTTCAATTCGTCAAACTATTTATTTCATTTTCAATTTTCATGCAGAAATCTTGCTCTAAAAAATTAATGACGTAATATTCAATTTGTTTTCAATTCGTCAAACTGTTTATCTAATTTAATTTTTCACGTGAAAACATTGCATTAGAAAAACAATTGTTGTGGTGAGAATTTTATTGTTTTTTTTTAATTGTTGGCAACAGCTATAACGAAAAATATTTATTTTTTCCTTCCATTGTTGTGTAAAAGCTGGTTTTATCAGAATCATGTTAAGACGGTATTCAAAATTTTAAACCTTCCCCATTCCCATTCCCTTGGACCGATTTTGCTCATTTTCAATCCCCGCCGAGAAATTAGCCATCTTAAAGTTGTTGGCGAGTTTGAAGACGTTCCGTGCATAATTGCGACTTTTATCGTGCGGACAAAATTTAGTACATACATACATATATATATATATATATATATATATATATAAACTTTTTAGGTGGGGGTGGTTTTGGGTTCCTGGGGTCATGTAATGAAAAGTTATGAAAGAATTTTTCAAAAGTCGCACCATGGTAACGACTGCAATAGGTAGTATTTCTTACGAAATCTACCTAAAAAACATATTTCAAAGCATCTGAAACCTTCCGATGTTTACATCTCATGGTGACACAGCTGACCATCAGCTGAGTTTTGTTTACATTACGTCTCTTGTTCTTGCACCAAAACAAACTACAAGAAAGTATTCTGCAGGCACAAGGTCAACAATCTAAAGGTTCGATTAAGTTAACTGTAGTGGACATGAAGCTCCATCTTTTGATCTAAAACAATATTATTTTAATGTGCATAATTGAAAGTGCAAATATGATACACTCGTCTAGTAGATCAATATAAACAGCAATTCAGCAGTGTATGACCCGGCTACTAGTGACGTTTACAACTGATGCATATAAGACACACCTGTGATGTAAAGGCATTCTGCTAAGCAGCACCTGTCATGAAAAGATTAAAGATCTCAATGATCTTCCCATAAGCATTTATGCTGGAAATGACAAATTTATATTTTGCTGTTCTGTTGTATTCAGTCTTTTTTTTTTTTAAAGGAAAATAGCCTGCTTAATGAGTGAATCTTTTAATTGTATTTACTATGTGTCTTTCAATACAAATTTGATTATTCATTTTTTTTTTCATTTTTAATGAGGCTTTACAGCAAAGCTCCGACTATTTGGATTAATAGATATATCAATATTTATTGTATTCAAATGTATCAATCTGTATCGTCCTGCATAAACCTACAACCTAGCTCCATTCCATACTATAAAAATTTGTCTGTAAAAATTGCTAATTTGTTCAAATCAATATTGGCAGTCTTTAAACCTCAGAATGTTATAAAGAATATATTATGCAAATTCAAGCCTAAAATCCCCTGCCCCTCATAGAATACAGGTATAGTTTACAGCAGCCATACTCAATCTTTTTTTTGTCGTGGGCCACAAACATAAGCTTCCAACTTTAGGTGGGCCACAACACACTTATAAAAAGGTAAAAAAAGAAAACAGTATTTAAAATAACATAAGTAGTTTAACAATGCAATTTTACAAAATTAATTTTATCACTAAGGTTGAACGTTTATCGCGGAAGAAATATTACCAAAAAATTCAACGCTATTCTTTCCAAGTAATAAACTTCGTAGTAAATTTCTATTATAAATGCTGTCGAAATATGCCGCAAAGTTTGCTGGATGGCAATAGTGCTGTAAAATGTTTTCGGTGCCAATTTTTTTCCATGACAAAAGTTCAACCCTAAAAAGCAATATTAGCTATATAAGAAGTATAAAATGTAATAATATAACAATGCAGAATTTCCAATCGCCTAAAAAAAAAAAAAAAGGGAGATTTTCTTTAATAAATCAATCTTTTGCTCAATGAAAAAAAAAAAAAAAATTATTGAAATATATAGTGCAATCTTAATTTGGAATGCTTGATTAATGTTGAAGAATAAGAAATGTATATATCACCGTAGGATAAATATGACTACTAGTACAGGTAAAATGGGCTTTTTCAGAGACAACTGATGGCCATTCACCGAAATTTGGAATGAACTTCTTTTTTCACTAGAAATGAAAATCCGAAGAGTTGCCAAAAAAAAAAAAAGTTGTTTTACCATATTTGTGGGGGTGGGGGGGGAGGAATTTAACTTAGGGAGAGAGAAAAATAAAAAAAAATTAAGTAAGTCAATTTGGGATATCGTTTATTATGTATTTTTTTAATTCTGAATTGAATGACACCATCTGCAAGTTGATACTATAATTTGTTACAAGGTTGAAAGTTATACCAGTGCAGGTAAAATTGATTTTTACAGCAACAATTCATGGCCATTCACGAAAATTTGGTTAGATTTTTGTTTTGCCACTAGAAATGATTCGATGAGTCCTCCAAAATTAAATCAGTTCTACCTTTTTTTTATTGGGAGGTGTGTGTGTGTGTGTGGGGGGGGGGGGGGGCGATTGGAAGGGAAAAAGGAGGCCATTTTAACTCAGTGCAGAGAACTCAACTTTTTATAAATAGTTCAAGTGGGGGATTGTTTATTATGTATCTTTTAATTATGAATTGAATGACACCATCCGCAATTCGCTACTATCATTCTTTACAAAGTTACGTCAGTTTTTATGAATATAAAGTCATGATTGGTTTTATGAATACAAAATTATGAATAAATGAATTTTGATAACTTTGAAGAGGACTTAGATGGCTCTTATTTAGATTATTGCTGTTTTAAGAACGTAACAAAGCTGTGCTCAATAATAAAGTGCAATTTTCAACTTTAAAACTCATAAAACCTGCTTTAAGTTTGTGACAATTGATCGCATCGACTTGCATATGGTGTCATTCTATTCAGAATTAAAAAATACATAATAAACAATACCCCACTTGACCTGTTTAAAATAAATTGAGTTTTGACCCCTGAGTTAAAATCTTCCCCTTTTGCCACCCCCTGCCCTTCAAAAAAAAAAAAAAAAAAAAAACACAGTAAAACAACTATAATTTTGGGGGATGCATCGGATCTTCATTTAAAGTGCAAAAACAAAGTTCTTTACAAATTTTCTTGAATGTTGATCAGTTGTTGCTGTAAAAACCCATTTTACTTACAAGTGTAACTTTCGACTTTGTATTCATAAAACCTGGAGTAAATTTGTAATAAATCATCATATTGACTTGCGGATGGTGTCATTCGATTCAAAATTAAAAATTGATACCACAATTGACCTACTTAAAAAAAATTATTTTGTCACCCTTCCTGAGTTAAAATTTCCATTTTCCAACCCCCCCACTACCACCACCCCTAAAAAAATGTAAAACAAGTTTATTTTTTTCGTGAATTGACATCTCTTCTCGTACTTGACTCATAGTATACATGCAAAAAGAACCTTTGACTAAGGAAACGACTTTTAGCTTAATTTTAAGTTAATATTAAATAACAGGGGAGATCTTAGCTTCCAATGAAAATGTATAAAACAATGCTAAAAATCTTAAATACTTTTACATGCACATCGCAATTAAATTGTATAAATATGTGTTAATGATTATGTGCCTCGGGCCACACATAAAAAGTTGCGGGGTTGCAGGTTGAGTATGGCTGGTTTACAGTATCCCTTGTAAAAACTGTCTCTGTCTAAATTGGTGAAACTGGATGATCATGAAACTTGCACTTGGAAGAACATAAGCATGCTTACAAATCTGGCAATTTACAATAGAAAATTGTTAACATTCAATAGATACCGACCATATATCAGATTTTGAAGATATTAAAATAATCTAATTGCTATAGTTTTAAAAACAGATTTTTTTCTAGAAAATTCATTTACAAGATTACAGAAATCTACTCTAAATGAAGCAGGTACAATTCCACCAGAATATGTAATCCTACTGTGACATATACACCTTGGCGATTTAATATTTTAAATGTGAACATGTGTAAACAGCAGCTTTGGTTTTCGATAGTCTGATGAGAAGCTTATATAAAGCTTGAAACATGTACTGTAATTTTATGCGATACTAGCTGAATCGCCTGGCATTGCCCAGGACCATAAAAAAATAGCATGAAACACTAAAAAATACAATTTTTAAAAAAAATCATGAAAATTTAAAAAAATTGCTGCACGGAATCTAAATAAACTTCACTGTGAAAACAAAAAAATAAATTACTAAATTGGCAAGAAGATTGAAACTAGATTCCTTTTACTAATGTGGAAAAATCTCATAAAATCGCTAAAACCCACTAAATAATTAAAAGTTGCAGAG
This sequence comes from Maratus speciosus, assembly GCA_963932465.1. NCBI lineage: Eukaryota > Metazoa > Arthropoda > Arachnida > Araneae > Salticidae > Maratus > Maratus speciosus. Next base: position 338,885,167 of record OZ010793.1, read on the forward strand.
GACAAAAATTACTATATTGGGCTAAAAAATTAAACTGGATTTCTTCTATGAATGTCGAAAAATCATAAAATTAAAAAATTGCTGCACAAAATCTGATTAAACTTTATTGAAAAAAAATGACAGAATTTACTATATTAGATGAAAAAATATTAGATCATAAACATTGTAATCAGAATTCTTTCATAAATAACAAATTTCTAAAAGATGCTAAAAATTAGATAGAATTTCGCTTTATAAAATCGCTAATATTCAAAAATTGAAATGGACAAAAATATTAGGCTAAAAGTTTTAAACCAAATTCTTTTTACCACTGTCAAAAAATCACTGTTGAGCTGGAAAAAATGCTAAAAATTGTGGAGTACAAAATTAACTATATTAGGATAAAAGTTTGAAACAAATTCCTTTTCCGAATGTCAAAAATATGCTGTCTCGGAAAAACGTTAAAAATTGCTGAATATTCAAAAATCATAGGGGACAAAATTTACTATAATCGAGTAAAACATTGTAATCTGCATTCTTTCACAAATGACAAAAAATCAATGCAAAATACAAAAAAAAAAGGCATTAAAAATCTAAAATTCAAAAATCATAAGCAAAATTTACTACATTAGGCTAAAAGTTTGAAATTAAATTCCTTTTACCACTGTCAAAAAATTGCCGCAAAATGCAAAAAAACACTAAAAATCAAGAAAAGAAAATTCGCTAAAACTTTATTATTAAATAAAAAAAAAAAAAAAAAAAAAAAATGCTGTACGTATTCCAAATAAAATTTATTGAAAAGAGGACAAAATTCACTATATTGGGTTCAAAGAATGAAACCTTAGTCCTCTCACTAATGTAGAAAAATTGCCTTGAAATGTAAAAAAACACATAAATTAAAATTAATTTTTAAAAATCCAAAATCGGGCTTCAAGGTGCAAAATTACATATACTATAGTGGTATCTTCTCCCCAAATTTTGTAGCTCTATGTGCAGCTGTCTCCAGAGTACAGCCGACAAACAAACTTCTTTCCTTATTATTAGAGATTTATGTGTTTTTTAATTTCATTAGATTTTAGGTTTTGAAAAACCTTTTAAATTTTAAAATTCTGATACAGATGTAATATATTTAGTTACTTTAGAGTGATAATTTAGCAGCATTAGATCTAGCACATACATCCTCTGCTTCCAATTCACAATTGAAACAAAAAATAATGACTCAAATAAGAATACAGCAAAATATAGAATCACCTATTCTTGTAATTTTTATTAAATATTTAGATAGCTTTGTATTTTAAATACCACAAGCCGTTGCTTCTTTCTTAGATTATAATAATTATTAAGATTATGTTGATTTAGAAAATCACTCACAGCAAGAATCAGCAGAATAACAGATATTTATAAGTGCACACATAATGCATATCTAATGAGTATACGAATGATTTTTTTTTTTTTTTTAATCTCTCTCTAAATATAATTAATACCTTGTTTCTGATTTGTCCAAAATTTGTAACATCTTAAAAAAACTAATATCAAACATATCCTAGAAACTTGACAGTTTCTTACCAAGCACAAAAAAAAAAAAAAAAAAAAAAAAAAAAAAAAAATGAATTTCAGCCAATTATTACAAAATAATTTTTCAAAGTATAACAGTACAAAATTGGGTTTTTACACCACTATGGCCTGTTCTACTTGTCATCGCTCTTTATTTTAAGGAACAGCTGGAGTAGTGGGTTGGTTTCACACAGCCAAAAATTGTTTCACCAGTCAGATTTAAATTGATCAGAATAGAAGAAAAAGTTAAGGGTGTGACATGAAAAATTATTTGATTGGATTATTTGATTTGATTGGATGGAAATATAAAGAGACCCATTATGATCATATTGAATTACTGGAAAAATGAAAATGTTTCAAAGTGTGTTGTGAACACAATTAGCCCAATGCAACATCGTTGCAGTCCTTTTTGGCCAATTTAATTTATTAATATTGAAGAGAAATAAAACGGTAAAGATAAATCTCACTTGTGAATGGAGCAGAATATTGGAGACAAAAACTGGAGAAACTATTCTTGTAAGAATAATAAACAACTTTATTTCCAGTCTATTAGTATTAGAAGGTTAATAAGATATAAAAGAAACTGAAATATAAAAAGAGAAACATTAAATTTGTTGAGACATTACATCAGATTTTAAAAAGAGGCAGCACATATTTAAATATGTTGGCAATAACATCTAACTCCATATCAAAAAGGATTACCGGTCTTTAGTATGATAGCATAATTCTTTTCGTAAAATATTTCACCGGTTCCTTTGAAAAGCTGTGCCGGCTGAAGTGGCACTCGACAAATCCTAACACTGCTTACAAGAATTATATCTTATCAGCTTCCCCTCACAACCAATTCTGATTCTAAACGGATGATGAGTTCAAAGAGCTACCCATTTGCGAAGCAAATCCACATCCTGTTGATGAGTAAATATCGACCACATCGTGAGAAAGAAGTAGAAAAATGTATAACTGTATTCAAATGCGACTACTTAGCAAAAAGGCTAACAATAGAAAATAGGATAGCTAAAAGGAATGAGAAAAATACAAGAAACTCAGATGAACACAATCAACCAATCTGAATCTAGAAGAGAAGAGGAGGGTAGGGCTTCACCGCATCAGATTCTAAAATTAACGGGTTAGAGTATATAAGTGAAAACTATGTGGGCTAACAGAGTAACAAAGCGTAAAGATTTAAATTGATTAGCTAATTAAAACAATGATGCAATATCAAGAAAAACAAATGAAAAGCGGCAAACTTAAAAAGTAATTCATGATTCGTACAGAGGAGTAGTTCAATTTGTGAAGAGTTTGGTTGCAAGGAATCTTCCCAGTTCTCCATCTAGCAAGAGGCTAACGAAAAAGAAAGACTACCATGGTGCTTTCCACATATCTTTTTTTACAGTCACGTGATATTCAAATGCTCCAATGCAATTATACGAAAAGAGCTCTAGCAGTCTGTAAAAAAAAATACATGGAATGCACTGCAGTAGCCTGTCTTTTTCGTTAGCCTCGATCTAGCAATAGTGACACTATGCCTGTCTGGAATTCATTTTCTATAAGATTGGGTGCTGATGTCTAAGCTACTAACGAGAAGAGTAGCTTAGTCACTATTAAGCCAAACATAGTCAGCTTCAATTCTGGAGTTTGTTTTGAAACAATTGTTCATATCTTCTGAGCTGATTGAGTTGTCTTGGAGGTTGCAAGGACCATGTTTGGCACAATAGTCAGCCTTTTTGTTTGGTGCAATACCACGGTGCACAGAATACCACATCAGGAGACGAGATTTAGTTTTAAAGATGACATCTGAAATTTTGTTATTGATGGAGTGAATGGTGCAGCGCTGAGATTTGCTATTTATGTGTTTAAGAGCTTTGAGGACAGAGAAATTGTCTGAGAGAAATGATATAATTAGTGTAGCTGTTAATCAAGGTATTAAGAGCTAGGGAGATTGCCAAGGCTTCTGCAATAAAGATTGAATTTTAAGTATGCATGGGGGACAAGCAGTACTGGAGTTGTAGCAATTGATAGCAGCAAAAGATGTTTTGTTTTCATCTTTAGATGTGTCGATGGTAATAATAAAATGGCTAGGGAAGTGTTTATTGCTATATACATCCAGAGGTATATGGCAACATAGAGAGAGGGGGAGGGGTATCTTGAAAGGAAAGACCCTCCATGGAAATGAAAGTGTTAATGAAAGACCTAAGCAATGATGATCGATCCCCAATGATTTGACAGCAGTCAAAACGATATTCTTGGATCATATCATTGAGGCAGTGGTTGATGAGGGTGTAAAAAAGACCTATGGAGAATGGTGTTGCCCCATGGACGAAAGAGATAGATGGAGATGCAGTATGCCGTAAAAAAAGTTTGAAATATGAAACCATTTATCGCTCAAATTTAAACATCCACAGTAGATCCAAACAAAACAAGCATCTGGAATAGGAACCGAACTATTTGACATCACTTGTGCATTTTTTTCACTAAATGAAAGTGATCTGCTTATTTTTAAGCATTCTAAAGCAGCATTCCATTGTATTATGAATTAAAAACTGCATTATTAAAAGTTTTCTTCTTTTTTTCGTGAAAGAACATGCTTGTGTTTGGGCCTACTGTAGCGGATTTTAGGGTTACTTTTTTGGCATCACCCCCAGCCACCTTATTGCATCTCCATCTATCTCTTTCTTTCATGGTGTTGCCCAGTGGTGAGTGATCATAAGAAGCGATATGGAAGATCAAGAAGTGACGTATACATGGACGGTTGGTTGGATTCTCTTCAAAACACAGGTATGGGAGGAGTCCACTTGTGAAGACAAAGAGCAACATTGTACATGGTTTCCAGCAAATTATGTGTAGTGGCAGGGAAATACATATTTTTAAAAAAAAGCAAGAATAATGGATGAGGCTTCTCATCAGAAAATTCATAATTTTTATGAGATAGTATTGAAATTCTATAGAATGGATTCGATATAGGCCTAGTAATTATTTCTTTTCATACCCATGTTCCAGGTGCAAGAAAAGCACATCTCAAACAACCAAATAATTTCATTCATTATCATAAATTTTCGATTGAGTACTATGCTGTTCTGAAAAGAGCATTTTCTATTTTCAAAAACACTTATACCCTGTTCAGAGACTACGTGATTTAAGTTAGCTCAGTTAGTTTTAGCTAGTTGTGCAATCACAAGACCACATCTATTAAAGAACATTGAGCCAATAAAATTAAAGTTTCCTCCCAAATTGATACTTTCGCCCTCTGCTGGAAAATATTCCAAACGTCACTCATGTGCTCAGCTGAAGGGCTCAGACTTTTTTCGAGATTTGAGGTGCCTTTTAAAAGATCAACTAAGTGATTTTAGAAAAGTGCAGTCTCTTGTACTGCAAATGTCCTAATTAAACAGAGTTCACTGAAAAAGGTGAGGTCCTGAGTCAGTTATTTCATCTAACACCAACTGTCCAAGACATTACATGTCTATACGAAAAGCAGTATGGGGTCCATTTTATGGATGATGGGCAAGAAAGGTGCTATACATATTTTTAACCGAAGGGTAGGAAGTACCAACTGAAATTGCCTGGGAAAAATAAAGAATACAATAAAATAAACAGAATGGCAATTTTAATTTAAATTTCTTTATTATACATATATAAATACGAAAGTTTTAAATACAATTTTTCATTTACAGAGGAATTTTAAATTTGAAGACTAGATTTTATGTATTGAACCTTTCATCTAGAAGCTATCAAAAAATGAAAAACTAAAATGCAATACAAAATGCTAAAAAACACACACAAATTTTCACCCACTAAAACTAAGATATACTTCATAGAAAATGACTTTATATAAATAAATATAGGTCTACATCAAAATATAATAAAACTTTTCAAGTGATAACATTTAAACAAGAATATTTTTGCACCATTTTAAAAGAACCAATTCTAAAACAGTTTTACTACACAAATTTGAGATTCATAAAAATTTACAGAAATATTTAGCAATATATTTACCTGAAACTTATGTTTCATTTAGCAATATATTTACCTGAAACTTATGTTTCAATCATTCTTGAGTTTGAAAGTTTCAAATTCAAATACAAACTGTACAGAGAGCAAAGAAATAAACACATTTCTGTGTAATTAACTACTTTAATTTGATATAATTATGTACTTAGTGCTTAACATAACATTGCATAAAATTTAAAACAACAATAATTCTGCACTTTTTTTCTCTCTAATTTGAATTTTTAAAGCAATCCCTTTTGAAATTCAACATTAAAGTGTTTATAAGATGAATTTTCTTGTTTATTCAGAGAGAAATTATTTTTACCAAAAGCCTCTTAAAACTTATTTAACTTGCATAAAATAAGTAAAAGGCAGAAATTAAAATTGTTGTTCTTTGCTTATTTAATTAACATGTGCAGATTTAAATGAAATAAAACCCACTAACCCTTAGACTACCATCTCAAAAATGAAAGTATATACAGGATTAAAAAATAGTTCAAAAACAGACTGCCTAATATTTAGGGGCACCTCATGATAGTTTTAAGTGCAGCTCTTGCAGGACAGATTGCAATTTTATAGTAATTCCAATTATTTACTACTGGTCATGTTTACAGCTGTGAAATAACAAGTAAAAATCCCTAACATTTTCTGTTTACCACTTTACAATGGGATCATTTACAGTAAATATGATCCAGTAAAATATATCTCATCTCAGTTAAACCAATGGGATGCACAGGTTTCTCTTATCCTTGGATTAAAAACAAAATATAGTGCAAGACTAGTTTCTTCAAGGATTATCCAGAAATTATTCCTACATTACTAGATAAACTAGAAAATTTTTTACTACTTTTATCTAGTGATGCAAGGAAAAAATCTCTATAATAAAGACCAGTACATCTCATTGATTTTTTTAAAATGGGGTGTATATCCCTTAGCTTGAATAACACTTTTCCCTATGCAATACAAACATATATGTCATGAAAAAAAAAAAAAAAAGTTTAAATTCAAATATATTATAGTCTAAGGGTGAAAAATCGAATTCAGTTTCACAATGAGTAAAAACATTCATTTAAGGTGAGCCATTAGAATTTATAAAATACAATACTTACACTCTGGGCTTTCAGTAAGAAAAAAATAAAATTGACTAGATGTACATATTGCAATTTGGAAATATAAATACAAAATCTGCTAATTGCAAGAATCCATATATGGATACTTAAGAAACAAATGCAATATGCAATCTAATTTGATTTTGCGAGAAGCATATAACACACGGAAACATTCAAAGAAATCACAGGGAAAGCAATAAGAAACATTCATTATTTGTGCGAAAAACTTGTTATAGCTAGTTTTTTACAAGGAATGAAGTAGAATTATAAGATATTTACAAATGTGAAAATAATTTGAAATCTGTTAAAGCTTTAACCACTTTACATGTCTAAAAAATATATGTATATATATATATATAATTGAAAAATCTAAAAACACATCACAATGTCTAAATATAAAACTATAAATAACAAACATATGAAAGACAAATACTTAATAAGCTAGTAAAGAAAAGGTAATTTTCAACAGGTTGTTCCTTTCACTTACTTGAACACAAAAAGGGTTACACAACAAAATAAAACAATAAGGGTAAAAATTGGTCCCATATTGAAGTAGCTACATCAAAATGTCTAAATGAAATAAGTTTAAATTATTGTAGATGTGATTTAGGTGCAAATATAAATACATACAATTTTTCTTCTTTAAAAAAAGATACAGGAACTATTTGAAATAGAATAAAGAAACACTAATCTAAAAAAATACATACTTGTATATTTTGAAATTTTTTATACAAATAAACGAGGTGTTGGGGGGGGGGGGATTAAAACATCACAATATAATTTGCATTTTACTAAATTATGTAAACATTGCAAAAGAAAATAGGGATTTTTTCCTAATACATCATTTGTCTTAATTGTGCTTGATAATTAGAAAACACTTCTTAAAAAATTGTGACGGTAACAGAAATAAATCATGAAATCCTGAACAAAGATTTTTTTAAAGAATACAAGATATAAAAACAAAGATAATTTTATGATTAAAAAAGTTTAGAATTTGCACTGTTTTGATCTTTGTATTTAAAAAAAAAAAAAAAAAAAAATCTGTGGCTAAACATTAAAAATAAAATAGCCTACTAAAATTTTCTGACATCACAAGTTTCAAAACAACAACACACAAACTCAGAAATACAAATATTTAAATAATTTTTTTCTTTAATGTAGCTACTTCATACAGAATATATCTGCTTTTTTTTTACCCCACTCTATAATCAACTAAAAACATGAGCAAAAGAAAAAAGTAGATGCTCTCTTGAAGCAGCAGTCAATACTAAATAAAATCTCTAAAAATAATCTTTGCTGATGAATTTAGATATAACGTTTGATGGAAATTAGGAACTGAAGTAATTAAAAGTATCTTTGGTTGAAATGAAAAACAGACTAAAAACAATCAAAGCTATTAAACTCATGTCATAGGAAATCTCAATGCATGTCAAATAAAAGTTACATTTAAAAAAATAATAATAATAATCTAAAATACTTTTAGCAGACCACAAAACAGCAGCTTAGCAAACTATCATATATATATAAAAAAAAATCCCTGAAAATTATTTGTAAAAGTTGAAGCATAAAAGAAAAAGGGTATATGTTATAACTTAATTTCTATTCGAGAAAGTAAAAATATTTGAATACCTCATTTTTATATATATATGACACACATTTAGTATGAATCTTACAAATTTTGTTCTTAATTTGAAGCATTCTTCTAATGCAGATGTTCTTAACCTTTTTACTTTTCATAAAGGAGGAGGTGATCATATAATTTTAAGTATTTACAAGAGCCAAAATGAGATAATAGGGATTAAAATATTTTAAACAAATATTAAAGATATAATTTTGTAATTAATAAATACTTTATTGGTTATTCTAATAATACAAAAAGCTTGCAAATTACATTAAAACTACAAAACAAATCTAATAGTTAAGAATTTTCCACTACAGCATAAAAAGTTATTTTCTTTTTTAAAGGAGAAAAGGAAAAACTCACTTTTTTATTAGATTAATTAAATTTTAAATTATTCAGGTTCCCATTACAATTAAACCTTAAAAAAAAATCCATAATGATTATTTGGAAATTTTAAAATATAAAACAACAGGAACACTCAGAAACTTATTAGATAAACTTTATCAACTAATGAAATACTTAATAGTCAAAGTTGATTCATGTGCAAAAAATAAATTTTAGAATATTCAAAAAGGTATAAATTAGTCAAATGATAAAATGTACATCTACAAAAATACACTGTCTTGAAAATTCTAAAGATGCATTTAATGGTTCTGAAATAAAACTGTAAACAGAATAAACTAAAATATTTAACAAAAATTTAAAAGCAAGCCTAAAAGTATTGAAAAACTACCTGTGAATTCATATAATCAGTAATCTTTAATGAATTAAAGGAATATTTGTACTACAGGAAATCAACAAAGAGTTTATGTGAGTAAGTAAAAATTCATTTTGAGCCAAATCAATGTGTAAGATATTTGTAAATGTCATTTATTAGCTTTTTTTCTTTTTAAGTAAAACTAAATTATTTATAGATAAGTAATCAGTGCAGAATGGGGCAAAAGTTTGATTACTACTGATATTTCTTTGTTTTGAGTATAAATCATAAATCTAAAAATGTCTCTGAAAGACAGTGGCATGTATTCAAGTTTCTTATCAATTTCCCGTTGCTTAGTAAATTCAGAAAAAGGTCAAGAACATTGCTCAAATGCTTATCAAGCCATAAAATGCACATAACACTATGTAACAAATGCGCCAGCATTATGCAAGGGTTCTGCAGCCTCTATAACTTCTGCTTGAACATTATAGTATGAAGATTCGAGGGGCTTGTTTAAATGCTCCTCGCTTACAACAATAGAGCTGGATTCTGCTGCTGAAACAGTCTTAATAGGTAAAGGATCTTCTGGGCCGAGTCCAGCATGAACCCGAGCTCGCACTGTGGCTACTGTATCCAGAAGATTCTTTGCGTTCACAGCAATAATGTGAGCAGCTGAAAGCATGTGTTTTCTATATTCGCCATCTAATGTAGTTTGGGCAAATCTTTGCGCTTGTTTCATGGCCTGTACAAGATTCACCATATCTTTGCTAAGCACACTGTGAGCCATCTCAATCTGAAATCAAAACGAGCATGAAAAGTTATGTAGCAAAAAATAAATAGTTTGTTGTTGTTAACTTTTCAAGATAAAAGTTAAATTAAAAAACATACACTTGTAAGTAGATAATAATAATAATAATAATAAACATTAAACTTCACGGAAAATACTTCATTTTAAATTAAACATAAACAAGATTAACTACAAATTTGAAGCTAATATTTAACAAAAACATGCTCTTACTTCTTTGTGGGACCATGTTGGCAGCTGAGGAACTATATGATCAACTGCAGCAAGAAGGCTTCTTAATTCAATACCAACATTCTAAAAAGTTACATAAAAAAAAAAAAAGCATGTTAATAAATTTTATTAAATATACATTTTAAAAAAATAAGGTTTTGTCAAATCTAATTTTTTCTCTAATTACACTAACTCTAAAATATTTATCATACTTGAAAGATATTATCGGATTATCATAAATCTGCAAATAATTTTTAAATGTCTACTTGCAGTGTGTGTGTGTGTGGGGGGGGGGGGGGGGGGGGATAATTTTCAGAGAAGAAAAATTATAGCAATGTGAATGGATATTACAAAACCTAGTGACTAACAATAACTATCTTACTTTGGTCTATTTTAGAAAACTCTACTATAACTTAAAATGCAAAAACCTTAAATTGTAGTAAAACTGCATATTTTTCTCATTTTATAGGGATATAAATCAAATGATAAACTCTTCTTTTTTTTTATAATTAATTAGCTATTAAACAATAAAAACAGCCAATTTTACTTTAGTTTAAAGTATAAAAGTTGCTGTAGAATATTCACATAAAAGTGCATAATTTGTTACATTGTGTACAATGTACAATACTCAAATTTATTTTTTAAGAAAACTGGGGGTCTATTTTTATTTCCCTAAAGCCTATCGTTTCTTTGTAGAACATTCGTAGGACAGTTCAAGTTAAGGGGGAATTTTCATTTGGATTGTTTGCAGGTATGCACAGAATATCCGGCTTGGCCGAATAGCAAACTATTCAGTCTGCTGAATATTCAGCTTGGCCGAATATCAAAATATTCAGTTGAACCGCATACTTAAAAAAAAAATTTTAAACATTTTTAAAAACCTTATACAACTTCTATGTTTAACAGCCAACTTATAAAGATATTCAGAATAATTAGAAACAAAATCATATTTAAATAAAAGAGAACATTTTTACATTATTTATTTGCTGTTTGTTAAGTATTATTTAAGAAAATTAACCAATCACGAGAATTTTCATAGAAATTAATTATGTACAAATGCAAGTTCCTGAACATTGTCCAGTAAATAATCTGTTTCTTGCTAAGATTTTAAGAACAACGTTTACAATCTCTGAAAATGATCGCCCACTCCAGACACAGATCTAGGATACATTTAAAAACTTCTTTGCTTAATCAAAGGGAGTAGAATAGCTATTCTTGCTGAGTTGCCACCATATAAAATTTGAATAGATTACGTATTATTTATTTACTTTTACTATAGTCTCTTCCTGACAAACAAGTAATATATGATCCTGTACAATTTTTTCACAATTTCTCTTTGATTTTAAAATGTTTGTTTTAGAATTTAAGAAAATTTTATTCATTTGTTTTAATTCACAGAGGAAGCCGTGAAATTTAAATTTTATTAATTAAAAAAGTTTTATAACTATCCTCTTCTTAAATAACTCAAAGCAGATTTTTTTCAGCATAAAGTTTACTTGAAAAAAGCTCTTGTTTATCAAAATAAAAGTTTGTTTTAAATATTATGTAAAATTGTTTTAAAATTTAACATTTTAATGCCTTATAAACTTTGAAATATAAAAGTATTTGACAAACCAAATATTTGGTATTTGGCCGAATACTTACTGTTCGATATTCGTTATTCAGCCTAACAGTTACTATTCGGTGTGCATCCCTAATTTGTATTACAACAGGCACAGATATAGACTTTTAACATTTTATTTTCAAAAAATGAAATGTAACAGTTACAAATCCTCTTAAATGGAAATCATAAAATTTGAAAATGTTTGTATGCAACTGCATTAATAATTTACAGCTTTAAGAGATTTAAATAATTACAAAACAACCTACCTCTCTTGTAATATAAAGTAATAAAGTTATAAGTAACTGAGTGAAAGATAATTAAAGAAATGATCACTAGTAATAACAAATAGATTTTTACTATGGAACTTTGTTTTCAAAAGAATAATCCCATGAGACAATTAGTTGAAATTGAATAAAAAATAAAGCTCAATTATTCAAGTAAATGAACACTACAAAATGTACTCAACTGCTACTTCGGTTGCTTTGAGAATTTATTAGAAAATATAAATAAATGAAATCATTTCTTACTTTTACAAGTTCAAGATACTCTGCATGCTGTCCTTTTTGCACTCCTTGTAACAGTTGCATAACAGACCGAACAACACTTGTTGTACACTCATAAACAGGATCACTGCTGTGACCGGGATTTGTCGACTGTGAAGGTGACATAACAGTAGCATTTTGATCCACTGGTTTAGCACTTGCCTATAATACATAAAATCAATGATATTTATTTATAATTAAATAATAATTTTAAATCTAATACTATCATTCAGACATAATTAATTAAAATACACTTATAAGAGGGCTCTATATACAGTGAATATATATTTTTGAAATTTTTTCATCCCTCCTTTGCATATCATAAAATGAATTTCACAATATATATATATACCATATATCCCATCGTATAACAACCATGCATCACTAATTTGAGAGTATATATTTTTATTTCAAGCACATACTGCTGTATAACATGCATCAAGTTTTACGCACGAAAACAAACCAGAAATACTTAGAACAAAAACTGTTAAGTTACCAGAAGTTTTTCATTGATCAACGAAAGGAGAAAAACTATGATTTTTCTCAAATTTGAAATAGGGACGAAACATGGATAATGTTTGATATAAATGGAAACAAAAGTGTAGAAACAAAAGGAGTAAAAACTGCTCCATTTAAAACTATGGGACACGAAAAATCCCACTTCACAGTGGGTCTATCTTTGCTTAGATAAAGTACCAAATTAAATCCCATGGTAATTTTCAAAGGAAAAAACAAAGCCACTTGGTAATTTTCCAAATGGAGTTTTTTTTTCATGTCTATGAGAAGGGCTGGATGCACGAAAATGGGTTAAAATTGTGGATAAAAAATGTTTGGGAAAAGCGTCCAGGAGCTTTAAGAAAACCAGAAGGTCTCTTAGTTTGATAAAGGTATATATCCAATAGAACAGACATAATTAAAAAAAAGAATAAACAAATCTAATCAAATTTATAACTAGATGAAAGCGACAGTTGGTGAAGAAGAAAACATAAATGAGGACGATTATAACGAACATTTCATGTTATCTGACAAGGAACATTAAGTTTGTTGGAAAATATATATTGCAAGATTCTTTCTTTATAGTGATATATAAATGCATTTAAATACACCTCTAAAAATTTGAATGTTTTCTTCTTATGATTTAACATCAAACGTTTTATATTCGGTGTATAACATGCACACGGAAAAATGAAGGGATTTTTTAAGAGTTAAAAGTATGTGTTATACGTCAGGATAAATGGTATATATATAATATCATGGTTACATATCGAAATATATATATATTTTTTAATGTGAAAAATTTGAAAAACCTTTTTCAGATATTTCTTTCATTTTTCATCAAATCAAGGATAGTGAGTCTCTTTAAAAGAAGTAATTAAGAAATTATATTACAAATGTACCCATAAATTGTTTGGATGCATTTTATAACTGACTGATTTTATAGCAGATCAAAAAGAACAATTTCCAATTTCTTAATAATCAGATTGTACTTTGTTATATTTATTCAATAATTCAGTGTTTGTCAAACTATACACCACAACCAATGCAATGTGGTAATATGTGAACAATATCAGCTATAATTTAATATTTTGAATGAAATATAAGTAGTTAGTATATACGAACAGTTTCCTGCACACAACTACTCGGTTAAGGGGGTAGGATACCTTTAATCCTCTGAGTGTTTGGGGCGTAATATTCCGTTCACTAAGCTCCAGGTTTCACAGCAATACAAGCAATATTTAAGATAATATAATTCTATAGATTTAAGGAATTTTAAATACATTGAAGAATGATTAATACTCTCAAGGATTACATTCATATTTGTAATTGAGTTTTTTTTATAATGTTGTAAGAATCATATTTTCTTAGCATTTAAAACAAAATGGAAAGAAAACAACATTACAATTTTACCCTTTTTTGCAAGACGCTCGAAGGGTTAAACCTGCAAAATTTTCAAAAATTTTTTTACACATATTTTGATCCCGTAACCATTTCTGAACAATCTGCAAAAAACTGCATTTAAAAATCCCCATTAGTTTACTAATTATGGCTGTTTTGTTAAGACTATACATTAAGACTACATAGGATAATTAAACTTTGCATTGCGTTTTTTCAAAACAATGAATTTTGATACTGTGCGCAGTTTTACTAAAAAACTATGCATGGCAATCAAAAAAACTTTTCACCACATATTAATTACTGTATTATCTACAACTTAAAACCAGAAAAAGGTAAGATTTTATTTTATTTTTTGTTTTTTACTTTGAAAATATTTTTTTTAAAGTCAAAATTTTTAATTTGATAATTTTTTAATTTAGTCAATATTTTTTACAAATATTCTGGTTTTAGTATGAAAGTAACAGTATTAATGTATTTATTTTCACCAAAATTTCCTCTTTATATGCATATTTTCAGATTTTATCATGCACGCAAGATTTTTCTCTCTCATTATTATATATTTTTAAACTTATCATTTCAATATTTATTTATGAATTTACAAGCACATATATATTTTTAAAATATAAATATGAGCTTTATATTTAAATGAAGTTTCATTTTTATTTTTGACTTATTACACAAGTTTTGAAGCTTAGAACCTAGTGGTATTTTTTTCTTTTCTCGACATGTTCAAAGGTATCCTACCCCCCCCCCCCTTGTTTACAAATAAACTCATGCCTAGCATACCATTAAAAAATAAGAGTTTGGGAGCTATTGATTTAGGTGTAATTTAGGTGGAGATAATTATAATAAGTTTTATATGATTTTTATTCCCCCCCCCCCCCAATTTTCACTACAATAAATTTTTGATGGTGCAAGTCAGTTTTATTAAAGGACATTCAAATATTATATGTAATTTTTAAACATTTAAAAATGACATATTTAAAGAATCATTTCCTGCACAACACTGAAAACATTTCAAAGTAAGCTTTTAAAATTTTCTGATGAACACAAATACGTGAATGGAAACTGATAAAATGACAAAATTTTAAATAACCTATGTATCGTAATAATTAAAAAAACCCACAAACACAAAAATTTTATACACTTTATTAAAATATACAGATACTTACAGATTCATCTGAATGGATGGATGATTCAGAATAGCCATTAGAGAGTTTCCTTTCTAAGGGTAAAGCATCTGAAAGTAATTTTTTGACAATTTCAGTAAAAAACGATTAGTACAAAAATTTCAGTAAAATGTAGTGACTTAAAAATTAAAATTTTTCCATAAAAGTGACAATCCGTATGAAAAAAAAAAAGATGAAAGAATAAGCAATTAAGTTTAAAGAACATTTGCTTCTAGATATTAAAAAGTAAATTTAGAAAAACTAAAAATTAAACTTGGTACAGGTGCAGTTAAATGATTGCTCCAAATATTCACACTATAAAATACCTTACCCGTGGCCCTAATTTTTTGTGCATTACTTTGTCGATGCTTTTTTGACAATAAGAGTTAAACATAATTAAAAAAAGATTTTGTAAATTATTTTAATTGAAAAATGATACATTTTACTATTACATAGTGAAATTGAACAACAAATAATAAACTACACATACTTTGTGACCAATGAAATCTGTTTCCTTGCAAGTTTTTTATGTCCCTAATGTTTTATGCATGTTCCAATGAGACGAAATGAGTAAGTCTTACCACTTCGTTGGTCCTCCTTTGGCAACATAAATATCTCTCACTCTTCTCGGCATAGTTGAAATTAATCATTTGCACTCAGAAATTGGAATTTTTTTCCATTCTTCAAGAAGAATTCTTTTCAACTGCAGATTGTCACGTGGTTTTCTTTTTCAAACTTCCTTCTTTAAGTACCGCCACAAATCCTTGATAGGATTGATGTCCGGTGAATTCGGAACCCAATCTAGCAAGGAATACCATTTTGTTGAAGCCAGGCTTTTGTTGTCCTAGCTGTATGCGGTTTGGCTAAGTCTTGTTGAAAAAGACAGCCCGATTGAAGGCCAAGCTGTTGAATTAAAGGCAACAACTTATTCTGCAAAATGTCCTGATAACGTTGTGCATTGATAATCCCATCATTTGTCCGATACTAGAATAACCAAAACATCCCCAAATTTGAACATATGATGGAAACTTGCACTCTTGTTTGAGGCATTTTAGGTTTAAAGCTTCATCTGCTTGCCGTACGGCCCGACGACTTATATTTCCATACAAAACTGGAAAAGGGGATTCATCCAAGCATATAACACTTTGCCATTTCTAATCTGTTTATTTCAAGTGATCCACAGCCGCAGAAAACGCTTCTTTTTTTGAGCAGGAGTTAAACGTTGGATTATGTTTGCTTTTGTAAGATTTGAAAGTCCATTTTATGCAATCTGTTTGTAGCAATGCATAATTTTATGAATCACTGGCCCTATGCTGTCTTGCCATAGGAATGTGGCTTCTGTCATCGTTCCTGGTCTGCTGTTAATTACCACTCGCCACAACATTCGACACTGTTGATTCAGGAATCATCAAATCCCTATCTATTTGCATCATTATACACCCACTATTTTGTTTTTCGATTATCTTTTTCCACAGCTCTACCGTCAATCTTTTAAACAACCCATGCCATCTATCCCGAATGTGATAATTTGCATAGTTGAAAACAACCTGCCAAGCGAAAATGTCAAAAATTTTCTTTGAATGCACATGTGCAAAACAATAGGACTTTCTATTTTTAAGAGGAAAAATGTTTTACATACGCAGATCTGATTGTGCGACTTTATTTTTTTTTTTTATTCAATGCAATTAATTTTAGACGACTGGCATTTCACAAATTTGGTTGTTTATTTAAAGAAAATTAAATTTGAGTTTTCTTTCTTTGAAAAATTTTACTTTTAAACTGATGCGCAAAGAATTAGGGCCATGAGTAAGATAATTTAAAATTTGGAAAGTTATCATTAATCAATGCAATCGCCAGTTCAAAGAAATCATAAAATAATAAAGAAGTTGGTAATAAAAGCATATTTATTTATTTATTTTTATTAATATATACTACATGTTTATATATACATACATTTTCTAATTTTATTTTGTTGTTGGAATTTTACAGCCAGTTCGCATATTTTAGTGAGAGTGGTTATGTGCATAATTAATTCCAATGTTTTTGTAATTCGTATAGTTATAACATGAAAGAATATTTGGCGATTTAATACCTGCACCTGGTTAATGGAAAAATGTTTTTAAAATAATTTATTAATTTATAATGAAGTTCTAACAACATTAAAATGTTACATTGTCATCAAAAACACACCTGTGTACATAATTTTTATAATTTTAGCAAATTTGAAAGTGAGTGAAAAATGAATTACAAAATTCAATCTTTACATGCATGAACCAAGTTAAATAAATGAGCAAAAAGAAATTTTTTAAAAATCAAAGAGAAATTTGTAATTCCTATTGAAAAACTTAAATAACTAAATAACTTCAGATTATAACCATACATGAAATATGATTATCTTGAATCAAATAAGAAAAATAAGTGTCTGTGAACACTCATTATTGCTGTAGTAGGAGCAATCTGTTTCACCTGCAGTGTCGGTTGATTCATCACTCCCGAGTATGTTTAATCCACATTCGTGAGACATTGGCAATTACATAACAGATGACGTGACACTATAAGTATATTAGCTTGCATTTTTCTATAGTGGGTTACTTTTGTTTTCAGCATATGATTTTAAAGTTTCTCTGAATTTATATTTGAGACCCTATTTTATAAAATTTGATTTTTGATCACATTGGTCAGAATCAGCCGAATGTGAACCATAGATCAGAGAAGTGACATGCTCTGCTGAAGAAATTATTAAATTTTAGAAAAGATTATCTCTTGCAGAGAATTTATAAGTATTCTTTCAGAGTGGATTTTTCCTACAAAATTTTTAAGGCTCAAGGGAAAAGCCAATTTACTACTACTATCATGATCAAATAAAAAGACTTTTTTATATTCTTAAAATAACGTCCTCAATTTTTTATTTCATTTACATTTTCCAAGAATAACCTTTTCTACAAAATTTCTGTTTCTGACCTCAAAGAATGCAAAGGGAGGTTTATTGCAAATATTGAAATTCACTGCTTAAATTTCTATGCAATCAACAATTCTATTTTAACACCACCATATGAGCCATGCTTGTATGTATTTTTGTAAGAAATATTTGTGAAAATATAAATTTTTCATTTATTTATTATACATTTTTTTATTTATTTTTTATTTATAGCACGCACAATTTTCAAAAAAATTTTCACAAAACTTAAAGTACAAGGGAAAATTTTATTAAAATAATTTTTAAGAGTCCATGCACAAAAGATAATACAGTACACCCCCTCTAATTTGCACAGGTTGGGACCAAGGGTTTTGCGGATCAAAGAATTTTGCAGATTATAGGTCATTTCTTTATTTACATTCTAATATTTGGAATTTATCAACACACATAGTAATCACATTGTACATAAATAACACAGAAATGAAAGAAGATGGGTTTTTGTATTAAAAAAACTATTATTCAATATTAGAAATACATTTAAGTGATATGATACAAAATTAACAGAAAACATTTTTACTAAATTTCTACTTATTTTTAAATCTATCAAACCTTGCAGTGATAGTGATTTTCTGTAAAGTTTTTAATTTTTGCTCTGCAATTTAATATTGAAGACTTTTAAGAGTCATGACTTTGATCAGTAACAAAAGTTACCATTCTTCAAAAGCAATTTATCTTTTTCAGCATCAGATTTTGTTTCGCCTGAATTCAACACAAAAGATATTATTTCTGCATCAATAACTTTTTTTTACTCCAAGATTTCATCCTAGGAAGCCATCCAGGTAACTAAATATTCTTCCAATGCAGAAGTGAGAAGAGTACCTGATGCCTCTTTTGCAAACTTTAGTAATTCAGCTGCTTTTTCTCGTGCAATACATAATCTAAATCCAGTAAATTCAGAATCATCATTTTTGCTATTAATAAACAGCATAACTGGCCATAGAATTTTCTACCCATTAATTCAATGCATATGCAATAACATTAGTTGAACTCAATATGTTCTGAAGGTGATTGGCACAAGTGCATGTGAACAAGATTGCTTTGACAACAACCCATGTATAGACAACAACCTTTTATATACAGATAACATTAATATTATCAATAACAATGGAGTAAGTTGAGTCTATTCACTGCAGTAGCAGATGCAATTGCTTGTGATTTTATAATTCAGTAGGTGTGTTGACTATGTCCACACATCCGTATGTTTTATCTCCCATGGTTTTGGCATGAAAATTAAGCAATTTGATTAGATGGCACATTACTCTGAAATTAGTTAGTTAAGCCATGTGAGCCAACGAATGTGTTCCGAATATAATAGTCTAATAGTTATTTACAAGATATACAAAACACTTCCTTCTAATGAATGCAAAAATGCCTTAAAATTTTAATAAATTTATTCAATCAGTCAACTTTTATTATGGTCAAAGTCTACTTTATCTTGATTTAAAATGCTTACATCTGAAATATACTGTGGATTATAGAGTTGCGGATTAGAGGTGTGTACTGTACTTTATATCTCAAATCAAAATTGCTTTTTTTTAAAAATCTAAATTTGCATTTTACAGAAAAATTATCCATGTATTTATAGTTTTTAAGAAAAGGTTTATATTTCAAGCATGATTCCATTATAAACACGGCCTTTTTTGCCCACTCACTGGAAGATAAAAGCAATCCAATCATGGAAAGGACTCATTGTGAAGGAAAATCTATTATCGATTCAATTTTACTTGATGGCTTTCAGATTGCTTTAAGGTTTGCTATAAATGAGACTGCAAATTCCCTTCTGTAATATTGCTCTGGGCTTGGAATGCATCCATAATTTTCGAATTTCTCCTCAGAAAACTAAAATTTTAAACTTTTTTTTTTTTCTGTATGCTGTTCTTCAAGGATCTTTGTTTTTTATTTGAGAAAATGTTTCTAAATTACACAGTTGATTTTCATTTTAAGTGTTAAAATTTTATTTCCAACTTGAAAGCTTGTCAGATTTTAACACATTAAATGTAACATTAACTGTGTATTTTAGAAACATTTTCTCAAATAAAAAAGAAAGAAACATCCTTCAAGAACAACATACAGAAAAAAGAAATTCAACATTTTAATTTTCTTAGGAGAAATTGGAAAAACACTGATGCATTCCAAGCCCAGAGCTTTAACATTAGAGAGGGGTGTTTGCAGGCTGACTGATAAAAAGCCTTAAGTATTTTGAAGAAATTAATTTTCTCAGAAGTAAATAATACTAACCATTTTTATAATTGGCAGCTTTCTCTGCAGCAGATAGGGGAAGGGAGTGACCTGACAGGCTTTCTAATAAGTAAACAAAATTAAAGAATTGAAACTTTTATCTATGAAAACATTTAAAGTAATGAAGAATTTAGCATGCACTTAATACTAATATTAAGCAAAAGTCAGAGATTGATTTTATTTTTGTTAATGAGATGAAAACATGAAAGAAATTTAATATTTTAAACAAATTGAAAAAGTACAAAACAAGAACAAATAAATATTTTCATCTGAATTATGTGAACCATGAACACAATTTATGATGCACACACAATCAATTATTTCTCATGCTGAAATTAATGCATAATAATACTTTAAGAAATATACATTTTAATAAATTCATCATATCATATATATATACACAATGAATGTCCACTTGTCCATTTGATAAATAAGCTTGAAAATTTAATTTGCTTTATGCTCTAAAAAACATGTAAAGATTTTTTTTTTTTTTAAATTTATAAATCATTTAAATGTATACTTTATACTTGCATTTGCATTTTAACCCATGAAGGCTGAACTTTGGTTCACCACCTGCACACTCCACACTAGACCTGTGCCTTAAATCAATTTAAAGCCCCTCCCCGCCAACACTGGAAATCTGATTTAACAATTGGTCTTAAATTGATTTAAGACAAAAAAATCGATTCAGAGATAACATCGAAAAAATGATATCTACATTGATGTATCTACTGCATGCATGGCAATTTGATGACAAAATTAGCAAGATCCAATTTAAGCAAACATCACAAGCATCGATTGCTTTCCGATTTAAGAAAAACACCTAGAAAATATTGATAATTAAATTTGATTTTTTTTTTGTAAACGAGATTCAGAGTTTGAGATTGGGATGTGTATTTTTTGGAAACTAAGCACTTATATGGTTGAAGGTTGAAAAGAAAAGTAAAGTTTAATATTAAAATCTAAGTTCGTCAAACTTCAGTTTATATGCTAATGCAGTCTTTCGATGAAAATGAAGTTTTCACATGTTTGAGTAATATTTTAAAATAGATTTTTTACTTTCTATTATTCTAGAACTAATTAAAATATTTCAAAGTAGAAATCAAAGATTTAAATTTAAAATCAAAATTCATAGATTTTCAGCTTATATATTTATGCATTCTTTTGAGGAAAAATTTATTTTTCACATGGTTGGGTAATATTTTAACATATATTCTTTATTTTCTATTATTCTCCCCCCCCCCCCACCTTAAGGAATTTAGATTGTAACATCCATCACAAATCAGGCAAAATAAAAAGCCTTTTCTTTTATATTATTTCTTTAGGAAATGAGTTTATCAAATATATTATTTATTACAGAACAGAACCATTTATTTGGAATGCTTGGGGTCAGATGTATTCTGGATAACTGGTTTTTCCGGTTAGCTGGTTGTGCATTAAAGCAGCATCCATTTGATAAGTTTTGTAGAATATATGTGGTTGTGACATAATTTCTGATTTTAAATTATTAGATTACTTGGATTAAAAATCAATGCAAGAAAGATCAAAAGTTAACCAGAGTTTAAAAGAAGGTAATTTATGGGAATCCCTTAGGAACAAAAATTCTCCTGTTTCCTCTGCATAAAAATTAAAACATCTAAAATACAACTAAATATGTTTTCATTTCAAATACTAGATGTTGTCATCAAATTATACAATTGTTTTAAGCAAAGCCTATTCAAACTGGCAGTATATGACACTTTTTTCTGCACAGATTCTGAAATCAGTCTATCAGAAATATCATTCCGGATAACTGGTTTTCCAGTTAACTGGTTTCCGGATAAATGGCTCCATACTGTAATTACTAATTTTTTAAATGCAAAAAACTGAGTGATTTGGGACTTTCAAAATTTTTTATGTGTAAAATATACCTCTTTTGAAAGGTGTCTGAAATATCAAAAATTAAGTATACAGTATATAGGAGGAGGGGGGGGGGGGGGGAGTATAAAGACTATTTTATTGCTAAAATTTTATAAAAGAGATTTTTATACTTATAAGGTCAAATCTATGTTAAATCGTGATGTTAGATGTACGATAAATCGATTTAAGAGATTTCTACATCGCCCAGTCCTACTTCACACTAGTTCAGTTTGGGATTCTGTAAATTCGATTTCAAATAATTTTGCTGCCAATGTAATACTGAAAAAACAGAAGATTCCTATATGATATTTAATGAGGAATTGGATATTTTTATCAAAAATTTCATTTTGTCAATGAAAACCACATATTAATGAAAACATGTTTTCAAATAACACAGACATTTGAAATTTTAGTTGGCACAAATTGGCATTAGTGTAGAGTTCATGGGACACTAACTTTCATACTTTTAATCAGATACATAAAGTATGTTTCTTTTTTTAACTTATTTTTTGTATGACCAATCGAATGAAATTAAGTCACCCAAGGCTTTAAAAACTTGGCTTACCTAAACTTTCAACCATCTGTTGTTCATAAGCTGTTGTTGGAGAACCAGGAACAGTGCTGGCACTTTCAGAATCTGATCCATGAGAATGATCACTGTACGATAGTCGTTTCCTGGCCTACAAAGTTACATAAACTTCAAAACTAAGCAAAAAAATTTTTAATTGATGTTCTCTTATTAAAAACAATTCTATTAAAAAGAACTTTATGAAAGATTTTTAAAGATTAACTAAAAAACCAGCAAATTTTACCTATATATATATATATTTTTTAATAAATGATAAATGTTAAAAGTAGGATAAAGCTAATTACTGTTTATAATTTTAAAAAAAAACAGCTTTTAGTAGTATTTTTCAATAAAACTAATCTATAATTATCATAGTTGAAAATGTAAAGAACTTGAATATGAGTAGATTTTAGATATATATAAAATACAATTTCGTATCATTAAAAATCTTCAAAATTGTAAATTTGGCTCATCAAAACTTTGCAAGTTCAAGAACTAACAAAGGAGAATGAATCCCCAGAACATTAACCAGGTATAATGGATAAACATTGACGGAGAGAAATACCACTTCTCAAATATATCTAAGAAACTAAGTCCCTAACATCCAGTAATCTGCAGTATATATGTCTCACAGACGTCTGAGAAAAGAATTTCTATGAAACTTGAATTCACCTTCCAGCATCAAGAACATACTTCCGGAAGAACAGAGCTGTGGTGTGGGCCATAATAGCAAGCCGTGATCATATCGAGCTGCTACCACCATCTTGTAGCAATTACAGAAACCCATACAGATACCACAGAAAATAAAGGGAAAGATTGCATGAATGAAGGAAAACAAGAGACATTATGAATAGATACAGATGCTTTATAATGGATAAACTATGACAAACTACATTACTTTAAGGATATATTTCAAGAAATATTAAAAAGAACTTTAGGAGATAAAAGAAGGGAAAATGAATTACTTCAATTAAAGGTAAGTGAGTTTTTCCAAAGACATACTTAAATCATAAACAGTAAATTCATTACAGTAAAATAACAGTTACAAGTCTTTGATTTGGATCCAATATACTTTTGTGACTGGTATTGGCAGTGTTGAATTCAGACACTTTTCTCCGGGAGAGATTTCTGTGGCTCCAGGGGGGGGGGGACATTATGGAGTTCTTGGGGGGGGGGGGGAAATTACACTTTTTGACCATTGAAAACACAAAATCTAAAATCTTCCAGGGGGGGGACATCTCATTGCTCTGGGGGAATCCCCCCCCCCGGGCCACCCCCTGAATTCAAAACTGGGTATTGGCTAGTAGAAAATTTTCACTTCTGTTAAGTCTGTTGAAGGGCAAACAAAATTATAAATATTAGGTACATAAGTATTTAAACAGAAGAGACCTATACAAAAGAAAGAAAAATCACAAAGAATTGAAAAATCATTTTTTTTTTTTTTTTTTTTTTTTTTGGTTAAGAAAGTAGTAAACATTTAATAAATTGATCCGTTAAAAGTTTCAAAAACAAATATAATTATACCTGTTCCAAATTTAATTCCTGACATCTTTGAGCTAGATTTTCAACTTTTGTCTCCAAAACTTGGTCTGTCTTATACTTGATCTCCTAAAAAGGAAAAAAGAAAAATTTTCATGCTTATGATTTTTTTTCTTTGAATATACTTTTTCCTGATACATAATTTTAAAGCAGGGATGCCAAATACGTGAACCGCAGACCACATCTGGCCTGACGACAACTTGCCTGTGGCATGCCAAGTTTTTTGCATTTTCCTTATATCTGATTCAGTTCATGTTTGATGCAGAAAATGCATCAGGTTGTGCAGCCTGCAGTGTTGACAAGTTAGAAAAATTTAAAATACCTACCACTATTTCAGAATAGCAATCTACAGACATTCCGTGATTAAGTAAAGGGAAGATTACAAGTAAAGAAATTAGTAGCTATTTTGAATAAAAAGATTCTACAATCTGGTAACATTGCTATGGCGTTAGAGGCGAATAACATCAGAAACGACAGAATACAAATTAAAACTACAGAATCTAATTTTAAAATTTAATTTCCAACAGATTGTGGTTGCAGAAAAAATAAACAATCCTGATGCTACAAAGAGATTTTGAATATGAAAATTATTATTTATAAAATTTCTATATTATTAACATTATTATTATTATTATTGTAAATTGTTATGTGTTTTACATTGAAACTAATACCTTATTTTATTAATCTCTTTGATTTATATCACATTACAAAGTATCAAGCAGTATTTATTAGGTATTAAAAAATGTATTGAAAGACTACTAAAATACGGTGCTAATTAACAATAATTAAAAGTTTAAAATATATAGTTTTTAAATTAGTAATTTTGAAAATGACCCAAATTCTCGTCGTTTTCATAAAGAAAGAAAAAAAAAGTTACCTTGGCTCTTTACTTAAAACATACATACTCAAACATGAGGATTTTGGATTTAAACTCGCTATTTTGATTAGTAAACATGTCATTGTTAATGAGCCCTATATGATTTTTTTTTTTTTTCAATTTTGTTAATATAGTAATAATATAATATATAGTTAATATAGTAAAAATAACTCACATACATTTTAGGGTTTTTAAAAATTATGTTAAAACCATTTACTAGTGTGAATAAACACAATACGATTAATTGAAGATGAACATCACAGATTGACAAAAGTCAATTTGAAATACTTCTACAGTAGCAGCCAAAATTGTGAAAACCATTTTGAAAAAAAGTATTTTTCAGGTTTCATGGCTCATAACACCACTTTCTGTGTAAGTAATACCATAAAACTAAAATAGTTGTAAATTTCCAAGTGGGTACAAAATTATGTATCAGTGGAAATATAATTTAATCAAGAATGTAATGAAATAAATTTCATTCAGTTATTAGTATTTAATCAAAAGTTATAGACAAAAACAACACAACAAAACACACACACACACACACAAAAAAAAAAAAAAAAAAAAAAAAAACAACTTGCTAAGTTTAGCATGAAGTAGCTTTCATTTATTTGAATGCAGCCAATAAGTACAAGTGTTTAGAGAGCCAATCAAATGTCATGCTGTTTTAACAGTGAGCCAATAAGGTATCAGTAAGGTTCAACAGTTGTCTTTATGTTTTGGAGGACATTTGTCCGTGCTTTATGTGATTTATGTGTGTTTATATTAAGAGTTGGATGTAAAACACAATAAAATTAAAAAATGGCACAACAAGTTCACAGATAACTTAGAAAGCGATGTAAAATAATACTATTAAGTTAAAAAGGTTACAGTTATGAAGAAATTAGAAGGTAAATTGGGAAATGTAATTAAAGGTGTCATTTCTAAATTTTTGAAGCAATATAAGGAGACTATATCAATACAAAATCAAACTGATAAATGCAGGAAAAGGTGTACAACAGCAAGTGATGATAGAAGAAATAAGAGATTATGCATAGGTGACAAAAGAAAATCATCCGGATATGTACAAGGTGAAATAGCACAAACCAATGCGATGTTGAGTGTAATGTCTGCTCGGCAAAGACTGCAAAGATTTGGTTAAAACCCTAGAATTCCACGAAAAAAGCCATTTTTATCACAACAAAAAAGGTTGAAAAATAATTAATAGGAAATTGCTGCTAAGTCCAACATTACATTAAAAATACAAACTTGAAGGAAAATATCTTGACATCCTTCAGTAGAGTGTAGGCTCTCAAAAACACAATTATATTATACTCATAAAAATGTAAAATTCAACTATGAAATATCATCCAATAGCAGTTCATATGATATCTGATACTTTACATAGTTGGGGTTAACTTAAATTGATGTTAGGCAAAAAGTACCCTAGTTTGGAAGCATGTTTTACTTCATATTCCTTCTTTGTCAACCAGTTAGGTTTATTTATTTTAAAACCTACATTAGACAATTTTTCAAGAAAAGGGTGGGCTTAATAACTTCCTGGTGTTCGGATAGTGAAATTCTTCTGTAATTACCAGATCACCAGGTTTGAAAGGCACTTCCACAACTTTTAGGTCATATCTGACTTTGTTTTTCAAATGATGTTCACCTGTTCTTTGGAAAGCCTCTTTCCTGGCTTTTTCAATTACAGGGTAATAATTTTTGTTGTCTAATACTGATGGATAAGGAAATTGGCTGAACATTAAATATGCAGGGCGGGGAAGGGGGGGGGGGGTGGAATTTGGTTACTGAATGCAGGGTATTATTGTACACATTGATCAGAATTTTGGGCCATGGAATGTTAGAAGGGGTAGCATTGATTTTAAGTCTTAGTCGAGTGCAAATTGACTGATTTACACATTCATTTTTCCAATTACACTGGGGCCTTGAGATGAAGTAAGTAATTTTTTTACATTATGTTTATGTGCCCATTTACAAAGTTTAGACGCTATAAAAGCAGGGTTTCTGTCTGTTAAAATTTTCTTGGGAAGTTGACTATTAAAAATCTTTTAGAATATTAATATGAACTTCTGTTGTAACATTTTTTGAGGCAAAACTCCAAACATAACGAGCAGGGATGTAGTGGGGGGTATACGGGGGTATGCGCCGTATACCTTCTGGATTTTTTTAAGGAACACCGTATGCCCTCTGTTTCTCAAGAAAGATATAGTATATACACTCTAGGGTATACGCTCTGCCTTGAGCGTATACCCTCTGCTTAGAGCGTATACCGTCTGTGTTTTTTACGACTACAACACTGATAACGAGTAGCATGATCAATAGCTAAGTGCATGTATTTTTTTTGTTGAATTGTAATAACTGAAGCCTCCTACTGTGTCTAATGATATTATATCGAAGGGTTGTTCTGCAGGTGGTAAGGCTTCAAGAAGACCAAATTTAGGTTGGTGTGATTTCTTGTTGAGTTGGCAGACTTTACAATGCTTGAGAAATTGTGCAATATCCCGAGTCATGCTGCTCCAGTAGTATTGTGGTGAAATTTAGCATTTTTTGAATTCCTGGATGGCCAAATTGCATATGGGTTGTTATTAATAATTTCTCTCTCAAAGAGAAAGGCACAACAATTTTTTGAAAACCCTTTTTGTGAATTACCAAAATGTCATTAAATTTTTGAAATTTAGGTCCTGTTACATTATCTAACTCTTGGTGTTCTTTAATTTCATCTAAGGTTAATAAATGACTGTGGGGATTTACGTTTGATAAAATGAGATTTCTTGAGAGCATGCCGGCTTCAAAATTTGTGGACCCTTTATTGTATTTTATGGGATAATCGTACATGCTTAATTTTAGTGAACATCTGAATAATCTACCGGTTAAATGTTTTATCTTTTTAAGCCATACTAAAGCAGCATGATCGGAATGTATTGTGAAAGGTTTTCCACGAAGGTAGTAATGAAATTTGTCAAGAGCATCGATTATGGCTAGGCACTCCAATTCTGTAATAACTTAATTTCTCTCGTAGGGTCTTAGTTGCCTGGAGTGGAATGCTATGAGATGCAAATCTCCGTTTTCATCCATTTGTTTCAACACAGCACCTAGAGTTTCCTTTGAGGCATCAGTAAAAACATGGCATGGGAGATTAGGATTAAATAATCTCAAAATAGGTCGAAAAATTAATGTGTTTTTAAGTAGTTCAAATGATTGCTGACAGATTTCTGACCATTCCCACAGAGTGTCCTTTCTTTAATAATTTACTTAGAGGAGCCCTAATTCTAGCACTTGTCAAATTTGTGATATACATTTATAGATCCAAGGAATCTTTGTAATTCTTTAACATTTTTTGGAGGAATTAAATTTTTAATGGTTTCGGTGTTAGCATTATCTGGTTTTATTTGGCTGTTACTAATTTCATAGCCAAGGAAATCAATTTGAGATTTAGCAAAGTTATATTTGGAAAGTTTTAGTTTTAGATTTTCTTGACGGCAAATATTGAATATAGTTTTAAGGTGAACCAAATGCTAAACATAGGAGTGAGAATAAACTATAAAATCCTCGAAATAGTTGGTAACGAAGTTGACCTTATGTTTATTCAGGTTCCTTCTAAGAGCTTTTGCGAACTGAGCTGCAGCATTTTTGTATCCAAATGGGAGGACCAACCACTCGTAAAGGCCTTGATTGGTTACAAAGGCCAGTTTTTCCGTGTCTGAAGGGTGAAGGGGGACATGCCAAGTAGCCAGAGGCTAAATCTAGCATGGAAAAATATTTGGCATTGACAAGTCTGTCAAAAGCCAGTCTATTCGCGGCAAAGGCTCCGAATCTGTCTTTGTAATGGCATTGATTTTTCTGTAATCAATACAGAGGTGCGTTTTACCTTCTCTTTTTTTATATGCCATAGTCACGGAAGAGGAATAGGGACTACGGATTCTTTAATGAGTTTAGCATCTAGCAACTCCTGTACTTGTTTTTGAATTTCTGCATTATCTTTAGGAAATGTACAGTAAGGCCTAAGCGAGATAGAAAGTTCTGAGGTGAGAGATACTTGCTGGGGTTCCCATCTGACTCTATCCGCGTACCAACTGCATGCAAAAATATCTTTGAAGTCACTCAGAAGACCTTCCAGTTGTAGGTTCTCTTCAGTAGTATAATGATTAAAAGTTATATCATCATAATCCGGGAGAGTTTGAGTATCAAGGCAGCAATGTCCCTGTTGAGACAAAATTACTTGATTTGATTTGGAAGGGGAATGAAGCGGCTTCTTGCAATTCATATCACCCATTAAAGTTAAGATGTGGTTGAATGAAATTTCCTGAGAAATTTTACCGGAAACATTTTGGTCCTTCATAATGATGACTCCACCCTGAGTCGGAGTATTTGAGCAAAAATCCATCGAGATATGGAATTTTTGTAATTCTGGGGTTCCCAGTATCGTATATGGCAAGTATGACCTTACTAGGTATAAGGTGCTATTTTGCTTGATATTCCTTATTTGGAGGGGCATTTGAATTTTTTCAGAAATCTGGACTTGTCCCTGGATTTTGTTAACATTAAGGGGATGGCAACTTTGAATAGACGTCACATCCAAAGCTGTAGCTAGATTTTCTGGAATGAGGGAAAGTATTTCAGCTATACAATAAAAAGGGTATTTGAACCTCATTATGTCAAGTTTTTGGGTTTCTACGGTTTTTGTAATTTTTGCATTTGAGATACCCAAGCATGATAAACCGCGATAAAGCATTCATGTGTATTCCTTGATCAGGGGAATACCCATGGGTGTTTGGGGATTTGGTCTCACTGCTGTGGGTTGCTAAGTTGGATGAATTTATTATCCCTGCATTTCCCTGAACATCATATTTATGTAGTAAAAGTATGATGCCTTCGATGACAATTTTTACAGCTCATCTTGGATGTACATTTAC
Organism: Maratus speciosus; assembly: GCA_963932465.1. Lineage (NCBI taxonomy): Eukaryota > Metazoa > Arthropoda > Arachnida > Araneae > Salticidae > Maratus > Maratus speciosus. The sequence continues at coordinate 338,915,350 of OZ010793.1, forward strand.
TTGCAAAATGGCCACTATGCAAACAATTTACACACAACTTATTCAATTGGATGGTTCTCCATCTGCTGTCTACAGGCATAGTCATTAATTTTCTGCAGGTGTGGGTGGCATGCGAATCAAAGCAAACACCGCATTTACTATTTTCTAGATTTTTTATGGACTTTCGATTTATCTGAAGAATCTCTGGAATAATTTATATTTCTTACATCTGTTTTAGTTGGGCTCTCTAAAGTTAACAAGCTGTTGATTTGAATCTCTAAAAATTTCAGAAATACTGTGAGACTAGGCATGTCATTATGGATAAGGAATAGTTCCCATCGCTCTTTGAGATTATCGCTTAATTTTTGAACTATGGTATAAATTATCATGCTATCCACTAAAGCATTTTGAGTTAGTTTTAAAGAATCTAGAATTCGAAGTATTTCATTGCAGTTATCTATTATGTCGAAATAGCTTTAGGAAGAGGAACAATTTTTCATATTTTTTAAATTGTATAACTTGCCTATTTGTGCTATGGCCAAATCCCTAGTCTTATCGTAGCAAGCGCAAAGGGTGTTCCATGCATTTTTATAATTGACCTCAGAAAGAGGATATTCGGAAATCAATTTATGAGCAGGACCCTTTACACTAGCTAGGAGATACTGCAATTTAGAAATGGCCCCCAAATTTAGATTTTGATCTATAGTCATGGTAAAAATCTTAAAAGAGAGCCACTGATCAGCTACTCCGTAAAAAGGTTTTAATTAAAATTTGGAAAGATTGACTTTTTTCAAAAACATTACTTGTATTTTTATTGTTATTCTCTGAACCACCCTCGTTAATGTTTAAACTCTTAGTCAATTTATTACATGATGTATTTATTGCGATAGTTAAAGTGTCTAATTTAAGAGCAATTTCATTGTATTCCTCAATTACAGCTTCCGTTTCCTTTGCATTGCTCTGAAGAACGGCGTTTTCCTGATTTTTTACTTAACTCTCTATATTGTACCTGTGTACGATACAAATCTAACTCTTCAAGTGTTATCATCTGATCATCAATTTTGGGATTTATGATATTTTTTACGCGGGTAATTTTTCCTTTGAGAACAGCTTTTGTTTTTTAAAATTTTCCATTTTAAATTAACTTTAAGATAACTTTAAAAAAAATCTAAATATTATCACAATCTTAATACCTGTCAGAATATTTAAAGATTCTGAACATAATATAGGTATGTGCATAAAATTGATAAAAAGAATAAAATAGTTAAAAATAATTAAAGAAATAATTATAGAAAAACATGGATCCATTTTTATTCTGTCACATTTTAATGAGATGACAGAATTCTTTGCAATTCACTTTATTAAGTTTTATTTAAATAATTAAAATTATAACCATAACATTCCATAGCTGCACACAGGATGGACTTCACACAGCAAGTGGCGTAGAGGTATATCTGAAATTTCTCATCTCCGTAGGACTACCAGTTAAAAAGGGCCATGTGGTGTTATTAATTTAACGATAAAATAGATTAACAAGCTACCCTGCCAAACTTGTCATTATTAGTCATTGGGGCTGGATCCAAATTGAGGGGCGATTCATTAAAAAACTAATTAATAGGTCCAATCTTTATAATTTTCTTACATGCATGTACCTTATTTACCCGCGTATAAGTCGAGAAATTTTGGACAAAAAAATACTTTAAAGTTGGGGGGGGGGGGGGGGGTCAACTTATGCGAGGGTCCTTATTTTATTTTATTTTATTTTATTTTTTTACCAGAAGTCAAAAATGACCTTCAGAAAGACAATTGTTCTCTTTTCGCATTCCATAACACAATGACGTTGTTTGCTGTCGATTTCCATACCAGGAGAGAAAAAGAGGAGATTGTGTGACGGGTTTGGCGCTGGCGATGAATGTACGCCTACTATCCCCCCCCCTCCGTCGGAGAGATCAGTAGATAAAATTCCGAGAATGTATCACCCCTATGTACAATTGAATCGTCTAATGAAGATATTCGGGTAGTCCATGAATTTCACGTTATATCACAATTCAAGATATTGTTATAGGGAGAACATTAGTTGAAGAATTCTTGTTTCTTTTTCAATCACATTAAAGTCAATATAATTTCACGTATTATATTCTGAAGAAAAGTAAATCAAAATGTTCTACTTTTGTGTTTATCATTTGTAAATAATCAAAAGCAAGAAATCCTTTAGAATATTATTATTAGCAATCCGATTATATACAAAAGGTACATTATTTACATATTTATAGATGAAACATTTAGTTGCTTTGTTAATTCAAGAACTCATGATTCTAAATACAATTAAATTTCTAGCGACTATATTCTTCGATAAGAAGCCATAATAAAAATAGCGTTTTCATGCTCGAGATAAATTTCATTTTTTTTAAATTAAAACAACATTTCTTCTATTTTCTGAAGACCAGGAGAAACAATGCAATCTACTTACTGCATTCAAATTTTACATTACTACTATAAAAACTAAAGAACAGGAAAAAATGTTCTGGTGCCTACTGTCTGGTCGAAAGAGGCAGGGGTTGCGAAATATTGCACATTGTCCACGAGTGGCTAGAAACATGTGACTCTCTAAAAACATGTGACCCGCGTTATATTTTACGTGTTCTTGATAGTACACTTATTCATTATTTCTTCGTTTATCTTACTGCACTTTTTCTCTTTGCTTCTACTGATATGGCTGATTTAGTTATTAGAAAACAGAAACGCAATTCATACGCAGCTAAATTTAATCTTAAAGTTATTTCTTTTGTGGAAGAGTCTAACAACTGTGCTGCTTCTCGTCAGTTTGGGGCTCACGAAAAATTGATTCGTGATTGGCGCAAGAATAAGGCAAAGTTAGAAAACATCCCAAAATCAAAAAAGGCTTTGTGGCATGGAAAATCGCCCTTTCCAGAACTCGAAAAGGTATTGCATGATTGGGTTGTAGAGTGCCGTCTGAATGGTTATATTGTCACTAGAACTGCTATACGTTTACGAGCAATGAAGCTTGCAAAAGAAGAAAAGTATGGTGTTCCAAACATGTTTCGAGCATCAGAACATTGGTGCACTAGATTTATGAATCGTCATGGTTTGACTTTACGCCAGCGCACTAAACTGGCACAAAAATTACCATCTGACTTGGAAGCGAAGATTATGAAATTTCAAAAATACATCATCGATCAAAGAAAAATGAAATCTTTTGAATTTTGCCATATAGGAAATATGGACGAAACACCCATGTGTTTCGACCTACCAGAAAATAAAACAGTGAACTGCAAGGGGGGAAAAAAGCATTTTGGTAAAAACGACTGGGCACGAAAAAACCCGTTTTATGGCCGTTCTTTCCTGTTTGGCCGACGGTAGTAAGCTTCATCCGTTGATTATTTTTAAAAGAAAAACGTTGCCGAAAAACATTACATTTCCATCTGGTGTGCTGATTCGAGCCTATGAAAAGGGGTGGATGGATGCTGACGGAACAGTCGACTGGCTTAAAAATGTGTGGGGTAAAAGACCGGGAGCTGTTTTCAAAAAGCCTTCCCTTCTAGTTTACAACTCGTTTCGTGGCCACTTTTCTGAAAACGTGAATAAAGTGACGAAAGAACTGAAAACGACTGTAGTTGTAATCACGGGAGGGTTGACATCCGTCCTTCAACCCCTAGACGTTTGCCTCAATAAGCCCTTCAAAGCAAATGTTAGAAAATATTGGGCAGAATGGATTTCATCCGGTTGTCCAACATTTACAAAGGGCAGTAATATTAGAAAGCCCAACATTGCATTAATTGCCCAGTGGGTTAAAGATGCGTGGAATCAAATTCCTTCCGAAATGATTATAAAATCGTTCAAGAAATGCTGCATAAGCAACGAACTAGACGGCACAAAAGATGATGCCATTTTCGAAAGTGATAATGACAAGGAAGAATGTACAAACAATGAAACAGCAGATATAGGCACTTGTAAATAATTGACAGTTATTGAGTATGACAAGATATAATTGGATGTAGTAAAATCAAAACTACTAAACAATAACCAGAGATTCCTATGTAAATATTGCTACGTAACTTGTAGAGTGATGTTGAGACAAAATTGTAAACAATAGAAATAATATTTCATATTTATACTAAATTGCAAAATTACTACATAACATTTAAGAGGAAAACTTGCGTACACCACTTAGAGAATGTAGTTGTGTCCCCCAAAAAAATTTAATATATTCCTTCATTTCATCTTTGTTACCATTAAAACAATGCGAAACTGGACACAATTTTACAATTAAAAAATTTTTATTCCCTTTAAAATTATAGCTTAACTGCACCTTGAAGGACTTATCGGAGGGGTAAAAATTTTGTGTTAAGTAATTCCCCAAGCTATGCCGAATTTACCTTCCGTGTGTGCTCATTAAAATTTTGTGGGAATATAAAAAAAGAGAAAAGACTTAGAGCAGTTGCTCCATCGTATTCTCATACTAAAATCTCCAGTAGTACCATATAGGCAAGCGCTTTTTTGGAGATAATTAAAAATATTTCATTTTATTTCATTATCTTTATATTATTTATTATTTATATTCATTTTATATTTTTCTCTGAGTAATAAATTATTTACTTTCTTATAATCATTTGTAAAAAAATTAATTTAGGATCCTAAAATTGTAATATTTGAAATAATAAAAAATTTTATCACTCTAAACAAGTCGTAGAAATTAGTAAAGTCTAAATCACTCTCTCTGCACAATATGACATGGACGATACATTGAATTAAGATTAATAGTTGAAAAATAAAAAAAATTGTGGTAACATAATATTGATTTCCAAAAATAAAATATAAAAACTAGGAAAAATAAGTTGGTGTAGTTGTGGCTATGGCAAAAATTAATGATAAAATTATGACAAAGCTGTATCATAAAAATAAACAGATCCCAGTGTGCCACTACGTATTAGCACACTGCTGTTTCGCCAGCAAAACGTGGATTATTCATTTTTAAATGATTTAAATGTTACCACTGTACTAATAAAAAAATATATATGTAATAAAAAAAAGCAAAAGGATATAAAAATGGAATTAAAGTTGTAGGAAGATTGGTAAAAAAATAAAAATTGAAAAAAGAATATCCATAATCAAGTGAGAGATGAAGGAGTAGAAGCTAGACATACTATTTACCTCCTGTCCTAATTAACTTAGTGACATTTACTTTGATATCTCTTATTGTGGTGTCACTTAAATGTCTAATTAAATAATTATCACCTCTGAAAGCTCTAATAATTTTATATGGACCAGAATTTTTTGGATGAAAGGGTGAACCATGATGAAAATTTTTTAAGTATACTATATCACCAGTTTTAAATTTACAAGCAGGGCGACCTTTAAGGAATTTTTCATTTTTATCAAAATAATTTTTCTCAAATTGTTTGACTAATTCTCTGGTTGCTGTGATATGTTCTTGTTGTTTTTGAAAATATATAGAAGGTTCTTCTGCCTCTTTGGGTGGTTGAAAAGTATCTATTGGCAAATTTAAGTCTCTACCCAAAAATAAATTAGCTGGGGTGAAGTTAGTAACTGAATGTTTTGAATTATTGTAGTGAAGGACAAAAAATTTCAATCTATCTGACCACTCAATAACTTGATCAGATAGTGCTGCAACAGACTCTTTGAGCGATCTATGGATACGTTCCAAAAGTCCATTCGACCTTGGAAAGTAAATTGAAGAATTTCTACGTTTAATATTTAGAGATTTAAGAAAATTGATAAAAATGTCAGATGTGAAGTTTTTAGCATTATCAGACAATATAACTTTAGGAAGACCGTACCTGGAAAAATAGTCATTGAGAGCTTTAATTATTGATGGAGAAGTAGCATCTCTAAGTGGAATCGCTTCCAGAAAGCGTGAATAGTGGTCAACGATGGTAAGAATGAAAAATTTACCGTCATGTGACCTGGGGAGTTTTCCCACAATATCTATCGCAAGCATCTCTCCGGGAGCTAATTCGCACTTTGAAATGAACGCAGGCTTGGTATTTGTTTGTTTACTTTTATGAGGCAGACATTTTTCACATGAATTGACAAAATTCTGAATATCTTGAACCATTCCATGCCAAAAATAATTTCTCGAGATTGTATCCACAGTTTTCGTTATTCCAAAATGTACTTGATGACCCATTGCTATGCAGCTATTAATTAAAGTTTTAGGAATTAGGATTTTATTATATCTATTGACATTACCGGCTTTTTTCCTTGAAAACATTAACAGATTAGTATCCGGATTAATGGAATAATTAGAGTTAGAACATGTTTTATTGATTATTTTCTCTCTGATTTCCTTAAGTTTTTCATCATTTAATTGTTCTTGAAGAATATTTTCAGTTTTTAATGAGTCATTTGTGGGAATAAAAATATTAAGTGCATTGACATATAAATTAGGGTTATTGGGGAGGTCTACAACACGAGAAAGAAAATCAGCTGGATTCACCAGTCCAGGAATGTGTTCCACCTTAAAATTGAAACTTTGTAGAAACATTAGCCATCTAGTTATAATTTCTGCTTGCTTTTCCAAATTTAAATGATAAGTTAAGGCTTTAGCATCGGTTAAAATTTTAAATTGTCTACCATATAGAAATTCTGAGAAATGTTTTACAGAGGAATAAATAGCATAAAATTCACGTTTAATTGAAGGATATCTTGATTCTGCTTCATTAAGTTGTTTAGAATAGAATTCAATCGGATAAAATTTATCATTATGTTTTTGCATTAAAATACCACAAATTGCAATTTTAGAGGCATCAGTAACTAAAAAAACTTCTTTGCTGTCATCGAAATTCTTTACAGTTGGATTAGTTAAAAGTATATCTTGAATTTTTTGAAATGCTTCCTGACACTGTGTACTCCAAACAAATTTAACTTTTTTCTTCGTTAAGTTTACAATAGGTTGAATAATTTTAGCAAAGTCAAAAATTAAGTGTCGAAAGTAATTAATCATGCCTAGATAGCTTTGTACTTGTTTAAGATTAGTTGGAACAGGAAATTTATTTATTTTACTGATATTGTCAGTGGAGGGAGAATGACCATTTTTATTTAAATTGAAACCTAAGTAAGTAATTTCTTCTTTACAGATTTGTAATTTACCAGGATCTAATGTGAGATTAAACTCTTTGAGTTTGTCAAAAACTTTCTGTAGCCAGATGAGCATTTCCTGCATCGAATCCGCTGCAACAATTATGTCGTCTAGGAAATATTGTACATTTTTACCTTTTAATGAGCTAAGACAGTTATTTATAAGAGTATGAAAATAAGAAGTAGAATTGACACATCCGAATGGCAATCTTTTTGGCATAAAATTACCGAATTCTGTTGCAAAAGCCAGTTTTGACCTATCTTTTTCCTGAAGCAAAATTTGAAAAAATGCAGATTTAAGATCCAGAACAGTGTACAATTTTTTGCCAGCGATATTTTGCATTATGTCATTTATTTTAGGTAGACAAATTTTATAGGGTTCAGTTATTGCATTAAGAAGACGATAATCTATGACCATGCGGAATTTAAGTTTATTTGGATCATCTGTGGCAAGATTTTTCTTTTTGACAAAAATCACAGGAAAACAATAATTGGACGTAGAATTTTCTATGATACCAGCATTTAAAAGTTCAGAAATTTCATTGCGAGCAAATTCCTTAGCGATTTTAGGTATTGGATATGGTTTAGTTTGTAATGCAAAATCATGTAGCATATTGAACTGAGGAATGACTTTGTCTGTACACCCTAGTGTGCTATATGAAGAAGAAAAAACAGCAGAATTTTGCATGAGAAGCTTGAGAATACTTTTTCGGTCTGAATGAGGTAAGTGGTCTACATTAAAATTGTTTACATTTAACTCCTTCTTTCTTAGTTCTAAGATGTCTTCTGAAACTAGTGAATTAATTTGATAAGTTTTGTTGTTATTGTGTGAGGAAATTTGGTCATCTGAAATTACTTTAATGTAACCTAATTTAATGTTTTTATTTAGAGTTATTTTTGTATTGTTGTTATTGTGAACATATAGTAAAATTGAATTGTTGACGTTTGGTGTGTGAAGACTGAAATCTAAATTTAAAGCTAATTTGTTTTTTAAAGGACAAAATAAATAATTAGAGGATTTATTGATTTTATGAAGAGCTTTTAAACGTATAATTCTTCCCTGATTAGGTCGAATTATAACTTTGTTGGCAGGAGTAACAATGTTTTTGTTTTCATCAGAATCATTGTTGTCGTTGTTATGTTCATTATTAGAAAAATTGGAATTATTTTGAGAATTATCATTAGTTTCAGAAAGATTGTCATTTAAGTCATTGTTTACATTGTGAATTTTAGTTGAATCTGGATTTTTGTTCTCAAATGGAAATGTGAGGTTGCCCATGATTAATTGTGAATTGGCTGAGTCCAGCAAAAGTTTGTTTCTGTTTAAAAAGTCGTAGCCTAAGATTATTTGATAATTTGAGTTCCAATTATTATGTGTTATGAAGAAAATTCCCTTGAACCATTTATTTTTGATTTTAAAGCTTAGTTGAACTGCGGAGGAATATGGAATGTTAGTGTTATCTATTGTTTTAATATTTACTGATCTAGAAATGAAGTTAAGTTTGGTTTTGTGTTTTAAAATCTGTATTGTTTTTGGCTGAATTAACGACAAATTTGCACCGGAATCCAGAAGAGCATCAAAAACATGGTTATTAAATCTTAATTTAATAATGGGAAGTTGTGAATTATCATCGTAACAAGACATTAGATTTTTTGTAACATTAACATTAGAAACTGAGCCATCAAAACAATCAAAACCCTCTCGCATACCAAAAACATCATTATTGAGGGTCCTGTGAGACGGAGGGAAAAAATTATGAAAATCATCACCAGAACCCCTCAAAAGTTTAAATTCCGCCTAGCTCTGTGATTGTATGGCCTGAAGTTGTTCCTACCTCTACCTCTGCCTCTCTGAAATCTCGGAACATGGTTATCACCTCCTCTATTCGAATGTACAGAAAAATATCGATCATGAGTAAAATTAAATCTGTCATTGCCCGGCGAATTGTTGTGTGGACTCCAAAAATTTCCACTCTGACCTGCAAAATTGTTTCCCTGACCTGTAAAGTTGTTACCTTGACTTGCAAAATTGGTTTGAACCGGATATGTATTGTTACTTGGAAAATGCCAACACTCTCGTGTATTGTGCAATTTCCCACATATATGGCACACCGCTTTTTCTTCTTTAATCTTTTTCAGCTGATTCGCCATGTCTGTGAGTAATTTATTGGAATCTGCTTGCTGTTTTAGGAGAAGTGAAATAAGCGATTCCTGTGTGTTAGAATTTTGAGCTTCAGTTGCATTGAGATTGTTAATGCATAAGGATTGTTGTTCTAGAGCCTTCTCTATGTCCATCGCGCATGCAACAAGATCCTCAAAATTATTGCGGCCAAATTTCAAAACTTCAGATTTTATATCTGATCTAAGTGCATCAGATAATTTCGCGAACATCATATTAGCTCTGACTGCTTCTATTTGCGGAATTTCCTCATCGTTTGGAATCATTCGGTTTACAACCTGTTTAATTTCATCGGCTAACTTCCTAACATTTTGTTTTGGCTTCTGACAAATTCTGGAAAAATCATATGAAGCTTGCTGAAAATTGTCTTGTTTCGTGAATTTGTTTCTCAAAAGGCGTACCACTACCTCAAAATTCTCCTCATTAGCAATTTCAGGATCTCCCGAAACATACTGTGACGCCCTGTCCCTACATAAAAGTCTCAATAAAAGAATTCTGTTTACATCTGGCCAAGCTTCCAGGTTGCACACATCACTCACATTCCTAATAAAAATGTCCACGTTTTCATCATCTCGCCCGTGGAAAGTAGGAATAGATGCTAAAAGTGAATTTAAAAGCAATTGATTCGCCATTGCAAATTTCTCTGAAGTAAAAAAAAATTCAGAAATAGATGTGAGGGAAACGAATCAAAAATGCCCTAACAATCGTGAACTATATAAATTTAAATTATCAAAAGTAAAGCAATTAATATCTACTGAGAAATTAACACAAAAATAAAATAGAAAATTATTAAAAAGTAGAAAATTATCTGCACAAAAATTTAAAAATCAACCTCTGAAATTGTTGTATCTGATAATCTCTAACTTATGAGAGTGCAATTGTAAAAGTTGAAAAAAAATTAGCCCAATTATTTTAAAATCAGTACTTAAAAATTTGCTTTTAAGAAAAGAGGGAAAAAAATTAAAATAGAATCCCCCAAAATGCATAAAAATATTACTATTTGAAATTTAAAATGCTTAATCATAGGAATAATAATAGTAAAAGTAAAATTTATCAAAAGTTCAATCTTTTGAGAAAAAACCTTAACAATAAAATTTAAAGTAATAAAAAATAGAAGTTATATTCTATGCATGAAAAATATAGCATACAAATATTTGAAATTGCAATACAAAAAATCAAAAATGTATTTTATATCATTTGTGAAATTTAGTAAATATAGATATAAGAATCCCCCAAAAAGGAAAATAGTGAGCATATAAAGGTATATGTTGTTATTGTAGCAAAACCCCTAAATTTAAAAACTCAGCTCTGATATTTTTTTTTTTTTTTTTTTTTGAAAGAAAAAAAATAGAGTGATAGTAGAGGTTAATGAAAATTTGAAAGAAAAATTAACAATTTATTTTTAACCAAAATAATTGAAATAAATTCTTCAAATAAATTTAATATGAAAATGATAAATTTTTAAATTGAAGCTGTAAAAACTCAATTGTAGATATTTAAGAAAATAAAAATAAACTATAGAAATTGCAACCAAGATATATGATTCAGTATATTATTGCACTAAATCTGGATATTTTTACCAAAGCATAATATATTAACAATATTGTTTTCATAAATTTATAAAATTATATTGCACAGTTTCAATAAAAAATAAAGATTTTCGATTTGCACACATGAAAAAAAATAAAGACATAGAAATTAAATTGAAATGAGCTATTTCTTTATAAATTAAAAATATTTTAATAATCATTAAGGATGGCTACTAGCTTTTAAAGGAAAAGAAAAAATTTAAATCCGCGATACCCCAGATAAGTCTCAAAAAACACGGCACCAAAGATGATATGCGGTGTTGGATAAAAGGGATTTAAAGTTAACGAAATAAACTTTTTAAGTGGGCAATATTTAAGAAATTAAAATCATTGAATAAATAAAGTTAAATTAACATCTTAAAGGCATAAAATCCCTCTATCCAAAGACGCATACCGACCGTAAAGAAAGTGGTTAGATATTGCGTTGAAATGTAAATAGAATTAAAGCCATCTATCTAAATTTTAAGAATTCATTAAGTTGTAATAACATCTGTAAAATAAAGAAAGTAAAAAGACTCACCCGTATGATGTGTAGAGATAGAAATACTTACAATATTCAGACAAATAATTTTATTTCTTATTAATGCAGACTATAAAATATATATTCAAAATTTAAGTGCTTGGCCAAGTTGTATTTAAAATATTCGTTAATCAATTTACCAGTATAAAATAAACATATTAAATCTTTCTATTTCATATGGATTCAATATTAAATTATACGTGATGATCTTCTGTGTGGTTGAAAGTTCTCCATTGTCCTATATGGAAATGTGAAGATTGTAGACTTTAATATTGAGTTCTAAACAGTTTTTGCGGAAAGAGAATGTTCAAATGAAGAACGTTGGATAATGGGAGTATTAACTGTAGACAGCAGCACATAGAGATTTTTTAGCCGTTCCAGAAGATTGATGTTGAAGAAATTAAGTAGGATCGCTCTTTCACCACTCTTGAGTTGAAAGTAAAGCTCTATCTTCAGTGATAAAATGATTGTTGAATATCGACGTTGTAGGATGAAACTTCTAGATATCTTATTTTGTCAATAAAGAAAGGTTCAGGTTCTTATTTTTCGATGATTTAAACTACACACATAATATGGCACTGGTATCTTCTTCAAAATCTATATAGAAGCAGCGTTTAAAAAAACTAGTTGTTCCACCTGCATCTCAAACTCATTCTCCCCGGACGCAGCCGAAGCTGCGCCGAGCTCACACACCAACGTCTGTCTGCTTAATCCCCAAAAATGACAGACACCAAACAGATCTCAGCCTGAAAGAATGTGTAAGATTTTGAAAACAGCCAATCCGATGCATTCAAGTACCGCGCGTCCATCCGGGAACGCATGAGTTCAATGAACTATCCGCGTGGGTGTCTTGCGATGTCACCGAATTGTACAAAAAAAATGGTGCAGAAAAGCATCCTTTTATCAATGGCGGACAGAAAGCATCGCGCCAATATTTAAAAATCGGAAAATGCAGAAAACGTTAAATTAAATATCTCCAATATTTGTTGACGGATTTTGCTGCAACTTATATCAAATTAATCAGAAAAATATATTCTATCTATTGATTATAGATCGAGCATGCAATATTAAAATATAAATTATTTTTATTTTCGTTGTTATATTTTAATGAATGATTGAAAAGGAAAAAAAAATAAAATTTAGAATAACTTTATTAAGAGGAAACTTAAATATTTTGAAGATAATTTTCTAGATTAGAAGTTGCGTTTAAAATGAATAAATATTAATTTAAGATTGAGGAAGATAAATAAATAATAAAATTGAGATTATTTACTATTAGAGATGTTGCATTTTATAACAATTATTATCTTCATTATTGTATATTTAGTACTTTTTTTTCATATGATTTCGAATAAATGAAAAAAAAAATTTGTTTCTTTATTATTGCATATTTAGTACATTCTTTTTTTTCCAGGTGATTTTGAATAATGTATTTTTAAAAAAATTCAAATTTCTTGATTGGAAAAGGGGAGAGGGGGTCGACTTATACGCGGGATTTTAAAAAATTCAAATTCCTTGATCGGGAAAGAGGGCAGTCGACTTATATGTATGTAAATACGGTACTTAGAAATTATATGCTAAATTATTTATGACATTTTAAAACTATTCTTACTACTTCAACATTAACTTTATTATTAATAATTATATATATATGAAATGATAAAAAAGCCCCTTTTTAAAATCCCCTTTTTTGTCCCTTTTTAAAATTTAAATTTAGAAATTAAAATTAAAACTTTTAAAATGCTTTTGTAATTGTGTCTCAGTTGATTGAAGAGGTTGCCCCTGTTAAGTCAGTTTTCCCGCATCGCATTTTATAACTTTTAGAGATCGTTTTGGCACATCTCATAAGAATACTTTTGCTGAATAAGTGCAATTTATAAGTCTTGCTGCATTCGATCGGCCAACTCAAACCACAGCCTGTATCCCGGGCAGTCAATCATTCAGCTAACGACCAATTATAGTTTAAAGACGCCTCCTTTGACTTCAACGGCCCCTAGCTGGAATAATGCGAAATACAGCATATTTATACCGATGCACAGGTCCCCGGACAGGGTTTTTGACCATCAAAAGAATGCCCTAACTCCACGACGCTCGGCTCTCTAAGTATCGCTTAGCGGTACACATAATTCCCAAGCCCGATGTCCATAAAGTAAATTAGCAGCTCTCAAGCCAAAAGGGGCCTGATTTCTCAAAAGGATGTAACAAAGGAACAATAAATCAGGTCCCCGGAAAAACTGTGTCTTTATTGGAATAACTACTGTCTGAATCTGACTTTGATTTCCCGGATACCACTCGCGGCCTGCGACTACCTAAAGATGATAGAAGTTCCGAGGATTCGCTCAGAAATCGGCACGCACGCGTCCGCGGTTCGCGCCCCTGCCCCCAGCGGTCGGGCCTTGGCCGACGACACGACAGAAGATCCATAACTGGAGTAGCGACGAATTCGTTACATTGAAAAGTCGGCACGACGGTTTATTTGCGCGGCTCAAATCCCAGAGTTCCAGCAATTAATTCCAGCAAGAACAACAACGAGATGTGTAATGAAGTCCTAAAAAATGACGTATCTACTGTTTATTTAACCAGCAATTAATTCCAACAAAACTCAAGAGGTGTGTAACAAGTGACGAAAGAAATCTCTAAAAAGAACAGTTTTCAAATCCTTTTTCTGCCTTCCATGAGTGAAAAAGAAAACGAAAAAAAAAAAAAAAAAAAAAAAAAGTGTCGTTCCCTAGCAATTAATTAAAAAGAAAAAAATCTGGTCATTAAAAGGAAAAGACTGGTCAAAAAGAACGGGAAAAACATTCATCTGCCTAGCAATCAAGAAAAAATTATCTGTTACTGAAAATCAATTATTTCTCCAACGAACAAGCCTCTGAAACAGTCTTTGCAAGAAAGAAAAATAAAACTCTCTCCTCCCAGCCCAGCCATGGACGTTATCAGCTGAGAAAGTGGGTCACCAGGTCAAAATGAAGAACCGTGTTGAAAAACGAATTTTCTACCGGCAGATAACTCACTGATTTGTGTTAAGAAGAAAAAGAGAAAATGATTTCTTTTTTTTTTATGCAGGGAGTAAATTTAATCCTGGAAATTTTTATGAAGATCGTTTTTTTTTTGTTGTTTTGTTTGTGGATATGTAAGGCTGTCCTTGAATACATTTGTTGAAGGTAAGACCATTTTAATCTATTCTTGAATTAAAAAAGATAAAAAGAATACAGTTTTAAAAGGTAGTTTTTTAATTGTTTGTCATTTTAATAGCCAAAATTAGAATAAGACAACGTTTATTTTATTTATTTTTGCTATAAGAGAGTAATTTTCTGAAATTTAGACAGTATTTAAATCTTTGGAATTTTAAAATTTTAGTTCAGAGTTCGTTTTAAATCTCAATTTGAAAAAAAAAAAAAAAAAAAATGATGTATTAAATTTGAATTTTATTTAGATTTAAGCCCATTTTTGTTACAAATATTGTGTTGCAATTTTTTTGAAAAATATTCCATTTTTATTTGTTTTAAATTGTGCCTTATATTTTTGTGTAATCTTGTAATATTTTGTATTTCAAGATGAGTGTCACTCCCCCTCCTGAAAAGAATGACTTAGAAAACAAATCAGATAAAGAGAAAGATACTCAGAAGTCCGAGATTGCCACACAGACACATAATGTAACAACATTAGGTGAACAGACCCTGTCAGCTCAAGCTGGGTCTGGTCACAACTCAGTAACCGCTAGCCCGAAAATGTCCATAGAACCTGATATTATTGCGTTTTCGCCTAATTCAAATATGAATTGGATCGCTTGGCTGGCCTATTTTGAGAGTGTTTGTGTAGAACAGGAAAAAGACGACTTCTGGAAAATTAGGCACATACAGAAATACTTAAAAGACAGTGCACTTACGTTGTACATTAATAATTGTTTAAATGTGCTGCATTGGTCCGAATTTGTCACTTTGTTCAATGAACATTACAAAATTCCCGACACTCTTTCTTTAACTGATTTTTCCCGTATTGGATACAAGATTGGAGAGGACCTGAACGAATACTATCAGAAAAAGACTAAAATAGGGAGAACCTTAGGGTTAGACCAGAAGCTTATCTTGGAAGGATTAACGGAGGGCTTGCCGTTAGAAATGCAAAAGCTAGTTATTGCAAGCAACCCCTCAAATACACATTCATGGCGTGAATTAGTATTCAGAATTTGCAAGCTGCAACTGGACAGAAAAGGAAATGAGAGCAAAATAGATGCAAGCCCACAAAACCCCAATCAGTATCGACAATGGCGACCGTTTCGCCCCCCATATGAGACAGGACAGAATTATAACCGGCAGTGGAACTACAGAGTTCCCTATCAAAACCCCCCGACTCGACCTTTTGCTTCTAATCAAGCACGAAATCCCCAAAATACAGTTAGACCGACGACAAATGGTCAACCGAGACCAAATGTATATCACCAGACCACTTTGCCACCCTCCCCATGCAAAGTTTGTTTTAATATAGGAATACCAAATGCGTATCATTGGGTGGAATACTGCCCTTTTCGACAACAAGTCTTAGCAGTTCCAACCCCTAGTCCCAATATGAATTTTGCGAACCCCAACCCAGATCAGAGAGCTAATGAGTCATCTGAAAATATATCTAGTAATCAATGACGGTTTCTTATGTCCGGACATGTACAAAAAGAAAAAGCTAGCTACAAAAAATCAAATAGAAATTGTCAAAAAATTACTGATGTAAAAAGTGAAGGCTCACTACCTTGTTTGATCGATACAGGGAGTTCTATCAGTGTTATTCCTTATCATTTAGCCCACAAACTTAACCTAAAAATATGTAAAGTTCAGCAGAGTATATCGGTCACACAAACACAAGGTGTTCTAGCTTTGAAAGAAAAATGCCTTGTTAGTTTGAAATTAGGACATATCTCTAAGAATGTTGAACTTTTTATAATTAATAATCACTTACCTTATGCTTTGATTGGGCTACCCCACTGTAAACTGTTTAAATTGAATATTGACTGTGTTAAAATGCAAATCACGCAAGAGAAAAAGAAAGTACCTCTCATGGACAGTATTTCAACAAATTCATCCCATCATACCTTACATTTATCAGAAACATATACTAACCAGCCAGAAATGGAAAATACAGTTAAAAATGCAGAGATATTCGAAGAAAATTTTGAGCCGGAGTTGTTCGAGACCACTGAACATGTGCCAAATGTTCAGACTGTCAAGGAACAATTACCTGCTCTTCTAGCCAAATATGTCTGTATTTTTGCTAAAGATAAATATGATGTAGGTTGTGTAAACATTGAACCCCAGAGAATACAGTTAACATCAGACCTCCCCATTTCTTTAAGAGCATATCGCACTTCCCCTAAGGAAGAAGAAGAAATTAAAGACCAAATTCAGAATTTATTGCGAGCCGGTATCATTAAAGAAAGCTATTCCCCTTATTCATCACCCATAACTTTGGTGTATAAACGTGAAGAAGGGAAGAAAACCCGGTTATGTATTGACTTTCGAAAATTGAATGCCATTACAAAAACAGATGCAGAACCCTTACCTAGAATAGACACCCTGTTAGATAAATTGGCACATGCTAAAGTTTTTTCCACTCTTGATTTGGCCAGTGGATATTGGCACATCCCTATCCACCCTCGAGATACGGAGAAGCTGGCGTTTGCCACTACCTTTGGATTATATGAGTGGAATCGTTTACCATTCGGATGGAAAAACGCGCCTGCTTGGTTTAACCGTACCCTCAGAAGAATCCTTAATAAATACAAAATTGACTTTGCCTGTAGTTACTTTGATGATGTTATTGTATTCTCCCAAAATGAAGAAGAACATTTGTGTCATTTAGAGACCTTATTTAATATCTGTGTCCAAGAAAACCTTAAACTAAAATTGTCAAAGTGTAATTTTGTTAAATCCAAAATTAATTTCCTAGGATATGAAGTCTCGAATGGTTGTATCACACCTGACAATCCTAATATAGAGACAATTAAGAAATTAACACCACCTACGAATGTAAAAGAATTACAACGTTTTTTGGGATCTATAAATGTTTATCACAAATTTATTCCAAAATATGCTAACATTCGATACCCTCTCAACAATTTGTTGAAGAAAAATGTCCCCTATGTATCGGACCAAAATTGTCAAAATTCTTTCGAAAAGTTAAAAAATGCTTTAATTGAAAAACCTATATTAAAGTTGTTTGATCCCAAAACACCTTGTCATTTGTTTGTAGATGCATCAAGTCATGGAGTGGGATGTGTTGTGAAACAAGTTGATGAAAAAGGAACATTACATCCTATAGCATATCACTCTAGAAATCTTCACGATTATGAAAAAAATTATGCAATTACTGAGTTAGAATGTTTGGCGATTGTGGATGCTTTAGATAAATTTTATCATTATTTACACGGTCAAAAATTTGTCATACATACAGACCATGCGGCACTTACCTGGCTCAAAAGTGTTAAAAATTTAAGAGGACGTCTTTTCCGCTGGTCCCTAAAACTTAGTATGTTTGACTATGAAATTAAATACCAAAAAGGCTCCACTAATGTTGAAGCTGATATGCTATCTAGACAGCCTGTTTCAGAAAATTTACCCCATATTATACATCTCCTTGACTTGAATGAAGTAAGAGACAATCAGAGAAAAGAAAATGTAACAGTTGATGGTAAAAAATACACTGAGATAAATGATGTTGTTGTAATTAGAAAGAAAAGTTTGTATAAGATTGTGGTCCCCATGTCTTTACGTCTACCCCTCTTAGAAAAAACCCACACACAATTTGGCCATCCTGGAATTTATAAGATGATAAATTTAATCTCTCTGCAGTATTATTGGCCTAACATTAATCAGGACATTGAAAATTTTGTAAAACACTGTCACACTTGTCAGATAAACAAAAAATGTAGGCAAAAAAGATTTGGCTTATTGCAATTAATGCCCCCAACAGATATACCTTTTGAATGTTTAGCAGTAGACTCTGTTGGCGGATTTAATTATTACAATTCTACAAAAAAATATTTGCATTTAGTCGTTGACCATGCAACTCGCTATGTGTGGGGTTTTCCTTCAAAAAGTGTAACCACCGAAACTTATACAAACATTTTGAAGCAATTATTTCAGATACAAGTACCAAATAGATTGTTAACCGACAGAAATGGAGCATTTACAGCTTCCAGGTTTAAAAGATTTCTTCGTACTTACAATGTAAAACACAGATTAACAAGCAGCCATCACCCAGAAACGAATGGGAAAATTGAACGCCTAAATCAGACTATTGTCACTAGATTAAAATGTAAAGTCAATTCCACAACCAAGAAAATACCCTGGACTAAGCTTTTAGATGAAGTCTTATATGAATATAATAATACTCCCCATTCTGTAACCCAGTTCACCCCTAGTTATTTATTGTTAGGAAAATTACCATATGATCCTCCTTTACCAAATAATAGTTATTATCCCCCTGTGGAGGAAGCTAGAAAATTGGCTAAAGAGAGAACAATTGCTTACCATAAAAAGAATAAAGTCCGTTATGATGCTCGTTTCCTTCCTGTAAAATTTAAAGTTGGTGACATTGTAATGTATGAAGAATTTCATTATCCTAATACCCGTAAACTGACTTCGCCATACTCTGGCCCACACACCATTTTAAAACAACTTTCTGATGTATCCTTTGAAATTGATAAACCCAGTCCACATTTTAAGAGAAATTCTGAAATTGTCCATTCCTCCAAGTTAAGATACTACCACCCACCTCAAAACCTTAAGCTCAACCATGAATAAAACCCAATCTATCTCTTTCATCTTTCAATTTTTTATTTTTGCTTTCCTATCATCCCCCTTGCTCGTAGCATTTGGACGAGGACCCAGCTGGGTGTGTAACCTAACTCCCCGGCGGCGTAGAATGATGATGACAGTTTAAAAGTACTGTTAGAATTTTTGTTTTTTTTTATAACTATATTCTTATGATAATTTTGTGACCTATGAAGGGGTCCTCCGCTCCGTGGCCACCCATCTTTAGCCGGACTGTTTTCCCAGATTCTCTTTCCAGGTTGAACGGAGAATCTGTCAAAACTGCTTCGCTTCCCCTCTGTAGGTGAATGTCGATTGCCCACCTTCCTTTTTCAGTTGTGCAAGAGGCACATTTTTTGGGAGGATATTCACCTCAGAGTATTAAAATCCGTGTCACACTGACCCTGGGCATGGTGAAAATTATAGCAAACGCATATTTATAATTTTTTAGCTATAGTTTTCCTTTTTTTTAAGACAACTTAGTTTGTTTTTCATAAAAATAACCCTTGGCTGCATCAAAGAAGTAGTAAAGTCCCTACCGAAACAGAAAGGTAGAATAAGAAGGAATGTGTTTGTTGTTGTTAGTATTACAGTGTATTTTACTTTTATGTTAGCTCAGTGTGAAAATTCGGTATTTTTAGAAATGCAAACTTGCCAAAGTGCATTTTGGTAGACAGTATATTTGTGTTGATAGTATTAGTGCATATTTTATATTTTTGAACATTTTATGTTATTGAATATTTTATACTTTTGAACATTTTGTAGTATTGAATATTTTATATTTTTGAATACTGTGTATTATTGAATATTTTATATTTTTGAACATTTTGTATTAATGAATATTTTATAATTTTGAATATTTTGTATTTGTAAATATTTTTTACATTTGAATATGTTATATAGTTTTCAGTAGGTTTATCTTTGAGTATTTTAGTATATGTTATATATTCTGTATATGTTAATGTTACAATTTTACACCAAAAAAGGATGTTTCTCAATGGACAATACCCAGAGACATTTACAAAAAACATCCAAAAGACTTGCTTTAGAGACAGTTTGGTGTAATTAAAGGTCCCATGTCTCGAGACTGTCCCCTTATTATTTTGCTGCAGCACCATTTAAAGAATTCCAATGTTTTAGTGTAACCAATATTTTTATGTGAACAATATTTTTATGTAACTTGATATGAATGTAAAAATAGGTCCAATTGACTTGAGAGCTGGAGCAAAAAAAACACCCTGGGTTAAATTTACGAGATAAGACCCACAGGTCTTGCAGGCGAGCCCTGTGGCTCTTGTTTTAGTGGGGGGGGATATGAAATGATAAAAAAGCCCCTTTTTAAAATCCCCTTTTTTGTCCCTTTTTAAAATTTAAATTTAGAAATTAAAATTAAAACTTTTAAAATGCTTTTGTAATTGTGTCTCAGTTGATTGAAGAGGTTGCCCCTGTTAAGTCAGTTTTCCCGCATCGCATTTTATAACTTTTAGAGATCGTTTTGGCACATCTCATAAGAATACTTTTGCTGAATAAGTGCAATTTATAAGTCTTGCTGCATTCGATCGGCCAACTCAAACCACAGCCTGTATCCCGGGCAGTCAATCATTCAGCTAACGACCAATTATAGTTTAAAGACGCCTCCTTTGACTTCAACGGCCCCTAGCTGGAATAATGCGAAATACAGCATATTTATACCGATGCACAGGTCCCCGGACAGGGCTTTTGACCATCAAAAGAATGCCCTAACTCCACGACGCTCGGCTCTCTAAGTATCGCTTAGCGGTACACATAATTCCCAAGCCCGATGTCCATAAAGTAAATTAGCAGCTCTCAAGCCAAAAGGGGCCTGATTTCTCAAAAGGATGTAACAAAGGAACAATAAATCAGGTCCCCGGAAAAACTGTGTCTTTATTGGAATAACTACTGTCTGAATCTGACTTTGATTTCCCGGATACCACTCGCGGCCTGCGACTACCTAAAGATGATAGAAGTTCCGAGGATTCGCTCAGAAATCGGCACGCACGCGTCCGCGGTTCGCGCCCCTGCCCCCAGCGGTCGGGCCTTGGCCGACGACACGACAGAAGATCCATAACTGGAGTAGCGACGAATTCGTTACATATATATATATATATATATATGTGGGAGGATTATAAGCAGGCACATAAAACTGTGACTTGTTCAAACTGAGAAATATTTTAATTATAACTTTCTTGACTATTCACTAAAAATACAGGCACTTAAAAATTCTGGACTATAGGAATTATAGAATATATACAGGGATACAATATTTAAAATATAATTGAAGGTTAAATTATTGATCGGATCAACACAATCCTATTCCATCAGGAATAAAAGAAAGGGACTACGCCCGATCATCAAAACAGCAGTCGGCAGAGACGTCTTTCTCTAGTCAACGCTTAAAAGCATATCCCGTCATCTGTCCCTAGATTGGGTCCCAAGATTGTCCCTAGGGTGTTCATCCTTGAGTTTTTGCTGGGCTCACAATTCTTGACATGGGATTCGGACCTCAACCTCTCAAAGCATCTGGTGTGCGGTATTTCTCACCACCACATATATATATATATATAAATCAAAATAGTGATTCAAATTTCACAAATTCAAACAAAATGGAATATTTAAGGAAACAAGTTCCGACTATTTGCATAAAAGGGGGATGAGGAGTACATTTATAAATTGCATAGGTACATATAGTTTTAAAATATTTCATTCTTTAGATTTAAAATAGAATTGCTCCATTTTTATTGTATTTTTAGAACTTTAACTAGGTTGAAAATAAATGCCTAGAAATTTCTGCAAACTTCTTCAATTATGGAAATGAATAATTATATTAAAAAACAGGCATACTGAGCAACTAAGTTCTTATTTTAAAACTTGTTAGAAAGTAGTTAAAAATAATAATAATACAGTAGGAACACACAACACCAGCAGTTATAGTGTAGAAATTTAAAAGGTCAAATTTCTGATAAAGAAATTAAAAATGGCCATAGCAAGGAGTTAATACACATTCAATTAGGACATTAAAAATAAAATTAATACAACAAAAATAAAATGATTCAAATCATATATAACAAAAGTCAGCAGCCATAAAGAAAGCTACATAAAAGGAATTTTAGTATTTACAGTTATTACTTGCTGAATAATGAAATATGCCTTTCTTTAAAAAAAAATAACTATCAAACACCAGAATAAAATTACCATGCACTCTTCTTTAATTTTCTCCCCAATACTCCAGATAACCCCTATAAAAACAGCAGTTAATGTATAGCCAATAAAGTAAATCATGCAACGGAAAAGGAAAAAAACAAATAAGAATTAGTAAATTCATGCAAAATAAACATAAGAATTTTAATATTATGCAACATAAAGAGAAAATAAATGAAGGATAATTAAAAATAAAACAAAACACTATATTAAATTTAAAATATTGAAAGTTTGTCACATTAATAGAAGGCAAGGCATTTGTGCATTCAATACTCTCAATGCATTGAAAAAAGGATTAATATTGTTATTTATAGTAACTGTGCTTTATTTATAAACACAAAAATATGCTTTATTTGGAAGAAAAAAAATTACAAAATAAATGTTTAAACTTAATCTTAATTTATTGGTTATAAAATTATTTTCAATGATGAATTTTTTTTTAAATCTATATATCATGTGCAGCCCGCTTATGGAAGATTGACACAAATGCACTAAAAACAAAACAAATAGTTCAGTATTTGTTTCTGTCTAATATTCCATAACATAATTAAACTTCATCAATAAATAAATAAAATTATAACATAAATAAAACACAAAGTTAACAAATATGTAATCAAACTATGTGCTTAAATACTGAAATAATCAGAATCAATATTTCTTTAAATAGTGACATCTTTAGCTGTTATCTCAAACTGGCGACTGTAAGCTTTTAGAAAATGACATTTTTAAGTAATCAATGTATATTCAATGTTTATCAGTAAAAATGTTTAAAATGTTGTCCATTATGCCATATGAAGCAGAATTTCATCAAATGTTACGACATTTGGTTGAACTTTTGCATTTCTTTGATATTATCAAAGAATCTTACATTTTTCTATTACACGCATCAAAGAAAATGTGCATTATCATTTATAAAGCCGGGAGATTTTACTATTATTGTGTCAAAGTAACGTCATTATTTCTTATTCTTATCTTAACCCTCAGACAGTCTAGCAAAAGGACAAAATTGTAACTTTTCTCTGCATTTTGTTTTAAATGCTAAAAAAAGATGATTCTTTCAACATTATATATAAAAAAAAAACTTAACGTAAACAAATGTAATCCCTGCAAGTATTAATCATATTTCAAAGAATTAAAAATATATTAAATCAATAGAATTATATTACTTCAAATAATGCTTATATTGCAGTGACACCTGGAGCTTAGTTTACATATTATCACGGCCTTGTCCATGAGAGGGTTAATGATTTATGAGTATGAATGCCCAGAGCACCATTATTGTGAACGCCATATTTTCAGGATGTTGCATTTTCATTTATTTTACTACATGGTAAACACAGTTTCTTGTGAAAATGGTCTGTTTACTATCTTGACAAAGGAATTATAAAACAGATTACAACAATATATTTAAACAAACAATAGAAGTTTTAAGGCTGTTCTCAACTGCTCTGCTCAAGAAGTGCAAAACGTTTTGACACATTTACAAATTCATTTTTTAACGGAAAGATATAAAATTGGAAGGCCTGACTATGGAAGTGATTTGGAATCGAACTGTGTTTTCTGTTTTTTGATTAATAAATTACCTATTGAGATATAAGCGATTTTGATCAAGTGACAAAGACTTTTTCATCCTTCCTTGAGTGGTTATTCTTCTTTTGCACGGAAATTTGGTTCAAAACGCCCACTTTTATTAATATTAATATTTAAAACTAACTTAATATTTTCACATAATATTTTCTGAAAGATTTATTGCGTTTTCAAAAAAAACTTAAAACACAGTTCAATTACATAGTTTCTGAACAACAACACCTGCTAGTTTCGTGTATTTTGGAACAAAAATAAATTAAAACTTATGTCATAAAGTTGACCTTTTGGATTTGAGAACAGCCTTAATAACAATGATAGATTCTGGATTGCCCACTGTTGGTTGCAGCTTTTGACAGCCAAGAACTTTAGCAGATATATTGTAGCTGTCTTGATATTAAAGTACATTTCTAATATAGAAATGATCAATGTCTGCCTGACAACATCAAATGAATGTTTTCTCGCTCAGCTAAATTTTGTGCACATTCTGCATGTCATGTGCTACCCTAGTTATAACAAAAATTGTTTAATTTACAATGAATAAATAAATGTTTTACTAGTCAAAGCAAAAACTATAAACAAACTATAAAAATAACCGATAAAGCTTAAATAATATTTAGGTAATGTAAATTTCAATACAAATAACTTTTACTGAAAAAAATTTAAAAATCATCTGAACACAAAGTCATTACTGTCGCAAAAGTTCTGAAATAGAATTAAACCTATAGTATTTTTTAATACATAATGTTATCACAGTCCTTGGAGTTTTATTATAATAAAAGTGAAATAAAATGTTAACTGTTAGCACACATTACTTAATAGCACCAAAACACTACTTAATAGTACTTATTATTTTATAATAAACAAAATTTAGATATTTATTAGGAAGCATTTGACTAAAAATTTATAGAGCCAGAGTGACAAAAGACAAGAGGGAAATACTAAAAAAATGTCTCTGAAGATAGGCTCAGATATCTGGACAAAAATTACATAGGTTTATTTATATGTTGTCAATCAAAAGACATGAAAAAATTGTCATTTGTTGCTAAAAACAACATTAGTCAACGGCACAAGATATATTCCAATAGACAACAGCAGACCAATAAGAAATTGTGATCAAACACAATGGCAAATATGACTATGAGCCTAATATCAGCCTTTAAGATACAGACATTAAAAAAAAAGTCTATTTCATCAAATAACTAATAAAAATATACTTTTTTTTTGCAGTTTTTTGTATCCCATTTCGACCAAAAACAAATTTTTTTTTATTAATATTAATTATAAAATATATAGCACAGATTTAATTCATTCCTAAAATTTTTTGAATCTGCAACTTATGTAGTTTTTTAAATGGCCGATTCAATCCTACTCTTGTAAATGTGTACTCACTCAGAAATGTTACAGTTTCTAAAAACTTACATGTGGATTTTCACTACCAGTTTCACTTTCTTCACCCTCGCTTAATTTCTGTACTGTAAAAGTGTTAGCAGGAGATGCTGGTGCAACATAAGCCCAGGCAGGAGGTAAGCTATTTTCATTTTCTTGGATGAGCTGTGCAAGAACTTCAGGATTTGGTGCTACAATATATGTAGTAGGTTCAACAGGGGGAGCCACTATATCTACTTGGTGGCGGGAAGGCTAAAAATAAAGTATTATTAAGCTACAGTTTCTTTAGGAGATCAAAAATATACAGTCAAGAAAAAGTACAGCAGTTTATAAAAAATAATCTAATCTCTTGACTAATATATATAATAGTGTTGACGCTAGGCCAATTTGGCAGCTCTTTTGAACTAGTTTATGCATCCAGCAGCACTTTTTAACAAGTGTATGCGCACGGCGGCCCTTTACTATTTTATGCACACAGTGTCCCTTGCTGCCATTTCTGACACACCCTTTCGATTAATTTCTTTTACTGATTGCGGGAGAAAAGCTCACGAAATGTCATTGACCACACAAATAAATGTAAATTTCATCATTTGATGGCATGGAAGTATCATGAAACTTGACAATTGGTCGTCTGAAAAAAAACTGAGAAATTTGTCAATCGGTTACGGAAAAAAAATGCAAAATTCTTCTGCATCACAGGGAAAAAAAAACATCAGTCTGTTTGTCAAGTGCATGAAAAAAAAAAACCTCACAAGTTTCGCCAGTAAGTTGTGGTGAAAAATTCGGAAATTCACCAACTGTTTATGGAAAAAAATAATGAAATTTGTCAATCAGGTAGGAAGAAAATCTGCGAAATTCATCCATCAACTGTATGAAAAAAAAACCCAAGCAAATCGGTTACAAGAAAAAAAAAGCAAATTTCACCAATTGGTAGAAAGAAAATATCGCGAAATTTGTCAATCGGTTACTGGAAAAAAACTGCAAAAATCATCATTCAGTCGTCAGAAATAATCACAAAATTCACAAGTCGTTGTTGGGGAAAATGTCAAGCAATTCTTCAGTCGGTTGCTTTAAAATATTGTGAAATTTGTCAATTGGTCGCGAGAAAAAACAGTGAAATTCAAAAGTTAATTGTTAGAAAAAATTATGAAATTTGAAGTTTAATCGTGAGAAAAAATTATGAAATTCTTCAGTCAGTTGCAGAAAAAATGCAAAATTTATCAATCAATTGTGGGGGAAAAATTGTGAAATTCATCAGTCAATAGCGAGGACAATCGCAAAATTCAATAAGTTGAGAGAAAATATCACAAAATTCTACTAAAAAAGACTAAACAAATCAATTCAAAATATTTTTGGAACAAGGTACATGAGTGCCCTTTTTTAAAAATTTCTGTCTAGCAGCCCTTTTTTTCAACACTATATAATTAAAAAATCAGAATCAAATTATTAAAAATGTTATTTAACAAAAAGTATACATAAATCCATTTTGGCATTCAATATTAAATTTTACCGAAATCTATCAATATTGATTAAATCTCTTATCAATTTTAATCAAATTTTACACCCACATCAACATTGTATACAAAATGGATAGAAATAATGAATAATTAGTATGCACTTGAGCGAATTAAATGCATACTAAGCATAACTGAAATTAGAAATAAGCCAAATACATTATGAAAAGTTAATGTGGTCCTTAAAACTTTCATTTGCATATATGAATAAGAAATGATTTTAAATCCTTATATAGAAAATAAGGTCTAAAATAAAACAAGAAGTGGCATAGTGGGATTTGTGATTTTATAAACTAAAATATACTATCATTTTCAAAAAATATTTATAAATATCAAGCTTCATTTTAATGGAAATGAAAAAGTCACATTTACCTTAGGAGGAGGTTCATCAGATCCTGAAGAACCTATAAATAGGACAAACATCAGAATTATTCATTAACTGCATAATAAAATTAATAAATATTATAACTATTAATATTATAAATATGTAATTTATAACAGTAAAAATATACATACATGGCAGTTCACACAAAACAATAAAGATGAATTCAAAAAGTCACACTATAGTCCGATGTACCGTTGTGGAAAAAAAAAGTAAACACCTTCAACTAACTCCTCAACAAATTATCATAAAAAAAAGTTACTGGTACAGAACGATTGGAAAAAAAGCCTACTTTTAAATGATGTATATAAAATTTCCTTAGGGGCCATCTACATATTAAAACAAACTCAAACTTCATTTTTTTCAATGGCAATACCAAATTTTAATGAGATATTTCAAATCTTCAGTTCAAACTATGCCTAGACACTAAATTTCAAGTTATTTGAAAGATAAGTTTTGAATTATAAGCATTCAAAAATTTAGTGCTTCTAATGTTAAATTACATTTTCATGTTTTTATTAATATCTCCTGGAATTATACTCCTAATGTGCTAATTTTTTGCGTAGCAATAATACTAATATACCCAAACATAAATACGTTGAATTTGAAATTTTAAAAATTTTATGATATGAATTATGAAATTAATATTCGAAAAAATTATGAATTGCAACCTACAATTTTTTTTGATGGATTTTGATTTATGAAAGTCCTGCCTTATGGAAATCCAAAATTTCACATTTTTCTTCTAAGTAGTTTTCAAATTATGCTTAAAAAACAGCAAAATGATTGATTATGGGGCCATCTACGATGGAAGTGACTAGATATTTTGAAATTTCTTCTGCTGTCCTGTAATTTAGCAGTCTTCAATGACTGTTTGAGTAGCACTTAAGATGCCTTGATCAAGAAGGAGGCTCTCTCGGTCAACAATCGAGTACCGAACTTCAATTTGGACACAGCCCCTAAAATAAACTCGTTTAAAGATAATTAATTTCTTGGAAACTTATTGTATGGATTGCGTAAAAATTTGTTTTTAGGCTAATTGAAGGGTGTAGAGTTCATTTATGCTGTCAGAATTGTGTACTGCTATTGAAAAAAACAAAGTTATGGTTCATTTTAATATGTAGAGGGCCCCCTAAGCAAATTTTATATACATCATTTAAAAGTAGACTTTATTTCCAATCATTCGGTACTAGTAACTTTCTTCTACGATAATTTGTTGAGGAGTTAGTAGGGGGTGTTTACTTTTTTTTTCCCCCCCATGACTGTACTTTTTAATTCTGAAGATACTATTAAAGAATTACTCAAACATCCTCTCAACCATGAAATTAGCCAGAGTTAAATGCAATTACTAGAGCATACTATATGGGTGAAAATTAATTTTGAACATTCATTTATGATGGTATGAGAAGTTGAAAAAGTGAAACAGCATCTAAATGCTGAAGGAATGTAATCTTGTCAAACTGCTCTTTGCATTGCTAGATACAGAAGAATATGCGTCACTGACCAATGAATTACGCACTATCCTTACACTCAACGCTAATCACAGCTTTCTAAATAACGAATGGTAGTGCATCAGCACAGCAAAAATAAAAATGAATAAATAAAAAATCGGCAATTTGCATAGTATTGATAAATTATTAGAACTTTTCATGTAACGATTGTTTTACCCAAAAAGAACATGTAAATTCTGTAAATATACAATTGCACAATACCTTACACCAAACATCTGCATCTTACTCTGATTTAATTGGCACAATATAAAAACTGCTTTATTTGACTTGAACTCACTAACTACTTTTTGTTGG
Source organism: Maratus speciosus (assembly GCA_963932465.1). Taxonomy (NCBI): domain Eukaryota; kingdom Metazoa; phylum Arthropoda; class Arachnida; order Araneae; family Salticidae; genus Maratus; species Maratus speciosus. The sequence goes on from OZ010793.1 coordinate 338,944,431, forward strand.
AAGCAGCAATTACGAGAGCTATTTTGTGTATCCTTCAATATATAACAACAAATTATCAGTTTCTGTGTAAATTTATATAAAAAAAAAAAAAAAAAAAAAAATAGAATATTAGTTAAAATTATATAATTGAAATATTTTTTAATTAAGATTTTAAAAATCTCCAATTTCCCTGATTCAAATTAAACAAATCCTTTACAGTTTTTTAAAAGGACTCAAAGTACTTATCTTGATAAAGCTAGAGTAAATGTAGTAATCCCTTAACAATCATTTTAAATGCTGCACTACTTTTTACATTAGGTTAGGAGGGATCTTCACTCTCTATTTTACAGAAATGAATGAAAAAGAAAAAATCAGCATGCATTATGAGCGATTTCTGGAAGAAGGAATGAAAACAAAGGAATTCTAACAAAGTGATCTCATTAAAGTAACTCTAGGTTTTAATTACATTTTCTAAGAACTGTTAATGCTAATTCAAAAATCCTAAATTCAAAATCTACTTACACCAAGACATTGCTTGAACTCTTCTATTCTCCCGTTTTAATGTATCTTCAACTTGTGTTCTTTCGTCTTCTAAAATTTCTCTATAGAAGAATATCAAGAAATGTTTATAGATCTTACACTTACTGAAATTTAATATTTATCATGAAAACATGATATTCCTTTAAATTATGAAAGAAAAATATTTTGATACTATTAAAAGAGATGCCAATCTCTGAAAGTTCTTTTAATAAGAAGAATTGTGATTTTCAATAATCATGCTCGAAGTTTTCAGAAATATAATTTTATCAGCAATGTAACGATTTTCTGGTTACCTATGGAAACATGCTTCTAATTTCATAGGGAGGAAATCTTAATAATTACAAGAATCCACAATTTTTGGCATCTCCATATCAATATTCAAAAGACAAATATCCTACTTATCAAGTTCTGTTTCCCAATTTCTTACATAAAATTACAAAAACTAATTCCTACTTATATATTGTAAAATATTATCATTAAATGAAATTGATTTAGAAATAACTATGAGAAACATGCTAAAATATTCTCGCTATCAGTTCTTTCTACAAAACTATTTACCCAGAGAAATGAATTCCTATAATTTTTTACTATTTGAGTTTTCATAAAGACTAATAACCAGGCCTTAATCGTGGCAACCTGGGCCTTGGAACAAAAGGAGAATTTTAGATCCACGCTTCCATCACAAATTAAACTATTACTCAGTTATAAAGTTAAGACAAAAGCATTTGAACTAGGAAATAATAAGCTAAGATGGGATTTTTATATACAAATCAAACTTTTAAGTTGGATGTACAGCTGAAACACAATCAAATAGAATAAAATTCTTATACTGTTGCTGCACACATAATAAAAAGAAAATACAGTAGTAAAAATAAAAAATAAGGCACAGATTATGAAGCACTTTCTAACACTAACAGAATATTAAGAAATTTAAATTTTCTTTACGATGAAATGAGATATCTAAATAAACAATTCAAAAAATATGTAGCTCATTCAACGACTGCTGTCCATATCTGGTAAACTGGAAACATTCTTTCATGCAACCCTGTATATAACTATAAAATTTATACACTAAAAACTATGCACTTCCAGCAATTATCGATCATAGTCAGTACTGTAACTGAATTTTTTCGTGTGTGTTTATAAATAATTGATAAATGCTACACATTCCATAATCTATAGAAAAAATGTTGTAGTTCACTTCAGTGATCCTTTTTAATATCATTATGTTTAAAGTGTCCTAACATCATTAAAATGCACCACAAGCGATTTCCCTCCCATAGATCATAATGTAATGGAATTCTTTTAAGTGTCACTGTAAATGAACTATAAATGCTACTTATTCTATATCGCTGAAAAAGAATATTATAGCTCACCTAAGTAATGCATATAAATCTCATTATGTTTAAAATATTGTAACATCAATAAAATGCACTGCAACAAATGATCTTTCCCCATAGACTGCACATTTATTTTGTGTGTACCTGTAATTGAACTACAAATGCTACACACTTCATTTTCAATACCGAACATTCTATAGTAAACCTACATCAATATGAGTGTATTTATAAGAGTTAAAGCATGACCAGACAAACCGATGCCATAAAAATTTTCCAACTATGTTGGAAAGTGTTAAAAAATTAACAAAAAGTTTACACATAAAAGCTGATTAAATAAAACTTTAAAATAATTACCTCAAAATGTGTTTCATTTCTTTAAAACTAGGCCTCTTTGATGGCTCATAAGACCAACACTGAGACATAAGGCTATATAATCTGGGTGGACAATTAGGAGGTAATGGTAATCTTTCACCATTTTCAATTTTCACAATCACATCATTATTGCGAACACCTTGAAATGGCTTCACTCCAAACATTAAGATTTCCCACATGCACACACCTAAATAGGAATATAATTAAGGAGTTCACATTCACTGTAACTCAAAGAACAGAACAGAAATAATGTTAAAAAACAAATTCTTGCATTTTTTAAAAGATAAAATTTTTGTAGTTCAAATAAGTATTTATTGCTTGCTCACTAATCAGTTTAATTACAGTCGACGCTCGTTGGCATTATTTCTCGCTATTCTACACAAGAAGAAATAGAGTCATCGAATGAAGAAAGTATCCAATCACCACAGATGTAAAAAATGCTTCAAATGCTATTGACACATTAAAACATTGTTTTGAAAGACAAGGAAAAGGTAGAAAATTGCTTATCATCTCTAGCTGAGATGGAAAATTTTCTTTCTAAGAAAATATCAAATGCACAAAAGATATGCAACAATTTCGAATTAGTTTTGTAGAAAATAAAGATTAATATATAAATAACTATTCTTTTGTGATTTAACATTTACTTTAAGTTCCATTTTAGAAATACGTAATCATTCTCTTAAATAATTTTTTTTTAGAATTTTCAATGTCAATGTTTATTTTATATGAAGTAAACAAAAATTTGTAATGTGTTGTATTATTACATCCCCCTGAAACCTTAATTTTCCTGCACCTGATTAGAGTTTATTAATTTTTTTTGTCCACATTCGTTATAGCGACCTCCCATTATAACGACCCTTTTCTTTGGCATGCGAGGGGTCGTTATAATGAGCATCGACTGTATTAACATTGGTTAGGTTTGAATTTATTAAGCAAAAATACAAAAGGGCTAATTAACAATAAATTTTTTCTTTACTTTTTACCTATAGAATTTTGTACATATAAAGTAGAAAATAGCTGAAGAGTATTTTTTACTTCTCCTTAATGAAGTTGTAATAACATACGTTAAAGAAGTTTTCTAAATTTTAACCAGGGAGGATGTGCAATTTTTGTTACATGAAAGTGCACACCCGGTCTTTCAAACCCGAGACTTATTTTCTTTCATATGCAGGAAATTATGCATTTTTATCAAAATACTCTGTGCAGAAGTTCTCATAGTCAATTTTGATACTTTTTACTTCATTTAGTAATTCCACACCTGCCAACCTTTGAAAATGAGAAATCGTAGCACACAAAATTTAAATTAATCCGGAGGTTGGGTGGTTGATTTTTCGTATTACATGGCCATCTTTTGACATTCGTAAAAGGAATAAGGTTTCAGTCTTTCAACTCAATATAGTAAATTTTTTCATTTGAAAATTTTTATACGATTTTTACAGTTTCTTTTCGTTTCGCAGCGTTTTTTTTTTACATTTGTAAAAGGAACCTGGTTCCAATTTTTTAGCCCAGTGCAGTAAATTTTGACGAAATTCGGGATTTTTTCCTGCAATCCTTTCAGGATATTCACAATTTTTCCGCAATCGTAATTCACATTTTTCTATCACGACTCTTTGTTGAAATCCGTACTTTTTACCATGAACTTTTGATGAAATTCGCATTTTTTACCACGATCCTTTGTCGAATTTTGTGTTTTTTCCGTGATCCTTTTGACGAAATTAGTGCTTTCTTTCTGCGACCTTTCGGTGAAAATTTGCATTTTCTTACTGATCTTTTGATGAAATTTGCATTTTTTTACTGATCTCTTGACGAAATTCACGTTTTCTTTCTGCGATATTTTGACAAAATTCACACCACTGAAACACAAAATCAGAAATCTTCCGGGGGGCCCCTCCCCCCGGGCCACCCCCTGAAATCAATACTACTTTTTACCACAATCCTTTGACGAAATTTATTTTCTTCTGCGACCAGTTGATGAAATTGATTTTTTTTATACAGTCATTTGTCGAAATTCGCAGTAGTTTATCGCAAATAGTGCGATTTTGCACACTATTTCAAACCTTGCCCTTCAAAGAACCGCCCCCCCCTCCCTCCTCTTTTCCAGAAATTCTTAAAATGGCACCTTGTTTTTAAGGAAGCGAATTCCTGTATAAATATTTACAGAAACACGATTCACTCGTGGTTAATATACATAAAGAGAGTGTTTTATGTTAAGAAGTTTGTTTTGCAGCCCAGATTTTTTTTTTTTTTTTTTTTCCCATGAGCATTTTTTAATATCTGAATTTTCAGACTAATGGCCAATTTTTTAAAACTTTCGGAAATGGATACTTTGAAATTTCGGAAATTTCGCAACAGAATCACTCCTGAAAAATATGCTGTGCGGGATAAAAATCGCAACTAGAAACAAAAAATGCGTTTGTGTTTTTTGCAAAAAATCCTAGTTTAAGACCAATTTTCATAGCATCGTAGCAACTACGATTTTTTTGTAGCAGTTGGCAGGTCTGTAATTCTGTCATGCCTCAGATAACAAGGTAGCTGATTTGTTGCAGACGCTACAGTCATCTTTTGTACACAAAGACTAAACAGACTGGGACCTCTGTTTAAAATAGATAATGAGGAAATTCACATATTTCTGATTTGACACTTTAATCTAATTCCCTTTTAGAATTCTTCATCAACTTTTCCTTAATTACAGAATTCTCCATGAGTTCATGCTTCGAATAACAAGATCTAGAATAATTTCCCTCCATCTTTATAATTCAAATAACAATATATTTTCAAATTATATATTCGATTCTAAATAAGAGCACGAGTGCACTGGGTCTAATGTTGTCAAAAATGTTTATTTTCTCTGAAAATTAAAACAATAAAAACTGAAAATGCCTATGACTGCTATGCAGATAATGAACTACTCGATCATTTTGATTGAAAAAGTGGATTACTGCGGCATATTTTTGTAGCAACTGAGCCGAAGAGCAAGACACTCATAGTTTAATGAACTGCATACATCAATAGGAAATTTGGGCTTGTCTTGCTTTGCACAAACGATTAATGTTTGATTTTAACTGTGTACAGAGTTTGCTCAAAGCTGGAAAATCTGAGAGTCATATTGACTTGGTAACAACTTTGCAAGCGAAATTTTAAAGCTGTAAATTATTATGCTTACTCTGATAAATTATTCTTCAATTTTGACCAATTCCTTCAATTTCAATCAATTCTTCCCATTTCCCCCCTCCCCTCTCCCGAGCACATGATTAATAAATTAAACAAAATACAGAATATTTTATTCTGAATGGTCAAGACCTACTCTATTCGGATCTGCTGTTTTTAGATAACTGATTTCCTCTATTTTTTGCTATTATTATCATTACAGTATGGAATACATTTTCTAGCAACCTCAGATTCTGGAGTTTGGAATTTTCAGGCTATTTAATCACTGATAAAACCTTCAATATCATGTCTGCAAAAAACGTGCCTCCCACTGCCGACTTGTCTCTCTCACAAAATAACTTAGCTATAATCTGCACTGTTGTATTAGATGGTGCATTAGAATTTTTTTTTTTATTATTAAAGAATCATGCATAATAATCTGAAATCTGCATAAATCTTATTTTTTTGCTTATCATTGCAAATGTATCGGTATTTGTTTTTTCAAATAATAAAGATTTTTTTTTTTTGTTTTGTTTTATACACGTATACAGACATATGTTCTTTATAAAAAGGATTTTTACTTCATTTCTATGGAAAAGTTCTTTCCATTAATTACAGACAACAGTCAATAGAAATATTCTCTACATTTTTTCTTTACATCTGTATACTTAGAACTAATTAAAATTGCTGTTTTGACCAATTCTTTTAGATATCATTACAAATTTGTAGATAGGATCACACAAACACTGACACTTAAAAAATATATAAAAATTGCAGAATTTGATTATCTTGACTCAGAAAAATAAACACAATTGATTGTGTTTGAGTTACTCTATTGGGTGACATTGCTCTTTGATCTTGAAGCACATTGTGCAATATTGGCTGATAATGTGTTCCCCTTACTTCATTTTAAACTTTGAACATGGTAGAAAGAGAGAAGTAGTAAGAAAGACAAAAGTATTCTTGATGTTATTTTCAAAATTATTTTTAAGATGGGGTTTAGAAACAGAAGGAAAGGCTAAATTCAAAGTTAAATTTCAACTCTGCTTTTCAATTTACATTTCTTAAGGTGGCATCATGAGGTGTGGGTCCAATCATCATGGGAGTGGGAGTTAAAAGCAAACCATGTGTCTAGTTTCTTTCTGAATGCATCGCTGATTTTTAGGAGTCAAATTTGACTTGTTCCTTTAAAAACTGCATGTCAATTCTTTTTGAAAAATCTTTAATTGATGCATAAAATGACAATCATGTGCGAACTCTGTGTGTCATTCCCATACACAGGTTTTTCTTTTTTTTTTCTAAATAAAGATTATTTCATTCATGTGTTATTTCTTTTCAGTTCATTGTTTCCTTTCTATACATTGATATTTCATAATTTTGATGAGTTGTATCGTCTAAAAACACACTAAGTCATCACTTGATCTTTGAAAAATCTCTCATGATAAGTTGTATTATTGACAAATACAATAGATAATTAAAGCTAAATTAACTAATGTGGAGGCTGTATTTTCTCTTATTGTCTTATTTAGTGGGATTGACATAAAATGACATCTAAACATGCCTCTCCTGCAGTTGCTCCACACTTCCCAAGGGAAGCACGCCTCACCAAATAGGAAACACTGCCATAGAAACTTAACCATCATATTGAACTAAGTCAACATACTCACCAAACATCCACACATCACTAGCGGTAGTAAACCTTCGAAAATTGATCGATTCTGGAGCCATCCATTTTATGGGAAGTTTTCCTTTAGAGGCCTTGTAGTATGACTGATCTTCTACCCAACGAGACAGTCCGAAATCAGCTAGCTTGACACAATCTCGAGCAGAAACGAGAACATTACGAGCAGCAATATCTCTAAAGAATCATAGAAAAAGAAACAAAAACATAAAAATAAAAGGTTACAAGACAAATAAAATGACGGAGCATATGAAAACTTGTCAGTCATTATCAATTTAGTTAATAATTACTCTAAGTCAATCTACAATTTATTACCTATGAACAAACTTTCGACATTCAAGATAAGATAGAGCTGTACTCAGTTGGTAAGCGTACAAAATTAAAGTTCCTAAATCTAACCGAGATTGGTTGTTCTGGAGATATGCCCTCATCTACAAAAAATAAACATTTCAAAATGTACAAAAAATACATTACAACAAAAGCAATTAAGTACTATTTAAATTTAAATGGGGAGAGAGAGATAAACCATAAAACACTATGTTAAAATAGAAATTCCAACCCATTTATCATATTTACTCATCATATATATATGTACCCTTTTTTTTGGGGGGGGGGGGTATCTTATGCATAATGCACACTATAGTATTTTAACAGCTCCAACTCCGTGCTGACTAATATACTAGTGTTGCCTGTTGGTTAAAATTATGAGGGAACTTAAGAGAAATAAAACAAATTTCACTATTTCTACATTAATTCAGTTCTTAGGACTTCGAAAGAAAAATGGGAAAACATTATATTTTTTACTTTATTAATTTTACAATTTCGCTTTTCGAGATCCAAAAAATCCAGCTATCACAATCTACAGAAAAAACAAAACGGCAATTTTAATATTTTGGATCTGAGGACTCTGAAAACAAAAGGCGAAATTGCTACAATTTTGTTGTGATTTCATGTCCTTCAGACTCAAAAAAATTTTGATGGAAAGGAAGAAAAATAAAGATGAAAATTTTACTATTTCAGAAATAATTTGGGTTCTGTGGATTCGAAAGAAAAAGGGGAAATTTTATATTCCCCGCATTTATTTTACAATTTCAGCTTTATTTCGGGTTCTGCAGGTCTGAAAAATGCGAAAATCACTATTATTACGATTCTATATATTAAATTCAGTAATACGTAAATAATATGACTCCATTTTAAAAAGGATGTAATCACTATGGCAACCAAGAATCATTACCTATCATACAATATTATTGAATTAATACATATGATAGGATTTAATCGGAAGAAAACTTTAATATCTTTTTTTAGTTTGGATTCGATTTTATAAAATTTGAAAAGACTCGACAAAATTTTGCAACGATTCTGCATATTAAATTTCAAAACGTTCAGTGAAGTAGTTTTTGCGCTGTTATATGTAGACAGATGGACGGATCAGACGACGACTATAGATGCTATGTATTTATATAATTATGAACGCATGTAAAAAGGAAAATTGTTACTATTACAATGCTATTTCAGGTACTTTGGCTCCCAAAAATAACAGAATTTTACGATTTTTGCTTATATCCGGTTAGAGATTTGCATCATCCAAAACTTCCAAGGCCCGAACCCTTAAAAGTTCGACCCTGTCTGTATATATTTTTGCAGTTCATGCACCAGCCGGTACAAAAAATCATTGGAAACAATTTTGGCCCAAGTAAAAATCAAAGAAATGCTGATTGAATTTCTATAAAAAAAATCAGATTTCTATAATATACAATTCAGATATAAGACATATAAAACAATTCAGATTATTTCGAATGTTTACGATTACGATAAATTCACAAGCCATTGAATACAGAATAGAAACATTAATGATTACTTAGACTCTTAGACCATTACACTGAAATAAAGACTCAAAAAAAATTAATGTAGTTTAGAATAAAGGAGAAAAGATCGTTAAATCGTCAAATTTTGAAGCCAAATAAAAAAAAAAAAGATTTTTTAAGAATATTTTTCTGTTATTTATTACATTTAGTACATTTTTAAAGATTTCAATAACTGAAATCAATTATAGCTATTACTATTTTTACAAAACAAATTGTGTCCAACATTTCCTGGGAATAATTAAGTCCTGTTATAGCTCGGCCCAGCCCACGTATGTAGGGAAAATGTAAGCTTGATATTGGCACGGCCCGAGTCTGCTGAAAAAATTCAACTCAATCTTAGACACTATCTAACTGTCCAATGTCGATCTCTAAGTTGGACATATAACGTTTTCTGTATCGATGTTGTCAAAGTAGCATTAGCTCATGCAGCACATTTGCACTTATATTCTCACCTTTATTATGTCCACTGAAAATTGTTCCTATTTTATTGGCGTAGTTTGATTCTTTCAAATATGTTATAATGGGCTGGTGAGTTTGCTTAACTTTATCAATCTGGTTTCACCCATTAACAAAATGTGTGTTTATTCTGCTGACCCGGCCCATTTGAAAAAATGGCTTCATTTTCCAGGTCTTGGGTCCTTGCAGACCTCTCTACCCCGGGTTCCGCAAACCCAAAAAATCACAGGGAAAGTACTTATTTTCTAAATGTAAAATATCTACTAGATTTTTCAATTAAAACCAATTGAACTACGACCAACTTAGTACTCTCGTTACAAAGTAAGTATTTAAATTGTGTTGTAATATTAGACCCTCCTGTTTTTCAAAAACTAAGGAGCATTATATAAAATCTGTTGAACCTGAGACTAAGGGGTCTCTACCCTACAACACATATTAAAATAATGAAAATCTGTTATTACCAAAGTTGGTCCTCTCCTTGTGAATGATATCATTGAGATTTGCTTGTTAACTTTAATCTTTAACTTAATTTATTTATCTTTTTTTATGATCTGAGATCTACCACTCTGAAATTTCAGTATATATCTAAAAATTAATTTTTGTGAAAAAAATCAGAAAAAATTTGATCAATGATTTTTGAAAGTTTTTGCAGCACACTCAATATCTTCACAAAATATGCTGCAAAACAGTTGAAAATCACTAGTATAAAAGTGATCAACTGCACCCAAGAGTTTAAATGCTATTTTTTTTTAAGTGGCTTCTTTATAATAATTAAATTTGATATGCCAATTTATGTATCAGACTTTAAAAAAAAGCAATTAAATATTATTTTGAAGCATTCCTACCTCTCCATGTTTTGCTAATTCCATTACAATCCATATAGGTGATTCAGAACAGATACCAATTAAACGTATAATGTGAGGATGGTCAAACTGCTGCATAATATCTAAATTAAGGGATAAAAAAAGAAAAAAATCAATATTTTTTTTTATTTCAAGATTTAAAAAAAAAGAAGTATACAAACCATCTTTTATTTAAAAAAATTAACCTACTTCAGCATGTTTTACTAATGCGTAAAACCTTGACAAAAAGATAAAAGTTTCACATTATAAATAATTTTCAAAAAAGGGATCGGCTCTAAAATACTGACTACAGCTTTGGAAAACTTCAAAATACTTGGAGAGAAGGGGACATTTTGGTCTACTGAGCTACCTTGTTAATTCAACACTAGAAGCAACAATTCAAGACGGAAAGCCATTTTGCATGTATTAGCAACCTTCCAACAGAAGGTGGTGGTGAGAATTCAATGAGTCACTAAAAAAGCACGAAACACTTCTGGGTCATATTTTTGTACAATTTTGTGATTTTGTTTCAGAGATTACCTTGATTGGTAAATAACAGAAAAAAAAATTCTGAGATTTTCCCAGGATAATACCAGATCCACAAATTTCCCAGATATTTCTATATTTTGCAGGTCTGTAACTATCCCACTTTGAATTTTATGAAACAGTGGAGCTTTCCAGCATTTAAAAACTTTTAGTGCTTTTGTAACTTTTTTCAGACTTTCGCGATTGTCAACTTTAAATTAATGTTTGAAATATTTCGTACATTAAAATTAATATTAATTTGAATAATATTTAATTGCTTAAATTCAATTCAGAAAGTTGTTAAAATAAAAGTTTTAATTTCATAGTTGCCATGTTATTAACGCATTGAATGCCACGGTGACTGACACTGAAGCTGAAAAATTTACAATGTTTTAAGTAATTTTTAAGAAAGTAATAAATATGTATTAAATAAAAAGTAAGTAATTTTTAAATAAATTTTCAGTAATTACTTAAAACAATATATATATATTTAGTTTTAAAACATATTTTAGACCATCAGTGATTGTTGAATGATGTGTTCTAAACGAACAGTTCAGTGTCAGTCACCGGTGACTGATGTGGCGCTTAATGTGTTAATCAACACACTATACATCACAACAGCAGTATAACGACAGAATTATATTTTAAATGTTATTTTCTAAATTTAATTATTTGTTTTTCCTTGTAATTATTACATATTTATTTAAGTACTTTTCAATTTGATTTGGTTCTAAACGAACAGTTCAGTGTCAGTCACCGGTGACTGATGTGGCGCTTAATGTGTTAATCAACACACTATACATCACAACAGCAGTATAACGACAGAATTATATTTTAAATGTTATTTTCTAAATTTAATTATTTGTTTTTCCTTGTAATTATTACATATTTATTTAAGTACTTTTCAATTTGATTTAGAAATTTTATTTATAACTCTAATATTACAAGTGTGTAAAAATTTAAAAAGCAATATTTAGAAAATTAATGCGAATTTCCATATAATTTTAATTCCTATCTTATTTTAAACACTTTTTCAATTTACATTGCCTACGTATCTTTGTTATATAAAAAATTACAGTGTATTTCAATATTTTTGGGACATTTTGTACATGGAAATGCATTGATAAGATGTCTTGATAAAAAAAGACTTAAAAAAATTGGGAAATGAATTACACTTTAGCGTATTCACTTAACCCATTGTGACTCAACAACTCAGATGTTAAAATAGATCCTTTTAAGTAAGTAAAAAATAATTTTAAAAATTTAATAAAAAAATTGACTGAAAGTTACTTTTTTCAGATCTACAATAAACAGAAAATTATATAACTTATACTGTCAATTTTCTAATACAAAATTGTAAAGTACACGAACTTACATTTGTAAAAAATCTATTTTTGGATGTCTCCAGCCTTTTTAATTTGACAAAATTTATAAAGTTCATTTTAGCAATAATGATGTGAAATTACTCAAATGATAAAACTCATGTAGAATTAACTCAGTATTGCCATCTGTTGCAAATTCTATAAGCAATTTATATTAACTGCTGTGTTGAAAGATAGCGGCAATAAATAAAATAGTCTTTTAAAATCCACTGTATAAGTAACATTGACTTTTGGGTATGTTGCAGATATGCAATCTGATGATGCAACGGGTTAATAACATGCTGGTAAAATAAATATACATTGACATCATTATTTGAATCCATATTAAAGAAAACTATTTCTATTATTTTTTTTTTCTAAAGTATAGGTTAATTTTCAGAATGATTTTCCGTTAACTTAAGTAAAACAAGATATTAAATTAGTCAACATGAGATATTCACTGACTTATTTCTAAAAATAAAGAGACAACAATCTACTATTTATTTAAAGATGTTTGGCACACATGGAATAAAATGTTTCAGAAAATTAACTCATTTCCAGGTTATTATATTAGTATTATATGAGGGGCTCACAACCATAGTAGACCAAGTCCATTTCGAACTAACACATTATGCAAATTATATTTTGAATACATATGGGCATGCACAGTCAATCATTATTTAGTAAACCTGCTTATTTTTCATACAATTTGTACTATATTTTAATCCTGATTGCAGGGTATTGTGTACAATGTTTGTCATATTTTCTGAAAAGAACTTTTTTTTATATTAAGAACTCTGCAAATTATAAGCAAAAAACTGGGCAAAATTTGAGATTGTTTTTACGAAAACCTGAATTTCTCTTCAAGTATACATGCTATCCTCATAAAATTGAACCCAAATTATTACAATAAGCCACTTAATCATAATCTACAGTTTGAACGTTTTTGCTATATTAGTTTTGACAGGGTTATCCAAAAGATATTCGTTTTTTCTCAATTTGTTGACGACCCCCTATGGGGTTTCAGGGAAAAATTGTGGAAATATATGACCTATACTATACTGTTTACACACCTGGAGTTTCAGGTTAATTCCTCATGTATTTTTCTAGATATTTAACAAAACATCTAAAATCGCAAGTGGCCGGTCACCTTTGGCCATATAGTGTATGAGAAAGTATGTGAAAAGAGACTTGGTTCTCTGCGGAAGTAGAAAAACCAGATTTTATGCTCCTTCTAAATGGACTATCTCATTCTTTTTTCAAAATGGATTTAGCCTATTATAGTTGTGAGCCTCTCATATAAAACTCAAGCACTTTAAAATGCAGAAACACATTAAATGATGCCCTAATCTCTAAAAGGACATAATAGTTCCAGTGATGAAAATAGTCTCACTCCAATTTTTTTGTTCCATGTTTATTTGGATTTTACAGTAGTGTTTAGTGTGTTTTCAGGGGTAGAGAAGCATCAGCGAGGAGGGGGCAAAACCCACTATAATCTATTTTATGACCAACTTTAAATATTTCTCGAGTTTGCTGAATAACATGCTATATGCAGATCATTTAGCAAAATATATCGGGTTTATATAGTTCATGAATATTATTAACCATGAACATTAAATTTTAATTATCGTATTTGCATTTACCTCAATTCACATAACAGATTACATTAAATGTCAGATTTCTGCATTATTTAAAAGAAATAAAAAGAATAGTTACAGCAAGGGGCAGATAAATTACTTACATGCTTCTTCTAAAAACTTTTCACCAATAGATTCTTCACTTTCAACTTTACAAGTTTTAACAGCAACAGGAATTGGTTGAGCCTCCTAAATATCACCCAGAATATTTTTTAATCAATTTCTAAGTCAACAAAAGTGAATTTACACAAAAACTATAGAAAAGTAAAGAAATAGTTAACTATATATATATATATATATATATATACAGCTCAAAGTCAAAAAATTAGAATAATTCATTTCATTTGTATTTGGAATTGCATTTAGCTTTATTTCAGTGTAGTACAATTGAAAAAGAACAACGGTTGATGTTTTAATAAGTTTGCATTTGCATGTTATTAAAGAAAATTAAAACTGTAAAAGACTAAATTTTGAGTGAATATTGTATTTTTGTAAAACTATTTTCATTATTCAAAATATTAGAATACTAAAATTGGTGGTTCAAAAAAAATAGAATACTTATTTTCCTAATTGGTTCAGCAGGTTGCATACATTAAGCTTAAAGTTAGCTTTTGCAGGACTTCTTAGAGTTTAAAAAAACTCTTTGCATCATCGTTTTCATTTTGTGTGAAACATGGGTCATTCGTCCAACATAACAGAGTTTACAAAGCATCGTATTATTGATTTGTATAAAGAAGGTCATAATCGACAATATATCGCCAGTTACTTAAAGTGTTCTCAACCAAGTGTTAGTAGGGCAATAAGAGTATTTTAACAACAAACATTTTGAAAACAAGCATCTGAATAGCGGCCAAAAGCCAAAAATTACTCAGAGAGATGATAGAAAGCTAAAGGGTATTGCTAAAAAAATCGTTTTTGAAGAGCAAGATATTTGCATCGAAAGTGGAAAGAACATGTTGATATGAGTAAATCTACAACACTAAGATGCATAAACTTGGATTTCAATCTTGTGCACCAAAAATAAAGCTCCTCATGACTATTAAACAGAAAAGGGAGAGAGTGAAGTGGTGCAAAAAAAGGCTTTTAGAGGGTCTGGATGATATGAAAAAGATATTGTTAAGTGATGAGAGTGTGTTTTGCGTAACATATGGTGATCAAGGTGTTCGTGTATGGTGAATGAAGCAAGAAGTATTTGACAAGGACTGCATGAAAAGATCAGTGACATTTGCAGCCAGTATAATGACTGCAAATGGTCCTGGAAGGCTATGTATTGTTAACAAAATGGTTAACTCTGAAATGTATCCAGAAATCCTTGAGCATTTCATGATACGATTGTTGGAAGATCTGTGTGGTGACAAGTTTATTTTCCAACATGATTTAGCACCTTCACACAGGTCAGTGTCCACCAAGAACTGGCTTAGCCAACACCAAATTAACGTACTTCCCTGACTGGCTAATTCACTGGATTTAAATCCAATACAGAATTTGTGGGGAAAATGAAGAAAAGACTGGAAGATATTGTGAAAAAAAAGAAAGTTGAGCTTCTTTCCAGCATAAAATCGACATGGTCATGTCTGGGCATAAAACATTGTGAACAACTTTTAGTTAGCTTGGGAAAGCGAGCTCCTGCTGTTATAAAATGGAAAGGTGATGCTATAAAATATTAAAGAATAATTATTTTTCCTTTTTCTTAACACGTATTATTTATAATGCATTATTCTAATACAGTCACCTCTCACTTATGCAGCTCTCAGTCATACGCGATTTTCATAAGGTTCTGTCATGAGGAATAGAAAAATAATACTGTAGATTTCTCACTTATAAGTGCCACTTTGAATTGTCTCACTCAGTTATATGAGTGTTACATTTTCAATATTTCAGATTATTAATTTATTGTCTGCTTTATTTCTCTATTTAAATTTAAGTACAAAAAAAAAAAAAAAAAAGACTTAAAAACGTATTAAGTAAATAAATATAAAGCATTTTAAATAATTTATATTCCGTTAATAATCTGATAATTAATAATTATTCAAAGTTATAAATATTATAATATGCAATTAAATATAATTCTAATAATGTACAGATCTTTTAGAATGTAAACATTACGGAATATCGTTCGTTAAAGTAACTTACAATGCTTTTCTAACAATCGCTAACTTCCGAAAATATAAATTAAAAAAGTTATTTAATATTAATTATTTTATTCCAAAACTATTTTTATTGGATGCTACTATTTATTTCTAAGCGATTGCCAAAATTTCATTAATTTTAAACCGTAATTTAGCGAGATATCCGCATTACAATATTTAATCTTTTCTTTGTCAGTTTTAAAAGACCCGCGATCCATTTTTTCCGACGCAGTTGGCCATTTTTTTTTTTTTTTTTTGTGCTTCTTCCTGCAGAGAAACTACATCGTGACGTCACTCTTTCCTCCATCTTGATTTTATACCACGCAGCGATGTCTCCGTGAATCAGGAATGCAGGGGGAATGCAACTTCGATTACGATACAAATCGTTATCGATATTTCAATTGCAATGAAAATCGTTATCGATGTGACTCAGAGGTGTACGTGCTGGTCGCTGATTGGCGAATTTAAGTTGAGCGTCAGTTTTAACATTCTTTGGAGCCATCTGGATTTCATCTCTCTCAGTTGTCAACAATGTGAGCTGGAGTAAGGTTGGACGTTTGAGGCTGGGGCCTCAGACGAAAAAGTTTGGATGCGCGAGAAGTATCCTCTCTGGTGATAGGTGCCAGATTTTTCTCCATAAGCAGATTCTTCAAAGTCCTGACCATTACGATTATCATCATTTTTGTTTATAAAAAATATTAATATACCTCTGTATACAACTCAATAGAGAGCTGGAAGTCAATGAGAATCCGTATGGAATCTAATTCTTCTCGAGTACAAATTGTGGATGTTGCTGCAGGCGGACATCGCGTTTGAATTTTCGAACGTCTGTGATCATCCAGGAACGCCAACAGTTTTGTGTACGACAGAAGGGCCATCCTCAACATTCCTTCTCCAGTCATGCTTCATAAAATTTCAAGAATATAATCACTCAATGGATTACCCACTCCAATATCAACAATATATATATTTTCTTCAAATTTGCTCTATGTAATATTTTCTAAGAACTGCTCTCATCGGTATAGAACTGTGATTTAAATTTTAAACTTTTAGACTATGAACTTTCCCGGACTAAAAAAAATTCAATAGAATTCTTCAATAATGTATACAAGATATATACGAGCAGCTAATCTTTAATATCACATTATTTATAAGTGTATTTTAAAAGTTTCACTGCATTCAAGGTATTATGATTTCCTGGCCAGGTACATAAAATATATTTTGTGTTGTGCTACAATAAAGTATTTTGTTTATTCATCTTTGAATGTTTCCTTCAAAATGGGCGAGTCTATTTTCTTTTTATTTTTCAGCTTACGTACGTATCTTATTTTAAAGGCAACATTTTCTAATAATTTTATTTTGGAATATGCTTAACTTTAATTCTTAAAAATTATCATAGGTTGCCAATTAAATTTCAGTTTCAGACAACCACTACGGTGATCACGGCCACACAATTTAACAATGCGGAAATAACAGACTATTTTTAGACTTTTTGAAGGACTTTGATATGAAGATAGCAAAAAAAAGTTCTGCTCTTTATGGATCAGTGTCCTGCCCATTTTTCATATCTACCATTGCTGACACATACATGAGTTATATTTTCCACTGTAAATTGTACTAGCAGACTCTAGCCATTAGATCTATTTATAATAAGGTCAGTTAAAGCGCATTATAGGAAAGATTTGATGCAAAGAATGTTTATACCCCAGAGCAGAAAAAGGAATTCAAGAAAATTTGGATTCTGGATGTGATGCATATGTTTGTTTCCTCTTGGAATAGCATAACAGCCACAACAACTTTTAACTGCATTAGAAAAGCGAATTTTGTTTAGTCAAATGATGCTGAAGCATTATTAGAAAATGAAAACAACAGCAATGATTTTAAAATGGACGAAGAAGAATGGAACAGCATAAGCCAAAATTCTCTTTCAAGATTTCGTTAATGCTGATAATAACGGCAATAAGAGATATTGAAACTGTTTTTGGTGACATGACAGCTGTAAAAGAAGAAGGTGATGATAATGATGAAACATATATTGTGACTGTCCCATCTTATGTTACACTTTGATATATTACCTTCAATATGCCGATGTAGCATCAAGTACAATGACGAGGGGTGAGGAATTTCTAGAAAATCTTACCAGCCAAGGATTTATTTCACCAGCCAGTAAAATACAATGTACAGTTGAAAATTTTTATGACAAAATTTACGCAACTCAAAAATAGTTTGTTACTATTACTATAATGCATTTTCATACTTTTCTTTCCTGTAAAATTAAGAAATAAAAACAAGAGAACTTAGTATATACAATGTTTACATTGCAGTAATTAGAAAAGTTGAAAAATATAGCTAACTACCAAAAAAAAAGTTTTTGCATATTAATATAGTTTGCAGTTTTCAAAGACTATCTAAAAATTCACTCATCCTGTCAGAAAATTCACTCGCCAGAGGCGAGTAAAATGATGCATTTCTGCACCCCTGACAATGATGCACTTTAATCCATTAAAAAAGGTCGTTGTACAAACGCGGCTTTAAGCAAAAACAAACTAGCATTGATGATTTCTTAAAAGAGGACTAAGTGGCATATCTTCTATGTAAAATGAAATTTTACGTTTATTGTATTTTTTAAATTAAATTTTATAGGGAAAGTGTAAGGATTTTAAGTACACTATACTAATATTACACCTCTTTTATTTTATAAAATGTTATTAATCATAATTCTTATATTTAAAAATGTTTTTTCCCACAATGTGTATAAAGAATTGCTACATACAGCATCCTTTCAATTATGCGTGGCTCTCAGTTATGTGCGATTTTAAATCAATCCCTTCAAATGCATATAAGTGAGAGGTGACTGTATTTTGAACCAGGTAAATGGATATTCTAATATTTTTATTTTTTCCAAGTGTGAATAATTTTTTTAATTTTTGTATTATTTCCTTTAATTTTTATGCTAAAAGATTCTACAAACCATGTAGATTCTTACAATATTAAGTTTTATCCTATATTACTTTTTGTATAGGCGATACATAAAAAAACCTTTTTTCACAATTCCTTTTTTTCTGTTATTCTAATTTTTTTACTTGAAGCTGTATATATATACAAAACTATATTATATATTTCTTTCACAATAAGAAAGTTCAGACAGTAAGTACAAAATTTAATTATTCTATGATAACTGATTAAAATATGATCAATGATTTGATGTTCTACTACAGTAAGTATGGCTAATAATTTCATGATAGAAATAAAAATGTGAAACCCAACACATGTCTACCAAGTAGTATTTTTATTTAAATGTAGTAATCCAAAGTATCTTAAATTTGCTACTGACACTAAAAGTTAGGAGTAATTTTAGGTCAAAGTTATGAATCATATTAAACTATACAAGACTTGCACAATTATAAAAGTCTATAGAGCTACATTTATTCCAAATGTTTTAAATAATACAATAATGAACAATACCTTGCATTTATAAGTTCCTTTATGTACATCTCCAAATTGACCTTCACCTATTATTTCTTCTAACACAATGTCAGCCCGATTCAATTCATAGTCTCGAGCTTTAAGAAAACAAAAATCAAACCAAATTGCAGTGCATAACCATAATAGATGACAACAATTCATAAAAATGTTTAGCGAAAAGAGGAAAGACTAACATGCAATATTAAGGGCCCTGAAATCTCCTTATACAAATTTCCATATTTGGCCTTTATAACTTTAGTTTTGATAATTATCATCCACTTCTGAATTAAGAATTCAATTTTTAGACTTTCATTTCCACACATTATTTACATCTTTAAATCATGTTGTATATTTTCATGTACGCCATATAGGTTCCCCCCCCCCCCCCTCAAAATTTATTTTAAAATTGGTGTGTAATTGGAGATTGAAGGGAGGGGGGGGGGGTATAAATAACTTCAAGATTTGAATGGCCTCTAGTATATCACTGGACAAAATCATTCAGAGACCATTTTGGCTTACCATTTTACAAAAGCATGGATAGGGAATTTTGCAGGGTTGGTAAAAAACCTAGTTTTTTTTTCAAAAAAAAAAAAAAAAAAAAAAAAAAAAAAAACCCGGTTTATTTGGTTTAAACCAGGTTTTTTTGGTTTAAATCGGGTTTTTTTAGATACATTTTCCTATTGCATATACATGCGCATTTATTGAAAAAAATAAACATGTTGGATATATAAGTGTAATACAACTTCATTTAAAAATAATTTAAATTAAATAATTACAATCAATTATGTAGAAAATTGAAATCATTTAAAATTTAAACATTTTTAGTATACATGAACAATTATTATCTTTTATTGAAAGTAAAGCTTTTTATAAAGAATTCCTGGAATAATTTGAATTTAGTAGTAGAGTCTTTACATGTTTCAAGAAGCATTGTGTATTGTCATTTGACACTTCTCCTCTGAAACTGACAGGTAAAAGAAAAAAGACGACAGTAAAATAAACAGAACAGAAATACCTATTTACCAGCTTTTTAGACTACTGAAAATATTGACCTTAAAATGGAAAACAGATTTATAAAAGTTGTCATGCACTAAAACATTTAAACAGCCATCAGACTTAATACACAGGCTTTCTTTCTAAGCTATGTTACAATACATATTACTTTCAAATGTCTAAACTAAAAATTAATAATATATCTTTTTAGGCATTTTTATGAGACTTTTTCTATTATGTCTCAAGCGAGGCTTACCTTGATTTCCCCCCATTTTTTTTTGTCAGATTTAAATAGTGGATTCGATTATGCAATAGGAGATTTAAATATATCGTATTGCATATTTTAGTTAAAAGTAAACAGGTGCTTCGCTAGCATCCAATTTTTCAATGTCCTCTTATTCGACTTCATATCTTGAGTTTCTTTTTTATTCTTAAGGCTGTTCTCAAATTCGAAAGGGGGCAACATAAGTTTTAATTTATTTTTGTTCGGAAATGTATGAACTAGCAGATGCTGTTGTTCAGAAACTATGTAATCGAACTGTGTTTTCCGTTTTTATTGCAAACCAATAGATCTTTCAGAGATTAGTGTCAAAGTGGGCGTTTTGAACCGAATTTCCACATGAAAGAAGGATAATCACTCAAGGAATATTAAAAACATCTTTGTCAAGTGATCAAAATTGCTTATAACTCAATAGCTAATTTATTTATCAAAAATGGAAAACACTGTTCGATTCCAAATCGCTTCTATAGTCAGGCACTCCAATTTTATATCTTTCTGTTAAAAAATGAATTTGTAAATGTGTCAAAGCATTTTGCGCTTGTTGAGTAGAGCAGTTGAGAACAGACTTAAAAGATAATCTCCCCAATCAAGAAAATTTTCTTTTATAGGTTGACTGAAATCTTAAAAGTCATTTTATGTTATTAATTGTAAATAATCTGTGTTATCTCAAAGAAAAATATTTCATTCAAAATATTGAATATTTTTAATCTATGTTATCTTTGCTAAATTCACATGTTTTGAATTTTCTCTTTAGAGCTTTAGATATGTTCATCAACATATGCAATTTGCATTCTACATGCATACAAACACAACCTAGACTCACTATGTCTCACGGTGATATAGTGAGGGATAAGATGTTAAAAGTAGAAATTATTTATATCCAATAATTTGAAACACTTAAATTACAAAAATGAGAAAATATTATATTAGATTTTTTTCTAAAAAATCAGTTGTTTAACAATTGATTTAAACCGTGCTAACCCTGCTGGTAACAGAATGAAATCATAATGCAAAACCCTGATCCTAATGTAAGAATGCAAGAAAAACAAAGGCTTACTAAACCCAATACCTATACAGTAAAGAAACTTCACAGCCAATCATTCATTAGCATACAGAACAAAGAGTAACCAATGGAGAGAATTACTTATGATTATGTCATCATTGAGGCATAATGTAATCCTTAGTAAATCTTAACTAATCAAGCAATGTAAGTAAAAGTGTATTTTTAGCTGAAATCTGCCATTTTGGCTATTTTTAAAAATAAAAGGCTTAAAAAAAAAAGAAGAAAGAAAACTAACTACTTGTTTTTTTCTAGTCTGCCATGTAAATTTAAAGCTTATAAGAAAAGTTTGATTGATTAACCCTTAATTGCATGAATTATTCTTTTAGAATTGTGTTTTTTATTTTTATATTAAGGATTAGACATCAGAAGTCTTAAGATAGATTTTTAACTTTAGTTAGTAGCATATTTTTGTAATTTTTAGAGGATTAATATTTCTATATAAATATAGTGGTTGTAAGAACTTAATTTATGTATTAAAAAGGAAATAAAAAGGTGATGGAAATTTACATCACTATGCAATTAAGGGTTAAAAATCTCTGTCATTTTACAAATTTACTAATTCATCATTTTTCTAAAGCTTTGCTTGTAGCTTCTGCATATCTTGGATTTTGCATTTTTCAATAATGTGTAAAATAAATGAAAACATTAGGGAAAAAGAGAAAAAAAAAAACAGATGGAAAAAACCAGCATGGTTTTTTTAAAAAAAACATTTGGTTTAAACCAAACAACCCTGGAATTTTGTATTACCATTTTACAAAATCATGGATAGGGAATTTTGCATTACCATTTTATAAAATCATGAAGCAACACATTGTAAATATTGTGCAATATTAGTATTGACTATTATATTTTAATAAAGTAAAAACAGATTTTTTTTTTTTGAGAAATTAGAATATTTTCTCCCTGATGAGGCATTAAAAATCAGGATGTGGGTGTTACACAGGAGCATGGCATAAAAAAACTATTAATTACCATACCATTAGGTTGACAGAATTATCATATTGCATTAGCTATCAATTTGTATGCTTTTTTGTTACCACTATTTCTGAATAACAACCTTTACCTCATTTAATCAAAAATTTTGCAATTAAATAAGGAAAGGTTATTGTACAAAAAAGTACAAAAGTTAGCAGCAAAGCATCATAATATTTCTAACAACCGAATACTTAAATTTCTATTCAATTCCCTTTACCCATCAGTTGAAGAATACTTTATTATGGAAAACTAACATAAGAATGATTTGGCTAAAGTTGAGATGCCCCCTTTATGAGGTATAGGTTTGCAGATACTTAATAAGTGATACTGGCGACAAAAAAATACACATTAAAATAAACATGCCAAAATTTTATGGAATAATTTTTAAATTACATATTTATTAACATATGATGGCTTAGCATATACAGTAGATTTCCGTTACAATGAATTCCACTACAACAAAAAATCCCGTTACTACGAAATTTGACAAATCCCCTTTTCAAATTGCACTAATCCCAATGTATTAAAAATTCTGATTTAACGAAATGCATTTTTTTAAGAATTCCGTTACAATGAAAAATTTTCATTGAGCTCTTTTTTTCTTTTTTTTTCAATTGCTTAACAGAAATGAAATATACTTCGAATAAAATGTCGAAGATAAAAAAAATAACATTGTCGTTTTGGGGACAGGTGCTATTTCAGAATTTTTTCCCCTTTGCTGTTTTTTCTTTTGTCTACTTCTTTCCCTAATTCCTTAACTTTCATTAGCCCATACGCTTCAAAATGATCACGTGACAGAAAGCAGGTGAACTTCACTGTGAAAGGACTGTTTGTGCTTACTCTGCGATATCTCTATCGCCAGTACCTGTTTCAGTGTGTTTCTTGCTTCGTTCATTGATAAAATGGCTTGTGTGAAGCGAAAACAATTTTCGTTGGAAGAAAAGAAAGCCATAATTTCTGAGATTGATAGAGGATTGTGGAAAACTGATGTGGCCAAAAAATATGGAATAACACCATCGACTTTATCTACATTTCTAAAAGATAAAGAAAAGATTGAGAGACAATTCCAAAATGCAAGCATTGGTTCCCATAGAAAATGAATGAGACAGTCCAAATTTCAAGATGTCGATAAAGCTGTATTTAAATGGTTCGATTATGTTCATTCACACAATGTACCTATAAGTGGTCCTCTGATAAGGCAGAAAGCTCAAGAGTTCAGAACAATACTTGGTATCAAAAATTTCCAAGCCAGTGTAGAGGGCTCAATTGCTTTCGTACTCGCTATGGAATTGTAATGAAACCAATTTGCGGCGAAGCAAGTGATGTACCTACAAAGACTGTAAATTAAGGGAGAGCTGGAGAAGTAGCTGCCCTTATAAAGACATGCAGCTCCGATGATGTTTTCAATGCTGATGAAGCTGGAATATTTTATCAACTTGAACCAAGAAAAACATTAACATTTAAAAACAACAAATGCATTGGAGGAAAAACTTCAAAGCAACGAATTACAGCACTCTTTTGTTGTAACAAATCAGGAACCGAGAAGAGAAAAACATTAATTGTTGGTCACTCTGGCAAGCTCCGTTGCTTTAAGAGCTGTCATTCATTGCCTTGCGATTATAAATGCAATAAGAAGGCATGGATGACACAAGATATCTTTAATGATTGGCTAGTGCAATTTGACAAAGAAATGAAAGCTAAAAAACGGAAAATCCTTCTCCTGATTGATAATTGCATGCCTCATAATAGCCACCCCTCCAAATTGGACTGCATCCGAGTTGAGTACTTTCTGCCGAATTGCACTTCTATTCTACAGCCTCTATACAGAGGCATCATCCGTGCCGTAAAATCTCGCTACAGAACTCTTTTGCTAAAAAGAATTCTTTGCAGCTTAGAGAATGGCCAAAAATAAATCTCAAAGAAGCTATTGAAATGATCTCTGGTTCGTGGCAAGAAATTAGCGAGAAAAGAATTTTTAACTGTTGGAAACATGCCCGGTTAACTGAGACCAAAGAAAATGAATCAGAAATTTCAGATTTGGATGAGTCCTCTGAGTTAAACACAATTTGGAAGGCTGCCGAAAAATTAACATCAGTCCCTGATCGGGTGGATTTGGAGGATTTCTTATCTGTGGAAGACAATATTCAAAAATGCTCTGAAGTATCTGATGAAGATATCATTTTGCCCATTAAAACTACATTAAACCGACAAAATGATGACAGCACTGATGACGATACTGATGTTACCAACGATTGAAAAGTTACCGCTTCGGAAGGTCTCTCATGCTTAGAGAAAATGCGGGATTTTGTTTCACATAAAAAAAATTGTTCCAGAGGAGGTATTTTCTAACACTCATTCGTTGCACACGTTTTTGTTATCATCAGCTACACATTCGTTTATACAAACTAAAATCGCAGATTTTCTGCAATAATGTACTACTAAATAAAGGTTAGTCCGTAATTTTGTATTTTTAATATTGAATTTTATTTTACTAATTTTTTTATGTTAATTTAACTAGTCTTCCATTAAAATCTTCTATAATGAAAGGTATAATTACCTTACATAATTAATTTACGTGTATATGTAGTTCATTAGATAAATAGGAGTAATTCTGTTACAACGAAAAAATCGTTACAACGAAATATTTTAGAGGTCCTGTGAAGTTCGTTGTAGCGGAAATCTACTGTATATCTATTTCACTCTAGATCAAGCAGCACAAAAGAACTTACCAACAGGAGTTGAATAGTCTCCCTCGTCATCAATTAAATCACTTGAATCACCTATAAAATTTATTCATTTTAGTCAGAGATTGTTTGAGAAACTTTTATATCAAAACATTTTAAAATAACAAAACAACCTAAACAAAATGAATTGTGCTTAATACATATCATGATTTATAAGAAAATAAAACCTTTGGTGAAAATACATATTGCAAAAAGTCAAAAAGGAAATCTCTATGAAGAAAAGCAAAACTTTGAAAAGCTACATGTTACCTAAATTATATGTTTCAGCCAAAATGCTAAACCTAAGGCGCCATAGTTATTCTTTGGAGATAATCATCATTTGCAGTAGAAGTAAAAAATTAAAATCTGTATAAGGCAAAAAGTATAGGTTCTCCTTTTAACCACAGCAACACAAAATTGTGAGCATTTGTTAACACATTTGTCCAATATTTAAAAAGCTGCACACCAGTAAAAATAATTAAAAAGCTGAACACTTCAAAGAATAAAATTCGTATTGTATCAACTAGATTAGTGATAAAATCACACTGAAAGCTTTCTTAAAATTATGCAACATTTATAACTAAATTAAAATTCTCTATTTTTTTCTTATTTAAACAGAAATGTAATTTGCATACATTTTTTTAAATTCTAAATAATTAATCTATCTGCTATATACATAAAATGCAAATGAGAATTCCGTTCTGGTTGCTTATAACTTTAGTTCTGCTTAATGGATTTTGATAGGACTTGCACTGTTAGCTAGATAATTTTTCAAGGAAGGTTCTAGTACATAACGTATTGTTCTACGTTGCTTAGTTATAAAATAAAAGGTAAAAATTCTATAATCAGATGAACCTGATTATGAAAGATTAGCCTTTTTAAAAGATTATGCTGAGTGGATTTCGATGGAACTTCCACTGTTAGATACATAATTTTTCAGGAAAGATTTTGGTGTAGTATAACATATTGTTCTATGTTTCTTAGTTATAGAATTATGGAGGAAAGTTCTATAATCAGGTGAACCTGATTATGAAAGATTAGCCTTTTTAAAAGGTTTTATTTAACAGATTTTGATGAGACATGCATTGTTAGTTAGGTGATGTTCTTAGGATGGTTTTAGTATCTTGCATATCATTCCATCATTCTTTATCAAATCCTACTGCAAATAATCAATAAAAAGAGATTAGCAACCATTGATCAATTTTTGTCTGGCACAATACAAAATATAATAGTGCAATGGCATTCATATGATTTTCAGCACATTCTGGATAAAGACATATCCTTTAAAACACAAGATAAAATTCCCCGATATATTTTATTTGATTCAAGGTTCTTTTGGATAACCAACATGTGTAGCAGGCGAATCTCGCTAGTATTTAATAAAATGGTCAATTCTCAACATCAGAGTCTTGAATTGAGTTATGAAGACTCAAAACTGAAAATTCAATTTAAAGTCAACTTGAAACCTGACAATATATTTTTTATTGGCTTGTATCCAACATACTTCAACCTAAACCTGTCCTGAAATGAAAGAAAATTTATGCTTATTTACTCATGTATTTTTAGCACTGCATTAACTATAGCTAAATTTTTTGTCCCTTTTCAGTATGGAAACACTTTAGCACATTTTATTAAGATACTTTTTTGAGATTAGAGACCACAAATGCTTGTATACATTTAATTGCTTAGCTTATCGTACATTTTTGTTTGAAAGCTAATATGTAATAGGCATTTCATTCATTCCAAACTCAAATCACTTAGAATTGTATTTCCAGCAGTCCTATTACTATTTTTTTCATCTGCAAAGCTGTCTACTATGAATACAAAAAATTCAATTAATGTTATTTTCTTTAAACATTATGAATTTAAACAAATCAATGCCAGTGTATGACTGGATTTAAAATATTCCAATATTCTAGCAGCAGTTGAAAAGAAAAAAATGCCAGTAAAAACAAAGAATTGGTTCCTAAAAGGCACACTGCAATATTGAATAACTAGTCGGATGTACCAATCCCAAAACTTTCTTCTATCTCATACATGTTAATACTTCAAAATTCGCTATCACACTGCTAAAATTAAATGGCAATCTATGCATCTCATGAGGATTCTAACGATATGAAATTCCGTGCATTAGTTCTTGAGGTATGACTATCGCTGAAATCGTCTAAATTCAGCAAAATGCTGCCTAGCAGCGCCACCTATTGGGTGATTTATACCAAATCCTAATCAGCAACAATTTATGTCAACGTCTGACTGAATCTGAAGTTTGGAGAAAATCCGTACATTAGTTTTTGAGATAGAGCAATAGCGAAAATCGTGAAAATTTCTGCATAGCAGCGCCACCTATTGGGTGATTAACACCAAAACCTAATTAACAACAACTTGTGTCAACATACAGCTAAATCTGAAGTTAGATGAAAATTGGTCCATTAGTTCTATTGATAGAGCTATTGAGGCAATTGTGGAAAAGGCAGCAGAGAAGCGCCACCTGTTGGGCGATTTACACCAACACCTAATCAGTAGCAAGTCATATCAAGGACTAACTTAATCTGAAGTTTGATGAAAATCCGTTCGTTAGTTCTTAAGATAGAGCTATTGGGGAAATCGTGTAAATCCTGCAAAATTCATCATAACAGCGCCACCTGTTGGGCGATTTACACCAAAACGTAATCATCATCAATTCATATCAAGGACTAACTAAATCTGAAGTTTGATCAAAATCCGTGCATTAGTTCTTGAGAAAGAGCTATTGCGAAAATCGTGAAAAATGCAGCATTGCAGCGCCACCTGTTGAGCGATTTACACCAAAAACTAATCAGCATCAGTTTGTATTAGGCACTAACTGAATATCAATTTTTATTAAATTCCGTGCATTAGTTCTTGAGATAGAGCGCCCACAAAATTTGTGTCACATACACACAGACAGACAGACAGACTCACAGAGTCACAGACAGACATTTTGTAAAAACATGTTTTTTGGAATCTCTGATTCCTAAAACGTGTAAATCCGTCAAAAACCGGAATTCGAAAATTTTCATGAATCCAATACTTTCTTCTTGTAAAGATAGAAAAAAGTAAAAATGATAATTGTCAGGACACACGTGATTAGATTACCAGGAAATCCAATATATAAATTGAAATTCTTATATTCTTCATATGAAAATTATGCTAATTTTTGTTTTTCACAGGAATATTTTTCAAAAGCAACAGGTGCAAGAAATACACCAAGGGATAATTAAGGTATTTTAATGAATCATGAAAGAACAGTTAATCATATCTCTAACATTTTATTTTTCATGAATATAAAACTTCTTTTTTCACCTAAAAGAATATTCTGGTCTTTATTTTGAAGAGTCAATTATACGCAAATTTTAAGAACTAAAATCTAATCCAAAACAAAACAAAAAGAATAAATCCGACTTCTCGCAAAAAAAGGATTAATGCTGCAGCATAAAAAAAAATAGAGCCAAATGAATCCATAAGTCTAATCAGATTAGAGTATAAATAAGTTGTAACCTAATACAAAAATCTAATTTATACCATATTTTTGAATATTGCAAAAGAGCAAAAGCATTAAAGTAGCATCAGACGCAATAACTTTGTCAATTTTATGAAAATTGCTGTACATAAACCATTTGTAGATTTCTTTTGATTAATAATTTATTAGAATGTTTAACAAGTTAATAATTTTTTTAATTTTCTTAATCCTAAATAAAAATTATGAATTTTAATAAATTTAACTTTTTTTACCTCTAAAAACTATGTCTTTTTTGTTGTCACATTTATCGTTATCATCACATAGAGAGGACCTGAAAGGATAAATGTGCATAAATAAAACTAGAATAAAACTAATTTTAGCACATCATGGAAACCAAACAATACAAAGAAAATTATACTAATTCAACTTCACATACACCGAGATAAAACTACATTGAAACATTTTATAATTTTAACTCCAGCACGCTAATTGATAAAGAAATCCATCATATTTCTAAGTGAGTGAAAAAGTGTTTAGTTGAATCCAGAAAGTCTAGCTTGACTAATTGATTTTAAAAAGTATAAAGTATATTTAAAAGTGATAATAATGAGTTCTTACTTCAGATAAAATGTAAATGAATGACAAGTGCAAACAGATCATTTTTTTTATTACTAGCATCAAGATGTTGGAAATATTATCCCCTCCCACGACCACACATAACTCCCCCCTCCATCCCCTACAAAAAAAGTAAGAAAATATCAAGCTGTTAAAATTTTGAAACATAAAAGTAATAAAATATCACTGATTAAAAACACTTAAGATAACCCATCAGCATACTACATATATAAAATCAAAATTAAACACATATTAAAAATGTTCCCAACATTTTAGTCTTATTCTAACAAGTCATCATCAGGGGTTTCTTAATGTCTATGGAGCACACACACACATCACAGTCACTGTCACAAACATTAAACTGAAAACATTTCTGTGAGAAATCACAAAACTTCAAAAAGAATATTATATCAAAGATGGCACCATCTATTGGTAGACTATAACATTATCAAAAAATAATGACTGTGGACATCATCAGAAGACCCTGATGATGGCCACAGGGTGGCTAAAACTTGTAGGTTTTAGACTGTGAAAGTTTTACTTAATGTTTTGAAAGTTTTAACTTTTGTACGTAATATAAGTCTTTTAGTAAACCTTTTTTATTATATATGAGCAATTTTTATCAAAGTTAGGAAAAACTGAATTTAACTTTACAAAATGTACTTCTTTCAAAACATTTAATCAAACATTAGAAACTTGAAAAGAGATATTGTCATCACAAACTTCGCCTTTCCTCAGACTAATTTCAATAGATTTTCTTAGAAGGGCCTAATTAATCGAGAAGTTCAATAGTTATCTGCAATGAGGTCTGTTAACCTGTCCTTTATAGAAAAATTTCTTATATTCCAGCAATGTTTGAAAGATTAAGGAGAATTTTTAATAGATTCGGAATTCATCTTGTTGGCTCCCCCCACAAAAGACCTTCTTACACAGACCAAAAAATAAGATTCTATACCAATTTCGTTTCATTCTGATGTTTATGCAATCCTTGTGCAACTCAATACTGGTTTGTTAACATCATATATTTCCACGACAAAATGATCTGTTTGAAAGAATTAAAGAACATTAAATGGATTTAAAATTCAATAGACAGTTTACACAGCTCTATCTAGATTAGTGTTTAAAGGCAGTATTAAGACAGTTCATTTTGAAGATGTATTTCTAGACATTCCAACCCTCAAGGCCCTTATAAGAGAATCTATTGAAATAAGTCTGAGGAAAGGCAAAGTTTGTAATGACAATATATCTTTTCAAGTTTCTAATGTTTGGTTAAATATTTTGAAAGAAATACATTTGTAAAGTTCAGTTTTTCCTAACTTTGATAATGTTATAGCCAGAGTTCTATAATACAGGGTGATTATAATTAAAGTCCGACTTTCAAAATGCTGTAAAAAAAGAACCACTGGTCAGAATGACTTCAAATTTGAAATGAATATAGTGGGAGAAGGGGGAAACGGTATGGCATAAGAAAAAAAAAGTTCCAAAGTGTCTCAATAGATGGCGCTGTAAGCGGCATAACGAAAGTGGATTCGGCGTCAACTGACATTTTTAATCGAAATACGACGGTTTTGTCATGAGTTGCACAGTAAACCAACCGTACTGTTCAATGTGCATGAGTGTTTCGGTTGTTTCACTGAAAAAATGGCTTCCAAATCAATCAACAGTTGTGGTACTGTTAGTGGAAAGTCCATTCATCACGGCAAGGTCGTACCACATTGGATGGGAAAAATCAGTTTTTAATTGTCCTTGGGCCAAAAAGCGAATAATGATTCTGTTTTTAATCATTGCTAGATATGCGGCAGACAGGTTCCATATGCTGTCCACCATTGTCCGCCACAAGTTGAAACCGATAATCGTTATCGGTTGTCTCATTGCATGTCTAGCAATAATTAAAAACAGAATCATTATTCGCTCTTTATGCGGTTTTTGTCCCAAGGACAATTAAAAGCCGAATGATTAAGTGAATTTTATGCGTTTTTCGGCACAAGGACAATTAAAAACCGAATCGTTATGTGCTTTTTATGCGGTTTTTGGGCAAAGGACAACTAAAAAAGGAATCATTATTATCTTTTTATGCGGTTTTTGGCCCAAGGACAATTAAAAACGGATTTTTCCCATCCAATGTGGTACGACCTTGGCCGTGGTGGATGGACTTTCCACTAACAGTACCACAACTGTTGACTGATTTGGAAGTCATTTTTTCCGTAAAACAACCGAAACACTCATGCACATTGAACAGTAAGGTTGGTTTACTGAGCAACTCATGACAAAACCGCCGTATTTCGATTAAAAATATCAGTTGACGCCGAATCCACTTTCGTTATGCCGCTTACAGCGCCATCTATCGAAACACTTTGGAACATTTTTTTCTTATGCCATACCGTTTCCCCCTTCTTCCAGTATATTCATTTCAAATTTGAAGTCATTCTGACCAGTGGTTCTTTTTTTACAACATTTTGAAAGTCGGACTTTAATTATAATCACCCTGTATAGACGCACGCGCGAACGCCGTGCGCGGAAAATTTTCTGAAAAATTCAGAACTTTGCGGAAAAAAGTTATGAAAAGAAAAACGTATTTTTTGTTTTTGTAACCTTTTTTTAATACCAAAAATTTAAAATATTCCCAAATTTTATGTACGATTTATATATTGTTTGTCCACAATTCAAAGCTTAAAGACTCAAAACATTCTTTTAACATCACAGACACTATTATTTCTATTTTCCGCAGACTAAAACTTGTTGTCGATCGGTTTTCCATTGGCGGCTGCAGTGGCTTTTTAGCCCGGCGACGGCGGTCAAATCAAATAATTTCGTAGTATATAAAAGTGACTGGCATTTTGTGCGAAGAGATCACAATATTAAGAATTAGGCTGTTTCTAAGCGAATTGACAAAATAATTGAAAATAATTCGTCCCTTCCTATAATGGATTTTTCCATTATTATTTTTTAATTAAAATAATTATTCTTTAATTAATATTAATTTTTGATTTAAATATTTTGATTTAATTATTTTAAACTCCGGTTTTTAATTCATATTGTCAAAATAATATAACACGCAACTTTATTAAACATTAAATTAATTTGCAGAAAATTTTTGACCCAATATTTATGTGCGCGGAAAATTTTTTGGTTTTATACAAGTCTGGTTATAGCCTACCAATAGATGGTGCCATCTCCGATACAATATTGTTTTTGAAGTTTCCTGACCTCTCACAGAAATGTCTTTAGTTTAATGTTTGTGACAGTGACTGTGATGTGTGTAACGTAAGTGTGTGTACAACAGGTAAAGAAACCCCTAATGGCAGCTTGTTAAGTCTGAAACGTTGGGTATATTTATTTTTAATGTGTGCTTAATTTTGACCTTATATATGTAGTACGCTGATGAGTATCTTAAGTAAATTTAATCATTAAAATTGACAGCAAAAGTACAAGTTTTTATAATAAAATATCAGTTTTAAATTGTTTCATTTTATTTCTATATATTAAAAATATATAAAATAAATGTACCTTAAGAAAAGGTTGGTATTTAACCTAAAATTTGGACAAATATTTAATACTCTGCCTAATGACTATTCATTACCTACATAAGGATCATCCATTAATTATGTCACACAGATTTCATGGGTTTTTTACTCCTTCGTCCTCCTATGTCACAAATTGTCACACTTGAGTAATACCTTCTACTTTTTGCAATTTTTTTTTTTTTTGGCCAACTGTAAATTTAGAGAAAATTTTATTTAAAAAAAAAATTATATATGATTTGCTTCTACCGATATAAATATAAAACTATCAAGAACTTGTATGCTTTTACTTCAAGCTATTGCAATTCAAAGAAAAGAAAAAATATATTTAATATTATCCAAATAAAAATGCATATTTTTTTTATTAACTTTATTATGCTGCTTGCAAATAAAACCTACCTAATTGTTTTCTTATTTTAGATGTGACACCACAGCGTGTTAACCTATCCCTTTCCACTGTTGTACGGTATTAGACATTGTAGAACCCCCCTTCTCTTGAAATGTGACATCTGACATAACTAATGGATAATCCCCCTAGATGTTATCCATGTAGTTCAATTAGTAAAGAATTGCAGTTTAAACCAGGGTTTTTAAGTTTGACTTCTTACTTGGACACTTTTTTACTCTATTTATACTTAAACTTATCTAAAACTAGAAAAAAAAAATATGACTTTTCCATAACGAAAAAAACTGATTATTTCAACATAGGAAAACTTACAATATTTTCTATATATGACACAGTGTACATACTGGAATATAATAGTGCATCACAATTAACAAAACAATTATTAGTAAACTATTTGCAATTTAAAGAAACAGATCATAGGCATTTTTATACAAAGTGAAAAGGCACATTTTCTTTTTTAATGTAGAAGAAAAAGCATAAATTGCTTGCCTTCCTACCTACCATGAATTAATATTGTTGTGATAGGAAGTATGCTTATTCATATGTTTGAACAAATAATGCAATTGATTAAAACAGTTTGCTCTTTTTATTTTGATAGAATAATAAAGCATATTCTTACAACATTGTTTTTAAAATCTAATATGAATTTTAACAGTAAAACGTTATCAAACAATATACAATTATTATAAACTTTAAATATTGTTTCTAACATAAGATATTTTTGTAGAAATTTAAGAAGTATTGATAGAAATTAAAATATTTTTCAAAGATACTAATATGTTTAAGCCACTGAGATTACTACAGACACTGGGATATATACAGCTCATTGACTGATAGTAGGGCTGCCACTGGTAGTTAATTTTTTTATTACGTATGTACGACTTAAATAAAAAAAAAATGTCATACACTTTGAGAACAGTTTCAGGAGAAATCCACCACAAAACCATTAAATAGTGGTGAAACAGCACCGAAAATTGGCGATATGCAACAATTAAAATAGTAAAACTTTGTAAAAAAAATCACGTAGGATGTGTTTCGAGCTAAAAATATTAACAGCTTGTTATCAACTAAAGTAAACACATGTCCATAAGGGGACAAGATCAAAAATGAACTGAAAGGTAGAGAGTAGAACTTGTAAAGAATGCAACAGGTGGCGCTAACTGAAAGGAGCACATGCAGAAGACGAAAGTGTTGCCAAAATGATAGAAGATAAATTGATAGGGAAAAAATGGAAATAAAAGAAATAAACAAAATTAAAATAAAATAAAAGAAGTAAATTATAAAAATAATTTACTTATTTTATTAAAAAATTAAATTAAAATAAAACAAAATAAGTAAATTATTTTTATAATTTACTTCTTTTATTTTAATTTTGTTTATTTCTATTTTTTCCCTATCAATTTCTCTTCTATCATTTTGGCAACACTTTCGTCTTCTGCATATGCTCCTTTCAGCTAGCGCCATCTGTCTCGTTCTTTGTAAGTTCTACTCTCAACCTTTCAGTTCATTTTTTACCTTGTCCCCTTACAGACAGACACGTGCTTACTTTAGCTGATGACGAGCTGTTAATATTTTTAGCTCGAAATGCGTCCTATGTATTGTTTTTATTTTATGGTGATTTTTTACAAAGTTTTATTATTTTAATTAAATAGTGGTATTTAAAAAAACTAAACCTGTGGCTGTACGAACCATGAAGGACCAGGGCCTACAGTGCCCAACTCTGTTTACTTGACCCTGGGCCCCAAGGTGCTAGCAGCATGTGTCCCGGCCGAGTGATCAGTCCAACGCGAGGACCTCAGGTGTTTAGTTCCCAAATAAGCTTGGTTCTCATTTTATCGACCCCGAAGGGATAAAAGGTTGAGCGAACCTTGCCCAGCTGAGAGTCGAATTCGCGGTCTGTAGCGTGGCAGACAGGCATGCTGACCACTACGCTACTGGGCTTAGTGGTATAAATAGAATATAAAAATAGTTGCCAATGGTAGTCATGCTATTGGTCAGTGGGATATATATGTCCCGGACAGTATATGTCCCAGTCTGTAGTCAAAAAGTTAAAAAGAAGAAAAACAAATCAACTTAAAATACTTACGATGAGCTAGGACAGCGATCACCTACAGGAATAAAAAAAAAAACAAATTGAAATTCAAATTGAAAACAAAATGAAAATTCAAACCTAAAAACACACAAATATTGCAAAATGTATTACAGAAAAATAGGCTGGAAAGTGTTAAATTACTTTTTTTGTTCCAAAATGATGTCTGTGTTTTATGCACTAGTCTGCAATAACCATCAATAAGATCTGCCATACTCTCTGCAATTGCTAATGTTGGACATGATATACTTAACATCTGCAGAAAAAGAAAAAACATCAATAATACTAAAAAAAATCTATTAAATGTAAACACACTGGCTTATAATAGTATAAATAATTTTACACAGATAACTATAGTTCAAATAATAAATATAGCTTTTGCAAGTTTATATTCATAAAGCTGATTATAATATTCTATAGTTTTATACTGACTTTATCATGATATTTCAAAATTAATGAAAAAACATACTAGAAAATAAATTCAGCTTTACAAAAGCTTAAGGCCCATCCTTTCTTGGTGCAATTCTTTGAAGAAAAATTTTAACTTCTCAATGAAACTTCATATGAGTTAACTTATTTTTTCACGAGTTGCCGAATGTAAAAACCAACCAGACACAACAGCCATATATACATACTAACAAATACCATCATTATTTCTTACAGCGAAGCAGGGTTGATAAAAATCATGATTTTTTTTTTAAATAAAAAAAATCAGATTAATATGATTTAAATCAGATTTTTTTAATTAATATTATTTGTATATTGTGCATGTATTTATTTACTTTCTCTATGTTTATTTACAAATTTTTACTTTGTTCCATCTTTACAAGAAGAAAGTATTGGATTCGTGAAAATTTTCGATGGATTTACACGTTTTAGTGTCAGAGATGCCAAAAAACATGTTTTTACAAAATGTCTGTCTGTAAAACAGCCAACAGGTGACGCTGCTATGCTGCATTTTTCACGATTTATGCAATAGCTCTATCTCAGGAAATAATGCACGGATTTTCATCAAACTTCAGATTCAGTTAGTCCTTGATATGAATTGATGATGATTATGTTTTAGTGTAAATTGCCCAACAGGTGGCGCTGCTATGCTACCTTTTTCACAATTCACACAATAGTGCTATCTCAAGAACTAATGCACAAATTTTCATCTAACTTTAGATTTAGTTAGACTGTGACACAAATTGTTGCTGATTAGGTTTTAGTGTTAATCGCCCAATAGGTGGCACTGCTATGCAGAAATTTTCACAATTTTCGCAATAGCTCTATGTCAGACACTGATGCATGGATCCCCCCCCCCCCCCCAAACTTCATATTTAGTTAGACGTTCACATAAGTTGTTGCTGATTATGGTTTGGTTAAATCACCAAATAGGTGGCGCTGCTAAGCTGCATTTTGCTGGATTTACACGATTTTAGCGGTAGACATAGTTCAAGAACTAATCCACAGAATTTCATATCTTTAGAATCTCCATGATGGGCATAGATTGCCATTTAATTTTGGCAGTGTGAAAGTGAATTTTGAAGTATAAACATGTATGATAGAAAAAAGTTTTGGGATTGGTACATCCAACTAGTTATTAATTTTAATACAATTCCTAGATAAGAAATCAAGATTTTTTAAATAAAAATTTTAAATTATTTCAAACAAGTTCAGATGATTCACTTAAGACTATATTATTCTACTAATAAATTTATATTGTTATACATGTACCTTACCTATATGTGTTGATGTTGAATGCATGAATTACTAGTTAAAGTTATTCAATTTTTCATTAATGTATTACTTCAACAATTTATATAAATATACAATCACATAATAAATGCAGCAATGAATGCTAAACGTACATATGTGTATTTCAACTGATTCAGATTCACTATTGTTGTCTTTAAAACGTAGACTGCAAGTTTCTTTGTGTTTTTTCATCATTTCTATGCTACATAATTTAAATATTGCTATTACAACTTTTCCAGAAAATAAAGTCATATTGGATCTTTTTTCTGCCAGTCTCTTTCTTATGTATCAACACATCCACAAGCTCTCTGAACTATACCTAGTATTAGTAAATGGCATTCTTGTCTCAAATTGGGATTCACACTAATACTATACTAATAATTCGCAAAACAGTTCCCAGATAAAAGGTAATCACATAACTAAAAGTGTGAAGTTATCAATTGTCAGTGTTATCTAGCTCTCGGCCCTTGACAA
Source organism: Maratus speciosus (assembly GCA_963932465.1). Taxonomy (NCBI): domain Eukaryota; kingdom Metazoa; phylum Arthropoda; class Arachnida; order Araneae; family Salticidae; genus Maratus; species Maratus speciosus. Next base: position 338,982,130 of record OZ010793.1, read on the forward strand.
TTTCAGCAATTAATCATGTTTACTTGACAGTAGGAATGATCACTTAACTTAGAAATAAGGTACATTTCTTATTGTTTCAAATGCAGTAAGCAATGAATTCTATGAAAAGAGAAAGATCACTCACAGGGATTAAATTATTTTCAGATACAGAAATACAATCTTGTGTTTCTTTTATGTAAGACAAACGGTCAAAATATTTATTATGGTATAATTAATCCAAGTATTGATCCGATTGTACATATTCAATCATCAACATATGGGATACTGTAATTTGCAGGTTTAAGCAACTAAACACAAAACAAACTTGTGAAGTATGCATAATCTGCTTTAGAAGAAGTAACTCTTTACTGAAAATACTATAATATTAAATACTTTTATGTTAAATAGATTTAACTTTAGCTTCAGCATCTAACTTGCAAAAATAAAATGATCATTTGGTAAAGAAAAAAAAAAAAATAGAGAGCATTTATCAGTCTTTTTTGGAAATGCACTAAGGATAGATTTTAATGCATTGTTGCATTTACTTTCATAAAATAAGAATATTTTTATTTTATAAACATTTTATTTAACATTACTAAAAGGTAATTTTTAAGCTGACATAAATGATTTTTATTTTAACATGAATGTTGAATTTTATTCTTAATCAACCTGTAAATATCTATGTTAAAAGATTTTTTTTTTTTTTAAATCATCTGATCAAACAACCTTGTTGTGAAGCTTACGTTGGTAGTTGCTAAATGTTGTATCTAGCAGGTGAGCTCCGGGCATTCTAGTATTATATTTATGTATAAAATTTAGTTGTATTTCCACTTATTGACATTACATGAATATCTTTTAATGGAGTGCATTGGAAGATGAGTGCAGTAATTTGAAGAAACTGTCACTACAGAATTCTCCCTTCAGAATTCCAGAGTCACAGCTTTACTTTAATTCTAGGTAAACTACAAAATTTCTTCTGCTTCTTCGAAGTTGATCCTTCAGAGCTATTTTTGCTTATTGACATTTTATTAGTTAAAATGTTAAGATGCCTACCAACATCAACAGACACAACAAGGACTTAAGAATACTGTCATCAATATCCTCCTCTTCTAAAATACGATCATTTTCATCAGGAGGAAGCTTACAAATTTAAAGTTCTTCATCAGGAAAATCTAATTACACCAGATTTTCTTCTTCTGAACTTTTTCTTTTCAGAACTTTAAATATGTCAGTTTTTTTGTTTTTTTGTTTTTTTTTGGGGGGGGGGGAGGGGGGGATTTGTAAACTTTAAATTTGACAGAACTTTACTATCTGATACATCAGAATCCCTAAGGGTAATCAGATAGTCAACCATAGTCTCTAGATTTTAAAATGTTTCTTCAAGTTACGATAATTCACAGATCAGACCTAATTATATCCAACATCTTTCATCATAAAATCTAAGAAGTGAATGGCCTAGACTGCTAATAAAGTTGGAATGTTCTTTTGCAGAATTAATCTTTTATGCCCCGATCATACTTTAAAGTACCATAGTTTTCTATCCCAATTAAAACACACTCGTTTAATGCATTCGCAATGGTAATTTTAGGAAACAGTATAAATACTTCCCTTGACTATCACTAGATAGCAATAGAAGTTCCAGTAAGCTGAAAATTGTTTAGGAAGCTATTTTGGAGCGTGTGTGTCTCAATTTTGCTTTCATTTTATTGTCTGACATGGTATCCCTAACTTTTGCTTGGAAACATTTGAAATTTTAAACGTAAGGCTATAATTTATTTTTTTCTTCTTTTAAATAGATCACTTGACAGTATGTTATGCTAAAAAAAAAAAAAAATAATTTTCAGTTTGTTTACTTTACGAAGCACTTTTCAAAGCGGTACTTTTGAGCTTTACGATCCGCAAGTTTTTGTTTTATAAAAAATTCGATTTTTTAAAAGGAAAAAAAAAGCTTTATTGAAACACGAAGATAAGTTTATAACACATAATAAAGATTTTTAAAAGTAGAGGTATTAAATTTCAGAGGAGGGGGGGGGGGGAGACATGATCAAATATTTAAAACCGTACAGTTTTCTACCGTTTTAGATGCAGTTTTATGACGGAGCTATGGGGTAAATATTACTTGTTTAACATAAAAATTTCAAAAGTGTACTTACCACTATGTTTGAATAGTAATTTCAGCAAATCTCTTAAAATTCTTGCTTAAGTCTGACTACATCGACTAATATATCTACAGGTAGGTTGTTTAACGGAATTTTGTTCAGAAACAGTTTTGTTAAAAATAGAGTTCCACCCTAGGTGGTGGAATGTGGAAGTAAAAGATTTGGGATCGATTTTTTTGCAAGATTTTGCAGTGAGTACGCAGCACACCTGCTAAACCCTCATGTGACATATCATCAGACCACTCTTTCATATTATGAACCTTTCCACCCCCTCACTCAAATTTGTCCTCGCCCTCCCTGGGGGGTCAATCTTCTAATTCAGCTCCTAATTATGCTACAGCAAGATTCAACTTCATTTGAAGGATTGACCGAAAGTGTTAAACTCTTCACTGGCCTTCGATTGGAGAGGTCTATTTTGACCCCAGACTATTAAGGGAGCATTCCTTTCGTGTGAAGAAGGGGAGGGGATGGGAATGAATATTTTCATATGACATATCGTTTTAAAGCTTTTGGCATATACATTAGTAAGCACTAACTCCTCTCAACTCATTTTTTCATCAGTAGAGGGCATTTTAAAGTTTTAATTTTTTCATTACTACTCCATACAATTTTCCAAAAATCATGAAAAAAATTTACATAACAAATCTCAAGAATTAGCAGCTTCTCCCCCATTTTCACACAGTGAGCAAGTACATATTTCAGACAAAATCAAGTTAAAGATTTAAAATCTTACAAATTTAAGGTTCATTTAAAAATATTATCACGGGCCCAGGCAACACCGGGTGGATCAGCTAGTTTAAAATAATTTTGAATTAATTACCTCAGGGAGTGGAGATTAGAAAAAATTAAAAATCCAGAAGCCTTTAGGACGGCACAAAAGAAAAAAAAATCTTCTAGCAAAAGTAGAAAATTTGGCAAGTACATATATATGTATGTGTTAAGCACAATAAAGGCCAAACTAACATTTAAGTTATATACCTGAAGTGAACCATATACAATATTTTCATATAAGTAACTGAATGCATAGGCGCCCACAGAACAAAATCCAGAGAGGGGCAAGATGTGCCTATATTCTTGCTATCAAGTACTCATTTTTTTTTAAATGAAGACTAACAAAATATTTACTAGAATTTGTCAGAATATCCCATGCAAGACATTTTTAAACATGTCAATGGAGAAAATATTAAAAATCTAAAAATAAACTTCTACTGATTTTTTCAAAGATTTTTTTTTTTTCCTTGGTCAGGAGGCCTGTTAGTCCCCTGAACCCTCACCAATTAAAGATAATTCTGAAATGCATGAATGTAACAAATAAAACAAAACTAAATATTGTCTTTCATGGGAGGTTCAAGGAGATAAGTGCCACTGGAGAAATAGCTTTACGTTCTTTTCTCTTACTGTTTAAACATTTTAAATTACTTGAAAAGAATACATATATATATATATATATATATATCTTTTTTAAATCAGAGAAAAAGAAAATTTAGTAAGGATTTTAAAATCCAGAGAGGGCAATCCACCCCCTTGCAGGCACTGAATGTCAATTTCTATTGCCATATTACAATTGAAAGTTAATAAAACAATTACCTCAGATGCACCAGCAATTTTTAATTGTAATATAGCTTTACAACCAGATTCATATTCAGACTGGACTGTCTGCAGAGACTGCACTTGATGGAAACTTGCCACATGAGTAGGCTAAAAATTTTAAACATTTCTCACAATTAATTAACAAATAATAATATAGATATAAAAGAGAGAGAGAAAAGCCAAGATTTAAGGAGAATCAATACCATTTTGATAAAAAATTACAAAAATGTCGAATTTCAGATTTTTATTTAAAATGTGCCTTAGTATTCTTAGAACATTCTGTCCAAATTTCGGAATGATTCTATAAATAATAAAAAAGAGATAGATATACTTAATTTCCCTAAGCCTTCCCATTCAACATATCTCTAAATGCCAATGCTTAAACTTGTTTTTCTCAGTTTGCAATTTTCTATATTTCATTTTAATTGAAATGCTAAGGCTTAAAAAGTATCTTTAGACTCTTTAGACAACTAAGTATCTGATTTTTTATATGTTTGTAACTTAAAAAAAAAAAAAATTATTATTAACTTAAAAAAACATGCTATTTTCCCCACTTTTTTTCATATACATCCACTATTTTTTTTTTTTTTTTTTTTTTTTTTTTCTGCTGATATAATGGACTATCAAAAATCAGATACTTAGATTTATAGAGAAGAGTACTCTGCATAAAAGATAAAAAAAATCTATTTCCAAATATGAAAAAGAAAAAAAATTTAAATTGTTAATTCTTTTTTAAAAGTTATTGCTATATTACGAATTTAACACTTTTGTAATCTATTATGAGTATGATTTATTCAAACATGAACCTTAAAATATAATATAGGTTATAGTTACAAAATATATATATATATTTTTTTTGGCACCGAGTCTCCTTAAAGTAGATAAAGACATACTATAACCGCTTACTGTTTATTTTAATTTATAATAGCACATAAAATAGAAATCTTTAAAATATTAAAAATGTACTAAAGTGCAAGATCAGTTGTAAAACCTATTTTGTAAAATGCATTAATGATTTTAGAGAGGCTACATAGACAAATCTCTCTAATTAGAAAACTTTCAAGAAATAATTATTTCTTCACAGCATCAATTCTTAGTATTAAAAGTTAAAATTTTAAGTTCATGAGCTTTCAAAAAGACACATTAAAAAATCAAGCTTTAAGTACCATGCTTCCCTGAAAATAAGACCTAACATGATTTTTTAGGATGCTTGTAATATGATCTACACCCAAAATAAGACTGTCATTCTTTCTTAAAAACAATCATTTTCCAAGGTTAAATATGCACTCTTTCAAACTATACATAATGTAAAGGAATGATTTTAAGATGCTTTTTTCTTTTTCATAAAAATTTATAAGTTTGCAAAAGAGATGCAGCAGATGCCAATTTGTCTGGATATCCAATGCCAAATTTCTAGCAACAGTATGTTTCATCACTCTTTTCTATTTTTTATTTTTTTAAAGAGATTAGCTGTGAGTTTAGATTAGCTATTTAATACTATTTCTTTTTTATTTAATTTTCTGATTTTCTATTAACAATTGTTTTGTTATTATTTCAGTATCAGAACCAATATTATAATTACATTATTTTAAATCATTACTTTTATTAGCATCAATTAATTAGTATAGTAATAACAAATTATTTCTATGAGAAAAACTTACAACTGAATAAATTTGAAAAACACTATTTAGTTCTTTTATTTTCCCTTTTATATATTATGTTTTTCTTTAACAGAGTATATTCTGGTGGTAAACTTCCCTCATTACCTCTTATTGTTATACCACTTAAAAACAAGTTTTGCATTGTGATAACAGAAAACTTGTTTTTTCCTTCCGAAATTTAGGCCTTTGCCCTGGCCTGAAACAAATCCTCATAAAATCAGAACAACAGTTGAACTATTATTATTACAGATGGTATATAAAAGAGAACATTTTAATTTCTTTCTGCAGCCTTTGCAATGGTGAATGAAGATGAAACACTACAGGTTATTTTCTTCTTTTTCACTTCCCCCCCCCCCCCATTTTTTCCAAATGAGGATAGGAAGAACTGTTTTTTTCTATCCCAGGTGAACATTGCCATTTTAAATACGAATTGTAATATTTGTGTACATATATATATATATATCCCTCCCCCTCTACCTTATCCCCTGTTGATAAATAGAGCAATTGAAGACAACTATTATTTGATGGAATGCAAAAAAATTTTACTCTTTCCTTTCACGAAAGTGGCCATAAGGTCAAACAATTTTTTAATAGCCACTTTCTCTCTTTAGTGGAAACATGGCCAGTGCTTAGTGCTACTTTTGCTCTTTCCATTCAAGAATAGATGCTTCACCACAGCACAATTATACATGATGTTGTCAAGACAAATACACAGAGACATTTAAATAAAATTAGAGTAGTCACAATATATTCAATGGGAAAAAAAGATAATATACCTGTGTAGCTCTGTCTGTAAGATAGCTAATGCCAAGATCAGGACCAATAACAAGTTCAATAGGTACACTCCAACCTCCCTATTGAAAACAAAAAGAAAATGATCAAATAAAAAAAGAATAATAAATAACAATATCCGATACCTTAAAAAAAATTGTAATGCTTAAAAAACAGAAGCTGCATTTCATTTAAAAACACATCTTTTAGATCAATTTACAAGACAATCTTTCAAACCAATAATCAATGTATAAGGCATTTAAAATCAAAGTGGTTCAAATCCATGAAACATTATACAGTGATATTAGATGTAAAATTAATAGGCTCTTCTTTATTTCATCCAGAATCGTAGGAGACTAGCGCTATTTGTCTGTTGCTCACATTTTAGCCAAGAATTTGATTTGTTATGGCAATGAAGACAAATCTATAGAGGAAGAATTTAAAACTGGGCAGAACAAAAAAATGGTCTTGATCCACTTTGGTTTTGAATCTCTCATATAGTCCATCAAATGTGTCACTAAACTATGTCACACTTTAAAGGCTTTAAGCTAGACAATATTAAATCTAAAACTTTCTTTTAAAATTGGCAGATGCAAAGATACATTAATCTTCTGGATATATAAAAAAAGATAATGCAAGTGTTGGGCTGCAAATACTTGTTTGAGCCTTAAATTGAAACTTTCTTGCTGCACAGCAATAATATCATTTTGAATTCTTTCTTAAACTTCTAGTATTAAAAAAAAATGAAATTCATAAATAGATAGAGCATTCTTTAATAAATAATTACTTGGATAATGAAAAAATAATTAAGATGTACATAATAAAAATGAAATACTTACACCTAAAGCACATTTGAAGATTTCCCTATCATATAGTAAAATAGGATGAACCAGTCGTAAGAATTTAAACATGCAGTCAACTTCACTCAATGACATAAATTTCTTCATATGAGACTGCATCATCTTCCTCAATGTCTTTGGCTAAAAAGTACATTTTTCAATTAAAATGCTACATTTAATAATGTTTGCCAATTGTTTTGCAATAACATATACTTACTGAAGATAGAAATAAACACATTACTGCAATGAAAATGCTAAAGATTTCATTCATTCTAGTTATGCCGAGTAACATATAAAGACAAAAAATAAAATTCATCAAATGTTTCCTTTAATACTCTATTACACATGTTTTATAAAACAGATATATAGAAATAGCTCCTTTTTCGGTAATTAAATAGCACTTGATTCTAATGTTTTTATATAAATACACTTTAATTCTTTTCTATAAGCTTTAATCGAATATTTTTTGTAAAATATGCATATAAGTTAATACATAAATCTATATTAATAAGAGAAAATTTTTGTCTGCATACAGTGTGTCGCATGAGTGCAAGAAATCCATCCAAGCCAAGGCTGAAAATGTTTCTGAGTATAACTAAAGAAGTTAGGCTAGAAGAGTTTAATTTGTCTTGCATGATAGCAAAAAATTTATCTTTTACAACACAAGAAAGCGATTAAAAGTTCTTGCTTGTAAAATTGCAATTAATTCACTATATAAAGTATAATTTATTATTAGTCAAAAATCTCTCAAAGATTGAAATCAGCCCCAGACTGAAGGCTTGCACCCATGGGTGTGTGTGCGTACCTGTTGCCAATGGCTAGGGAAATTTATCGCAGATCTGCACAATTAGTTCTGGGTAGATGAAGACAGATCCAAATGTACCTGAGGCTCAGATTTTGGAATTTTTTATTAGTTTTGTTGTTGTTGTTATTTTATATTGAAAGGAACAATTTACATATTTCCCCAACTTCCCAAGTTTGCAACAATTTTGATCCACCCATAAAAACAATTCAAATTCAATCTTTTACCCCAATACAATAAATTTTGTCCTCTTTTCCATGAAGTTTAAATTCGGAATTCAAACAGCAATTTTTGAATATTTTGAGATTTTGTCGTTTAAAGTACCCATTTTGCTCAAAATGTGTTTTTTTTTTTTTTTTTTTTTTTTAATAAACTAATATCGCTTTCATGCTTTATCCATCCAATGTTATATTTTAAACACCTGTATAGATTAAACTTTCATTAATTATTTAGAAAAAATAAGCACATTTAAAAAAATATGAAATAGGGTTTTTTTTTAATTATTTATTGAAAAAAGTAAAGACATTGATATTATTTTTTTCTAAAATGCCATAATTTCAATGTAGAAAAGTTCTAGAATTTGTTTTTTAAGTAACCAACCCCTTTATCAGCAAAAAAACCATTGCTATAAGAGCCACAGTCATGATAAAACAATTCCTTATCACCCGCCATAAAAATGAGGAAGAGGAGAAGTTCAAAAAACGTTAACATGAGAAATAATTCTCTCAATGCCAAATCAACGTGTAACAAACCCTCTTCTAAGCTACAGCAATTCAGAAACATGTGTACAAAGTTGCAAAGTGTCAAAACAATAAAATTAAAGAAAAAAAAAAGTCAGTAGGTAGCATTGAATGCTGGCCCTCCAGACAGTGTACGATCACGTTACCTCGGCGCTATGAAATCCACATTAAGAAATGTAGATTAATAAGTATTTTAAATGTATGCTGAACTTTGAACCTCAATTTCCCAAAATCTAAAGCCCATTTGAAGAAAAACTTTCATCAGCACAATAAGGGATAAGAACTCTAAAACATACTTTAAAATCATCAATATTGGTGAGCACCCTATTTAGTGGTCCCCTTGTAAGAAGGCCTCAGTGATTGCGATTTTAATATGCAGAAAAAAAAAAAAAGTTTACTAACTGTGTATTTTAAGAACCACATTTCCCCCAGAAATGCATGAAAGAGATTGCTTCGATGATGGAAGCTTGTTAATATCTGATGAGTGTTGTTAGTTCCATTGGCAATGTTTTAAAACTTTTTTTCACATGGTAAACATGCAAGGACACTTAAAAACTCCCACCCATGATACTTGAAGAAGAAAAAAGAAAAAAAAATACTCTTGAAAATTTTAGAGTATACACAAAAAATATCTTGATTAAATTAATGAAAACAGTAAAAGACTGGTGAATTACCTTATGAGCAGTGATTACAGCTGCAGGTAAGAATTTATGAAGTCCTATATCCCTCTCTAGATATTCAAAATTTGACTTCTTATCCAAAGCTATGTGGGACAGATCTTTGAAAAATCGCCTACAATAAATATTATATTTTATCAACAGACAAATATGAAATCAAAAATGACATTCCTAATATGATATTTAATAAAAAATTATTATAAAAATACTATGTAATTACCTTAACACCACATTTAATAAGAATTAAAATGTTTAATTTTTAATAAGACAGTACTTTTTTAAACATATTTAGTGACTCAGTTTTGCAAGCTAATCTACAGCATGTCCAATACTCTTGTTTTAAAATATACCAAAGTAAGTATTTAATTTGACACAGGTAATGAAGAAGACACATTATTTAAAGAAAAAACAAGTTTCAATTGCTACCTTAATAAACAAGTACAGATTCATTTAAATTTGTGCAGTTTATATGCCAACTAACCATGATGATTGAACAGTAGTCTATATTAGTTTGGCATCCAATAGATTACAAGTAGTCAAATAAACCTCTTTTAAACTTTTGTGTAGTTTCTTACTATGCTGTTATTTATTTGTAAAAATTATTTCATTCATAGTCCAGTACCAAAATCATAATTTTTGCAGTCAAAATCTTGTCTAACAAAATCCTGTCTTTACTAAAAATGACATGAGAAAGTGAAGAAAATATAATAACAGATGGCGTACTAGATAAAGGAAGAAAAACTTCCTAAAATGGGAATCTTTTCCCAGTCCCTTGCAATTTTGTCTTTACAGGAAACATAATCTGTATAAATTTCTAGACAGATTATTGTAAAATTTTTGAAATGGCACATACAGAATTTTTTTAAAGAGGATGGTCAAAGATTCGGCATCCATTTAAATAAAAGTTTTTGTAAATTAAACACACCCAATTAGTTACACTATTTTTAATACATCTTGTTTGGAAAATTCGCAAAACAGTAATAAATTAATTAACAATGAATAATATTACTAATTAATAAATTTAATTATTCACAAATAATTAATAAAATTATTATATACAACATGTGGAATAAAGAAATTTTTTTCAATTTTTTTTAAGATTAACAGAACAGATTAACATTAACAGAATGAAAAATATGGCAGTTTCAACTTTTCATTCTTAGTAGTCGCAACATTATGTTTACAATGTCAGACCTGCCAACCTTTGAAAATGAGAAATCGTAGCACAAAAAATTTAAATTAATCTGGAGGTTGGTTGGTTGGTTTTTCGTGTTACACAGCCATCTTTTGACATTTGTAAAAAGAATAAGGTTTCAGTCTTTCAACTCAATATAGTAAATTTTTTCCTTTGAAAATTTTTATACAGTTTTTAGAGTTTCTGTTCGTTTCACAGCGTTTTTTTTTTTTTTTTTTTAACATTTGTAACAGGAGCATGGTTCTAATTTTTTAGCCCAGCGCAGTAAATTGACGAAATTCGGGATTTTTTTCCTGCGATCATTTCAGGATATTCACAATTTTTCCACAATCGTAATTCACATTTTTCTATCACGATTCTTTGTTGAAATCCACACTTTTTACCATGAACTTTTGATGAAATTCGCATTTTTTTACCACGATCCTTTGTCGAGTTTTGTGTTTTTTTCTGCGATCCTTTTGATGAAGTTAGTGTTTTCTTTCTGCAATCTTTCGGTGAAAATATGCGTTTCCTTACCGATCTTTCGAAGAAATTTGCATTTTCTTACTGATCTTTTGACGAAATTCGCATTTTCTTTCTGCGATATTTTGACAAAATTCACACCATTGAAAACACAAAATCTCAAATCTTCCAAGGGGGGGGAGGGGGTAGCATTCCCCCACTGGGCCACCCCCTGAAATCAACACTGCGTTTTTACCACGATCCTTTGACGAAATTGATTTTTTTTATACGGGCATTTGTCGAAATTCGCGATAGTTTATCGCAAATCGTGAGATTTTGCACACTATTTTAAACCTTGCCCCTCAAAGAACCCCTTTCCGAAAGTCCCCTTCCCCGCTCTTTTCCAGAAATTCTTAAAATGGCACCTTGTTTCTAAGGAAGCGAATTCCTGTATAAATATTTACAGAAACACGATTCACTAGTGATTAATATACATAAAGAGAGTGTTTTATGTTAAGAAGTTTGTTTTGCAGCCCAGATTTTTTTTTTTTTTTTTTCTATGAGCATTTTCTAATGTCTGAATTTTCAGACTAATGGCCAATTTTTTAAAATTTTGATTTTGTTAAAAAAACTTCATAATTTTAAGCCGCAGGGTCTCATGATGGTTTCTTTTGATGTTAAATCATTATTTACAAACGTTCCGGTTGAGAGGGCTTTAGATTGCCTCAAGAAAAGGCTTTGTGAATTCCATTTCTCTTATTTTGAAATCAAGGAGTTTATCCTTCTAACTCGCGCTTGCTTGTTGCAAAATACTTTTGTTTTCAATGGTAATTTCTTCCGTATGATTGACAGTTTGGCTATGGGTAATCCTCTTAGTCCATTTTTATGCGATATTTATATGCACTATTTTGAGGTCAAACTTTTTGAAATTTTAAAGTTTCCATTCTATGTTCGTTATGTTGATGATGTTTATGTCCTGGTTGAAATGAATTCGGATATTAATCATATTCTCTCTATTATGAATTCCATTGATCCCTGCATTCAATTTACATCTGAGATCGAGACCAATAACTGTCTTTCTTTCCTGGATGTCCTTGTTATTTGTTGTGAAAATGGCTTTCAGACTACCGTCTTTCGTAAACCTTTTGCTGTCAGTCTCCCACCTCACAGATATTCTTCTCATACCCCTAACCAGAAATTCGCTGCTTTCAATACTTTTGTTTTTCAGGCTACCAATATTTATTCCACTCCTCAGTTACTTAGTGCTGAACTTAATTACCTCAAAGCTATTGCTGTTGATCATGGTTATTCCTCTAATATTATTGATTCTATTTATAAGAAATTGACGAAATCCGTCCATTCTGAAAAGCATTCTAATTCCAACTCTAATACTTCAGTTGTGTTACCATTTTTTCCTAAAATCAGTCAGCAAGTTGCTAAAATCCTAAGAAGGTTTGATTTTAATGTTATTTTTTCTCCTGTTAATAAAATCACTTTTTCAAATCTCAAACACCCTGTTGATTGCCTAGATAACTGGGGTATTTACCAAATCTCTTGCCAGTGTGGCCTTTCTTATATTGGCCAGACTAAACGTGCTCAGATTTCGTTTAAAAGAGCATGAAGGTTATGTTAAAAATCAGGAGCTCAAATGTTGTTCTATTGCTCAACATTCTTGGTCTTCTCAACATAGGTTTGATTTTTCCTCAGCCATCATTATCCAAAAATGTTCTTCTAACTTTGATCTTGATTTTTGGGAAGCTTACCACATTAAAAATTCTCATTCTTTAGTTAATGACTTATCTAGTACTCCTGATTTTCCAAGTATTTGGAAAGCATTAATTTAATTTCCCCCTTTTTTGGTTTCTTTTTCTCTCCTTCTCCGGTAGATGTCGCTACTTGTCCACCCAGTCGTTTCCACTGCTTCTCTCTCATTGGTTGGTTTTGGCGCCTTCACTATCCGCATAGGGTATATAAGCCAGCGCGTCTCTGTCTATGATTTTGCTCAGCCTTGCTTTTTCTAGCACGCTCTTCCTTTTCCCCTATCTTGCACTGAAGAAGAATCTTGCTAGTAGATTTGAAACAGCTGTTTGCTGCTTTTCATGTATTATTTGTGCATTTTAAACATTGGTTTTTCTGCTTTTTAACAAAATTAAGTCCAAATCGTTAGAGCCATTTTTAAGATAAAATTAGCTTGACCATGACCCATTATGACCCACTAAATGAATTTTCTCAAACATGTGACCTAGCCCAATGGTTTCCTCGGCCGAAAATGGTAAAATACAAAATTTAGTCCAAATCGTAAGAGCCGTTTTTAAGATAAAATTAGCTTGACCCACAGTGACCCAAAAATGACAAACTGATCAAATTTTCTCGAACATGTGACTTAGCCCAATAGGCTTCTCGTGCCCAAAAACGGTTAGATACAAAATTTAATCAAAATCATTAGAGCTGTTTTTTAGATAAAATGGGCTTGACCCATAGTGACCCAGTAATCGAAATTTCTCGAACATGTGAACTAGCCCAATAGGCTTCTCGTGCCCAAAAACGGTTGGACATCAAATTTAATTAAAATCGTTTGAGCCATTTTTTAGATATAATTAGCTTGACCCATTATGACCCACTAAATGAATTTTCTTAAACATGTGACCTAGCCCAATGGTTTCCTTGTGCCCGAAAATGGTGAAAGACAAAATTTAGTCAAAATCGTTAGAGCCGTTTTTAAGATAAAATTTACATATACACACACAATTTTTGTTCGCATTATAGTATAAGATTTATACAGAATGAGAATAGTACAATTATAAAAGTTTTCATAGCCTTAATCTTTGTCACTATTTTTGCCAGAAAGTTTTGTGTAATGATAATTTTTAGATAGACAAATCAACAAATTAGAAACAGTTTATTTTTAAACTAATAATTAAAATTGTAAATGTAAAATTTCATAAAATATAACTTCCCACACTATATCTCACCGAGTTGAAAAAAGAAAATATAATCCAAGGCATGTAAAGGTATTAATGAAATATTTCAAACATATAAGCAACTATTACCTTATTTCTATACAGCATAACTGAAGAGCTAATTCTTGATCCACATTGCATTTTAGTTTTAAATAATCATTTTTCACCTACAAATAAAAAAGGTTACATATTTTTAAAATGGTTGGTTTTAAATGCAGTAATCAATGATTTATACATATAGGTTGAGTGTTCTTCCACCCACAAAAGAGTTAGCCACAATGAGATAAAATGTTTCATTATTTATCATTCAAAATTATGATTGTTATATTTTTCTAATGTACAACCACCTTTTAGAGGCTCTCAACAAAAAATTGTAGATTTTTTTTTTTTTTTTTTTTTTTTTTTTTTAATAAAGCTAGAAGTCAGCCATGCATGTTGGGTTGTTGAAAGGTTAAGTTCTGAAGCTTTTACCCTCTATAGTGCTGTCTGGTGAAACATGGCATGATAAGAAGACTGACCCTGTACCAAAGTCTATGTATATTAGATAAACAATAACAGATCTATCAGTTATATCTTACTTGTTCATAAAAATAATGAAAAGTAACTTTGTCTTTCTCATACAGCTCTCTCAGGTCACTGGGTAAATAACGGACTCTCAATTCATACCTAAAAATACAAATCTGCAATTAATATCATAATATCTAAATGTAATGATACATAGTTAATATCTAACTGTAATGATACATGGCTAGTACCTAGTGTAATGACACATAGCTAATACCTAAATGTAATTTAAATTAAGTAAGTTGATATTTATATTGAAAAATTTTAATTTAGTCACATAAGGGATAAAGAGCAAAAGCTGGTAGATAAAATAGTAGAATAGAACAAAAGTAGAATAAAAGTAACAGAATTATTGGCTTATGCTTCAATAAGCCCTTCTGATAATTGATAAAGAAAACACACTTTTTGAAGATAAAAATTTGATTTAATTATGAATTGAAGAAAATAAATTTTAATTTATACTGGAGACTAATTTTATTTACAATGACCATCAGATAACACTAGGTTCTTTTGTTACTCATTTCATATTTTCAAACTGTTCAAGCTTTTTTATTAAAAAAAACTGCAGAGATAAGGATGAAATAATGTTTCAAAAGTTAATCTTCTAGACAGTAGTAATATTTCTACATTGTGGAATGGGGGCTCTTCTTAACTGTAAAAGTCACTGTTTACATTTGAGAAGTTATGCATTATATAGAGAATTGAGCTATAAAGATCTTGCACCATACATGCATTACAGAGACACAGTGGCCTTACAAACAACAGTGCTGTTATAAGGTAAGAATATTGATTACAGCATGTTCCATGCACATATAAGCTAAAACTTTTTACAACGTTCAAACACACAAATACGTACAACACCATGACATAAAAAACCATACACAGCCATTTCAAGGTTTCTTGGATCCCCTCTTCCTCAGTGCAAAAAAGATTAAAACGGGTTCAAAGAACCCCTCGGTTATAGCCCCAAGTACTGGCTAATGAATTGACTGAAGTGGCAAAAGCAAGATTTTATATATCCGAAAAAAATGATGTAACTGACAAGAAAACCTTTAAAAATAGGAGTTACTATGCATGATCCTCCATACTAGCGAAAGAAAAGGGGTGCTAATCACATCATTCATCAAGGATGAAGTATGTTTATGTATATAATAAGCTTCATAAAAGTCCAGATCAAAAACTGAATTACATTTTTGAATAATTTTACCCTCTGGAAAATTAAACTTGTGGTTGGAATTCCAACAATGTTTAGCTATTGCAGATTTGTCACATTCCTGCCTTCTAACATAATTCTGGTGTCTCTCAGCCTAAATCTAAGTGTACGCTTCATCAATGTAGGAGAAGCCACACTCACAAAAAATTCTATAAATGCCCCAGGTATTGTGGCACTTAATTGGACCTTTGAGATTGAAGAAAGAAACTTTACTGATTGGAGAGAAAATAACTTTGAAACTAAACTTATTGAGAATATGGGAAATTTGTGTACTGATTTTTGGAAAATAAGATAAGACAATAACATTTTTAAATTCTTTATTTATTGGAACAGAATAGGTGACTGTCAGAGGTTTAAATAAATTATGATCAATGATATTCAAGGAAAATCCACAATCGATGGCAACTGCTTTAATATAGTTAATTTCACTATTAAATAATTCAGAATTTGAATAAATTTTATGTGCATGGAAATAAGAGCATTGAAAGCTGCTAATTTTTTATATTGGGGATGATTGGACCTATAATGAGTTACAGCAAAAGGTTTATGGTAAACTGTCATCAAAAACTCACAATAATTTCGAATTACCAGGATATCCAGAAAAGCAAGGCATTGTTGAGTTTCAATTTCAAAGGTAAAATGGATACATGGATCAATTGAATTTAATAAATCAAGTACAGCATTAACATTATGTTTAGACAAATCAAGTAAAGCAAAGGAATCATCTACGTAACATGTATAAAATGGAAACTGTATTAAATTTAAATAATTTGACCAAAATAATGCATATATATATCACTTAAAACTGGGCTTAAAGGGTTACCCATAGCTAAACCTTCCGATATTTTATAAAACTTCCCTTGAAACACAAAAGTATTTTGAGACAAACAAATGCTGGTTGAAGAAATCAGGTTATCAATTTCATATTGAAAGTAATGAAACTCATTCAGTCTATTTCTTAAACAATCTAGAGCACCTTGTACTGGAATAATTTACTATTGCACTATATTTCCTTTTGCAATTTTCCTGTGAATACTGCTAAATTATAATCCTCGGCTAAAAGAAAATGTAAACAAAACAATTGTCCAAAACCTGCCAAATTCTATAATTTACCAAACTGTCATTCACAAGATGTGCGGATTTCATTGAATTGACTGTATGAATGTTGGTTATATTAAGTCCTACCTGTAGCGTGTAAATATCTAAAAATTTACTAAGCAAAGTTTTTAAAAATGGGTCATAAGACACATTCAGAAGAATATCAAACTCATTTACAAAAATAATAGCTTTTATCATACACCATAAAAAAAAAAACTAAAACTATCATTATTTATTAATACATATATAAAGATTTCTATTTCTGAAATAAAGATGGAAACAAATACTAGAGTACAAACAGAGATGGCAAAGCATTTTGCATAAGAGTGCCAAAAATCACAGAAAATTGTTTACAGACATTCTAAAATATAAATTTTACAGGACTTTTATTAAAATGGTTCTTACTTAGCCATTTTGATTCCAAAGTTAAATATATTCAGTGTGATGTCTGAACTCAATATGGATAGTTACATTGAAATCCATATTAATAATTTATAAAAAAAGAAACATTTATTCCTGTTGTGTATGTTTGAGCCAAAGCTGGTTCTCTTTCTGCCATTTTGAATTACTAGACTATAGAAGTGGGTCTCTATTAGACATTTTATTATTTGAACTAGTATGGAAAATTCAGCTGAAAAAAAAAATATATAAAGCCTTTTAAATTTTATAAACAAGTAAAATTACTAGGTAAGAATATGTGTGGTTTTCAAGAAAACAGTGCTACACAAAGTCTAAAACTAAAATTTATAATGCAATAACTTATACAGAAAAACAATGTAATTTTTTATATGCTTTCTTTTAACTTACAATTATATTTGTATGTGGCAGCCAAATCTTGCGACTCATTTTTCACCCACATCCTGTTCACATAGAGTTTTGAAATTTGGGGTATATATGTATTCCAGGGGCCGCACTAACCATTCACCTACTCGCCAAATGTGAATACATTGTGAAATTGACAAGAAAAAAATTATGGCGAAAAGCTGCCGAATGATTTTTTGGGACTCTTTTGTTGTAATCATGTTTTGGAATGTAAACAAATTCTCATTTTTAACACAAGTTCGCATACGGCCGTATTTCTTTATTTTATATTCCTTCTCTTCTTCTCGGCCGGCCAATTTCGCTGCGATGGGGTTTCTCTCCATATGCTTAATGCACCATCTGAAGTGGAAGGCCGTCATTTTTCCACGTCTTACACAGCATGAAGAAGAGGAGTGGATATTACCTGCACACTTTTACTGCATTTAAAGCCGAGAGGGCTTTCCAGCTTTGTTTTCAAAATGTTAGCTTTCCAATTTTGTTTTTGGAGGGGTTCTGAGCGTGAAACTGCAAGAAGAAGCGAGAGTATGAGAAATGAAAATATGAATAAAATCTTTAATCATTCTTAATATAGTAAAAACTATAATAATAGGAGAAACTTAAAAAAAAAAAAATACTTAGATAAATTTTTTAGAAAACTTTTTCTTTAACTGTTTGCATTTTCTTCTTTGTTTTGTGCATTTACGAAATAATTTAATCCCTTTAAATATTTCTTGTCATAACTTAGAAGGAATTTTTTAATTCTATGTTTAGGCAATACTGCCTCATCAAGTTTACAGTTCTTTTATGGTTTGAGTTAAAAATTTATTCCATATTTGTGTTTAAGTGGTCCAGCAGCTTCATTCTTGGTAAGAGTTTTGGATGGTAAGATTTTGTAGTACAGACCAGATCATCAACATTGTAAATCTGTTCTTCTTTTAGACCGTTTTTCTGCATTAGGTTTTTGAGTGTTTTTTGAAAGATCGTTGCCTCAACTACATCCACAAATAACATCTCAACCGAAATCGTTAGTTGATGGATCCCATGTCACTTCTTATTTTCTTATGCAGAATCAACACTTTCTCCTTCAGTATCATTCCACTGATTGGCTTTCCGTTCAATCTTTCTTGATTAAACCATATCAGTAATGCATCATCCAATTTCTCTTGTTTTGGCTTTTTCAAAGTGGATCGGGATTTCAGCGCAGCTTTTGCACAAAATTTTTGCAAGGCTTAAACAAAATGTCTCAATCTCTTTTCTTTCTTTATCCAGTCGCCAACAATACTTTCGCTGACACTGAATCCCAATGCAATTGATTTTAAATTTTCACCTTTATCCATGCTATGTAAGGCATTTAATCGCTTCTGCATCGATACAACACATTTCCTTTTTTCCCCCGCAACTATCCATCTCAAACAAAAATTGAAAACACCAGGAGTCAGGAAAAATGACTTTTCACAAGGCGACAGAAAGAAAATGTGAGCCATAGCCTGTTACATTCTGCTCCTTGAAAGAGTGAACAACTTACTATCCCATTCGTCTTCTCAAGGCCAGCTACTTGTAGAAGTATTTCTCCAAACTAACCGTCGCTAGGGAGGTCCTTAAAAAATTAACTTTTAAATTTTTTATGGGGCACCCTTCTATTTTGTTCTATGTATAAAATAAAGACTTCCACAAAAATTTCAAAACATTTTTTAAGGGTCACTACCAAGATTTGAATCTTTAAAAAAAATTAAAAATTAACATATTTTGTAATCTAATAATATATTATTAATACAAATCCATAGTCATTGCCAAATTGAATCATGGCACGATATTGGGCTGTAAAGACTGTCATTGTTTTCAAGTTTCAACTTATTTACACAGATTATTGTCCAAACACAGACAGGAGTATTTCATGTCTACACTCTATTTCACCTTAACTTGGCAGCATTGTGAAAGGTAGAGAATATAACAATCTGCCTTGGAAAATAGTTCCCTGTTATATTTTAATCTTAAATAGCTAAAATGCGTAAAAATTTATAAGATAATGTTTATAAATTACAGAATTTGATTTTTTTATATTCGTAAAATGCCATACTAAATGGCCATATTTGTATCAAAAGCAGAGCACAAAACTTAAAAATCGAGTTTTCGGCAAGCGTTCATTTAACTGTTCACTGGGATTGCAAAATTTTAGGAGACATTTCAGGATCTGAAACTGTACACAGATTGCCCATTATTGTTTCAGGTAAATGTATTGACCAGTTACTTGTTCCAAAACTTCAATCAGGAACAGATGAGGCAATAGTTTCTGCAGTTAATGAAACATTGGAGTCGTGGGGAGTACCGAGCAAGTAAAATGTATGAGTTTTGATTAACCTTTGTTAATATCGAATTATCAAGAGAAGCTTGTGCTCTTCTGGAACAGAATATGAACAAAGAACTGATTTGGATTGCCATCATCACATCCTTGACATACTATATTTGTTCTTTATATGTTGTATGAAGTTTATTGTATTCCTCCATGAGTGCTATCCCACTTTCGGCTACATGATTAACAACTTCGACTCAATGGCGGATCTAAGGGGGGGGGGGGGGCGAAGGGGCGATCGCCCCCCCCCCTTGGGCTAATAAAAGTTTTGCAAAACGACATTATGCATCTCACGAGAAACGACTTGGGGCGGAACTCGAGCCCGGCGCGACCCGACTTGGGTCGCGCCAGATTAAATCCACGAGACTCGGGCTGGGTCAGGTCTTCTGTCTTTTAGAATCAGGTCGTGCCCCGATCTTAATTTTTTCTGCAGATTCGGGTCGGGCGAGTCTTCTTTTTCCTTCAGATCGAGCCTGGTCTGGACTTCATTTTTCCTAGAGGTCTGCACTGGCCAAAATTTCCAGGTCGTGGCTCGGCCCGGAAAAAAATCTAAAATTTCGGTCCGTGTCAGCCCGTATGATAAGCATTATTGGCTCGACCACGACCCGTGCACTCCTCTAAATTCTTCCCCCCGAGCCCAAGTTAGTCTGACATCGTACTTATTTATTATTCATAAAAATTATATTTGTGTTGTACATTTGTTTAGCGAAATCTTTAGAAATTTATTTTGATTTGATAAGTTACAGAGATGAATTTTTTAAAATCTACTTTTTTTCTTTGTAGAGCTTTAAAATTATGATTTCCTTTTATCATCCCTTTCTTTCATTCTAAACTGATTATCTTACTGGATTTTCATTTGAATGTGCATTGTCTAAGTCATACTTTTACGTAATGTTTACGTACATAATTGCGTAAATAGTCATTAATATTGTTGATTTTCTGTATTCCTGAATTTCAAACATAATCTGAAAATAACATATGAGCATAAGTAAGTGTGCTTTATGAATAATTTTAATTGCAAAATGCAGGCAGGGTTGGAGTCGATTTTTAAGCTTTTATACCGGGCCGGACCAATAGTTTTTTTGGCTTGGGCCTGGAAACTTCAGCTCTGGTAAACCTCTGACATATTGAAGCCAGCTTTAATCTTTTTTTTTTTTTTTTAAATGCTTCTCTCAGCCATCATCCCATAACTACTGAATATACCGGGTGTCCTAAAATGGGCTGATTGATTTTAAAATTCAATAAATTGCAAATGGTGACAAATATTTAAAAAATACTTGCAGGAGGGTTATGTAAGATGTCGGGAACAGGGGTGATCCTGTTCCGAATTTTCCGAAAATTTAAACCACTCGCTGCGCTTACCGCGATTTCTACGGTTAACGCAACAGTAGCAAAATTTGCGCAAACTGCAATTTCCGCAGCAAATCTTTTTTTTAATGATCTAATTCTACTTTTTTTAAAAACTCTTTCACAAAGATTTTGGAAAAAAAAATAAATAAATAAAAATGCGCAGCAACAGGGTTAAGGCATTCGGTTCCGAAAATTTACAAAATTCCCCTATCCGAATATTCGGACATACAAATAATCGGGAATTTTGATAAATAGAATCCATAAAAAATCTATTTCGTCCATTGTTTGCAGAAAATAACTTTAATTTCGCCGAATGATCACAGAAAAAACGCGAATTTGGTGTGAGAGCCACAGAAAACATGCGAAATTCTTCAAATGATCACAGAAAACGCGAATTTCTTCAAAGGGCAGCGGAAAAACTCAAATTTTGTTAAAGAATCGCGGAGAAAAACGCAAATTTTGTCAAATAGCCGCGAAAAAACGCGAATTTCGTCAAAGGATCGGGAAAAAAATGCTAATTTATCAAAGAATCGCGAATTTCGTCAAAGGATCATGGAGAAAACAAGAATTCCTTTATAGTATCGCGGGAAAAAACGAATTTAGTCAAAGAATCTCTTTAAAGATACGAATTTAGTCAAAGTATCACTGTAAAAAACACGAATTTTGTGGAAGGGTCGGAGAAAAAAAACGCGAATTTCATCAAAGGTCTGCAAAATTACACTAATTTCGTCAAAGGGTTGCGGAAGAAACGCAAATTTCATCAAAGGGTCGAAGAAGTGCGAATTTCATCAAAGAGTCGTGGAAAAAATACAGTGGTCTCTTTAGAAAACAGCACACATACATACATCTATGTTTATTACTTTCTGCTATCTTTACAAGAAGAAAGTATTGGATTCGTGAAAATTTTTGACTTCCGGTTTTCGACGGATTTATACATTTTAGAATGCCCAGAACATGATTTGATGGTTTTTAGAAAATGTCTGTCTGTGAGTCTGTCTGTCACTTTGTCATTCTATCACTCTGTCTGTGAGTCTGTATGTGACAAAAATTTTGTGGGCGCTATATCTCAAGAACTAATGCACGGAATTTCACAAAACTTCATACTTAGTTATACCCTAATATAAACTGGACCTGATTAGTTTTTAGTGAAAATCGCCCAATAGGTGGCGCTGCTATGTGGCATTTTTCACGATTTCTGCAATAGCTATAGCTCAAGAACTACTGCACGGATTTTCATAAAACTTCAGATTCAGTTAGTCCAAGATATAGTTTGGTGCTGATTACTTTTTTGTGAAAATCGCCCAACAGGTGGCGCTGGTATGCTGCATTGTTCATGATTATCACAATAGCTCTAACTCAAGAAAAAATGCACAATTTTCATCAAACTTCAGATTCAGTTAGTCCCTGATATAAGTTAGTGCTGTTTAATTTTTGGTGTAAATCGCCCAACAGGTGGTGCTGCTGTGCTTCATTTTTCACGATTTCCACAAGAGTTGTATCTCAAGAACTATTGCACGGATTTTCATCAAACTTCAGATTTAGTTAGTCCTTGACATGAATCGACGTATAAATTAGTGCTGTTTAATTTTTGGTGTAAATCGCTCAACAGGTGACGCTGCTATGCTACATTTTTTCAGAATTTCCGCTATACCTCTATCTCAAGAACTAATGCACGAATTTTCATACAAATTCAAATTCAGATATACTTTGATATGAATTGGTGCTAAATCGTTGTTATTTCTTGTACTATTTAAAGGATTTAATTGACGTGATTTATATAGAAGAAAGTTTTGTGATGGCCACAACATACTAGTTATTATAGGTAAAGTTTTTAACTTGAAATAATGTACTGAATTAACTTTTGCAAAAACAGGTTAACCCAAACCCAGCTTCCAGGAATCTACACTCAGCCTGAAATCGATCCAAATCCAAAACAGTTAACCCGACCTACAACAAAAATAATTAGTGCCAGGAGGGGATCCCAGCATCTGCTGTAACCTTTCAGAAAATTTTCTTTGAATTTCAGATTTTTTTTTTTTTTTTACTCAGAATTGCCCGTGATCAGTTTTTTTAACTGCGATTCTTGATTTTAGTTTAAAATAGCACTGGAAGCAATAGGCGCTAAATCGGTTCCCAGAGGAAGTAGGCTTAAGGACCATTGTTTACAGTGCCATCTATCTCTGCTGTTTTAAAGTAAAATCAAGAATCGCAGTAAAAAATCTCCTGACATCTTACATAACCCTCCTGTAAGATTTTTTTTAAATAGCTGTTACCATTCGAAAGTTACTGAATTTTAAAATCAGTCAATCCATTTTAGGATACCCGGTATGTTTTTTAATAAGTTTCAAAGCATTCTTTACTGAATTACGACTGATTTTAGATATAAAGAAACAAGCAGTCTTATACCAAATTAGTATTTTTTACATAATTCTGAAGGTTAAAAAGTATTCCTAAATAATTATTTGAACGTGACCGTTATGGAGCTTTTGCTGTATATTTTTATCTTCAAAAATATTTGGACTTTTCAAAAATCGGGTCAAACCGAAACTTTCTCGCAAGAATGAAAACCCAATCAGAAATTGACCCAAAACCCGAAATAATGTATGTCAGTCTGACCCAAATCGAACAGGCTAAGCGCAGCTACAAAGTAGAACTCAACCCGACCTGCAGCAGAAAAGTAGAAGTCAACCGGGCCCAAACCCGACCTGCATCAAAAAAGTAGAAGTTAACCCGGCCCGTAGCAAAAAAGTAGAAGTTAACCCGACCCACAGCAAAAAATAGAAGTCAACGAGACCGAAACGCGACCCACAGCAAAAAAGTATATGTTAATCCAACCAGCAGCAAAAAATAGAACTCTACCGGACCCAAACCCGACCCACAGTAATAAATAGAAGTAACACGACCCGCAGTGAAAAAAATTAGCCCCAAACCGCGCATCAGATTGGAATTTCCAAATTTGTAAAACCGCCCCCCCCTTGAGGACTCTCCAGATCCGCCCTTGCTTTGACTGAAGTAGCTAAGTGCCTTACAAATCTTGTAGGATTCATTTTCATTCCAATTAGTCGCATCTGTTTCAAAAAAATCTGAAGGTAAATCCATATTTAAAAAAAAAAAAAAAACCTCAGAGTGCTGCTTGTTAGAAAATCTTGCAAGTAATTTTGGAGAATGACATCAGGGTCAGCACGTGTACCTTTCAAGGGTTCATAACTTGCTTCATTTTTCAAAGCATGCTCCATTTTTCTTTTACTTTCAAAAAAGACATTATCATCGAGAAATGCAAAAGGAACTAGTTCTTTTGTGAAGTACTGAAATGTCCTAGGAACTTCTTCAAAGCACACAAAGAAATGATTTCATTTATATTTTCATATTTTTTCAAGTTTTTCAGGAGCAATAAATCATAAGGACTGATACAAGCTGTGAATGTAGATTTTCACCACAAATGAGCAAACTAGACGAACTCCAGATTCTTCCTGCTTAGAGAGTTTAAACGGATCTCAAAATAAATAAATCTTGAGCTAGTAGCCTTCATCATCCATGGAACCTGATGCAATCCACCCGGGGCTCTAATGTAAACACCTCTTTTGGGTACTCCTCCTAAAAAATGATTGCAGGTTCTATCAGCTCCTTGTAATCCTCCTTTGATTGAAAATACAATGATTTTGAGTAAATTCTGTAATTTCTGACGCATTAAGTATTATATTTTTCATTGATTAAATTGTCAGTTATGGGAGTCTGAAATATGCCATCATTGATAGACATCCGCGAAATTTTAAATCGTTTGAATAGCGGTATATCTGGTCTGCTTGAAACTGCGAGAGACAACAACTTCCTCAAGCATAATTTCAAGGATATGATGATGGCAAGCCAAATCATTTCTTTGTTCATATTCTAATCCAGAAGAGCACAAGCTTCTCCTAATAATCGGGTATTAACAAGTGTTATATCAAAAATCATACATTTTGCTTGCTTGTAATCCCCATAACCCCAATGTTTCGTTAACAGCAGAAGCTATTGCCTCACCTGTTCCTGATTGAAATTTTGGAAAAGCTAGTTAAATGGTCAGTACCTTTACCTGAAACAATAATGGGTAATCTGACTACAGTTTCAGATCCTGAAATGTCTTCTAAAATTTTGCAATCCCAGTGAACAGTCAAATGAACACTTGCCGGAAACTCTTCTTTTTGTTTTGTGCTTTGCTTTTGATACGAATATGGCCATTTAGTATGACATTTTACGAATATAAAAAAATCAAATTCTATAATTTATAAATATTATCTTATAAATTCCTATGCATTTTAGCTATTTAAGATTAAAAATAACGGAGAACTATTTTTCAAGGTGGAATATTAGCTTCTCTACCTTTCACAATGCTGCCAAGTTGAGGTGAAATAGAGTGTAGACATGAAATACTCCTATCTGTGTTTGGACAATAGACTGCGTAAATATGTTGAAATTTGAAACAAATGACATTCTTTACAGCCTAATATCATAGCATGACTCAATTTGGCAATGACTATGGATTTATATTAATAATTTATTATTAGATTACAAAATATGTCAATTTTGAATTTTTTTTAAACATTCAAACCTTGGTAGCAACCCTTAAAACATGTTTTAAAATTTTGAAATTTTTGTAGAAGTCTATTTTATACATAGAACAAAATAGGAGAGTGCCCCTTAGAAAATTTAAAAGTTAATTTTTTAAGGACCACCCTAAACCGTCCCCATCAAATTCCAGTTTCCTCTGCTGTGAAGGTCAATGGCTATCCATTTAAAACCGAAATTCACCTTTTTCCTGATGGTGGGAAAAATGTCGGCCGGTTAAAGCAGAGTTCCGGTTAAGAGGAAGACAAGAATTCATACAAAAGATAATTTCATTTTAAATAACTTTAATTCAGAATTATTTTTTTCAATTACCTCCACTCATCAATTGACAGTAAGGCTTGATACTTTTTAACCACTTGTAAAACCCCACTTTCACCATGAATCCAATATACATCATCAGACAGAGTGTGAGCTAAACGAATTCCATATAAACTCTCGAACACTCGAGTTCCACAAGCTATTTGACTACTAACAGCTTGGACAACAGTCTGTAAAAATAAAAAAAATAAAGAATTACATCAACATTAAGCACTGTTTTAGCATATTAAAGATGCAATAGTCAAATAATTGAAGATTAAAAAGCATAAATTTTTGCTTCCAGGCGATTAGTAAAAACAGCTATTATAGTCTCAGGAGACAATAATTAGCAACAGAATTGTATATAAAATTAGAAACTGCTCTGCAAATACAAGCATTTAAGCAAAAGTTTTCTGCAAAAAATCTGCTGAATTATATGCCTCCAATCCCATATGCACACACAACTCAAAATAGGAATATATTTTATGAATTTACTGACTGGTCATTTATAATGAATTGATAAAAAGATTTCACTATGTGTTAAAAAAAGTAACAAATTCCTTGACAGAAGAATTTGTTTTCATCTGTCAGCTTATCAGCTGCCAATCCTTAATAATTACACCTTTTCAAATAAAATGCCTAACAATTTGTTAAAAAAAAAATTTATGATTATTTAGTAATAATTCCAGATGCCAGAAAAGATAGAAACAACATAAAATAAGGATTACTTATTTAACCCAGGAGGACGCACGCTGGGCCTGATAGACCGGAGTGCGTACGGTTTTTACAATTGTCACCACTATCTTTTTAAAAGTAATCTTCAACTTCTTTTAACGCAAAATTGTCTCCGATTAAATAAGGTGAAGATTATTATTTGTATTTATTGGTGACAAATTAAAAACCATTCATAACCTGGGTATGCACACGTTCTCCCGGGTTAATTCTGGAAAATTTTCTGTGAGCAGCATTCATCTGTATATTTTATGACTGATTAGCAGTTTCCTTTTTCCAGATGAATGGAGAAGTTATCTAGGCAAAGATATCATACAGTGGTACTCACTAAAATTTCTGTAAGAGTCAAAATCTAGGAAAGAATTGAGCTTGAGGGTTGCACATACTTGTTTTTGGGCTGGAATCTCCAAGCTCAGGCCGAACGAAAGCTACCTTGGACTGGCCTGTCCTGTTTCAAAAACTAAAAGTTCAGCATCGGCCCTTTGTATTTTCATGGTTCACACCCCAGCCCATGCTAAAATTAGAGAAAACAGTCCCGGCCCATGCAAAAACTAATAAAAACAGACCCGACTAAATTTCCTCAGAAAATACTGACTTTTCTTAATATACAATTAAGACTTTTTATTAAAATACTGCATACATACTTATGCGAAAATTTAACATTATAGATTACTATATGTTCGCAAACCATAGAACGCAGAATACATCAGTACCGACCGGCCCGCAATGTAGAAAGAAAATGTAAGTCTGATCATGGCCCAAACTGAGTCTGTTGAAAAAATCCCTGTTTCAGACATGATGCAATTGCTGCTCTACGCTATTTTTGTACTGATGTCAATCTAGCATCGGTTCTTTATTGTTGACTCTAGAAAAAAAGGGCTGCCAGGCAGGAATTTTTCAAAAAGGGCACACTATTCTATAAAAAATGTGCACATTTTTTCAAAAAAGGCACATTATTCTCAAAAAGGGCACACTTGTACCTTGTTCACAAAAAATATTTTTAACTGGTTTGTTTAGAGTCCCCTAATAGAATTTGCGATGTTTTCCTGCGATCAATTGAATTTTGTGATTCTTCACACCCCCTCCCCCCTCCCATCAACTCACGAATTTCATGATCTTTTTTCGGCAACTTATTGATGAATCACACTTTTTTTTGCAACCGACTGAAGAATTTTGCTATTTTTTTCTCATGATTGCATATTCTGAATTTAACATTTCCCCCCTCTATCAATTGACAAATTTCACAATATAGTCAAACTCCGTTAATACAAAAGACCGATCAAAACTTGCGTACCATACCGCTCACTAGTGTGTTCATTCAAAGCCTGAAGAGTTGAAGTAAATCTGCTGGGAAAATTACATGGGATAAAAATGAATCCCAATCCCAATTAGTTCACATCCCATGCTCGAAATTCTCATTATGACATCATCAAGAATGGAACCTGACAGAAAAATATGCACTTTTGCTTTACTTTTGGAGGCTTTACTTTTGTCAGAAGTAATTTTACTAGCCAACTCATATTGTAATAGCTCAATTCAACTCCTTCTTCATAGTGAGGTAGGCAGTAAAACTTTATTTACTGAACTATTATGAACAAACTACAGTCAATGATCTAATGCTTGCTCATGAATATTCCATAAAAACATTCCTCTGTAATAACCTAAAGACTGTTAAATGATTACTCTTAAATTTCATATTTACTTTATTCTATATTCATATTACTAAAACTATCTTTCTAAATTGTAAACAAGATTTAACCTCTTGTCCCTGTATTTTAATTACCAATTCCACTAGTTCACGTTATAACTTCAAAATTTAATTTTAATTGGCATTTATAATATTTTAGAAAGTTTAATTTAAGCCTACTCCAAGTGACAAAATTGTAATCCAAGTCCATGTAACATTTCCCTTCTATGAACTTGCAGGTCATAGGACCTACCAGTTCATCCAGTCTTTTTGAGTAGGGGATATGCAATAATAAAAAATTTCACCCTTTTATCTTAGTTAAACTATTCCAAATTATTATAATATCTGCCTTTTTTACCTAGCTTTAATAATATCTTAAATATCTTTTTCCCCATGCTTTAAATCCAGCGTATTCTTTATTATTCTAAAAACCTTAATCCATTTGTAGCTTACTTCTTATAAAACCCACTAAATTACATTCTTTCATTCTGAGACTATTTTTTTTTTTTCCGGAATGTATTTAATATCATTTTTTTTTTTTTTTGTTCGATATCCCATAAGGCCTTGCAAGCATCCTATTTTCTCAATAAAGCTAACGCATCAGTTATTAAGACTCTGTAAAAACATCACGTTTTCCCCAAACCCTACTCTGGAGTTAGCCAATCGCTGACAGAGGTTCCCCTCTCCTCCCCCTTCCACTTAACTGGATTGGCCTTGGTTTGGCATTGGTATACTTACGCGTGTGTTTTTCTCAAATATTTAAGCTTTTACATTTACTTGGAAAGCCAGATTATTGCATTGCTTCAAAAACCTGTTGTCACCTAAAGAGCTTTGTTTCCTGTATTTTCGTCCAGCTGTTTAACAACTAGTGGTTTACATTTACGACATAACAACCTGAGAAGGGTAGCATAATTGCTAGAGGAGTTGGTGCATTTTACGATCATCTAATAAATAATTGATGAATCTAACGGCAGAGTTTCCCCCAGACAGTTTCAGAAGAGCGCTGCACCCTGCCTGCCCTTAGGTTTACAAAATAGCACCCTTCTTGCCCTTCATCCAAAAAATTAGCACCCTTCTTGCCCCCAGTTGAAAAAAAAGTGTCTTTACTCCTTTGTGTATTAAAATATTTACTTGCATAGTAAAAATAAACTCATTGCTGTCTTCAAAAGAGTTCCCTGACTATTAAATAGCAAAAATTAAAAGAATGCTTTTAAAATTTTTTAAAAAGTGCCCTTAAGAATCCAAAATGTGTCCTTTGGAATCAAAAAGTGCCTTTTTCACGCAAACAGCACCCTGCCTTTTTTAAATCTGGGGGAAACTCTGCTAACGGCTTCAGTTGTTATTTCCAGAAAAACTACCAAGAGATGTAGGCCTGATCTTCCACTCTGACCATGATTTCATGACTGCAAAACTTTGATTTCTCAGTTAAAGTTATATAACGAATGTATGTTTGCTGCTTGATACCAATATGTTTCTATCATACTAGTGAAAGCTGAAATCATATATATATATAACACTGGTGCCCGGCTAACTGAAAAGTACCGTAACTTTTATAGGTGAAACTACTTAAGGGCATATCTAAATTTTATTGTCTTGAATATATTTAACCTAAATAATATTGGGAATATCAAACATGGTACTAACAATTTTATAAAATTTATAAATTTTAAATAACATTATAAAAGGAAATGTGTAACTATTTATGGCTGTAGGTCAAGCCCTCTTAGACAGTAAATAAACACAAAACATCTATAATTTAAATTTTAAAATCCGATAATACATCACAGTCAATGATAATCGGGAAGGAAAAAAAAGATAAATGTGTTTTGATGAGGAATAATGACAATTTAAATTTGATAAAGATCAGAATCTTGAAAAGTTTCTTGTGTGTTTTGCTATATATATATATATAATGTAAATTTTGGTCCAACTTTTAATAAGTTACAAAGAATTACAAAGTGTGTCAATGTTATCAATTTTAATGCTAAATGTAAGTCTTTTCAAGCATCGTATGAAAATAAAAATGCAGACTATATAACTTTTAATTTTAGAAATTGGACGATTGCACCATGAAATATATAAAAATATTGTATTTAAAATAAAATGCACTTTGCTAAATGATACACATTAAAATATCAATGTTTCGTTTCGCTTTTGCGAACGTCTTCAGGATGACACACAAGTTTACATATCACATACAAGTCTAAAAGTTTTTCAAGAATGGAGGCAAACATCTCAGAGTCACTGACGACTTTGTCCAGAGGGCGCACCAAACGTCACAAAGTTGCCAAGCAACAAAAAGGAGAAAACCAAATCAGCTATGGAAGAGGAGGAGGGGGAAATGGAATTAACTCAAAAACTGTTTATAACATATTGTGCCAAATTTTATGAATGTTGTAGGATAAATTATCGTTACAGGTATACTGTCCAAGCTTAATAATCCTAATGGATTCTAAAATTTTGTTTAGGTATGGATTCTTGCATGGAATAATGATTCTTGCTTTTTCAAAGATAACTCTGCTCCCCTCATTAGCAAAACAAAATCTTGCGAGAGCTGTATTAAGTTTAGATTGTGAAATATCCCGCTTGTGCTCTTTCAACCTTTCTGAAAATTTTCGTTTTGCCGATATACACTAATCTTTCTTTATTTGGGAGGGTAATCGGAATTTCATACACCCCAACTTTTTGATGATTCAAGACTTTATCAATATTATTACTAACAATTTGAATCAGGTATGGGGGGGGGGGGGAGAACCACTAATTTGATATTGAATGATTGAAGGATCTGCTTTAATTTTTTGTATAAAATGGGGACATAATGTATACTTCTGTACTTGATAGGTAAAGTATTAACAAACCGCTGGCCTGACTGAGGAGGGTATTAAACATTGATATTTTAATGTGTACCATTTAGCAAAGTGTATTTTATTTTAAATACAATATTTTTATATATAATTTTTGCTAAACAGTCAGGTAAGTTGGAAAGAAAACAAAAAACTTTTTGGCATAAAAGATGTATTGCCCATTTACAGAATTATGTTAAAATCATACATGTGACAGAAAATTAATTTCTTCGATATGTTAAAAAAAATGTAAAATGAATAATTGATAAGGCTCTGCCAGGCTTCTTTCTGATAAATAGAGTTCACTTTTTAAATAATAAGAGGTAATGGTGGGGAATTTTCAGAAAAATTTAGAAACCAAGGATTTATTTTACCAGCTCTTAAAATGCTATGTACAGTTGAAAATTATGAAAACATTTACGCTTTCAAAAATACTATTACTTAATACTATTAATGCATTTTCATATTTTTTTCTATAAAATTAAGAAATATACCATGTTTAGTCTCAGTAATTTAGAAAGTTGCAAGATATAGGTAACTAATAAAAAAAATAATTTTTTTGGCATATCTCTATAGTTTGCAGTTTTCAATGACTGCCTAAACATTAACTCGCCCAGTCAGAAAATTCACTTGCCAGTGGTGAGTTAAACTATGCATTTCCTCACCCCTGATAAGAGATATATGTTGCAGAACGTGTGTGTGTGAAGGAGGTTGAGGGGGGAATTGCAATTTTACAGATGATTTGGTGGGGTGTCGGTATGGGAAATAAAAGGTTGGGAACCACTGCTCTAGTGCATTATGCAATTTTGATACTACTACACAGGGATGTAGTGGAGGGTATACGGGGGTATATGCTGTATACACTCTGGATTTTTTAAAGGAACACCGTATACCCTCTGTTTCTCAAGAAAGCTATAGTATATATCTGTACCTTGGAACAAAAAGGGCCAACGTCCATTTTTCTCAAATGGCAGGAAATCCAATTTAAGTTTGAGGAAAACATTGACCTCGACAAAATATTTTGTTTACAATGATGTAATATTGGGAAGACTTTGGCCTTTTTAACAATTACTTTATATCACATCCTGAATTCATTCATGAATTTAACTCAAATTTCTCAATTTTGGACATTGGCCCTTTTTGTTCCAAGGTACAGATATATACTAAGGCCTCTGCCTTGAGTGTATATCCTCTGCTTAGAACGTATATCCTGGGGTTTTTTTTTTTTTTTACGACTACGCCACTGCTACTACATACATAAAAGTACTCAGATAGCTTTAAATATATGCAATTGAGATAAACTACAGGCACACTGCCTATTGAAAAGTCTTATACAATTTATTACTTCCAGAGGTGGTGAACTATATAAACCTATTCACCTTTGACAAGTGAATTGCAAGGAAGTCTTAAATATTGTAGGCTATAAAAAATATAACAAAAGCTTGTGTATATTTTATTTGCTGGCCATAATTAGTGTGTCTTCCAGTTGTTGTGATGTACACATGGCACAAAGTTCAATCCTACACTAAACAGTGTATATGGCAGTACTATATGCTGTACACTGTCCAAAGCTACAGCGTATGCTCTATGCCTCTGGTGTTCTGCTTATAACATACATACCATTTGCTGTTGTTTTTTTTAACGACACCACTGTGCATATCTTTCTTAATTTTGCTGTCACGCAAATTTTGCCAATTTTTAGCAGTATCTTGCTCGCTAATAATAAATAAAGTTAAAAAAATTGTTTTAGTGGGATACTTTAAAACTCAAAACACCTTTTCTCGCACATTTTCTTTACAAACAGAATTTATTCAAAATATCATCATCTAAGAAAGAATAAAAAACTATTAATATTTATTTTAGTTCACCTTTACTAATGTGTCTACAGCAAATTTCACAATGACACAGCTTCCAGAATTTAAGAAGACTTTTAAAATAGCTGTTTCTAGAGCTTCAGTAGTTGGACTACTCAGTTTCGAAGGTGGAGGGGAAGAAACTTTCTCATCGATATTTTCCACTTGCATTCTGAAAAGTAATTTTACATATTTTAACGAATTAAACATTTTGAACATGAATTTAATGTAGACTTAAATGTAAATATAAATGCTTTTCCTATGTATGTATCTAAATTTTTCAACTTAATAAATAAGAGCATAAATTAGAAAACCATGCCTTAAAATTAAAAACCTGTATCGAATGCACAACAGTTTTAAATACTCATAAATAACTTTAAAAAGTAACAAAGGCATGAAAATGTTAAAGTACTGATTTTGAACAATGTAGATGACAGCAATATTGTAAACATTACTACAAATAACAAAATGAATTACCTGAAGCATTACTCTAAAACTGAATTACTTAATATTTCTAAAATGAGCATTTCAGAGATGCGAATGAACGTTCTATATAAATGAAGCAAATTAAAGGACGTTTTGTAAACATCCTATTTTTTACAAGTTTATCTGTTTACAGCGTTAAGATGTCTATTCTCTTCACACAGCTTATCCCCATCAGCGCTTAAAAATTGGAAAATGACCTGAAAAGCAAAAAAAATAGCTGCGTTTTAAATAAAAACTTTAAAAAATTACTAAACAATTTTAAATGTATCCTATTATATCATAACAAACATTTCCCCCTTTTTTAAAACACAAAACAAACATAGGGGTAGCTCTCCACAAAGTTGAAAAGAGGATGAAAAGCAATTTTAGAAAAACGAAGAACGATACACTTAAACTCAGTTTTGAAAGTTATAAAATATCTCATATTTATGAAAAATAAAACAGTAAAATAGCTTAAAATATAACTTTACAATTTTTCCGGTGTAAAATCTTAAGCTCGATCGTAAGATGGACGTGACTTCCTTACAATCTAAAGTTCTGAAATCAACCAATCAGAGGCCGTTGTCAACAGTGTTATGGTTGCGCGCGCATCGATTTGCGCTTCGTTTTAGGTGATTGAGGCATGCACATTTTCTTCAGTCATGTGTTTTTTTTAATTAAAAATAATTATTACTAGCAATCAGGGCGAGGGCCGTAGCGACCGCTCCCCTATACACTCCAATTCAGTGAGGGGGGAGTCTCGGCAAAGTCAGAGGCCCAGTATGTTTTATTTAAATTATTATTATTTTTTTTTTTAGCAAAGATCTTGGTCAGATTTTAAAAGAAAAGAAAAACAGAGAATTATTATTTTTCTTTTTGGAACTGCAATACTTTGGAACATAGAATAGAAATACATATCTATTCCTATTTTCACGCTTTCTACTATATACTTCCTTCAATCAAACAGATGGTCG
Organism: Maratus speciosus; assembly: GCA_963932465.1. Taxonomy (NCBI): domain Eukaryota; kingdom Metazoa; phylum Arthropoda; class Arachnida; order Araneae; family Salticidae; genus Maratus; species Maratus speciosus. The sequence goes on from OZ010793.1 coordinate 339,016,776, forward strand.
CTTTCTTTTACTCTCCATTCCTACTATTCCTTCTCCACTACTCCACCAATTTTTTTAAAGGAAGAAATTTTGGAGGTTCTAAACTTCATTAAAAAAATTAAATGGTTTTTAGTTTGTTTTTTGTTTGTTTTTTGTTTTTTTGCGTAGGTGGGTGGGTGGATGTTTGGCTATAAGCATGAGCGAAAGGTGGGACCCAAGGTTCAAAATTTTAGATCCCATTTGTGGCGATAGTTAAATGTTGTGATCGTAAAAGCGTTAAGTACACATTGTGAAGTTCTTTTAATAAAACTATTGATCGTTAAAGAAATAATAAAACTGGAGAATTCTTACTTTACAGGAGACAGTGAAGAGGCAAACTGATGAAACAAACATTATTCTTTATTTCGGACGTTAGTTGAATAGAAGGTTAGGAAATTACTTGCCTCTGGTCACCAGTTTAAAATAAAAGAACTAATCTTTTAAGAAGCGAAAAAATAGCAGCCAACATAGAATAATTCCATGGGATTCCTTTTAAAGAAGGCAGCACATCTTTTAGTTAAATTAAACTTTGGCATGACAAAAGATATCCACAAAAATACGACCTATTATATAGACGTTCTTCATTCGACAAAGTTCGCGGTATTCGATGGCAGGTAAAACCCGCGTCGCGGAAAACACTCATCGAAAAACTACATCTCTTTTTCACAACATCAAAACCAAATTCTGATTTTAAAATTAACGAGTATTTAAATGATGAATACGCGGTTGACAAAGTAATTAAAAGGCAGAATTTAAATTGATTAGCTAAATTAACATTTACGAGAAATTAAGGAAAATCGAATTACAAGCTACAGAATTCAAAATGTTTTCACTGATTGGAAAACGAAACCAAACGATATTCTCCTGTCAGCGATTGACGTCAAAAGAGGGCGGCGCATCACTTCAATGACGTCATCATAATGCAAATGCAAATCGACTCCGACGAAACGAGAGCTCCAAGATGTGCTCCTAAAATAGCGGAGTGCGCATGCGCAAGCTGCCGATCCGCTCCCAAAGCAGATATGAATATCGGCGGTGAAAAATGAACTTGCTTTACGGTGAGAAATAAAAACTTCAACATCGGGCGCAATGATTGAATTCAAATAGACATCGATGCAAAAAAAAATAGCTGAAAGGAAATAAAAATAAACCAAATTTAAATACTGTGAGAAGTATTCTCACACCATTTTTTTTTTAATATTCAAAGGTTTAAAAAAAAGATTTTTAATCTTTTTTTTTTTTACCTTTAGCCCTAGCCCTATAAGCGGGGCCCCGTGTGTACTACGTTTGCTGCGTATTCCCTTATCTTTGGTCTGTTTTTTTTTAAACCAGTTTTTCTTATCTCCATAAATTACTCATTCAAATTGCATAACTTATATTTTGTAGCTATTTACTTTATTATCACAGATTCGCTAATCTGCTTTTCCTGAACGAACTTCAAATTAAACTAAGGATGCACAACCTGTGGCCCGCGAATTTCGCCAATTTACAACTGGTAAAAAATTGCAATTTTTGTCAATAGGTCGTGAAAAAAAATCGTGAATTTCGTCAATTTTCCGCGGGAAATTCAGGGTGAGTTTCGTCAGCCATTTGAGAATCGCGAATTTCGTTGATCAGGCGAGGAAAAATCGCAAATTTCGTTGATTGGGCACGGAAAAATCGCGAATTTTGTTAATGAAGCGCGAAAAAATCGCAAATTTCGCCAATCGACCACGGAAAAATCAAGAGTTTTGTCGATTGAGCTCGGAAAAATCGTGAATTTTGTCAATGATGCGCTGAAAAATTGAGAATTTCATTGACCGGCAGCTGAAAAATCGTGAATTTCTCAGTTTATTGGGAGAAAAAACACTAATTCTGTCAACTTGCCGCGAGAAAAAATTGCAAATTTCGTCAGAGTCAGTTAAGAATCGCGAATTTCTTTGATTGGGCGCAAAAAAATCACTAGTTTTGTGTTGATGATGTGCAGGAAAATCACAAATTTCGCCGATCAGGGGCGGAAAAATTACAAATGTCGTCGTTCGGGCACAGAAAAATTGCGAGTTTTGCCGATCGGGCTTGGAAAAATTGCGAATTTGTTGGTCTGGCACGGAAAATTAGCGAACTTTGTTGATGATGAGCGGAAAAATTGAGAATTTCGTTCTCCGACAGCAGAAAAATCGGGAGTTTCTCAGTTTATTGGGAGAAAAAAATGCAAATTGTGTCAATTTGCCGCGGGAAAAAATTGAAAATTTCGTCAGAGTCAGTTAAGAATCGTGAATTTCGTTGATTGGATGAGGAAAAATCGCAAATTTCGTCGATCAGGGGCGGAAAAATCGCAAATTCCGTTGATCGAGCACGAAAAAATCGGGAATTTTGTCAATCAGAATCAAAAAATGAGTTTTGTCAAAATCGAAAATTCCGTTTACCGGGCGTGGAAAAATTGCGAATTTAGTCGGTTAAGCACGGAAAAAAGCGAGTTTTGATGATCGGGTGCGGAAAAATTGCGAATTTTGTTGATCTGCTTCGAAAAAATTGCGAATTTGTTGGTCGGGCACGGAAAATTAGCGAACTTTGTCGATGATGAGCGGAAAAATTGAGAATTTCGTTGGCCGACAGCAGAAAAATCAAGAGTTTCTCAGTTTATTGGGAGAAAAAAATGCAAATTGTGTCAATTTGCCGCGGGAAAAAATTGAAAATTTCGTCAGAGTCAGTTAAGAATCGTGAATTTCGTTGATTGGATGAGGAAAAATCGCAAATTTCGTCGATCAGGGGCGGAAAAATCGCAAATTCCGTTGATCGAGCACGAAAAAATCGGGAATTTTGTCAATCAGAATCAAAAAATGAGTTTTGTCAAAATCGAAAATTCCGTCTACTGGGCGTGGAAAAATTGCGAATTTAGTCGGTTAAGCACGGAAAAAAGCGAGTTTTGATGATCGGGTGCGGAAAAATTGCGAATTTTGTCGATCAGCTTCGAAAAAATTGTGAATTTTGTCGATCAAACGCGGATAAATCGTGAATTTCATTGATCAGGAGTGGAAAAATCTCGATTTTTGTTCATTGGCTCCTCCCCTTCTCTTCGTTCATAAACTTCACATTTTTTTCGGCACTAGCCACTTTCATGCCTATGTTTGTTTTTTAGCACTTATAATAAAACAAAATTTACTCCCCCGAATAAAGTCAAGGAATATTATCACACCTTGAAAACAATCCTTGCTATATCTGTGTTATATATACAAACGTAAACTGTTGATATATCCTTGCCAATTGAATTGGATATGTTGACTGGATGGGGGAACCTAGAGGGGTAAAACTGCCCCTCCCCCTATCTGAAACCATATTTGTTATCTGATTATAGGCCACAAATCACCTCCCCGAAATAGAATTCTCTCTGCCTTATTGGTGTGGCCCTCGACAACCCAGACATTTTTGTAAGTGGCCCTTCTTTACAAAAGAGCATGAGCCCCTTGATTTAGGGGAGAGTAGCCATATTTGGACCGCCGCTTTAAATGGACAGTTGCAATTTTGTCGATAATTACAGACAGAGACGCCATCTACCGCTGACATCCTACTCATCAGAATGACGTCATTTATGATTAGAAGAAGCACCCGCATACCATGTGCTGTTTTCAGACAATTTAAAAAAACCTAAAGTTAGCTGTTTTGATCTAGTTTTTTCCTACTAAACGTAAGTGAATACAGTAGAGCTCCGATTATCCGAACAAGTCGGGACCGACCCTAGTTCGGATAAATGGACAGACAATTTAAGGGACTTCCCTGACTATACTAAAACCTTCACACATTCCCAGGCTTAGGACTGGCAGCACCAGTTAGTGCTAGCGTGTTTAAACACTGTTTTTTTTTATCATTTAAAATTTTCTTTTTCGCTTTTTCTCTTTTTCAGAACTTCAGATATTATAATTTAAGCAAAAAAAGCTTTCGATTGTATCTTGCTTCAAAGAAGACGTTATTTCCAATGCTGCCATATCTCGAATTCTTCTTAAATACGTTATTTGAATAGAATAAGCATTCTTTTACCGTTCGAGCCATTTCATAGCTGTTTCCAAACATTCAAAGGCTTCGTCATGTGTTGGACCTGGGTCATTTTCGTTTTCATTTCTTCAATTTCTTTTTGATCTTAAATTTCATCATCCTTAAAAAAAAAAAAAAAAAAGAGAGAGAGAGAGAGAGAGAGAGAGAGAAAGAATATAATAAATGGAAGTTCGGTTAAAAAATTTTTTGAGAGAAATAGGCTGTTCGGATAATTGGAAGTTCGATTAATTGGAGTTCGGATAATCGACGCTCTACTGTACTTTAAAACTAAGGTAAGTTGATATGTTTTAATATATATATCTAAATTCATCTGTTTATGACGCGTATTTTTCATTCGGATTTGTTTGATTTCGTTTTTGTTCTTAGTCTTGAGTTTATCTGTTTTTAAAAAAGGCGCAGTTGCCTTAATTGGGTCAATTTAAGTTGCTTAAATTGGACTAGATATACGATCATAAATTTGAAAAGTAAGTAATAAATTTCGAGGGTGGTACGCTTTTTACACTATTTTTTTTTAATTTTTTATAATGGATCACTATCTCCATGGATGTTTTTTAATAATTTTTTTTTGTATATATGGATCAATTTCTTTATACAGTTTAGGCCTTTATAAACATAAAAATATTTTTACATATTTATGTAATAAATTTTGTTTGCAATCTCTTTTATCTTGTATGTATTTGTATTTATTTTCTTTGAATTCTTTATTCCTACGGCGTATTTGATTTACAGAGTTAAATTCAAGGATTTTCCTCCTGGAGGATATTTGCGGTTCCGTGAGTGGCAGAGCAGACTTTTTACAGTTCTGGAGGGTGGAATTACACTTTTTTGCCATTAAAAAGATTAAAATCTCAAACCTTCGGGGGGGGGGGGGGGGGGGAGGTAATTATTTCATGGCTCCGGGCTGGGGAACCCCTGAATTCAACATTGTTTGAATATATGTTTTGCGTTTGATTAATCGTAGCGCATTTTTTTTTCAATGGAGCATATTTTTTAAATACTTTTTAAATATAATGTTGAAAATAACACAGACAAACTACCTGGAAGGAAAACATCCGTGACAGCAAAAGCTGTTAAATATATAGGAAATGAAAAGGAGAGAGTAAGTTGTGAAGAAATTGACCTACAAGAAGGCTGCGGCTACAAATCTCTCCAAAAAGCCAAAAAATCATTATAAATGTTATTTCCCTTGCTAAATTCAGTTAAATCAAAGTACAGAGGGAGCGAAAAAAACAGTTGTCTTAATATCTTCTTCGTATAGAGTAAACCTTGAAATGAAAAAAAAAAACGACAAAAAGGAAGCTCTCACAGCACAAAATAAATTGGAACATCAATTTTTAAAAAATAGACGTAATGCAATTGAAAAAAATGATAGAAGGGAAGAACTACGAAACATAATACAAAGAAAACGTCTGTTAAAAAAAAAAGTCTAATAATTCAGAATCTAAAAAGAAAAATCTAGACAGTGATCATTGGTTTTACCTAATTTGTAAGAAAAATAAAATAGCAGAAATGATTCAGTGTTCACATTGCCAAATACAGTTTCATGTTGTGTGCACTGGAATAAAAAATGAATAAACGAAATTCATGTCTAAGCTTTGCATCACTCCTTACATTATATTCAAGTAACTGGCAATTAGTTCCATAATTTCTATTCTTAATTACTGATAACGTTGATTTATATTTTGAATAAAGTTTGATTTAAAACAATTACTCTTATTTTCGGATATTTGATTTCATTATATTTCATTGCTGTTATTTTGTATGATTGTTTCATTAATCGTAAAACTTTGCTTTTAATAAAATTAGTTATATTCCCTAGCCATTAAAACAACCTTATATTGTTTGGTCCAATTTAGGAGACTGTGGGTCCAACTTAGTCGTCCAGTTGCTGAATTTGGACCACTTTTGACAAATTTTTCAAATTAAAATAAAATTTAGGATTTTCAAAAAGAAATTGATTTAAGGATTTGTTTAATTAGTAGATAAATAGTTGACCCCGTGTAATGATGTTTTTCGGATATTCCAAAAATTAAGCGAGTTACACTTGAAAATAAGTGAAGTGGTCGAAATTCGGCTACTCTCCCCTATTGTGATTTTTCTTTTAACCCAGATTGAAATTTAATTTTTCGGCAACATCGTTCACGTTTCCACAGGAATCTATTTTGCAGTTTTAAAACAACTTTAACCATGCCAGTAGCAAAATTTGTCGAAGAATTCTTTTATTTCAGTAAAAAACTCTAAAAAAAAAAAAGCCGCGAAACGTGACCCCCCCTAAGAATCGTGCGAAAAGTTCAAAAATCGCAGAAAACAAATTTACTGTATTGGGTACATTGAAACTGGATTCCTTTTACGAATGCCAAAAAATCGCCGCAAAAAATGCTAAAAATCGCGAAAATTAAAAAAAAAATGTAATGGAAAAAAGTTTCTATGGCCTAAAAGATTAGCGCCGGATTCTTTTTACGGATGTTAAAAAATCGCCGCAAAACGCAATGTACCGCTAAAAATCACATAGAAAATCTGCGAAAAATCCAAAAAACGCACAGAAACCGGATTCGTTACGAATGCCAAAAAAATTCATTAAAAAATCGCGAAGATTTCAAAAATAGCTTTACGAATTCGAAATAAACTTTACTGAAAAAGTAAACTTACTATCTTAGACGAAAATATTGAGACTTGGCTTCTTTTATTAATTTAGAAAAATAGGCACATACAATTACCTTCCTGCCATATCTTGTAGATCTGTGGTCTCTTCAGAAGACTCTGGACAAACAAACATCTGTCTTTTATTGTTTACTATGTACATTTTTGTAAATAACAGATACCGTTGAGAGCAGAAAGGAATTTGCCACATGTAGGATTTTAGGCGAATGGTAATTTCAAACTGAAGAAAAAAATGGAAAATATGGAAAGGACTTCACGGAAATATTTTTTCGAAATAGTAAATATTCTTTTTTTTTTTTTTTTTTTTTTTATGAAAGGTACCGTTGAAAATAATTTGCTATATGTGGGCAGTTTTTATTTTTGGTATTTTCTTCCGGGCTACTCAGATGTCATTTTAAATAACAAATAGTAGAGGCAGATCTCAGACAGTAAACTCTGTCTGTCTCTCTAGAGTATTCTGAAAAGACCAGTGCACGCAGAAGTAAAAGATTTGAGAGGAAGGTACCTGCATGTTTCTAGTTTGTGTTTTGCATCTCAAAGCCAGTTTGTGGATTTTATTTTATTTTATTTTTGATGTGAATTTTAGCGGGTTTTATGCAATTTGCAGCAGTTTTTTTTATATTCGTGAAATTAATCCGGTTTTAATTTATTAGACCAGTATATGCAAATTTCCAACTGGGCGAAAAATGTCCGGACCAGGATTCCAACAAAGGATCTCCTGGCTGAAGCCGCCAGTGCTCTGCCATCTGAGCTATCCCGGACGAATCTGGTGGAACTTTTTCACCCAGCAACCTTAACTGGTCTAGTGTATTACACCAGTAGTCGGCAAGTAATTTTAAATGGGATCCGAATAGTTTTGAAAAATTTTAGCGAGGTCCAGAGGAAAAACACATAAGTAATATAAGTACTTATTACTCTTAAATTGTTATTTTTACATACACATACATATAATATGAAACAGAAAAGTCAGGTGTTCATTCTGAAAAATTACTACATACACAGGCACTGAATTTTTTTACATACACGTTATAAAATAGAAAAGGCAGGTATTGTTGAAAAGTTAATGTGAAAAATTACACTTGCAGTCTTGAACCAGTTTTTTATAGTTTGATTCACGTATGAACAACTAATGCGAAGAATGTCTTCAAGGTGGGCATCCGTTAATCTGGAACGATATTTGTTCTTCAAAAAATTCATTTTGTAGAAAGTTCTTTCACATACACATGTGGAGCCAAACATAGTAACCAGGCTAATAGCTAGTTTTTTGCAATTTTCCTGCCTTTCTGAGATATGTTAACCTCAAAATTCTTTAGAGGATGCCGTTTTATATATTTTCAAAGAAATATCCTCTTGCAAGTCAAATATCTCTATTTGAAGTACAGGTTTTTCAAGACTGAACAACTTCGCAGTTACATGTCCATTCTGCAGCTGGAGCAACTTCATAAGGCGATTTAAAGAATTGGGACAACTTACCTATTTCTGCAAAGTCTTGAACCTTGTTTCAAATTCCTTCACAAGATCTGATAGAAAACTCAAGAACATTGCAGTGTGTATTTCGGAATTATTCTTTTTATATTAAAGAATTGTTGGAAAATGAATTAATTCTTCATTTGCAATCAGGGGCGCCAGGAGGGCTGGGGGCAATAGCCCCCCCCCCCCCTCCTCCAAGGAATTTGATTTTTCGGAAAATTTATCAACCTTCAATTGTCAGACTCAAACAAAAATTAAAAAATTGTTCAAACGTTAAAGTAATTTATCAGATTTGATTGCAATAAAAACATATGCATTAAATAAATGCTTTATGCATCGAAATTTATAATTATATTAAAAAAAAAAAAAAATCCTATTCGAACTTTCTTAAGGTGAGACATATATCGTACTTTGGCGAATTTTAAAAATACATGAAAGACATTTTCTTTTATCAATTACTTCTTAGCTGTGTACAACTTGATCACAGGAAAACTAGTCCCCTCATGCTTAGAAATTCAGGGTAGAGTTTTTTCAGATAGTTTTTTTTTGAAAGGGTGGGGGGGGGGGGGGGTGAAGGGGCGAGTATAATTCAAATTTTTAATTATCCGACTCTTTTACTTTTTTGGATTAATAGTGTCACATTATATTTACTGCAATCGTTGCAATGTTATCTAATTATTTAATTATTTGCTTTATTAAATCATATTATATGTGGTACACTCTCAAAATTCTTCAACGCCTAGGAATGGAGTCTACGCGCACCCGATAAAACAATTTCTTCAACCCAAAAACGACAGACTTCCACTAAATCCCAAAGTAAAAGAAAATTACTCCATATTTTAACACGTTTGTAATAAAGTAGTCTATAATTTTATCCCTTATGTACAGAAATGAACACATGGGTTATTGCTATGGGTCACCATTAATAGTCAAATCTATAGTTTTTCCTTTGAAAAATATTCAGGACTTCCTTGAAAAAACCAGATCATCCCGACTCCGACCGAAAGAGATTACAATCCGGAAAACTTAAAGTGTACCTCACTCGCAACGAAGAAAATACGTCAACCTAACCTGACGCAGGACTGTAATTCCATGTAAATACGAAAACCGCTAAATGATTTCCATTGAAAAGGAACCCGACCCGAAATAAAAGAAAATTAATTCATATTTTAATGCAATTATTATAAAAGAAGTCTACAATTATACCTTTACTATAAACTTTACCTTTTATGTTGAAAAAAGTATTCATTAATGTTCAAATATGTAGCTTTCTCATCTGAAAAATATTCAGGATTTTTTTGAAAAATAGTATTAACCCTCTCATGCATGAATTATTTTTTACGCAGTAAAAAAAATCAAACAATTGTTTTTGTGATAAATGAGAACCCATTATCATGAAATAATGTTATGAGACTTTTTCATACATTATTAATTAGTATATTGATATGTCCTCATTTGGGGACGTTATGCAACAAGGGGTACATTCACAGTGTCTCCATATGGGAACAATATTGTTCAATGTTCACATATTGCCACACATTTGAATAAGTTTATCTGATTTATATGGAATGAAATGATTCCATGCACTCTGAACACACTAGTACAGTGCAGACTCCACAAATATATCGGGTTTTGCTTTTGCAAGCTTTAGCTCTACAGCGATTGACAAACTTTGTTTCTGTTTTCTTTGGATAATTCTTTCTTTCATCTAAACGCAAAGTTCGGTACACATTGCGTGTATTTCAACGTTTTATCAAAGGTTCTCCTGCAGAGAGTCAACCTGTTTTATTTTTATTTAGTTCAGCTGTACCCTTATATATCAAACTGGACGCAATTCAACTTTTCAATTCTGCCAGGTCTAAGCTTTGGGTGTTTTGTAATTTCCGTAAAATCCAGATGCTAACAAAGGTGGCCTTTAAACAGTGATAAAAAATTCATGTTTGCTTTTTTAAAAACCACCAAAAAAAAGATATCAAAGTAGAAAACAAAAATGGAATTCTGTTTACTTTGGTGCAAACTGTCCACATATGAGGACATATATGTTTCATGCTATAAATAAAAACTTAGTAGAAATATTACAAAAAATTTTTTCTTTACATGCTACGTAATGATCGATTGTATATATAAAAACATACCTTCATGGTAGTAATGACTAATTCCTGGTCTGTTTGTAGCAAATCCTGCCAAACATCACAATGCTTCAATATTTTGATTTTAGTTCAACGTTGGTGTAAATTAGGACTATCGGTATGGTTCTGCCAACTATTGTGCTGTGTACTAGCTATTATCTATACACAAATGAGGTCTCTGTGAATCGATGATGAAGAAATTTTGTAGCTCTAATACTTTATAGGGCAATACTTATCTGTCCTCATATGAGGCCTGTATGAATGAAAGGGTTAACACGAACCCATCTCAAATTAGTGAAAATTCAATCCGAAACAATTAACGCTTTACCTTATCTTTACTTGCAGAAAATCACTAACAGAAAATTTTCTTATCGCTATAAATTACAAAAGTTGCAAATTTCGTGACCTATTCATGATGTTCGTGGGCTGATTATCCAATGGCTGATTGAATTTCATGATTCTTTTTTCGCGATCATGTGACGAAATTTGCGATTTTTTCCGCGACCGTTTCATGGAATTCACGTTTTTTTTCTGCAACTGTTATTGAAATTGGTTTTTTTCTCGCGACCATTTGTCGAAATTCACAATATTTTTCCGTGACCAACTGACGAAATTCCATATTTCTTTCTGCGATCTTTTGACAAAATTCCAGATTCTTTTTCACGATCATTTGTTGAAATTCGTGATTTTTTTTCTTCTACCACCGACTAATAATATTTGTAATTTTTTCCGTAAATAGACGAAATTTTGTATCTTATTTTACGATCGTTTGACGAAATTCTCCTCTATTGTTTGACTAAATTTTCGGGATTTTATGTGCAATCTTTTGACGAAATCTGCAATTTTTTTCGCGGTATGTGATGAAATTAGCAATATTTTCCACTGTAGTTTGGAGAAATTTGCGATTTTCTCCGCGAAGATTTAGGGATTTCCTTTTCAAAATTTGCAAAATTCGCGATTTTTTTCTGTGACCCACTGACGAATTGATTTTGCGGAATTCGAAAGAAAAAAAATCGTGGACTTTCACGAAAATTTTAAAAAATTCGCAGAATAATCACATGTTTGTGAAGAAAGTTAAGGAGACAAAATCACGCAGAGCTTTTTTTGTGTGGGATTTTCCCAGGTTCTGTGAGATTTGTGCAGTTCTGCACGTTCCCTGTTCCTCAAAGAAAATTTTTCCTTGTACTTCGCCAGGAAACTCTTGAAATGGCGCCCATGTACTAAAACCTGAAAAAAAGATGTCGAAAGGGACTAGAAAAAGTTCCATTTTAGACAGGTCTCCATCTTATCAAGTATATATTTGTTTGATTTTTTTTTCCCTTCGAGAAAGAATTCTGTTATAGACAGGCTTCGTTTTCACAAGTTTTACTGTAATACATCTCTTTTCAGAGCTATATTATAGACGGGATGGTTTAACAGCCTTTGAGGATATCTGTAAAAATGGAAACTATAATAGAATCCCGTCTAAAAAGAAATTGTTTCATACTCAATATATTGAAATTTTACCTGCTAAAACGGAAACCAGTTTGAAACGAAATATTTCATTGTTTCTTGAGTTTCTGTATTCAAAGATTTTACTGTTTTTATAAGCATGTATCAGTTTACGTTTCTCGTTCGGGGGGGGGGGGTGCAGAGGGGGTTAGACACCCGGATCCTAACCATAGCTATATAACTTCCCTCAAAAAAATCTTTGTCCCCCCCCCCCCCCCCCCCCCCAAGAAAGTTCTGAAATGGCGCGCCTGTTTGCAATATCCTTTTTGGCGGTCAAGGCTTCGAACTTCCTCGGTCCGCCAGTTGCCCACCGTGGTATTAGACTAAAGGGGAGACTAGGGAGGGTTGACCCACTTTTTACAAAATGAATTTTTATTTTTTAAATATTGAACGTAGAATAAACAGAGCTTGAAATTCAATTTTTCCTAGGAGGGGAGTCTCCCTACCGACATTTATAAATGGAGGGGAGTTGAGCTATTTGGGAGGGAGGAAAAAAATCTAAAACCCACTGTTATTTTACGTGTTACTTAAATATTTACATTAATTATTTTGTCATGTCTGTATTAATACAGACTGTTAGGGTGTTTCTGAGTAAAAAAAATGGAAAGTCACAGCAAATTTCCTGAAAGGTTACAGCAGGGGATGGGAAGGGATTGGGAAATACTCTCTAGGCACTAATTATTTTTTGTTGCAGGTCGAGTAAATTTTTTTTTGGTTCGGTTTGATTTCAGGGCTATTTTTTTCTGAAGCCCTTTGACTAAATTCGCGTTTTATCCGCTATCTTTTGACCAGAAGTGATTCTGTTCCGAATTTTCCGAAAAATTAAAGCAGTCATTTCCGAAAATTAAAAAAAAATCAGTCATAAACCCGAAAATTCGAACATAAACTATATCGCGAATTTCGACAAATGTTCGCCGAAAGAAAACAATTTTGTCAAAGGATCTTGGGAAAAACGCCAGAGAATCACGAGAAAACGCCAATTTCGTCAAAGGATCGCGAAAAAACGGCAAATTTCCGCAAAAGATCGCGAAAATACGGCAAAATTTCCACCAAAAGATCGCGAAAAACGGCAAATTTCGTCAAATAATCGCGGAAAAACGGCACATTTCGTCAAAAGATTGCGAAAAAACGACAAATTGTGTCAAAAGATTACGAAAAAAACCGCAAATTTCGACAAAGGGGCGTAAAAAAGATACAGTGTCAGGAGTGGATCTCCCCCCCCCCCCTCCTCTGTTGTTACCTTTCAGAAAATTTGCTGCGAATTTCAGAATATATATATATTTTTTCACTCGGAATCACCCCCTGTTTTTGACGAAATTCGCGTTTTATCCGCGATCTTTTAATGAAATTCGCGTTTTATCCGCGATCTTTTGTCGAAATTCGAGTTTTTTCGCGATTCTTTGATGAAATTTGCGGTTTTTTCAGTGGCCCTTTGACTAAATTCGCGTTTATTCCGCGATCCTTTGCCGAAACTCGCGTTTTTTCCGCGTTCTATTGCCGAAATTTACGAATTTTTTGCTATTCTTTGATGCAATTTGCGTTTTTTTCCGCTCTTTTGATGAATTTCGAGTTTTTTTCTCGCGATCTCACGAAATTCACGTTTTTCCGCGATCCTTTGACAAAACTTGCGTTTTATTCGCAATTCTTTGCGACGAAATTGGCGATTTTTTCCTCGAACGATAGACGAAATTGATTTTTTCGGCGATCATTTGTCGAAATTCGCGATATTTTTCTGTTAAACAGATGACTGATTTTTCATATTTTTCGGAAAATTCGTAACGGAATCGCTCCTGAATTCGCCAATCGGTCGCGGACACTTGTCAAGCGATCTCGAGAAAAAAATAACGGAATTTGTCTATAAGGAAAGGGCATGTTTACAAACAAACACATCCGTCAAACAATCTACCAGTACATTTTTTAAGGCTCCTATAATACGGGCTGACTCACGCCGCCATTTAATTGCCGGTAGGAGAAGAACGATTGGCCACGCCGCGTGGGCAACAATCGTTCATTGCTCAAAGTGGGAAACAAAATGCTTGACGATTCAGCCTGTATTATAGGACCCTAACATTTTTATCATAGCTATCATTGCAGGACATCAACTTGGTGACGTAGGCCAATCATATCATAGATCTGTTAAATCAATCTGTTAAAGACCAATCAATTCCCGGAGTTCATATGTATAGTAGGAGTCATAATGAATGAACAGGTTTTTCTTGCTGACCAACAGTAATTCAACCAACAGTGACGCCAGCTGCCCAGGGGCGTGCCTAGCGGGGGGGTGTTGGGGGTGTAACACCCCCCACTTATTTGGAAGAGTTGGTAAAATTTAGAATAGTCGGAAAGTTAAGAACACACCCTGCAAAAAGCCCCCTCTCCCGTCGTCAGTATCATTTCAATTCTCTGTTGTCCGTCTTTAAGGCTGTGTACGCACGCGTATTTTGCCTACTTCTCCAGTTTTCTTGGAAAAGCTTTTGTACTGGACACATCTGCGGTTTATTCACAAAAGAATGAGGGGAATCAACAATGGGTCAGGAGATAAGGAGCTCGACTCTACTTGAAGGAAAGGTTCCTCTTTTGCCGGACATCATTCCCTTTCCTGCTAAAGTCGTTAAAAATCAAAGACACCGCGATGCCACAAAAAACGAAGCCGACACTGCTAACAGTTAGAAGGATGGTGCGGTCGCAGCTTAAAGGGGAAAAGAAAGAACTTCTCACTGAAGATTGTGTATGATTCTGTGTGGGAGGGAGGGGTTGTCAGAGAGCGAAGGTGATAGATAGATAGAGAGAATCGCATTTCTGAGAATTTAAGACTTTCGTGAAAGGAAGCGGGAGGGGGGGGGGGGGTTGTTGCAGTCTCTATTGTAAGTTTTCCCACGTAGCATAATTGCTCCCTTCTGCTATGGACTGATTCTTAGAATTTGGTGACCTCTTGGCTCTGGATTTGGCGCTAGTTATTTGAGGTTGCTGCATTTAAAAGATGAAGTCACGGACACAGAAGAAGAGCGATTCGCAAAAGTTTGTTTCTGTCGCATGATGGCGGATAAATCAGTGAAAATTTTATGCACACACTGTGATCGCATACACACAGATTTCACAGAAAAAAATAGATTTATATCGCCATATAAGAAAATTTCATCCGAATGAAAACACCGACCTCCATAAAGGAAAACGGATTCAATATACAATATGTAGATATTTCTGCATTTCTATTAGAGGCCTGCATAGTCATATTCAAACAGATCATACAGATGTAAAATTATCTTTTGAAAAGGCTCCTGTATAGCCCCTCTCCCCCCCCCCCCCCAAAAAAAAGCCAGTTTTATTCTTCAAATTGTCATAGACATATGAATTTTGTAGACAGGTACATCTGGAATAGTAATCATGCTTAAAGTATGTGTTACTCTTTTTGTGAGTGGGTGGGGGCGACCATCTTTAAACCTCGTTCGTTGAAAATTCCAAAATCAGAGCATTTAAGCATCATCACTCATCAGGTTGGTTCTAACTGTGTCCAAAATTTTCGAAGGAATGGCTAAGCTTATTTCTGAAATTATACAGTCAATTGGAATATCGCTTTCCCAAGCTCGTGCACAGTCTTACGACACCATGTCATCTATGTCCGGCCGCATTTTAGGCTTTCAATCAAAACTTTCAGAAATAGCTGGTAGATTATACATACCCTGCCTCGTGCATAAAGTGAATTTATGTGTTGAACATGCGTGCAAAGAAAGCAATATAATAAAATTGTTCTACGACAGTATTCAGTATCTATAACTTCTTTTCACTGAATACAAAGCGATTCGGCATACTGAGAGAGAAAATGGAAGTTCTTCAGAAGAGTCTTACCTTGAAATCTTTGTCGAAGACAAGATGGACTGTGCGAGTGGATTCAGTCAGAGCTATTTTATCGTCCTATGATGCCCTCATCCATACTCTGCAAATTATTTCTGAAGACATGAAGGTTGACAAGGATGCTCGAGCTAAGTCGGCAGGGTTAAGAAGCAAAATGATGTCATACGATTTCATTGTTTCTTTACTTGCAATGAAAACAATTATGTTTAAGACCAAGTTAGCAGCAGAGCAATTGCAACGTGAAGACCTGAACATTTTAGAGGGAATCGACATAATGCAGAAAACTTACGAAAGGATTGATGACGCGGCGGCAATAATGAACATCATTAAGGAATCTGACAAAATCTGCGAGACACATGGAATAAATCAAGATTATGAGTTCAATTTGCGGCACAGGCGACGGAGGCCTCCATCAAAGATCGACTAAAATCCTGAAACTGCAGTTCTATTTACACGAGAGAATTATTTTAAAGCAGAAATTTTGAAGGTGGTAGATCGGCTTACAACTGCATTTGGAGACATTCATAAGTTGGTATTTGAGAAAGTTAAACCACTGGCCTGTCTTCTTCCATCTAGGATCAAGTATGGCTCTACTGAGGACATTTCTAAACTATGTCAATTGATGATCTCAAAGATGTAGATAATTTGGAATGTGAAATTGATATCATGTCCTCAGAAATAGCTAGTTCTGAATCGGATACAATTGGCGCAGCAGCGCAAAAACTTGTGGGGAAGGTTCATTTGTATCCTAAACTTTCTTTGGCCTACAATTTGGCCTTAATTATTCCAGTAACTGTAGAGAGTAATGAAAGAAGTTTCAGCAGGTTAAAGTTAATAAAATATTACTTGCGTACCACCATGTTGGAAGAGCGACTGGACGAACTAATGCTATTACCCTGTGAAACAGACATAACTGACATGTTGGATTTAGACAGTGTAGCTGGGAAATGGACTATTCTGAAGGATAGGCGGGTGATAATTTAAAAATGTATAAGGATAATTTTTAGTCTCTTATACTAATATATATCTTATTTTTAGCAAGCAAGATTTGTCTTTTTTATGTATTTTAAAATTTATACGCTTACATTACACAACAGCATGCGGTTTTATTTATAGGAACATAAATTCCGAAATACTTCAACATTCTTAAATTGTTACTTTTGAGAACTGGCTAATGTACGGTACATCCGTACACATTTCCTTTTAAATCGTAAGCAGAATCCTAATTAATAACAGGATTCTCAACTCTACTTATATAGTAAAATAATTAAAAAAAGATTACACATACTGAATAACAGCATTTAATTTCGACTGTGGTTAAGGAGAATGCAGGTGAGCACTGAAGACTTTTAGTGATTTTTATAAATTCACAGTATTGTAGAACAGTTGACTCCGTAGCTGGGGGGGGGGGGGGCTATCGCAAAGCCTTTCTCACCCCCCGATCTTGCAGTTGGCAAAATTCAGTTCACACCCCCCCCCACTAAAACTGCCTTCGGCACGCCCCTGCAGCTGCCCTTTCCTTATAGGTCGCATGAAAAATTCGTGAATTTCAACAATCTTTCGCGGTAAAAAAAAAACCCTGCAAAATGCGTCAATCGATAGCGTGAAAATATCGGGAAATTCGCAAGGCGTTCGCGGGAGTTGATCGCATTTCAAAATGCAAAATTTTCAGGAAAATGGTAAGATTTTTTGGACGGGACCGTCCCGCCCACGATATTCTTTTGGGCGGGATTTCAAAATTTTGGGCGCGAATCCCGCCATCCCGCCCTGAAATTCAAGCCCTGATAAAGTTTTACATATCATTTTATTCGTTATACAATCAGTTATCAAAATAAAATTGCTACATAAGTGTAACACATAAGAAATTTGAAAAATGATTGATTTTAATCATGAAAAATAATGGGTCAAGGCTCCCCACATAAGGGAGGGTTGACCCACTTTATTTTGTATTGCAATATTTGTGAAGAGAAATAAAATCAGTTTAAAAAAAGCAAAATAACTTTATGCTACATGCTTTAATTATTATAAAAAAATATTTTTTTAAAATATGATGCTTAAACAAACCTGATGAGACGCAATCGCAAGTCAGAGAAGAAAAATTTTGTTTTAAACAGCATTTTGTCTGAGCAGGTATGATTGCACAGCAGGGAAAATGAAATTTTAACATTTTAGGCAGTATTCTGTTAGACACAGGTTCCGTCTTCATAATTTTTCCTGTTATTATGTCCGGATTTAGGAGCCACTGTCCCGCAGTTTTTTGTCTCCTTGTCTTATTTTTTGTGACACTCGATCTGACAACTCTAGTTGTCATATAGTTTAAGTTCATCTCACTGTATTCACCCTGGTGAAATTTGTCTACATACGTTCCTAAAGTTTTTCGATCGATGCTGTGTTCTTTTGCAGCCGCATGAGCACTTAACTTATCATTAACATGATTTAAAGCTTTAAGGAGCAAAGTACTTTCAGTACTAAAATGTTAAAATAAATGACTGGCACCGGAATTTACGAACAAATTTATTTGGAAATAAGAAAAAGCCTATGTTTCACATACATATTAAATGGAAAAGATATTAGCAAAATTCTGGTGCCATTGTGACGTTTTGGATTTAAAATTAAGTGGTTTATAAACATATCACTGCCTCTTAAAGGGTTAAGACTGCTGCTTTCATCCTTTCTAGTCTTTCCCACTGTTTCTATTTACCTATTGTAAGTAATATTTAAATGGAAAAAAGTTCCTATCAACTTTCCCGATTTCTAGCAATTTTTCACATCTTTCTTTAGACAGTTTTAAACATTTTATTTTCCATCACACCATTTTACTGTAGCTTTACAGAATAAATTTACATTCTTTTATATATATAACCATTAACTTTCATTATGCACAGTGTATAATACAAAAAGATTTCCAAACCCACTTAAATAAGGGAGCCTTGAACATCTGGTCAACCCTCCCTCACCTTGACTGGGTCAAGCCCCGCTGCATAGACTTTTTCTAAAGAATAGCACATTGTTATGTTAAGCCTAAATTACTGTACAACTTTTATATCTGAAATGAAAGCTCTATATTTCTGCCCTAATTTAAACCTACTTACTTAAATTTCTGTGACATAATTTATCTGACAAAAGCTTACAAAATATTTCTAAAAAACACAACTTTTAGGTTGAAAACCCTCACAATTGATTTTTTCCACACCTATTTCGATTACCTCTATGAAACGAAGACTGTTGTTTAAGCATTGCAGTAGCTTTGGTTGACAACTATTGATAAAACTCTGAAATTCTTTTAAATATGAAAATTGAGGGGTGGGTCAAGCCTTCCGTATGGTCAACCGTCCCTAGTCTCCCCTATAGTAAATTTTGTCCTCGGTGATTTTTGAGCTTTTTGCAATTTTAAATTTTTTTCGTGTTTCGAGGGGATTTTTTGACATTCGTAGAATAAATCCAATTTCAGTCTTTTAGTCCAACATAGTACATTAGTACATTTTGTTCGCTGTGATTTTTGAGTTCTTCACGAATTTTGTATGCCCTTTTTAGCGCTTTTTCATGTTTCGCAGTAGGGCAATTCTCCAGTAAGTGGGTAATTTCACTCTGTGATTTAGTGAAAAATAAAAGTTTAAATGTAAACATTTTTTTTTTGTATAAATATATAAGGCATGGGGTAGTGAGTAATATACACTACTTTAAAAGTGGATGAAAACTTGTGTTGGTTTGAAACGGAAGTTGCCAGAGTCCTAAGATGCAGAAACATGCATTGGCACGCGCATAGCATGGTTAATGTCCAAGTCCGGAACATTGTCGGCGCCCTGAAGACAAAAGTCCACTAAAAGAAGTCCAGTAAGAAAAGCCTTGAGCCCTGAAAAAGTAATGAAACTCTTTCAAAAATATGGGGTGGAAACGTCCAAGATTTTAGAAAAAAAATTAACAGCCCCTAGACGTACGGGGAATGCCTCATAAGAAACGAAGAAGCTGACCTACAAAATCCTACCCAGCTGCTGATTTATAATAAGGGGTCGACGGTCGACCTGCTATACTCAGAGCCTTTTTCCATCTGGTATGAATTTTTTAAGTAGTACGTTATGTGTAAATTGTTTTCTGAACCCGCATTTGACACGCAAACGTTTATGAAGCGCGTACAAAATGAAGAAGAGTGTCCAGAAAAATTATGGTTTACTGTAAAGGTCAAATTCGACCTTATAAACTTTTAAATCGTCTAAAGGAGCACGGAAGGTTAAAATGCAACTCCTTTAGTTCATTTTCACGTTAAACTAGTTACAAATGTTGATCTGTAAAAAAAAAAAAAAAATTAGCACACATCTTGGCCTTTCCCCTTTCAAAAAGGTTTATCAGAGTTCATTCGCCTCGCATCGAATATAAGTAAAAGCGCGCTGACGGGAGGTGGTTTTATTCATCCACATTCTGTGTTCTGAGATGTTGCTCGAATGGACTTTACCCATGTGTCGTCAGCCGCGGGTAAACAGAAGAAAAACACCAATAGGCGTGAAGAACATTTTAATACTGCTTCCCCTTCGCCCAATAAACAGTTCTTTTCGGAGGGTATCTACCCGCATAGGCGTGGCTGTTGCCATTCGTAGGTAAAGTCCATTGAAGATCGGTCTCGGAGTGATTGAGGAAAAGGGACTCTTTTATTGTGGGACCATGACCGTTGCTAAACTCTTGCGATACAAGGTGACAAAGCACCTTATCGATTTAACCGCTATCACTCTACTCTGCAGATGAAGGATATTGCTATCGAGCATCACGTGGAGGATTATTCCATTAATCATTTACATACAAAGCTCATTAACCCATTATTGATTTCAAAGCATATTGAATTAATTCATGATAATCTCAATTGCGGAATTTTATTTTTACTATCAACAGAGGGGCTCAACTCTGCTCCCAGGATACGTCGGTTTCTATTTATTTATTTATTCATTTATTTATTTATTTTGCTCGAAGATTATATATACGTGAATTTTTGCTTAATGACATTGTTACCAAGGCGACGGCTGCGACTCTTCAGAATGAATTTGTGAACTATTTTCAAATGACTGCATGTATTTGCGCTTCCAAGTGTTCCACGCACATGCCTGGCGTTACGGCTAATGTTTATACTCCCAATTCTCGCAGGTACACGCCTGAGAATTCACCGCGTTACGATGAAGTCTAGTCGTTAAGGCGCCCCATGTACACTACACCCAGTCCAACTACTGACTATCTACCTTGCTGATCTAGTGTCCATCCTACTCGCTGCTATCACTAAAAGAAGAAGAACCCCAGGACTCGACTAAGAGGCAAAAGGAAACTTTGTTAGGAGAAATTATTTAATGAATAGATACCATGCTGCTGACAAAAATTTTTATTTTTCATGGAACTTATTCGCAAACTTCTATCCCACAGAACTAATCTTCGCATGCTGATTGCTCAATGTTGAAGTGTAAAAAAACGGGCTGAAGCAAATTGGAATTTATTTTCCCATTTTTTCGCGATAGGTTGCTCATCAATGTTGGAAAAATTTTGGACTCGCAAAAAAAGGTAACGTAGCTAGAGAAGACGGAGTCAAGGTCAAATAGGACAGCTTAGAGCCCCTTACTTTTCAAATTACTTTTAACGTACCACTATTTTCATTTTTGCATGATAGGAGCAGTGGAGAATCATGAAAAAAATATTTTCATATGGGTGACATTGCAAATGTATTACAGCGCACGAATGTTTATGGATGGGTTGAAAAAGTTGCCATCTATAAGGAAAGGGCAGCTGACGTCACTGTTGGTCAAATTGCTGTTGGTCAGCAAGAAAAACCTGTTCATTCATTATTAATTCTACTATACACATGAACTCCGGGAATTTGATTGGTCTTTAACAGATTGATTTAACAGATCTATGATATGATTGGCCTACCTCGCCAAGTGTGATTCCTGCAATGATCGCTAAAATAAAAATGTAGTAGTAGATTGGTTGACGGAAGAGTTTGTAAACATGCCATTTCCTTATAACGACCGTATCCATCATCTACCTCAACCGCCAATTAACCCTTCTTTGCATGATTTTTTCTTTATTGGTGAAATAAATCAAGGTGATATAATTCATGTTCAAAATTAAAGGAAAAATGGTTAAAAAAAATCTTAGCATATATTTATAGTATAAATTTAGCAAAAACAATATGATGGAAATTTCCGTCATCATGCAAAGTTAGATCATTAGCTTAGTACTAAATAGAAATAAAAGAGGATATCATTGGATATTTTTTATTCTTTATGATAATTAACAAAACAATTATTATTTTTATTTAGACACAAATTGACTCC
This sequence comes from Maratus speciosus, assembly GCA_963932465.1. NCBI lineage: Eukaryota > Metazoa > Arthropoda > Arachnida > Araneae > Salticidae > Maratus > Maratus speciosus. Next base: position 339,038,734 of record OZ010793.1, read on the forward strand.
ACATTTACTACAAGAAATTGTAGAATACCCTTTACATTTAGGATACTTGCACCGGAGTGACCCACCCACTGTTGGCCAATGTTCAGCACCATCTGTTCTTATATCTTTTGGAGGTGGAGGAGCTGGAGAAGCCTTTTTTTGACAGCTATGTTTTTTTTATGCAATGGACATTAAAAAGGTATCCAGACACGATCAACTTAAAGTGAACTTGTTCTTTTATATAATTTTTGGGCATTCAATGTTATGATGGAAATTTCCATCATCATGCAAAGAAAGGTTAAGTGAGAAAGCCTTGTCGAAAGTTCAAATGGTATCGTTTATTCTGATTGGCCTTCAGCCGCGATCACGGCCAATCTGGTTTATTAGTGAATTCCATTTGAACACTCGAACGAAGTTTTCGCACTAAACAGCAGTTGAGGTAGATGAAGAAGAAAAACTTCTGAACTCGACTAAGAAGAAGCAAAATCAAACTTCGGTAGAAGTTTATTTAAGTTAATGTAAGAAGTCGTGCTGAGTTCTGAGTTCTGACAGTCTGACGGAACAGAGTTAGCCATAGAGAATAACGCTCTGCTCGCTCAGTGTCCTGGAGAAAGGAGAGTCTGTTGGTAGAAAACTGTATCATTTGTTACAGTATGGATACGTTGTTTCCGTGGAAGAGGTTTTAGACATTCCTCATATAAAAGAATGCTCTTATAATTATCATGGTATGTTGTTTTATCGTAGATCAAACAGTTTAAAAAGCAAAAGATGGTACCCTTCAACATTCTAAGTAGACTTAGAATTTAAGTCTTCATTAAGCTGATCTTTAAAGAGCAAAAACTGGGCTGAAGGAAATTAGAAATGTCACTTTCCTTCAGCTCATTTTTTTGCCCAGCAACGTTGGATTAGATTGCCATCTAAAAGTAAACGGTAAGATCATGTGACTCTGGGTATAAATAGGAGCGATGACAATTAGTCTAATCATATGCAGTAGCATGTCGTTACAGTGTCTAGAAGTATATAGTGTAGAAATCGCGTCTACCTGCATTGCTTTAGAATGTATCCAAAATATTACATTTTCTTAGACGGCGCTGCCATCGAATTTATTGCTTGAAAGTGTAAACACTAAGCATTAGTTATACAGCACGTAGAAATATCTGGTGCGAAATGAATTAAAAATATATCTCTGAATGAATGTAATGAATTTAAAATAATTTTCATTGATTCCTAATGTATCGAGTATTACAACGTAAATGTTTTTACTTCTGTTTTTCGCAAAATTTATTTTTCAAAAATAAGTTTCCCGTAGTTTAAATTACATGATAAAATATTTAAAAACACACAGGATTTCTATTCATTCGTAGCAATAAGCTCGATTATAGCGCCCTCTGGTGAAAATGTAATTTTTTTGGATACGGTTTCTCCTGTTGTTTTCTACACTATATTATACTTCTATAAAAAAAAAAAAAAAAAGATACACACAAATAGATACTGTAATGTCGTTCCGATTGCTACTTACGGCTTACGGAAGGCTCTTATTTCTATTGCATTTTAGGAGTAGTCAAGGATAAGGAAAAGTTTATTTATTTTTGTACTTCAGATATCGGATTAGGTTTGGAACGAAATCATACGGAGGACATATGAGTAATCAGCTGTAAGATGAAGGACGTTATGCAAATTAAGGCTGGAGGCATGGTTGATTGAGTATTTTGCTCTGTTAAATCTCCCAAAATTGCAGTTGAAAAAAAAAATACATCCTCAAGTTTGAATATGTTAAAGAAGTCACTGGATGCAGTATCTCTCAAGTCGAAGAATACCCTCCGAAAGAAGCAAAACTGTTTGGTGGATGGATAGTGAATTTAAAGAATAAATTTTTGGACCAAAGGATGATTCGGAAGGGACTTAGGATTCAATTACTTCTTAAGCCAATCAGTGTTGAAGTGCAAAACAAAAATTGGCCGAAGGAAATTTGAATTTATTTGCCTTATTTTTTGCGGCCACAATTGGAAAATTTTAAGTTTTCATTTTTTTATTGCTACATGCAAAGTTTCTCCCCCCATCCCCGGGATTGCACTTATATTCTAAAGCGAAAGCTGGGTTCTCGGGGCGGTCATCCCTGCTACATACAAAGGACTCATTTATATATAAAGTTAGGTAAATTGTGATCCCCCCGCTCCAAGACGTCACGAGGAATTACAAATGATAGCTAGGACATCGGACTTAATTTCCAATTTCCTTCGGTCTTTTTTTTTTTTTTTGACTCACCAACATTGGATAATGGACTTTATTCCAAATCTGCATTCGAGGATGAAAAAAGTCACGTGATACCGGTAATTTACCCAAAGAACTTCTTACTGATAAGAAGGGAAGCTACTACTGCTTTCCGCATGAACTGTTTCACTGGCTGGCGAGGGTTTTTCATTACGTCTACGGAGCCTTCCCTTCTTTACGCTAGAAGTTTTGACCTTGACCACGTGATCAAAACGTAGATGGAATATTCTTCATTCTAAACCTTTTTCTGTGGAGGAGCCAGGTAAATTGCACTCCTCCTCTCCCCGATGAATTACAAAAGATAGTTACACTCGCGGAGGATGTTTCTGGAAGTCTTTTTCACCAAATTTGTAACTTTTTTCGAGAGACCCCGGGAGTGTCAGAGTGATGAGATGGGGGGGGGGGGGGGGTGGATAGCATACAAAAGGTAGGTAAGTCGTTGATTTTAAACTTTCATGATCACTGAATTAAATGCGATGAGTTTCGGATTGATTCGAGGAAGATGGCTGAAGAAAAACAATTCTGGGAGACAGGAGAAGTTTGCTTGTATATTTACCTTCGACCTTATAAGGTCATTGAATTAAAACAATGAATTTCTAATTGTCGTATGGAGAATGCATGGAAACAAATGTTTCTGGGAGATAGGTGAAGCGTGTTTGTGGTCAGATTAACAACCTTTGACCTTACAAGATCATTTAATTAAAACAATGAGTTTTAGATTGACCCGTGAATAACTTAATAAACTTTTTCTGGGAGACAGGTGAAGCGAGTTTGCGTTAAGGTCAATGACCCTAGAATAATAGTATATTTCCTATTTTCCTAATATTACAGATTGATTCTAGTCGAAGAGTTCGAGGAGATCCTGGTATTTGTATCTTTCCCGCAGTAATTTATCCTACAGTGACGTGTCAGCTGCTTTTTTCTTATAGAATTTTTCAACTGGACCAATGACGTAGGCTGATGCTGATCTCTGTACACGTATGACTTCAAGTTGACTGGTAACCAAAACTCACAAGGTGTAGTATAATCTGCAGACCTACAAGGCAATGAATGTATAAAAAAATGCCTCAAGGACACGGTTCTTTTCAAATGTGGAACACAGGATTAGAGTGACAAGAGCAGCAATGTCCAGAGGCTCTGCATCATTGCGCGAATGTTTTTTCTAGCGAGAAAGGGGTGGTTTTATTCTTTAAAAGTTCTGCATACCTTTCACCTGTCACAGAAACTCTTTGAAACGCACCCTTGGTGATTTCCTTCAAGGAAAACAAAGTACCAATGAAGCTATGAACACGTACCACACTGTCACCTTTAAATCACGAAGAAGTTTGTCTGCCAATGCATGTGGGTTTTCTCTTGTCTATATATGGTAGTTTTCTGTAGTTTTTTGTAGTATTCTGTGTCTTCCACTTAGTGACAAGTATTTAAGCAGTTAGAGGTTAAACAGAATAACACAAGCTCGGTAATGTCCAGAATGTCCAAATTTTATTAGACTTTTATTTGACGAATCTATTTTAGACATTCTGGACATTGTCGAGCTTGTGCGATTCTGTTTAACCCCTGGCTGTTTCATAAACAAAAAGTTTTATAAGCAAACAAACGGCACAACTATGGGGGTCTCCCATCTCAGTAAAAATCCCCAAAGTGATATAATGTCTTGAAAGTGAAATAATTTTCCTTTTAGGCCCCAAGATTTGCTTCTGGAAAAGGTATGTTGGCGATGTTTTTCTTATTACCAAACAGAAGGATTTAAATGAAATTTTGGAAAGTGTTAACTCTATTTGTACAGAAATGCAGTTCCAAATTGAAATGGAAACTTACCGTAAACACCCCTTCCGTTATATTTTAATTAAAACTGTAAAGAACGTTACCTGTCAAGACATTTTAACGTCTGTTTAACGTCAAGGCAACGTTTTCTGGACAGTACTTCAATTTGAATTCAGAAAACTCTGTTTCCCACAAAATCGTTTTTGTTAAAACCTTAGTTCATAGAGCAAAAAAGTATTGTACTAACGATGAAGCCCTTCATTTATAGAACGAAAAAATATTTACCGATTTAAAACATAATGGTTACCCTATACGTTGGTCAAATTTTTTCAGAGTGTTATGCGTCATCCTCTATAAACTACAGAAGTCCTGCTAATTATGAATCCGATCCATATAATAAAAATGTCCGAAAAAATATCTAATTCATTCAAATCAAATAATATTACATTAGGACATAGTTTAAGCCTCAAAATGCTATGAAATATATCTAATGGCCATACCTATAATACCCTCCCCTTGTCCTTACAGAAAACCGCTATAGTATATAGTATCCTGGGTAAAGATTGTAACTCTGTTTATATCGGTGAAACTTATCGAACATGCAAGATCCACTTTGTTGAATATAAACGTGCTCAAATCTGGAAGCCTACAAACTTTAGTCCAAGAGCCGACAGCACAAAAATCTATGTTATCAAACACAAGAAAAAAACCTTTATTTTATGGAAGTGTAGAAGTAGGGGAATCTAATGATCCATGTCTGCCCGAAGTGAAGTGGTGCATAAGCCAAAAATGAATACCCCTAGTGGTTGAGTCGTAGGCTTATCATTGTGTTTGTCCCACAAACAAAGATATGAAAGCATGGAGGACTGGGAGCAGGAAAACACAATGATAAACCTACGAGTCAACCACTGGTGGTATTAATTTTTGGCTTATGCACCACTTCATTTCCGGTAGACATGGATCATTAGATTCCCCTACTTCTACTCTTCCATAAAATAAAGGTTTTTTTCTTGTGCTTGATAACATAGGTTTTTGTGCTGCCGGTTCTTGGACTACTTGTTCAGCAGGCCTTAGATATAACCACAACCCAGATCTCGGAAATATCAAAATGATTAAATTCTATTGCAACAATGTTAAAAGAAGACCTTTTTTTGAAGGCTGGTTTATGCAATTACCGATCGTAAGTTTGAGGTCGGGTGATCCAGCCTTGATAACCTACAACCCTAGCGAGGCCGTATCTATATCTATACGTTCAGAGAGAAAGTTTCCGCTACTCACCCGAGCCGCGACCAACAGCATACAAGGCCAGTTCGTGACTTTTAAATGTGATGAACTGGCCTTGTATGTCATTGGTCGCTTCTGGACCTTCACTTTATTATCCATTGCTGATGGACAATACCGTTCCTCATTATGGGATTCGGTCTTCGAAGGTTCTGGTACAGCAAAACTCTTTTGGGGAAACCTGAGATTAGGTTTTAGGGCTCAGTTCTTTTTTGAGAGTACAGTTTCCTTGGGGCCCTTAGAGGGATCTGGTGTGATTCCAAGGTCTAAGACTGCTTCCTCTAGTGCTTGGAGCTATCATGACAATTGGATATCGATTGCTTTGGGTGCAGGAAGAGTACGCGCGAAGGGCAGTGCACTTCGCTGACCTGAATACGTACTCCGGAGCGGTATCCTGGGCAACCCGGCCAGGCTGGCGAATGTGAAAAAGGTTCCGTGAACCTAGGACCAGGAGGTGGTGTTTCCAAGGTACAGAAAATCTTCTGCTGCTGTTGACTATCATCTTTATTTCTTATTTTAGGAACAATCGGAATATTTTTTATTTTATTTTTTGTTCAGTTCTTGTGCTTTAAATTTAACCTTTATATATTCACCTATTCTGATAAATTATTTTGTATCTTTCTTATACTTTTACATTTTTAAAATTTTATACTACAGTTAAACAAGTTTCAATTGGCTCCTTTCGTCAAGTCGCTCCCATATCTCCTGGATGTAAAGTTGCACCTCATCTAGGAAGTCCATCAAGGAACTTACATTGTTCCATATTCAGTAGGATAATGTTAACAAAGCAGGAGATTACAGCGCCCTCTGGCTTAAAAGCATCACTTGGAGTAGAAGTTCTTTAGCTAGAGCCAGATCGCACAGGGATGTGAAACTGATAAGATAATAACAACTAACTATCATCCAGTGCCAAGACAAATGTTCTAAATTGAATTCTCCTTTGTAAATATTTTAATGTATAAAGTTTATTTTCACTAAATCTCTTGAATTTAACCAAATGTATAGCTGCTTCCATAATTGTTCCACATAACATTAATAACGACATTAATAATCACGTTTTATTAAACAATTTTCCTGGTTCAAATTATGTCTATTTGACTAGAAAGTATTAGAAAAGTTGGAAAATGAGCTATGCCATTATTTCCAACAAATTAATTTCATTCCTTTTTTTTTTTTTTTTGCTAGAATAAGATTACAAAAATATTATGAAAACAGTCGTCTTTGCCAATTCTGTACCAACCGGTGTAAAAAAAAATTGGTTTGCTAAGGATTATAGATTGTTTACATTTCATTCTCTCTCTGGTTATTATGTTATGTCCAAATGCTAAGAAATCTCCAACAAAACAAATTAAAAATGCATTTTATTGCATTGCTTTTTCATGAAGATCACAATGAAAACATATGGATTGCGGATTATTATTAATGATTAAAATCTAACAATGAATATCCCCATCAAGCAGGGACATAACTACGTTAAGGCTCATCATCAGTCAAACACAAACCCCCCTCTACAATGAGCTTGGAATGCATCCGCATTTTTCCAATTTTTCCTCTGAAAATTAAAATTTTTGCATTTTTTCCCCTGTGGGTTCTTTTTGAAGGATGTTTCTTTCTTTTTTATTAAACAAAATATTTCTAAAATATACAGTTAATTTTATATTTCAAGTGTTAAAATCTAAGTAAAACAGATGAATTGTAAATAAGATAACTGTGTATTTTAAAATATTTTGTCAAATAAAAAAGAAAGAAACATCCTCCAAGAAAAGAATATAGGAAAAAAAAAAAAAAAAGATACAAATTAATTTGCGGAGAAGAAATTTGAAAAATACGCATACATAGGTTTAACATTAGGGAGCAGGGCTTGTGATCTGACTGATAACAAGCCTTTTGGGGATAACTTATCTTCATGTCCAATTCTTGTTTGAGGCAAAATTGTATTCTTGTCTTATTCTTGACTGCATATATGTACAAAAATATGAAAGTTTATTGATGGGCCCTAATTTTCAGGTTCCGTGACATTTGCCAACTTATAGTTACGTCGCTGTCAATAAGGGGCACAACAATAAACATAAATAACAACAAGATATTCAATAACAGTGCTGCTACGCTTTTATGGTTTTTGGTCTTGTGTCAAAAAGTTCTTGAATGACAGTTTCATCGGCTACAGTACTCAGATCGCCCAGTTCGTGATCGTTCCTTGCGATTTTCCTTAATATTCTTCTAAGGATTTTTCCCGATCTTGTCTTCGGTAATGCGGCTGTGAAGTGGATGTAATCTGGTGCAGCAAAGGTCCCTATTTTTGTTCTCACTGAAAAATATAAAGATTATCATAATTATTTCTACATTTGAAATAATAAATTAAATACTATGCAATTTATGTACGGAAATTTTTATTTTGAAATTGTTAAAAGCATATTTACCATTAAATTCGCAATATTTTAATGTGTAATAAAGACTTGTACTAAAGGCGGGTGATCACTCATTTCCTTTCTCTAGTCTATGGATTATTGTGGGGTGTAGTCACGGCATAAAGAGAGGACGCAGTTCGCATTGAATCTGACTTTATTTCTTTTTCATTACATGTTAGTCCTTTTAGCTTAAGTCAGGCCTAGGTGGAGAGAGTATCTGCTTTTAATTCCCCATCTTCCGAAACTGGCAGCAAATATCACGGTTTAGGAGGACAAAAGATTTCAGGAAAAAGAGCCCTCCTCTGCCTGTGCAGTCCATTTTTGTGGTTGTCTTTCTAACTACACCCAACAAGGAGACTAACAAGGAAGGTCTCCATACGGGCATATTCAGAAAAATCTGAAAAAATTACAGAGCGTTCGCCTCATGTGGATATAAATGTTTATAAAATTTTTTTTGGCGGAACCCCGATAGAACGTTCGTAAAAAAAATAATGAAATTTTCGTTTATTTGGCGATTTATCATCGGTTGGCGATGAAATGAAATTTCGAAAAATACTTTTTCCTGTCGAGTACTCTTTAAGATAAAAATATTTCATATTGAACTTGTTTAAATAAATTTAACTTAAATAACTGTAGTTTTGTCAGTTTTAGTTTGATTTAGCTATAGTTTTGTCATATATGTATTTATAATGAAAGTTAAATATCAAATTTTATGAATTAAAACAAAATTTAAATTGTTTCAATATCTCAAAATTAAGCCCAATTGAGCGCTGTCGGTTCAATTTTGTTGCTATGGAAAGGACGAATTCCTTGGTTTGAAATGAATAACTGCTAAATGAATCTTGCCTTTATTTTGGAATACGCTTAAATATATGAACGTATTTTTTATAGATGAAATTGTTTTTAAAGTAATAAAATTAAGTAACAAGCAACATAAATATGTAATACGAAAAAATGTATTTATTAAACTCTCTCATTGTTTGCTTAAATTCATTAAAACCCTTTAACGGGCCGTGGTAATATACTTACCACTTAGTTTTTATTGAAAATTGATCAATTCGCGCGGGAATTTTTAGTAAAATATTTTGTTTTTACAATGCTTGCGATATAAAGAGACTTTTCATCGCAAGCATTGTAAAAACAAAATATTTTACTAAAAATTCCTGTGCGAATTGATCAGTTTTCTATAAAAACTAAGTGGTAAGTATATTACCACGGCCCGTTAAAGGGTTAAATACTTTTTACACGCATTCTAAAAATCAGTTAACAAACAATTTTCAGATGCATTAAAATCGTTTGCTTTTGGCGAGGAAAAGTACTGCTCGCCAAATCGCGTGACGCTTTCGTCTTTTCGCGCCAAATACTCGAAAGTATTTTATTTTTTTACAGACTTTCTACTGTAATTCCGCCGCTAAATTTGACTGATCCTTTATTACATACATAAGTAGTTTAATTGGTATTTTTTTCAAAATATTCTGAGTATGCCCAGTATGGAGACCTTCCTTGTAAGTATCAAAGTGGGAGGTTATTTTAGTATTTCTGATTGGTTTAATGTATTTTTAATGTTGGGTTTCTGAGGTGACACCAGTCTTCCATCAGGCCTGATTATATCACTCATGGTTATTTCCACTTTTGATATTGATTTGAATTTATCTAGTAAACGCAATTATTTAATTTGATTATACACTATATGACCAAAGGTGACCGGTCACTTGCGATTTTAGACGTTTTGTTAAATATCTAGAAAAATACATGAGGAATTAACCTGAAACTGCAGGTGTGTAAACAGTATAGTATAGGTCATATATTTCAGAGCAGAAGATTTTTTTTCCCGAAACCCCATAGGGGACTGTCAACAAATTGAAAAAGAACGAATATTTTTTGGATAACCCTGTAAAAACTAATGGAGCAAAAGCTTTCAAACTCGAGATTATGAATAAGTGGCTTATTGTAATGTATTGTGTTCATTTTTATGAGGATAGCATATATACTCGTAGAGAAATTAAGGGGTTTATAAAAACAGTCCCAAATTTCGTTCTTAATATAAAAAAAAGGTTCTTTTCAGAAAATATGACAAACAACATTGTACACAATACTCTGCAATCAGAATTAAAAAATAACTAAAATTGGATGAAAAATAAACAGGTTTACTAAAAAATTTTTCCCTGCGCATGCGCGAATGCAATCAAAATATAATGTGCATAATGTATTAGCTAAGTATATAGAGTAACTTTTATGAAAGTCTCAAAATCATAGCTTGAAAATTCTGAAAATTATCGTCGATAGAATAAGCTCGAAATCCGTTGTTCCTAAAAGGAGGCAAAAAGATGAGGGTTTGTATCCAAATATAGTACGTATAATATTGCGTACGCTATCTTGGCACTAATCAACAGATATTTGACACAACTCCTCATCTTTTTGGGAACAACGGATTTCGATCTTATTCTCTATCGACGATAATTTTCAGAATTTTCAAGCTATGATTTTGAGACTTTCACAAATGTTGCTCTGTACAGTTAGCTAATACATTATGCACATTATATTTTTATTGCATTCGTGCATGCGCAGTGAAACATTTTTTAGTAAACCTGCTCATTTTTCATCAAATTTTTATTATTTTTAAATTCTGATTGCAGAGTATTGTGTACAGTGCAGTTTGTCATATTTTCTGAAAAGAACTTTCTTTATCCCTTTAAGACCAAACCCGCACGATCGTGCGGGTTAGGTAATGACTAAAATTCTATCTTCCTGGGTTATCTATTCCATAAATGCCGGTCTCGAGTGAATGTGCTGGTTAACCGAAACTATATTACATGAATTTTATCAACAGATAGTGAATTATCGGTTACAAATTTCAGTTATATCATTGTTTTTCTTTTTTCTTTCTTTTTTCTTTTCTTTTTTTTTTTTTTTTGGTTAAAAAACAGGGTTATATTATGAACTCTGGAAATTATAAGCAAAAAACTTGGCGAAATTTGGACTGTTTTTATAAAAAACCTTAATTTCTCTACGATTATACATGCTATCCTCATAAAAATGAACACAGTATATTACAATAAGCCGCTTATTAATAATCTCGAGTTTGAACGCTTTTGTTACATTAGTTTTTACAGGGTTATCCAAAAGATATTCGTTCTTTTTCAATTTGTTGACGGTTCCCTATGGAGTTTCGGGAAAAAATCTTCACGGAAATATATGGCCTATACTATACTGTTTACACACCTGCAGTTTCAGGTTAATTCCTCATGCATTTTTCTAGATATTTAACAAAATGTCTAAAATCGTAAGAGACCGGTCACCTTTGGCCATATAGTGTACGCTCTGAATCTAATAACTGTCAAATATGAGGAAAATTGGTTAGAATTTAAAGTCTAAATATAATCATTTAACTTGAATTTATCACCTGAATCTAACGTCACACTGGGAAAAGTTAATTGCTATTTATGGCTTTGAATAATCATTTAATGTTTTTCAAACACTAGTTTGATTTTATGAGCCGGATAATTGTCATAATGATGAAGTTTATTATGATTTTAAGTACTCATTTAATATTTTTTAAACGCCAATCAATGTCAAAGATGTTTATGATGGAAAAAATAGTTTTACGTATTACATTTAAAGTTAGAAAAGTGGAGTTTGCAATTTCGAATTTAAATAAAAAGGTTTATTTTTTTTTAATCCTGTCATATATATATATATATTAATATTATATCATTATTTTATTTTTTGTTCTATTTATATTCACAGGTGCAAACATTATTTTCAACATGAAAAGGTATATAAAATTTATTCATTGATGCTTTTTTATTCACATCTCTCACAAATTCAAACTATGGGTTTTAAATGAAATTATATCAAAATTCGAGTGACGTCTTGATGTGACTTTAAAAGGTTTGTTTTAAAATTCAATGAAAATTATTTTTTGTCTTCGAAAGCATATTTACACATTCAAACAACACTTTCAATTTTCCAATACCTTGTCAAACATATCACACTTTCACTAAGCCTAAATTATGCATTGAAATCTATTTACAGTAGAATCTCTTTTATCCGAACCTCTTGTAACCGAAACTCTAGGTTAACCAAAATCCGAAATCCATTTTTAAAGCTGTTTTCTTTTCTTTTTCTTTTACATTTTTGTGTGCAAAATCCATTTTGGAACCCCCCCCCCCCCTTTTTTAACTATCATATTCCTTAAATGCAAGCGGTCCTTTCCCAAACTACGAGTACATATAAATATTTTTGATCCCCTTTCTTAGAGTTCCTTTGAATTTAACTTAAGCACCTGTAACCTGCGTAATGGAACGAAGAAAACGAACAAATTAGCAATTCTGAAGTTTTTGAATGTTTTGCAAAAGATATAGCATGGCTGGAGCAGCAGAAAGACTGTGATATTAGTGAATTAATAATATTAAAAAACTCCGTGATAGAGTTTCAAAGCAAAGGCAATCCAAATTAGGACAAACAAAACATTTTTTCAAACCCTTGTGATATATGTAAAAGGTACTTAATCTCAAAATTAAAATTCAGGTAATTTATTCTTGTTTCTATTTTGCTATTGACTTATTTTTATTAAGCACTTGTTATCATAATAAGACATTTCTCCTTAATCTTAAAATTGAAGCATTCTCGATTATCCGAAAATTTCGATTTTCCGAAAGAGGGTCGGTCCCAATTACTTCGGATAATCGAGGTTCTACTGTATTTCAAGAAATTAATTTATCTTTTGCGTCATGCTATCCAAAACTGTATGTAGCTCCTCAGTGGCGCCAACTTAGTATATGGGCCCATGGGACGCGAGCCCACCCAATAATTTGATCTCTCCACCCATACAATTTCAATTGATTTAATTCGTAATTTGTTTTTATTTAATCGCTGAAATGAAATTTGGTTTTATTAACGTTCGCAAATATTTTCGTTTGAAAAATAATAAGGACATCAATTAGGCTTACTGGAGCACTGAAAACCCCTTCAGCGGATGTATAGTTAAATTTCTCACGAAAACAAATTTCCTGCCTATTTTGCCATCGGTTCTGATGGCTTGAATTAACCCCCTTAACATACGATTTACTTTTAACAGCTCCACGGTTTGGCAAATCTATAGCTACCGCTAAAATTTAATAGAGATTTTCGCCTTGTTTAATCATGGAATTTCGATGATTAAATTAAACTATATTTACTGTGAAATTTTAGTGGTAAGAAGAATTTACATTTGGCTCGATCATCGTACGCGGGCTATACCCGTCATTGTAGGTTAAGGGGTTAATAAAGCAAATAGGTGAGTAAAATGTTTTCTTTTCTTGACATTTAGTACTTTACACTTTCAAAAGTTAGCAATTCCAATGTTAACCCATGTAAATATTAACCCATTTGTGCCTGAATTTTTGTTTTCTCAAATTTTTTGGTAAAATCACCTTAAAATGTTGCAAAATGAACTGAAAAATACTAAAAAAAATTAAGCTTCTTTTTTTTGTATTTTTTTGATAAAATGTAAAAGAACTAAATATGAGTATTTCTAGTAGGATAATATGCATAATTATATATTTTGCCTATATTTATACTTAAAATGTTTTTAAATTGTATATTATGTACTATAATTAGTATTTTAATGAACTAAAAAAAATATATTTATTTATTTCTTTGCAGAGACTAATAACGTTATAACTATTATTAATAATAAAATAAGAATAATCGTATTGCAGACTTAATAAATATTTATTTCATAAATATCTTCGAAAGGAGATTACATAAATAACTCTCTCCTAAATTTCTAACAAAAATATGTGCCCATTTGTGCCAGAACCCTATATTTTGTACATTACAAAAATGCATAAAAAATAGGCTTGAACATTTAATTTCGCAATTTAAAAAAATACGTATTTCAAAAAAGCCCACAAGCTAAGATTATAACTTGCGATTTTGGGTCCATGATAGAAAAAATACAAATAAACTTACTTTTTACATTTCGCCCTCTTGAAAAATTTAAAATCTATAAACACCGAAAAAAGCCTTAATTTAAGCAAATAAATATCCACTTTGTGCTGTCATCTCTCGGTTACAGATAAAGGCATTTATAAATAATGATTTCATGAAATGTTCATGTTATAAAGAAAAAGAAAATTATACAAATGCTTTAAAATTTGAAACGTCCCAAAAATGGGACGCTAGGCATAAATGGGTTAATGTATTTATAAGGAAGAATTTATAAGAAGAGAATTTAATAAAATTATTTATAAAATTATAAAATTATAAAATTATAATATTTTAAAAATTTGCCTAGAAAAAACATAATCTAATTTCGAATCAGCATCTTTAGTCATTCGCTCCTACCCTCTATATCTCTACACACACATACACACTAAGAGAAAAAAATTACATGTGTTATTTTATTCAAAAAATTTTAAGCCCACCCAATATTTTGAAAAGTTGGCGCATCTGGTAACATTTATGGAAATGTTTACTTTGTTCTATAATATCCAAACTAAGTGAAATGTATACATAAATTTTACTTACGATTTTGCATAGCGCGACGCAAAAGATAAATCAATTTATTAAAATAAATACATTGCAGTGGATAATATAGGTTCTGTGAAAGTGTGACTGGTGTGAAAATGCTTTTCATGATCGAAAGTTCTTTTTAGGTAACTTAAAAACAAGTAATATAAAAATTTTGTTTTTAAAGTCAATTCCTACTTAGGTCATCAAAGAAAAAATTAATATAATCCCTTAAGCTAATACTAGTTTTTGTTGCATTAAAATACCTCAATTTGTTGATTTTCTATAAGCCAGTAAACCCTATTGGTTTACAATGGAAGTCTATAGTAATTTGGCGAAATATTAGAGATATCGCCAAGTTGGCAACAAACTTGACGGTATTTGGCGACAGAACAGGGTCCCCCCTATGGTAACCTCCCTTATAGATATGAAGATGCATTAAATGCTGTTCAATAACCAATGGCCGCCATTTTGTCTCCCATATAAAACTAAAATTAATTAATTAAAGTAAAAAAAAAAAAAAAGTGGAAAAGTAGCCTATTGATGGCGTTATACCATCAAAGCTTCGAAACTCGTCAAAAACTTATAATAAGCTGTAACAGACCATTTATTTTGTAATTATCATGCTTAATATGTGTGTGCCCTTTATAGCCCGAACCCTACATAAACAGTAGTCAATTTCATATCCACACGCTCAAATATGGCAGTAGATTGTGTAAAATAAATTGTCTGTAGCTGGTTTTCTTGAGTTTTTCATTCTTTTTTACCCTATCTATTTTCATTTTTTCCAACTAAATTGTTTTAGCTTGCTTGAAAAAACTTTCGATCATGCGGTGCATTTCCCTCTATCTAAACCATTATATCGTACATAATTATAATTATGTACATTTCGGCGTATAACGCGCATCTAAAATTCCAGGGTATATTTTTCTATTGTTAGGTATAGTCCTTCTTTGCAAATAAATTTTCATGAGATATGTAGCAAAACTATAAGAACGAACATTTTAGTTATAATTACTTTTCAAGTAGTCAGATAGTAAAATCTTATTATGTTAAGCTCATACCGTTTATAATTTTTTGTAAATAAATAGTACGCTCTGTAACGGAAGCTTCTACTTCTTTGGCCTGAAATTTACGCGATTTTCAAGATATTTTTTCGGTTGCAAAAGGAAAACAAGTGAGTAAGTGTGATGACAGATCGCACAGAGGGTTTCGTTTAATATTCCTTTCAAAACACTTTATCCTTTCGCAAAATCTGTCAGTTCCACATTTCGCAACCAGGGGGCACACTCTATTCTAAACAAACCTCTATCCGAACGAAACTCCGTTTTACAAACTATCCGTAGATATATTAGTCGAGGGGATCGGAGATAGCACCGGAGATAGGTAAGCGCCCCTGGCGGTAAAAATTGGAACTAAAATATGTACGGCTATGGCGCATAATATGAAAGAGTGGTCAAAGGAGTGTCGGCAAAAGTTAGAAAAGTGCAACCCCGGATGAAAAGGGTGGAGGATAGAAAAATTGCTAAAAATACAGAAGTTAGAGCCCGAAGTGATAAATAATAAGACTTTTTGAAAAATTTATGATCGCTATTGTGCTGCTATAAGTATGCAAAATTTCACATCTCCAACTTAATTAGGGGCTGAGTTAGAAAAATTGCTTAAAATACGCAAGTTAGAACCCAGAGGGGGTAAATATAAGACTTTTTTTAAATTTTATGATTTGTCGTTTGATGTGAGGTGAGCTATAAGTATGCAAAATTTCAAGTCTTAAATTTAATTAGGGGCTCAGTTAGAACAAAAAGATTAAAATACACAAGTTAGAGCCCAGAGGGGTAAATATAAGACTTTTTCAAAATTTTATGATTTATCGTTTGAGGTGAGGTGTTCAGCTATAAGAATCCAAAATTTCAAGTCTTCAATTTAATTAGAGGCTCAGGTATTAAAAAAAAAAGCTTAAGATGCACAAGTTAGAGCCCAGACGGATAAATATAAGACTTTTCAAAATTTTATGATTTGTCGTTTGATGTAAGGTGTTCAGCTATAAGAATCCAAAATTTCAAGACTCCAATATATATACAGTCGAACCCGGTTAAGACGCGTTTCAAGGGAGTGGTCAAAAGTCGCGTATTAAGCGGGATCGCGTATTAAACGTGATTTCTATAACGTTGCAGGAGCTGATCTTATTTGCAACATCTAATCGTCTAAAGGTTTTGTAGAACTTTCATTTATATGTTTACGGTTCAAAATTGTATCTTTTAGGCATATTTAGATTAAAATTTAATTTAATTCAACTTTAACTCATTGATTTTTATTCTAAAACCAAATGGAATAATAACTGAAAATAAAAAGTAAATTCAAACGACTTTATTATGGATTAATATGCTGCAACCAAAAATAAGAATAACAATTTCCTGCTAGATTAATTTTTTTAACAGAGCTAAAAAATATATTAAACCTTTAAAGCACTTGTTAAAATCATATTTAGTACTTGTGATAATGAGTACAACTATTATTTACCCTTTATTTCATTATAAGAAAAAAACTATCCTTATTAATAGTATTTTTGTAAAAAACATTGTTAGCATAGCAAGGAATAAAGAAAACATAAAAGAATTAAACAACCGCGGTCATATTTATTTAATCTTTACGAGTTCAAATTTTTTGCCTGTAATATGTATCATGAAATATAGTAGGGATATAACGTACATTTAAAATCTCACTAACAATAGGTATACTAATCTTTAATCATAATAATTTCATGACAAATCTGAGTATCCTGAATTTGTCTATCATTTCTCTCTACTACATACACAGACAGCATACATTCTACATACATGTAAAAAACATACACGGAGCGAGAGACAAAAATTCTAGGACGCGAGATCAAACATTAATTGTAGCGTTGCTAATTTAGCGGGGTTTTTAAAATTAAAATATCTGTCACTATTTCCGATTAGTAATGATCGCTTTAATTAATCTGTCATTAAATAAAGTAAATATTACTATTCGTAAGCAGTGTTTCTTATTTGAACATAAACTAGTTGGATGTGCCAATCCCAAAACTTTCTTCTATCTTATACATCTTAATATTTCAAAACCTAGTTACACATGTTAATACTTCAATATTATTAGTTCAATACTATACCAACTTTGATTTTCATCTTAAATTTCTGCTCAAGTCAATTAAACGGACTAAAAACGAGTTAATCTATATCATGATATTTGTTAAAATTATTAATTTTTCCTTATTCTGTCGTTATCAGCTGTTTGCGAATAGCCGGCATAGCAGGAAGCGAGTTCCCGCCGCTGCATGAGCCGCCGATGCACAATAGAACTACGAAAAATCAAGAAAAGTATACAAAAATCGCTAGCACGGAGCCCCTTTACCGCTCAATATTTCCAAATTCAAGGAGAACCTGTTGGCCAAAGACAAAAACAAGCACAAACATTTTGGTTCAATTGTATGCATAATTTTATACGCTGTTCGATGGTACAATAATGAAAATGGCACAGAGATCGGAATTATAGCGCCCCCTTCTTTCGGAATTTTTTCAAGTTCAGGGAGGACTTGTTTGCCATAGCCAGAAACATGCACAAAAAATTTGGTTCAATTATATGGATAACTTCATACACTTTTCGATGGTACAATAATGAAAATGGTACAGACATCGCAATTATAGTGCCCCCTTCCGGCAGAATTTTTCCAAATTCAGGGAGGACCTTCATGACATGGCCAAAAATAAACACATAAAATTTGGTTCAATTCTATGCATAACTTCATACACTTTTCGGCGGTACAATATTCAAAATGGCACAAAAATTGTACAAAAATCGCTATTACAGCGCCCTCTACGAGCGATTTTTTTACAAATTAAGGGAGGACCTCCTTGCCATAGCCAACAACTTAATTTTTTTTTTTTTTTGGTTCAATTCTATGCATAACTTCATACACTTTTCGATGGTGCAATATTCAAAATCGCACAAAAATCGCTATTACAGCGCCCCCTAACGGCGAATTTTTTGCAAATTCATGGAGGACCTGCTTGCCATATCCAAAAACTTAAAATAAAAATTTGGTTTAATTCTATGCATACCTTCATACACTTTTGGACGGTACAATATTCAAAATCGCTATTACAGCGCCCCCTACCGGCGAATTTTTTCCAAATTCAGGGAGGACCTGCTTGCCATAGCCAGAAACTTAAAATAAAAATTTGGTTCAATTCTATGCATAACTTCATACACTTTTCGATGGTACAATATTCAAAATCGCACAAAAAACGCATTTACAGCGCCCCCTACCGGCGAATTTTTTCCAAATTCAGGGAGGACCTGCTTGTCATATCCAAAAACTTAAACTAAAAATTTGGTTCAATTCTATGCATAACTCCATACACTTTTGGATGGTACAATAATCAAAATCGCACAAAAATTGTTATATCAGCGCCCCCTACCGGCGAATTTTTTCCAAATTCCGGGAGGACCTGCTTGCCATAGCCAAAAACTTATAATAAAATTTTGGTTTAATTCTATACATAACTTCATACACTTTTTGATGGTACAATGGCGACAGACAGACGGACAGACGGACACACAGACAGACAGACATTTTCTATAAACATGTTTTTTGGAATCTCTGACCCCTAAAACATGCAAATCCGTCGAAAACCGGAAGTCGAAAAAAATTTCGATTACAATACTTTCTTCTATTGAAGATAGAAGAAAGTAAAAACATCTGGTAAATTGGCAACATTGAAGAAGAGACAAGGAATTTGCATCTTGATCAATGAATTCGCGTCTTAAGCGTGATTTTTTGCCTCAAAGGACCGAAAATCTCTCGTGTATTAAGCGGGATCGCGTATTAACCGTTCGCGCATTAAACGGGAAATTTTTGCATTAGCCTTATGGGCGATATTCAAGGGACCGGAAAAAATCCGCGTATTAAGCGGGATCGCGTATTAACCGTGAGCGTCTTAACCGGGTTCCACTGTAGTTTCTGAGAACGGGCTCTGTAGCGGACAGACAGACAGACAGAGAGAGAGAGGAGCGAGACGAATAGGATTTCGTCAGATGAACGAAACCCTAAAAAAAGAGATATCATCTTTGGACTTTTTTCATTATTTATCGACACTTCCTTTATATATTTATTTATTATTATTATTATTTTTTTTTTTTGGATTAAAAAAATGAATATCAAGTCCTGTGCGACTGCAAGTGCGTGCCATGGACTTCCAATCCAGCGACGTTTTTCTCCGGTGCCATGCATTTCAAACGAATTTGATCACCCTATTATGAAAGGGCGTTAAATTCTCTGGAACTTATACCAACAATTAGTTTAAAAAGTTGATTTTTGACAAAATGGCGGTCATTTGAACAAAATATTTCATTTTCGCCTTTTTAGGGATTCGTTCATCTGACGAAACCCTATTCGTCTCGCTCCTCTTCTGTCTGTCTGTCCGTCACAGAGCCCGTTCTCAGAAACTACAAATGTTGGAGACTAAAATTTTGCATACTTATAGCTGAACACCTCACATCAAACGACAAATCATAAAATTTTGAAAATGTCTTACATTTACCCCTCTGGGCTCTAATTTGTGTATTTTAATCTTTTTGTTGTAACTGAGCCCCTAATTAAGTTGAAGACTTGAAATTTTGCATACTTATAGCTGAACACATCACATCAAACGACAAATCATAAAATTTTGAAAAAGTCTTATATTTACCCCTCTGGGCTCTAACTTGTGTATTTTAATCTTTTTGTTCTAAACTGAGCCCCTAATTAAGTTTAAGACTTGAAATTTTGCATACTTACAGCTCACCTCACATCAAACGACAAATCATAAAATTTTAAAAAAAGTCTTATATTTACACCTCTGGGGTCTAACTTGTGTATTTTAATCTTTTTGTTCTAACTGAGCCCCTAATTAAGTTGAAGACTTGAAATTTTGCATACTTATAGTAGAACGCTTGCGATCACACGAAAAAACATAAAAATTTCAAAAAGTCTTATATTATTTACCCCTCCGGGCTATAACTTGTGTATTTTAAGCAATTTTTTTAACCTCTCTCCATTGCACCCGGTGAGTACTTTTCTAACTTTTGCCGACACCCCTTTGACTACTCTTTCATATTATGCACATAGCCTTACATATTTCAGTTCCACTTTTTACCGTCAGGGGACGCCCACCTATCTCGGGTGCTTTGGGCCCGATACCCTCGACTAATATATCTACGGATAGGTTGTAAAACGGAGTTTCGTCCGGATAGAGGTTTTTGTAGAATAGAGTGCGCCCCCCGGTTGCGAAATGTGAACTAACAGATTTTGCAAAAGGATAAAGTGTTTTGAAAGGAATATTAAACGAAACCCTTTGTCCGATTTATGATCACCCTTACCCACTTGTTTTTAGGCTTTTCGAGATTTAAAAAATATCAGTTCAATGAAAATTATATTTTCCACTGGTATAAGATCCAGTAAAAATGATTATCATCCTTAAAAAAAGAAACAAAAATCCGTTCAATACCCTATTCAGATCCCTTAGCGGGCGGTGTCCACAAAAAAAGGACACCTAATTTTAACTCCAAAACTGACAAAATGCATCAAGAATATTTAATTAAAATTTTCCTTTTATAAAGTACGGGAAAATAAGGAAGTTTTTATTTTCTAATAAATTCGTTTGCAAATTCTGGTGTCAGTTCATCATTTTTCAAACAGAATTACTCCGCGCCGGAAAGGGTTAAGATATCTTAGACAGTCATTTTTGAGGTAGTACCCTCCCGGAATTGAATGCCTGTTCACACCACAAAACTCATCTAAGGTAACTAACTCAGTGAACGTCACTGTGTCTGAGATCTGAAGAAATGCAAAGTATGTGCATGCGCATAAAATAAAACCGTAATTGCCAATCAGTTAAAACGAAATTTTATAACCAATCAAAGTGGTTATAAGGTATTGGCAGTATCTAGCGGAAGAAAGTCGGAACTTGCTGAGAGAGTTTGGGGAACTTTCTCAGAGAGTTCGACGGTCTAAGGCAGGGTCGGCGAACCTTTTTACTCCCGCGTGCCCAAATTTTTTCAAAAAAGAATTTACATGATCATGACGTGCCAAGCACCAAAAATAATTAAGTGGATTTCTGGATTTTTATTCATTGGGATCTAAAAATATGGGACAATACACATCTAATAATTAGATTAACATATATTATAAAGTAATAAAATGGTGAATGCGATGTTGGTTATGTCAAATATTAATATGGTGTTCAACCTACTTTTAAGGATGCAAGCTGGATTCGAGTTACCTAACGAGTGGTTTGGGTTTCTAATATTTAAGGATTTCGTATCATTCCCGAAAATAATGACCCGAAGGAATATATAGAGCGAACAATTGTGAAAACTACATATTTTATACAAACTCGCTTTAGTTTCATCACTGGGAGTTTTACTTATAATGCCTGATATATTTCTTTTTGATGTTTTCCCAACCTTCTCTTAATATGATAATTTATTGAACCCATATTGGAATAATTTAGAAATTAAATTAGTTGCTTTCCAATAAAAAAAAAAAGAAAAGAAAAAAAAAGTCCAGTTTGTATAAGTTTCGTGTTTTGTTTAACTTCATTCTATTTTGTTTTATGATTTCAATCAACGCCGTGCCGAAAATATTCTATCGCGTGCCAAGTTTGGCACGCGTGCCATAGGTTCGCCGACCCTGGTCTAAGGTATCTAAAATGTCCGATCTGAACAGGGTATAATAATTCTTGAGAAACATGGTCGTCCAGTTTGAAAAAACAGGGTTTTGAGAAAAAACAAGTTTAAAATGTTACAAGAGCGTTACGTTCAACGAGCCAAAAATACTCTAAGGAATTGAAATATCATATCATAAACCGCTTTAGGGCAACAGTCTACACACATGAGGGATGCAAAAAATGAAAAAGAAAAGAAATCAAATATTTTAACCCAAAGAAGTAGAACCTCCTCTTAATGTAGAAATATCAATTTTTAGGCTCCTTTCTTTTTTTATTTAAATCTTTCATTTTTATAACCGGCGTATAACTTTCTTATAGCTTTATAACTATAAAAGATATAGCTTTATAGGCACTTATAGCTTTCGATCAGTTTTCTGGTATCAAAAGTGCGCATTATAGGCCAGAATATACAAATTTTTAATTACTTGATTTTTTATTGAATTTTAAAATGTATTGAGGATTTTGGTCTAACTTATAAATTCAGAAGGAATCTGTCGGAGTGACGCTGGCGGGAAGGAATTGTAACAAATGTGAAATGTTTCATTTGAGGAAAGCCAATTATTTTGTTTGGACAATCAAAGAAGTTATCACCAGAGAGGACATTTTTAGCAGACTTAAATTGTCATTCTAGCCTCCCCCCTGTGAAAAGTTTTGCATATTTATTCTTCTAGAACGTTCGCAGAAGAGAAATGAGTATTTACTGCGTTTTGTTATTTAATATAAATGTATGCAGTTAAAAATAAATAAATTTAAATGTATCATAGTTACCTGTTTCTTTAAGCTCAAATATCAGATCTGAACTTTCAACTGTACCCTGCATGAAGAAATAACAACATTAACACTTTTAATCTTCGGTAATTCAACAAAGAAAATATTTTTTTGTATATGAAATAAAATGTATATATGAAAATATTTTTTCTTAACATAATCATTTACAATTTGGTCATCCTACAGAAAATGTTACTTTTCCAATTATTGATAGCTAATTTTTAACAGAATATTAAAAAAAAAAAATAAAAAGGTTTTAAAGGTTTTACATAATACAGTGTAACTTCAAAAATCCGGTTTCATCGGGACCGGGACTATGCCGGATTTTTGAAGGAATGTCAAAAGTAGTAATTAAGTATATCAAAAGTAGTACTATATTCTTAATGGTACCTTTAGCCATAATTTAATTCATTATTAAGTGATAATTATGTAATAAAAAAGGAAAATTAAATATAAAAATAAACTTATATTAATTGATAGTTTACATGTTATAGAAAAAAATCTAATAAAGAGTGAAATTATTTCTATTCGTGTAATTTCGGAAATATCGATGTTAATTTTGATTGCTTCAATTTTTTTTTGGCCGTTCTTTAACAAGTTTTTCTTGGGTTTTATACAAATGGAGAATCTCTATTTCTGACATACAGCCTTGTCCTCTAAAGCAGATATTAATTTCTCACTCAAATTTATGCATCTTTCTAGTGACACCTTTTCTTATGCCTGTTGTTCATCCTCGTCTTCGGAAATGTTACTAGCGTTATCGGCTGTTCTATTTAGCACAGCGCCAGAAAAGAGAGTCCTAAGAACTTGTATACTAGTCTCCACGCCGTTGCTGTGCAACAGTGCAGCTCTCACAAAATTTGTTCAGAAAATAATCGTCTCTGACAAATGAAAAAAATGTCAAATTATTATTATTATTTTTTTTTTCATTTTTGCTTTCGATCGTGAAGTTTTTAATTCATAAACAATTGCTATTTTTCTTCTACCATAACTTGAAAGTGTAAAAGAAAAAGGAAGGGAAAAGGTGGTTTTGATGCCGGATTTTTGAAGTTGCCGGATTTTTGCAGTCACACTGTATAACACATTTAAAACATATATTTGATAACGGCTGGTGACTTTTTAATTTTTTAATTTGTTTTTTGTAATGAACGGAGAGATATTTGTATACCTCCGTTATACGTTAATTTCTTATTTTCTCACTTAATTATTTGTGAACAGTGCTTAAATTGCGCCGAAGGTCAGCTCCGGTGCTTCTTTATTTTTAATGGATGTTTAAATATTAGTTGGAGCTTGGAGACCATTGGAGTTCACAAATCTTGCGCACTATATCTTACCAAAACAGGGCTGTATTTTGTTGGTTGATTAAAAAACAAGAAAGAAAAATCATGCGTCAAGCATACATTATGAAACACTTCCCAACACATTCAGAATAATATAACAAAACTTCATAGTTTAATAAGTTAAAATATTATGTTTAATTTAACCCTATGGAAACTCATAACACATTTGAAAACCCAATTTCTTCAGCTGTTCCCATCTACAATCGGAAAATTATCCGAATACTTTGAGCAGCACTGTATAGGATTAAAACAGTTAAATTTAAAAGCACAAGTCGAAATTGGAAACGCACTTCAGCAATTATTACTTATATACAGTATTGTAACCGATTTCTTTTGTGTAAATCCCTGTAAATGAGCGGCAAATGCTATGAATACCCTATTCTGTCGTAATCATTCTGTAGTGAAATTAAGTGATTTATAGCAGTTTCAATATATTTGAAACAGCGTAATGTCATTAAAATACTCTGCAAACGATTTTTCCCCATATACCATAATGTAATGGAATTCTTTTGGGTAGCCCTGTAAATGAAATATTAATCCCACATACTTCATATGCAATACCAAACATGGTTAGGTGACCCTAAATATGGATTATCAAGTGCATGAAAATCCGAGTATATTTACGGGAGTTAGAACGTGTACAGACGGCCAGACAAACCGAATGCATAAACACTTTTCAACTTTGTTGGAAAGTGTTAAAAATCTTGTCGAGTATGATCTTTTGAAAATTCTTCGCCTCTGATTATAAATGTTTTAGCTACTTTTTCCTTCATTAGATTTTATTATATAGGGTAGCCTAAATGATTCATTATTGGCCAAATGAGAGGTATACGACCTACAAAGACGGGTGATACATGCACAGACTCACCAAGTTTAAAAGCCTCCCTCATGGCTCGCGTGCAGGAATGCATCACTGCTGCTGTGACGGATATTGACAGAAACATGCTATTGAACGTATGGGCGGAAATGGATTACCGCATATATATGTGTATATATATGTCCAAAAATTGTTTTACAGGGATGCATTCTGTGATATCCATAGTGACTGATGTAGGTAGATCTAGTAAAACATAACTTGGACGGTGGAAATAACAACTTGGGACCCCTTTTTAGACCAAACTATTTTATTTATCCGTTCGGTGATAGAGACAAATTCATGGGAGCCCAGAAGAAGCCTCGAGAATCATATTATTTAGAGACTTATATTTTCATAAGTTAAGTATAGGAACCTCAAATCTACCTAAATCTGTCTTTTTTGGGTGTTTGATCAGCACTTGCAAAATTTTTCAGCGGGGTGGAAGGTGTGAAATTGAGAGGAAACCTAAACTTAATTGGTTTAATAGCTTTTGATTGATATGTAGTGTGGTCAAGACCAGTACGATTCCCAGGCTTCCGCTTTTGCAGGCTTCAACCACAATCAAAGGTGATTGCATTGACGCTTGCATTTTGATTCTTAGAGTTGGTTATAATTTAATACAATATTTGAAAGCAATTGTTGGAAACAACTTGGAGCTTATAATTAAAAAAACAGAATTATGGCCATTCCCCCCCCCCCCCCATCAGAAAATCAGAGTTCTAACTTTTTACGACTGCTCTTTCATCTTCACCTTATAATGGCTGTTTCATAATAATGGAAGCCTTCAGTCCATCAGAAGAAAATAACTCGGTTAAAGAGGAAACTCGGTTAAGCGGAACTCGCATAATCGGGACTTTACTGTACTTTCAAAAAAAAAAAGAAAAAAAATAGTCGACAGTAATTTTGAAATAGTGTTCAGGTTCGTGGATTTTTCCAATTCGAACCCTACCTACGAACATCGAAATTAGCTGTCGTTAGTCATGATTTTTACCTATAAATTAAACTTTGACGATGGAGAATTTAGTCTCAATCTTTTTACAAGTTTAGAAAAATTTATAAAAGTTTATTAATGTTTTAAATAATTTTTCAAATAATAACAAAATGCTAATCTGTTTTTAAAAGTGATCTGTTTTCTTCAAAATCTTTTCAACACAGGGATGATATGATGAGAACATATGAATGAGAGAGGTATTCTTTGAGAATTTTATCGTTCGCACGTAACTTCAAGAGGTGCAAACCCACCGTGATACATGTTTACCGATAAAATTTTAATTCACCCTGGCAATGATTGTATTCTGAATAGAAAACTTCAAACTTAGTTTTAAACAGAGAATAACAGAGTGTTTTTTCTTTTAAAAAAATCTTGTAAGTATACGGCGTATATCACCGTATAACCTTCACTAAGGAGTCGAAGCGTATAGGAAAAAAAAATAATAATTGTTCCTACCACTGTTACGAAAGAATGATCTTCATGATATAATTCTAATGCCTATATTACAGAAATTTATAATGGATATTATTGTTTGGAGATACTGGTGGGCAACACTAACATTTTCCTGTACGCTCCGAATCCTGTCTCCACTAGAGCCCTGGTTACGATCAAAGAGCGGCAAAAAGTAAAAAAAAAAAAAAAAAAAAAACTAGGGACTTTGCAGCACAACATGCTTTGAGATCATACACATCCATGAAATGTGAATGAAAGATGAACTTTTCACATTGTCAGAGCTTTTAATAGGCGCTTTAAAAGCATAAATTATAGGTAAAAAAAGGTTTTAAAGACAAGCTTTTTTATGCTGTACTTGAAAAAAAAAAAAAAAAAAAAAAAAAAAAAGGTTAAAAGACAATTGATTGAAATAAATACCTTTTTAAAAAGAAATAAATTGCGAGTGATTTTTTTTTATCAGTTTGTTAAAAAAAAAAAAATAAGTAAATAAAATTTATATAACTTTTAAATCCAGCTTCCTGGCAAGAAAAAAAAGAATCGATCAACGCGGTCTTGAGGATCAAATCTATATCCATTCACAGTTTCCCGAAACTGAAATATAGTGCATTTACCAACCCTACCACTGTTCAATCGAAGAACAACAGCTTGTTTCTGAAGCAATCAATGACATTTGCTCGATCACATACGGGATAACATTTACATATCTTTATTGGAAACATGTTTTTTGATCCCCCCCCCCCCTCGAGGGGTGTTGGAGCTCAATTTCAAGTATTTTGTTTGACAGAAAATTGTACTGTCATAGGAAATAATCACACTACCAAAATTAGGTCGATTGTATTACAGGAAGTGTGTTAAAATTGGATTGTGAGATTTAAACCAAGCGGACACTCAAGACAAGTTAAATAAAATCTTGTAAAAATAGAAGTACGTGTCCGTTAAAGTGCACTTGTGAACTTACATCAGTGAGAACTACAAAACAATAGAGGCATTCTCCTTTCACTGGATGAGGTAAAGAAACGACAGCGGCTTCTACACAAGACGGGTGTTCGACGAAAGCGGATTCAACTTCTGCAGTGGACAGCAAGTGGCCAGAAACATTTAACATATCGTCCATGCGTCCGGTTATCCAAAAATAACCTTGTTCATCTCTCCTAGCGCCTAAAAAAATAAAATAAAACAAAATAAGTAAAAAAATAAAAAAATAATAATTCTTTTAAAATATTCTTTTATAAGCATTCAAAGTTCATCTTGAAAATCATGCTTCATTCATGTTTTTCCCCAATAATTTCTGTTACAATACATACATTAATTTGGCGTGGGCAGCGAATTCGATTATGAAAAAGTCACTTTTTTTACGCTTGGTAAAAAGCGCAAGCATGTGAATGCATTAAAAAATATATAAAGTTTCTTTTTTTTCAGATAAAGAACAGAAAGAATAAAAAAAACGTTATTTAAACTACAGTGAGCAAAAAAAGTATTTGCACACCAGGTCAATTTATTGTAGCATATGTATAAATAAATAAAAAGCAACTAAGAATTAAAAAGTCCTTCCGGCCAGTGCCGGGAGGAAGAGGTAGCTTTCATAATCTTTATTTAAAAAAAGCCAAATTATATCATTCAAACACACGAAGCTCAATTTAATGGAAACCGAATATAGGAGATTCAATACTAATTTTTATCAATATAATGAATGAGAATTTCGCGAAATTAGTCAGCTTTATCCAAGCTGCTTTTCTTTAAAGTAACATATATTTGGCTGCCAAATTCGGCAATTTCTTAAAGTGCCTGTCATTTTAAGACAACATGGTGGATGAGGCTAAGCAGTGAACTTGGTCGAGACCTTAGTAATTGCTGTGCACATGCTCACTCACATCGGAATCGGTTAATATATAGGAGTGCTGTCGCATGCAAAAAATCAGATTTTTCAAAATGTCACCCACAATAGAAATTGAAACTGCTATATCTGAGCCATTTTTTAAAGTAAAGACAAACAAAAAATGCTCCTGAATCCTTATATCAAGGTCAAATACTTAAGAAAGAAACCTTTTTCAATTTCTAATTTTTTTGCACCTCACTTTAAATATATATATATTTTTTAATTTAATGGTCACCATTTTGAAACAAGATGGCTGATGAATCTGGCCAGCGAACTTGGTCGAGGTGTTGATATATACTATCCACATGCCTTCTTACATCGAAATAGGCCAATACGTGTGTTTTCGCGTGACAAATACAAGATCGTTTCAAAATGTTAGCCATGCTAGACATTCAAAGTGCTATAAATCAACCATTTTTTAAGATATCAACAAAAGAACAAATTTTCAGAAACAAAAACTGCTCTGGAATCTTTGTATTAAGGCCAAATACATAAAAAAATCTTTTTCATTTTCCAATTGTTTAATACCTCATTTTGAATTTTAAATTTAATTTTTTTTAATGGCAACCCTTTTGAAACAAGATGGCGAATGAAGCTGGCCAACGAACTCGGTCGAGACATTGGTATGTACTATGTACAGACCAAGTTACATGCAAATAGGTTCATAAATACGCCTGTTATCGCGTGACAAAAATCAGGTCGTTTTAAAATGTCAGCCACAAGAGAAATTCAAAATACTATTACTCAGCCATTTTTTTTTAGATATAGACGAAAGAAAAACTGTTCCGGAATCTTTGTATTAAGGTCAAACACATACAAAAAAATCTTTTTCACTTTCCAATTTTTTGGTATCTCATTTAAATTTTTTTATTTTTTTAAATGGCCGCCATTTTGAAACAAGATGGCGGATGAAGCCGGCCAACGAACTCGGTCGAGATATTTGTATGTACTATGTACACCAAGGTACATCCAAGTCTGTTCATAAATACGCCTGTTATTACGTTAGAAACATCAGGACTTTTCAAAATGTCAGCCACTCTAGAAATTCAAAATGCTATAACTCAGCCATTTTTTAAGATATAGACGAAACAAAAACTGCTCCGAAATCTTTGTATAAAGGTCAAATACATAAAAAAAAATATTTTTCAATTTCAATTTTTTGGTACCACACTTCAAATTTTAAATTTTTAAAAAAATTTTAAATGGCCGCCATTTTGAAACAAAATGGCGGATGAAGCTGGCCAACGAACTCGGTCGAGAGATTGGTATGTACTATGCACACACTGAATTACATCCAAATCGGTTCATAAATACGCCTTTTATCGCGTGACAAAATTAAGGACGTTTCAAAATGTCAGCCACGCTAGAAATTCAAAATGCTATAACTCAGCCATTTTTTAAGATATAGACGAAACAAAAACTGCTCCGAAATCTTTGTATAAAGATCAAATACATAAGAAAAAATATTTTTCCATTTTCAATTTTTTGGTACCACATTTCAAATTTTAAATTTTTAAAAAAATTTTAAATGGCCGCCATTTTGAAACAAAATGGCGGATGAATCTGGCCAACGAACTCGGTCGAGAGATTGGTATGTACTATGTACATACGGAATTACATCGAAATCGGTTCATAAATACGCCTTTTATCGCGTGACAAAATTCAGGACGTTTCAAAATGTCAGCCACGCTAGAAATTCAAAATGCTATAACTCAGCCATTTTTTAAGATATAGACGAAACAAAAACTGCTCCGGAATCTTTGTATAAAGGTCAAATACATAAGAAAAAAATATTTTTCCATTTTTAATTTTTTGGTACCAAATTTCAAGTTTTAAAATTTTTTAAAAATTTTAAATGGCCGCCATTTTGAAACAAAACGGCGGATGAAGCTGGCCAACGAACTCGGTCGAGACATTGGTATGTACTATGTACACACCGAATTTCATCGAAATCGGTTCATAATTACGGGAGTTACAGTGTGACATAGGTCAGATATATATATATATATATATATATATATATATATATATATATATCAATTTTGAACGGAGGGTGGTTTCGGGGTCTGGGGGTCATGATCGATGAAAATATACCAAAATTTTTTGAAATCGCTTTCCTCCGAACGGCTGCAATAGGTAGCTTTTTTGTAAAGAAAGCTACCTAAAATACCAACACTTTTACAAAACAAATAAACATATTTAATATCTGACTTAATAATTATATTTAAAATATGAAAACATAAAAAAGTAGCATTTGTACTGCCAAAAAAATATTTGCACACTAGCAATAAAAATAGAACTACAGGAATTATTTATAAGTTAAAAACAGTGCTAATATTTAGTATGCATGCCCTTTGCTTCAATTACAGCTTGTAATCGTTTGGGCATTGATTCTATTAATTTGTGACATGTTTCACTGCTGATTTGTAGCCATTCTTCCCTAAGAGCTTGCTTAAGTTCTAATTTGTTAGAAATTTTCTTTTTCCTTATTTTCACATCCAAAATATGCCTTAAATTTTCAATCGGATTGAGGTCTGGTGATTGTGGTGGAGTTTTCAATTGATTTTTTATATTATAAAGCAACCATAACCTCGTAATATATGCAGTGTGTTTCGGATCGTTATCCTGTTGAAAATAATATGAATTAGGAATTCCTAATTTCAAAGCACTATTAGATAAATGATCTCGCAATATATTAATATATTGTTTAGCATTCATATTGCCTTCAATAAAGGTCATTTCGCCAACTCCGTTGAAAGAAATGCATCCCCAAATCATTACATGACCACCGCCATGTTTTACAGTTGGTTTCAAGTTTTTAATTTGAAGAGAAGTATTTGGCTTTCGCCATACAGTTTTCTTACCATCTGAGCCAAAAATATTGAACTTGCTTTCATCGGAAAAAATAACAGTTTTCCAAAACTCTAATGGTTTGCTGACATAAGCTTTTGCAAATTCAAGTCTTCTCACCCTATTTGTTTCACTAATAAATGGTTTTTTTTTTTCGAGGGGCTCTTCCTCGAATATTTGCATCATGAAGAATATATCTAATTGATTGTGGTGTAACTATTGTTCCCGACGTTGAAGCGACATCAACAGCCAATTCTCGAGCACTTAGAAAAGGGTTTTTTGAAGATTCTTTTATGATGGCTCTTCTTTGCCTGGTATTTAGCTTTCTTGGACACCCAGTTCGCGGCTTATTTATTGTCGAACCAGTTTCTTTTTTCTTCTTAATTACATAACGAACACTACCTATTCCTCGGTAACTTAATCCAGAATTGTGAAGAAATATAATCTTCTCACGGGTAGCAACAGACAGTTCACACGTTTTCGGCACCATTAGAACAAAAACTCCCCAGAATCCCTGCTCCAGTTAATATATTACGTGACTTTAAAGTGCGGGGCTAATGTACTGCGGGACTGATATGCTAAACATTTGCATAATGTTCACATTTAATGCCTTTTTTAACAGTCATGCTTCTTGTGCAAATACTTTTTAGGTATGAGAAAATATTAATTTATTTTTTTAAATGTGTAATATTACTATTTAAGGAAAATGGGTAGTTATTTTTATTTTCTTCCTATTCAAATAAATGAATAATTAAGAGAATAGTATCAAATTTGCTTTCTATGGTTACTTATGCAAAACATCGTCTGCGTGCAAATACTTTTTTTGCTCACTGTATATAGGATTTCTAAATTGATTTCCCAACATATAATCAATAATTACTATTAAACTATTAATTGATAAAAGAATATATATATATATATTTCTTTTTGTAATATATGTTCTACTTTTTAGTTTTTAGGCTGTTACATCTCGCAATTTCACAGCTATTTGACATATTTTTGGCGATCGTTTATTGGTGCATTATTGAATCCATTGTAGTTCCAACTTGTGTACAATTGTACGAGTTATAGAGAATATTTAGTGATTTATCCCCTGTGGAGGGCTAACGAAAAATTAAAATTCCTTAAAAATAATTTATTAATTTACATTTAAGTTTAAGAATACTAAAATATTATACTGTTATCGGAAACACACCTGTGAACGTAATTTTTGTAATTATAGCAGATCAGGAAGTAGGTAAAAATAAAATTTTAAAATTTACTTTTCTAAATCTCTATTCTTAAAAAAGCAGATTGTGTATAGTTTATAATTTATTTATGCGCAAAGTTTCAAAAGAATTAAATTCATAAATTTTTCCTTTTTTCGGAAAGAAAATTCTTTTTTTGATTATGGGAGGAAGGTTGAAGAAATAGCTCTCAACAAACTTGGATAATCCATTGCCAATTATGATAACACTGCCCCTCTTATCTTAGCTTGCATATTTATTTATATTACTCTAAATGTTATTTTACTCTATGTTATTGTAACAAACAAACATTCATTGTTGAGATGAATTCAAATATATCTTGCTTGAAAATTATTTGAAAAATCATTAAAAAAAATTCCAATAAATTGAGTTACGGTTAAAATCTGTTTTGAAATTACATTATTTTCCTATACGATGCTGTGAAAATTGAAATTGTGAGATATTTAGAACGGAATATATGTGCGATAAAAGCGATAGCGTACGTTGTTGTCACCAGCGTTATAACGGCAGTGTTAGTCACATCACACATGTTTTTGATTTATAATAATGCAGATACTTACCGTCACCAGAGCAATAAAATCCGGGAAACCTGTTGAAATAAGTTGCTGCGAACCTTTCGTGACTGCCAAACAGGCTGCGCATCATCCCCGGCCAAGGCTGTTTAAAAACCTAGAAAAAAACATATTTCATTGTAACTGTAGATTTCATTTACCCTTTTATTAGGTTGCACCAAAAGTTTCTTTCGTTTTTTACATAAAATAAACCATTACGAAATTTCGAAAACGGCGAGATTTTATTGAAAAATGTGCCATTCTGCTCAACAACCTTCTTCCATCTCTCCTAGACCGGGAGCCGGCAGCACAGACACATGGTTCGTACGGATACCGTTATTTCTCCAGGAATACTACCAGTATCTTTTTATAGAACAATAAATCTAGGTTAAACGCACAAAATTTCGCCTTTCTTTTAAGAAGAGATTTTCATTAAGATAATACTGATGCCGAAAATTTTTCTGGTCTGCAAAATTCAAGGAGGCGTACGAACCATGAGACAATCACCTCATCGAGTTGGAGGCTGAAATTCCAGAATTAGCTAAAACTCGATTCCCATATTACTAGGTTGAGCAAAAAGTTCTGGGAAATTTGTGAAAGTTGCGTTGTTGTGCGCAAATTAACAACAAAAGCAACAAGGACTATTCTCAAAGTAGAGACCATCATAGTCCACGACTTTATGCCATCGTTCTGCCAGATTCCGGGTTTGCTGGAAGTACCATGGCGGCTCCTTCGAATCAAAAAACTTTTGACATGCTTCTTCAACTTCATTAAAGGATTCAAATCAACGGCCCTTGAAAAAGTGTTGCATTGATCGAAAGAGGCCATAATCGAATTCCTGAACTCCTATTATAGATATACCACTAGTACTCATACATACGATACAAATTCTGGTAACTAACTATTAGATTAAAAATTTCCCAGAACTTTTTGCTCAACCTAATAAAACGCAATCGGTCTGCCAAGGAAAACACCTTGCCTTGGTGGAAAACACCTAAAAACCCGATTTTACCGGTTGATTCGTAAGTTTACCATTGTATTTTCCTGCTCCCAGTCCGCCATGTTTTCATACCTTTGGGTGCAGGAAAACGCAATGGTAAACCTACGAGTCAACCGGTGAAATCGGGTTTTTAGGTGTTTTCCACCAAGATATGACTTGGCAGACCGATTGCGTTTTAATATGGGAATCGAGTTTTAGCTAATTCTGTAATTTCAGCCTCCAACTCGATGAGGTGGTTGTCTGTGCGGCCGGCTCCCGGTCTATCCGGAAGTCTCACCATGCCTTCTTTCTAGACTGAGAAGCTACACAAACTATCACCTCGCCGAGTTGATGGCTGAAATTACAGTATTAGATAAAACTCGATTCGCATATTAAAATGCAACTGGTCTGCAAAGTCATATCTTGATGAAAAACATCTGCAAACCTGATTTCAGTGGCTGACTGGTAGGTAGGTTTACCATTGTGTTTTCCTGCTGCCAGTCCTCCAATGTTTTCATACCTATGGGTGCAGGAAAACACAATGGTAAACCTACAAATTAACCACTAAAATCGAGCCTGCAAGGGTCAATATCATAAAATACGGAAACTGCAGTCCGCACAATAAAATTTCTATTTAATGTTATATAATGCAATTTCCTTTTTTATATTCTAATAAAAAAATATTCTTAGAAGTATTTTCAAGAGATATTATATTCATAATAACACAAAAATAAAGCAATTAAAAGACTTAAACTTTCAGATTGTCATTTTCCTGTCGTGTCACACTGTGATGTGTGCAAAGTAAAAGGCTTTCTGCTACCATGTACAAATATCTTTTTCTAGTTCGTTTTATTTCTTATTAATAATTATACCTTATAAAACACATGTGGAAGGTAACAAGTTCTGTATTTTACAAATAATTTTCCATAATTAAAATATGATTATCACTGAAAATGAATATCATTGTCCTGGCCTGCTCATTTTAGTTCTTTATGAAAGATAAAGTTGGCGCTGCAGAGTAATTCTTCTTGTTCTTGACATAGTTCAAGTCAAAAGTATAGTAAAATCATTGCTACCAGCAAGATCTTTTAGATATTTCTTTGAAAATAATGTGTTTAAAGGCTTTGCAATAATTGAGTAGACTTCTATTATGTCATTTTCTTGGCTTCTATAAATTACAAATAAAACTGAGCATTACATTGAATTTGAGGTATTATAGAGGAAACATGTTCCTTTAAACAAAATTAAAATGTTAGATCTAAAAATAAAAAAAAATAAGAATGTGAAAAACGTTTTAGAATGAAATTGTCATTATCCTGGCATACATATGCCAAGAAAATGACACGTAATTATAATTACATAAAAATGAACTTAAGCTCTGCAAACTTTAACGATTTTACACATAAATTCATTTATTCAGCTGTTCAACCAACATTTAAAAAAAAATCAGAAGCTTTGAAACGATTTAAATTTTCAAAATTTTTGTTTTCAAAATCTCACATTTTGTGATATTCACCCGCAAATGGTTTCGACCAAGATATGACTTGGCAGACCAATTGCATTTTAATATGCTAATCAAGTTCTGCCTAATCCTGGAATTTCAGCCACCAGCTGGATATGGCGATGGTCTGTGCAGTCACCTCCCGGTCTATTCCAAAACATATATTATTTGGTGACAAAATACTTATCGAGGGGATTTTTTATGTCATTCAAAGGGAATGTTTTTCTTTTTTGACGAAGGGAATTTTTGAGAGAAAGAAACAGTAGTCAAGAATAAAAGTCAGACGGAGCAATGTCCGGAGAGTAGGGAGGGTGGCGCAGAACGTCTCAATCAAATGCAAGGAGTTTGATACGTGTGGCTTAGCGTTGTTGTGGTGAAATACAACACCTCGTCTGATTGCTAATTCGGAAGCGTTTCCTGGCTATTGCTGCCTTCAGTTCTTCGAGTGTCGACAAGTATTTTTCAGAGTTCATGGTCTGGTTTCGTGGAAGTTAAATCATAGTAGCTAACACTCTTCCCAAACCCAGCTAATAGCCAGTAAAACCTTTTTTCGGGTGGAGGCCGACTTTAGCGACAGGAATGGGGCCTTTGTCTCGGCTGGACCAAGATTGTTTGCGTCCCACGTTGTCATAAAGTATTCTACTTTCGTATCCGGTGACCAATCTTTTCAAAAAAGGAACTTTTTCGTACATGGAAATGCGGTCTAGAATGTTGCGCTCCGTCAGGTTATGGGCTAGGTGTCCACTTGCGACTATATTCTATTCGTGCCACTATTTTAAAAAATACGCCTTGTAGTATATTTCTTTTGGAGATGTTGTCAAAGTATATGTAAAGGATTTTTGTTTTCAGAAATTGGTGGGAGATGTATTAAAAAATATCACGTGAATTGCGAAAGCAACTTTTGGGACAACCTGATGCAAAAGAGGTTTAACTAGTATAATTTTAGTTGTGTGAAATGAGAATGAAATGCATGAAATACAGGTTTATCGACAAAAAGAGAGACACAGACATATTAAGGTGCAATGCAATATGAGCAGATAAATCAACGTTTTAAGCACCAAAACTTATTAACTAATTGAAGACTACTTTCAGTAGCATCCAGCATGAGCATACCGTCATCAGAGAAAATAATGATGGAATTTTGTTCATATATATGGAGGAGAAGCGGATTCAAGGGATAGGTTTATTGACCAATAGAATTGGGGGAAATTACAGGGAACAGCCAATTGGAAATTGTATAAAAGGAAAAATTGTTGTAGGAATTGGGTAAAATTGTATAAAAGGGAGGATTGCACTTCTTGATCATTGAAAACACAAAATCTCAAAATTTCCGGGGACAGATGTCCCCCTGGGCCACCCCCTGAATTCAACACTGCTGGGACAGCAATTTTCTTTTGTCTCATCGGAAAATGTATGAAGTTATGAATAGAATAGAGCCAAACTTCGTATATACGCTTTTGTCTGGTTCCAGTCTGGTTCCAGTTGAAAATGGGGATATTCCCCCGTTGTGCGATTTTTTCGAGTTTAAAGTGAAGAATTTATGAATATTTTTCGACGAAATTTTATATTTAGAAGTAATGTAATAGGTTGAGGTTTGTATCATTTACAGGGACACACAAAAGAATTCGTTTACAGTACTGTACATCAACAATAATTTCTGGAAGTGCGTTTTCTGTTGTGGTACGTAAATTTTTTGTCTGTTACTTGATATGGATAAATTATATAAATTATTTACAAGGCTGCACAAAGGATCTCGAATACATTTCCGTTTATTGACAGAAATTGTTAAAGGGGAAATTTCAACTGGGATATGTGTTTCCTAACTAAAATAAAGTCTGTCATACTATGCAGTGTATATACAAATCTATAGATTATATACAAGACAGCATAAAAGAATGCGGATGTTTTACCGGCTATTGATGGTAATTGCTGAAATTGGGATTTCAAATATGTTATACGTTTTTCAAATTGTTTGTCTAGACATTATTTCACTTTATTAAACGGTGATGTTTTGTTACAGTACTCTGAATGTGTTGGAAAGTGTTTTATAATCTATGTTTTAAACATGATTTTTCGTTCTTGTTTGTTTCAAAAATGCTTAATAATAAAAATAAAAAATATACTTTTTGAAGTGTAGGAGATAGAAGAAATTTTTGTGATTGGTACATCCGACTAGTTAGTCAAGCTTTTAACTATTTCAGAATCACATAATTTACTCACAAGATATCCTTCTCCAGGTCCTTGAATTTCTCTGCCCTGTTCGTCTAACAATGCTGGCACCACACCAAAGAAAGGCAGGCTCTGTAATTATAAAATACTTTCTCAGAAAATGGCTGCAATGAAAATCGCTATTGAAATATTAAATATAAAACGATTACAATAAACTTACAGCTGATCCCGGTTTCAGAGGTGTGCAACTAGGCAGAGGAGTGATAACATGGCCACCCTGGAAAACATTACTTCATTTAGCTAAAATTTTATAAATTAAAAGCATTTTTTAATGAACGCTCTCCACTGTTAAATTATAAGAAAATCAACTCTAAAAGATAGTCTTTGAATAATCATTTGCATTAGATACTATGAAACCGCCTTGATCCAAATGTGAATAAAAGGGTCCATTAACTCATAGGATAACGTTTCTGTACTAAACTTTATGTACAGGACTATTATAATTAAAAATAATCCTAGTGATAGTCTCTAGTGATAGTACAAGTGCTTCAAACAAAGCAAAATTTGAGTATGATCTATAGTCAAACTGAAAATTACAATTTAAACTATGAAAATTGAAAAAAAAAAAAAAAAGAGTAGTCTGTGACACCGCTAATAGCAGTTAAGAGTTAAAGACAAATGTGTAGAACAAAATATTGAGTATGTATCATATACTGATGAGCTAAAACATGACATAAATGAATCAAAACATTGTTACCTGCTATTATTTTTCTGTTTCATCTTTAACAGCAGGGAAAAAAAAAAAAATCCGCTAACCATCGCACCGTGGCGAAATTTCCCAAAATCATGGCCACAACCCAAAAATAATTTTTACACATTTCTTGCACATAACTGCAGTTTAATGTTTTTAGCATATACAGGGTGATTAAAAAAAAAGTTTACAAAATGGCATGGCAAATCAGGCATACAGCAAGGATGAAAAATCACATAGGAACATAGGATCGCAAAACACTTATTTAGCCACAAATACGGGGTGTTTCATCCAAACTCAATTTGAGTTGACGGTCATAACTTTTAGAAAACTGAAGTATCTCTACAATAATAGCCTAAGTCATGTGACTGTCATCAATAGTTCCGGGTTGACCGCTTCACTTTTTATATGCCAAACAGAAAATTTGGTAATTTAATGTTAGCCGGGCGCAGGTGATAATCTCTATAATAATAGCCTAAGTCATGTGACTGTCATCAATAGTTCCGGTTTGACCGCTTCACTTTTTATATGCCAAACAGAAAATTTGGTAATTTAATGTTAGCCGGGTGCAGGTGATAAATCGCCAAATATTGTTCCATCGCCATCATATCATCAGTATTATAATAGTACATCTCATGCGACACTCATAAACAATTTTTCGCGAGGTAAATTAAAACAAAGCTTTGATGTTGAAATTAAATGTCATAGTTTAGAGTATTATTTATTACCTTTTTTTTTTCTTTTCTATAAAAAAAAAAATAAATAAATAAATTAAAAAAAAAATAAATAAGAAAAAATTGAGAGTCATAAATTTTACGTATTTCAGTTTTAAAGTTATGTATTTTAAATAAAATGAGTGAAAGTATTATATTTTAAATGAAATTAATAAATTAATAAAATAAGAAAAAATACGATGGGTACAATGTTTGGCGATTTATCACCTACACTCGGCTAACATAAAAATACCGAGTTCATGATTTCTGTATCAGAATCTTCCGATTTGTCGAAGGATTGAGCAAGTAAATTAAATTATGAATAAAAGTAACATGATACAATACTTAGCATAGATTTAGGAGACCAAACTGGTCGCCAAGGGTGGCTAGTATTATAATAAAACATTTAACAGACATTCTCACCTTTGTTGTAAATGTGATAACACCAAACAAAAGTGGTAGAAGTTTGCATTATACGCGCCAGTAGTATGCACTTGACGCCTCACATTTTGGACTGTGATGATCCATTCATTACAGTATCATCGATTGCTTGAGCAGCGTGTTTTTTCAGATCTTTTCGTGATGTTATCCCATTGGACACAAAACAAGGTACATATCGTAGCATTTTCATTACGATGCTTTTATTTTTCTCGAAATTATTACAGTCAACCAGGGTTCAGTTAGGATGAAACACCCTGTATTTGCGACTCAATAAGTGGTTTGCGTTCCTATGGGGTTTTTTATCCTTGCTGTATGCCTGATTTTCCATGTCATTTTGTAAACGTTTTTTTAATCACCCCGTAGTTATGTTATCCTTATCGCTTAGGGTAAAATCATAACATTTTGTTTTAGGTCTAATTTCATGATACTGAATGTTTAGAAAAATAATGATTTTCGATGCTTAAATTTTTTTCGATTATAATTGCTGGAAAACTTGCAATTGTGATTCATGGCATTGATTCTACCAGTCCTTGTGTCCAGAGGAACTTGCGAGATTCAAAAGAATAGGGTATGCAATTCCACTAGATGTTTAGATTATGAGAGACAGGCAATTAAATTCGGAGTTGGCACCCTATGAACTGCTTAAAAGAATTGATGTCCGACGAGTTAAGAGAACAGGGCATCAACTGGAACTCATCGGCATGTCCTTGAAATCGTTATTATATGATTTTTATAATATGTAAGGATGTCGACCATTGCAGTCACAGAAGTAATCGAGGAGATGAACGGACAGGCATCTCATTATTTATTTCATGCTTTCAAGGAGAGGAAACGTCCCTTCTGAAAAAGGGGCACGTGTCCCTTTGCCTCTCCCGTCACCATAGTCGGCGTCTCATGGACCAAGGTCTGGTGAATGCCAGAGTACTAAAAACTATGGAGGTGGAAAATATGCAAATTACTTAAAAATAATAATTTCTTTAGAAGATATTATTCGTAAGGTCGTTGAAGAAAAATCTCGACCAGGGAAACAGTATAAACTAAAGCCGTCTCTGATCTTCTTTGGGGATGAGAGAAGCCATAAAAGTGTGATGCACTTGGTTGACTATTATGCTTAGATGGTCCACAGAGGTTTGTGCGGTCTATAGCATCCATCGATCCCATAGCCTCCCGTGGAAACGCCCCCAAAAGCATACTACTTCAACAACTGGCCTTTTGCAATCCGTGGTACCTAAGGGGAGCAACTGTTCAGTTTACACACGTACTTATTCAACCAAATGATAGTTCATTATCACCACCAGCCCTTAAATATTATTCCTACGAGCATGAGGGCTTATATACGACCATGGCTATGTGTCCATCTACTTCATTCCGGCGAGTGCATTCTCTGAATGCAGTGATGGCCATAATATTTTGAATTATGAGTTTTAACTTAGCATATACTAGTATAGGGATGGCGAACTTGCGGCACGATTGCGCGAGGTGGCATGCAAGAAAGTTCTTCTGATACGCAAACTGAACATAGATAATAATCAGCATATGAGACAAATTCGTGTTTATATTAATTTTCAATTTTCCAAACTATAAAAATTTTTAAAGATGCATAGACTAAAAAAAAAGAAATGCAACTACTTTTTAAACAAATAATTGCATTATAAATTTCTGTGTAGGCACCATTTCCTTGCTAAATTATTCGACACATATGATTTCCAAATCATTTGCTTGTTTACGAAATTTAAAGGCCTTCATTTTTTAAATTGAATTTCCAAAATAGTTAAAATAATAAATTGCCTAATGGAGCCATTCTCCAGTCAAGTAAAAAAAAATTACAAAATGAGAACCAGTTTCGGTTCGAAGGTACACAACAGGAGCAAATCTTATTTATTAATTGTTAATACGGATTTCAAAGCGACTGTCAATTTATATATACTTATTGGGTTCAAGTATCGTAATAAATAACTTTGGAATTGAATTTAGGATAAGTAAACGTAAAGCGGCTACATACGTGTTCTTGACCACTGCTGGTCACCACACAGTAAGTAAACGTAAAGATAATTTAAATAAAGTTCTGTAAAATTTAACTTTTATTAAATTATTTTATAAGTTAAGATATTTCTGGCACTTTAGAATTTCAGTAACTATTTATTTATTTATTTTTTTATTTATTAAGTAGGCGCATGCAAAAAGGTTCGCCATTTCTGTACTAGTAGGATCCAAAAGTTCGGAGACTTTGCTCATCTGTGTTGCCAATTTAGCACCTTTTTTATTCCAAAAAATTTACCAGAATATCAGAATGGTAATTTTTGTTTTATTTATCACGGAGTGTTTGTCATTAAATAAAGCAAAGATTATGTCATTCGAAAATTTTTGTATAGGTATTTTGAATAAAAAATCCATTAAACTGACAACATTGATCAGCACAGTCTCCGAACATTTTGATGCTGCTAATATATACATCAGCATATCTAAAACACGCAAAGCACCTACGGTCTCAGACTGCCAGAAGGTATCCACAATAGAACATCTTCCACCACCTACTACCTTGTGGTACCACTGCCAGGCTTCTGGATTAATAGGTTCTCCCACGGAACCGAGTACTTCTAGAGAGTCCAGCTGATATCTGAGGACAAAAAGCAGAAAATTAG
Organism: Maratus speciosus; assembly: GCA_963932465.1. Taxonomy (NCBI): domain Eukaryota; kingdom Metazoa; phylum Arthropoda; class Arachnida; order Araneae; family Salticidae; genus Maratus; species Maratus speciosus. The sequence goes on from OZ010793.1 coordinate 339,080,805, forward strand.
ATTTTTTTTTTCCAAATAAACAATTTATTGCTTAAATAGAAATATAACGACTGAATAAATTAAAAATAGGATGCTTCATAAATAAAATTTTAATGTCTGCTTTCTGATACCTAATTTAATTTCAGACAATGAAATCTGCATCAGCAAAAAGAAAATGTTCTTGCCCGTTCAAATTAACAAGCTTAGGGAAATGAAAAAAAAAAAAAAAAAACTTTTTTACATGAACATGACAAGAAACGTAATAAATGTAAACTAATATCAAAGTCATATTTATTTGAAATTTTGTTAGCTTGTATCCTTTATTAAAAAATATATTTCGCAGTTAAAAGACTACTGCTAGTAATGCATATTATTTGCTCGATTATTTAACACGTTCACGCCGGCGCGGTGGGTCACACTTGACTGTCTCAGAGTTGTCAAGTCTCCGGCTTTTTGCACACCACTGTTATTTTAGAGAAAATGTTGTTCCTTTAAATCACCCAATTGTTATAACTAAATAAAACAACATTTTCTGTATTAAAATACTGGTATCCAAAACGCCGGAGTCTTAGCAGCTCTGATACAGTCGACCCACCGCACCGGCGTGAACGTGTAAACCAAACCAAAATAAAAGGAATTTAATCGAATAAGAAAAGGAATTTACATCCCATGGTAATTTCTGATTCATAAAAATGAAATTTTAGAGCACAAATTAATAAACAAATATTTCCTTCGATATTGTGTTTATAGTTAAATCGTTGCTATCAGAAGAGATAAATGTTTTTAATAGTATCACTTTTTCCAAGAATTTATCCATATCCATTTTTTATTTAACAGAGAAATTTCTGTTCTGTCGACTAAATCACATGGCAGAAAAAAATTGCTGAATTCGAATAAGAATTACTTGCAACGGCAGAAAAAGAAAAGCTTTGGAACAGTAACAGTATTCTATCAGCTTCCAAGGATTTATTTATTTTTTAATTAATTTAAATTAAGGTAAATGCACCTATAGTGGGCCACTAATTTTTAAAGTTTAAAAGCAAGCCCAAAATGCATTTCTGAAAAACGACTGAACGAAATCTGATTGACTAATATCCTTAAATCTTAACTTTCCATAAATTGTTTGGTGTTAGTGATATTTATGACGGCCGATTACCTTCACGAGGGATATAGGCCCGAGGGGGTGTGCCCTCCGTTGGGGTCTTTCTAAGGGAACCTAACCCGTATTTAAGCATGGAAAGACGAGGTTCGAAGAAAACCACAGAAAACTCCGAACGATTAGGCCGACGGACGCGATTGGGTCCGAACCCAGCACCTCCCGTCTACCAGCTTTGAGAGCAGCACCTCCCGGTCGCTGGTGGGGCCATACAGTGTTTGGAATAATTGTTTTTTTTTTTTTTTTTCCTGCTGGTACATTTGTTTATTTTCTAGAGTGTTTTCAGAAACAGATTTTTTTGGTAAATTCTTAGAGATAAGCTTAAATTAAGTTTAGATTACATTAAGAGATAAGTTTTTATTTCAAACATTTTTTTTTAAATTATTTTTTGTTTTAAATTAAAGTGCTGTTGATATACTCTATTACATTGTAAATAATTTGTTGGATAAGACGAAAACTTAAAAGTTTCATGCATCAGGAATCTACCAGGCTCACTACTGTCCGTAAAATTTTTTATTTTTCATTTTTTCCGAAGAATATATTTTGAAACTTTGAATCTTTTGATACATGAAGGTTATTGACTGACTAGGCTTTATATATATATATATATATATATGATAGAAGAATAAGGCCATAATTAATGAATAAAAGGAGTTTAATGGTTCTGGATTATAATTTACACATCAAGTTAATACTATATTTACAAAGTTACGGGAGGGTAGGGTTTTTTTTTGCGGATTTGCCCGCAGCATCTGAGACTTCATATCGGACTCTTGTCCGGCTTCGTAGCGACTTCTGCCCTCGTCTAGAGCTAGATAGATACGTCCAATCGCAGCCACTTCGAAATGAAATCTGAATTTGGGCTGTTAATGGTTCCCAAGCTCAAAGGATGCAAAAATACGTATCAGCAGATTCAATTCCATCTGCGGTTCTGAGGTCACTATTTTTTCATGAGAACTGCTGACCGCATCTTGTTGCTAGGAGGAGAGTGTTTTGGGAACTCTAAAACCACAACTCACTCTCTCTCTCACACACACACATATATATATACATATTTTATAAATAATTAATGAAAAATTATTGCATGACTGGCGCCAAAAGCAGCTCATTTTCAAATGCAACAAAATGTATTTCATCAATAATAAAAATGCAAAAACACCATAACTCTGTAAAGAAGGTGTATATCAGCAATAATTAACTATAAAAATACCAGAAACTCAAAAACACAGGTAAAAAACAAAACACAGGCAAAAAACTGTCTGTTCTTCATCAGTGGAAGGACATTCTTAGAGATAACCTTAAATTAAGTTTAGATTACATTAAGAGATACGTTTTTATTTTAAACATTTTTTTAAATTATTTTTTATTTTAAATTAAAGTGCTGTTGTGGAGTTAAGTGGTGGTGGAGTTAGGTCTGTTTCTCCTCCCACTGATGAAAAACAGTTTTTTGCCCGTGCTTTGTTTTTTACCTGTATTTTTGAGTTTCTGGGATTTTTATAGTTATTTATTGCTGATATAAACCTTTTTTCCAGAGTTATGGTGTTTTTGCATTTTTATTATTGATGAAATATATATATATCTATATATATATTGGAATTCACTAACACTTTAATAATAATTATATGAATGCCCTTAAGTGACTAACTACTGTTGCATTTACATTAATTTATTTTTGAAACTCGAAATATCATAAAGAATATGTTTTATCTGTCTTAGGTGATTACTGAAGCAAAATTATTTAAAACTATAAACAAACAAGCAGGAAATAACATTTACACAACGTCGCCTCAGAGCCACAGTAGAACATCTAAGTAATAATAAAAAATGAGATGGTTGACTTACAGTTATGAATAACTGTGTTTGCATCTAGTGGAATAACGTCTGAAAGACAAAGTTATGTTTAATACTATATCTCAGATGTGTTTTATAAAAATTCCCTACTGTTCCACTCGATGCAGACACAGTTTTTCAGACATCTCATTTCAGAAAAGTCAGACATCTCATTTTTGATTATTACTAGATATCCTAATTGTTGCTCTGAGGCGGCGATAATTGCTTGTAATCATCTAAAAATTTCTTGCTAAGAGTGCTATGACAAGTTTGTCATTTTAACACAAGATTTACGGAACCCGTCAATTTAACGGGTTTCAAATTTTATGCTTGAAATCATCCGAAAAGGCAACTTATTTTTACAACAATATGAATTTGAAAGTATTACATATATACCTAGCTCATTTTCTCCACGGACTGTCTAATTTCGTTGTGTCTGTTTAAAATGAACGAAAATTATTACGAAAAATATACACTTTAATGTAGTCGAATTCCCGTAAATCTAACGTTAAAAGATTTGCACAGAGTGAGAAAGAGAATAATAAAACTGTTCAACTAATTTTAACAAAACTTTCTGTTTCTTAATATAAAATGCGTTCTCCCTAAAGATTTTACAGTACTAAAAAAGAAAATGTTGTTAAGCATTTAATAATTTTAAACGATGACTTACGCTCGAGAAATCTAAATTTAAATGCGTGATTTTTTATTCACATTGCTAACAAAGCGTAAAAATAACAGAGTGAAAAATTATCCAGGCCAGGGTTCGAACCTGGGTCTTTGGTTCAACGCACCAACGCTCTTGCATTTCAGCCACCTGGAACGACACACCAAGCCTAGCACCCTTTACTCTCTAGTCTCTCTAGTTCTCTTTAGAGTGAAGGGTGTCAGGCTAGGTGTGTCGTTCCAGATGGCTCAGATGGAAGAGCGTTGGTGCGCTGAACCAAAGACCCGGGTTCGAACCCTGGCCTGGATAATTTTTCACTTTGTTGGTTTTACGTCTTGTTAGCAATGTGAATAACAAAATCACGTATTTAAATTTTATGTTGTTAAACATTTCCCATTACCCTCGAAATTTAAGAAATTTTACTTTCAATTTTTGGACTATATTTCTATAGCCATTATGATAAGGTAACATTATAATTTTAATCGCGTTTAATCCATAAACACACATTTTTATTCGTTCTTTCAATATAATATGCAAAAAGAGAGTAGAAAGATTACTTTTGTTATTTTTAGGATTCCGTACTTAAAAAGTAAAAACGGTACCATTATAAGATCACTCTGTGTCTCTCTGTCTGTCTGTCTGTCATAGCCACTTTACTCGTAAACTATAGAACGTGGAAAGTTCAAATTAAGATTTACAGATTATTAAACATTCACAAATATATTTAGGGAAAATGTAGAGGGGCTAATTAAGTTACTTGGAAAAAAAAAAAAAAAAAAAAACATTTTCTTTGTATATTGTGTGTGATATCCTATGTATGTGGTATCCTATCCCAAGTTTAAACTTTTAACAAGGGTTTTGTTTTAGCTACACTGTAAAAAGAAAATATTATTACTACGCTGAATTTAGTTTTATGAAATGCCAAATGAAATTTAAATATGCACTATTTTTATTGTTTGTACCAGATTAAGTTCATCATAAACAAATTAGGGTAAGATTAAAAAAAGAATGATACAGAATAGCAATATTTGACTTCATATCTCTTTGAACTTCTATGGTATACCCATTTATACTTTTCTAGTATATACAGCTATAACCCAACCCTACGTTGTATTGTTTTTTTTCACTGTCTTATTACAAAGTATTATTCTTTTAGAAACATTTTTTTTTTTTTTTAAATAATACAATTAATAATTCATTTATTTATTTTACGGAACCCTCTGAGCGCGAGTAAACATCGCACTTGACCGTTTATTTTTAATTTAATAAAATTTATCTTTAACCTTTGTAGTAAAATAATGAACACTGTACCTAACATTTCAATATTGAAATCTTACTTTTCAGCTATGTAAGTATTCATTTAATGATTTATTTTATTGTTAAATTTATATGGCAAAATGCATATGTATTGCACATTGCAAAAATGTGTTAAAATTAGCATTTTTTCCCCCTTCAAAAAATGTAGGCGATGGAAACTTTTTAATGCCGCATTTTTTTTTTTCTGGCATCCCCTAAAATATAAAAATTTCTTCATGAGAGACATATTATATCTTGTTGAAAAGTATAGTCAAAAATAATTTTAGAAACTTTCTCTTACTTTGTTACGTAGGAGTCTCCATATTTCATCAGAGCTCGAAGAGCCGTCGGTGCAGTGTAAAATTTGGTTACATTATAATGTTCAACTATGGCCCAGTACCTGCCTGGGTCTGGATGTGTAGGAATACCTTGAAACTGAAAATAAGCAAAACCAACTTTGAAATAATCAATAAAAGTACATTTAAGAAAATATGTGTAAAATTACCGTACATGTACTGACAGTAGTGGGCCCAGTATCTGCGTGAGTTCTAAGCAATTGTTGCCTTGTAATTTTCTTAATAATATTGTAACGGAGGGTATGGAGGATGCACTCGGGAGAGATTATTGTACATTTTTGTTTGATGTTATATTATATCTTCCTAGATTAACTCTCTCTCTAGCAGTTTATTTTTTCTTGACATAATAAACAAAAAATATTGGCTGAACACACCACCCTTTTTTTAACGAAAATATTCGCCTTATTTAATATAAAAATTTCTGTCATTAAATAGAGCGAAGATTATAATAAAAAATTAGTGGTATCCAAAAGCTTTCAGTAATGGAGCAAGCAAATTCTTCTTGCCCGTACGGTGTAACGGACAAAACTGTTAAGTTGTTAAGATACTTTTGTGTTTTCTTTTTTTTTTTATCTAATACAAGGAGAACAAATGCTTTAATAAAGAGAGCGTTTTACACAGGTGCCTGCCAACCAAAATCCAGTGACAGGCAAGACGTTGGAACAGATGTGCCGATAGTACGCTGCCGAGGCTTTGCTTTTTAAAATTGAGTGTATAAACATAAAATAAGCTAAACTAAGAATTTTTTGTCAGAACACTTCGTGAAGCCATATCAGCATAAAAAGCAATATAGAAATGTAACAAAAAAGAAATATTAAATATATCTCCCCCCCCCCCCCCCCCGGAAAAAAAAAAAACAAAAAAAAAAAAAACAGCCATTGTATGTTTAAGAGATAAAAGAAAAAAAAAGTGAAAATGAACTTTGTTAGTAAGATTTGTCATATAAGGGCAAAAAGAACTTCTTAAAACACGATAAAATTTAGAAATGCCTTTAGATGTCTTTCGAAAGAACGTAGTCTCCCTCCATTAGGCGCAAAAGTACGCGCTTCTACTTTCAAAGCATACGAGCAAGACTGCTTTTGAAAGACCTCGCGCATTTCTAAATTTTATCGTGTTTTAAGATGTGCCCTTATCAGGGGCGTAGCTACCGTGGAGCAGTTGGAGCAAACTGCTCCAGGCGCACGAATCCTAAGGGCGCAAAATTAGAAAGAGCGAAATAAAGATTTGTAATAATATTTACATATTTTTTTCATTCTTTATCAGATATTATAGATTAACCTTTTTCATGTATAATCTTGCATGCCCATGCTCCTATAATATTTTACCTTGTGTTTAACCTCAACTATTTCGGTTTAAAACTTGTTTTTATACACGGTTAAAAGAAATTACTTCTATTCGCGAAGTTTTAATTTTAATTCATACCATATTGCAGACTCAAGTAACCGAAAAAAAAAATCATTTAAAAATATTGAAATGCAACTGAGATATACTTTATAAATTTCTTCCATAGGATTTGCATTATCGAGCGTATACTTTATAAATTTCTTCCATAGGATTAGCATTATCGAGCGTATACTTTATAAATTTCTTCCATAGGATTAGCATTATCGAGTGGGTCTTTTCACGTGACTGAAGTAGTCCCTTAAGTATCAAATTCAGTGTTCCTTAGGACTTGCTTATCGCCTATGCAAATTTACACCACTTTTTTCGAAAACTATTTTTCCGCATTAAACCATATTTAATAGCAGAATTTTAGGATTAAATAAGGCAAAACATATTTTTCAAAAGCAGTAATGGGAGTTTGCTTAGATCGTAATCAGGCACTGCCCCTCCACCCACACTACCATCTGATATCACATATTAATAGTCAATAAATTTTTGAATTATATAAAGAAAACAAAATCTCCAGTTACTTCACTCAACTTTCCAAATAGTTTAAAGAAACGCGTTGATTTCAAAACAGTATAACAATGAATAAAAAGTTAGATCCTAATTTTATACAAGGGTGAAATATTTCCACTGGTGATATAGACCTCCTGTTTTAAAGAAAACGTGCATTTTCATTTATAAAGATTAAACATTTTTCTAATGAAATAATTTTTAAAAAACTTTCATTCCACCCATGATGAAACAATGTCTATAAATTTAAAAAAAAAGAAAAGAAAAATAGTACTTTACTAAATTAAGTCCCATTCTGGCAGGCTCCAGACTGGCTCGAAGGGTAACCGACCTGCGGATTGGTGTGCCCTAAACCAAGTAAAGCTGCGCCCTCCCTCAGGTAGAGCAACAAGACAAATTTTACAAAATTTGCAACAAGCATTAGATATGGAAAGTCTTAAATTATTTAATAATTTTTAAAAAATCCCTTTTTTATGCATTTTTTTTTATTATTAATCTTTTTTTTTCTTTGCAAAGCGAAGAAATGCATTTTTTTTTTGTTTCAGAGGACTTTTAAATCGTTTAAAACCTAATGTACGTATGTTCTGTAATTCTTTCTGTTACGTAAGGAGACATGATCTGCTCCAAGAATGTTCAGCCTGTCTGGCACAAAAGAGCGTCGCCTATATTTTAAAATATATATAGGCATTATTTTTTTAAGTTTTTTTGTAAAATCATTTATTATTTGTTTTAAATGTGTAGGCTTCGTGTATTCGTACAATGCTGTGATTTTAATTTCCCCTATATAAATGTTTATTATATGGATTTTTGGGCTTGTGCACAAAAATATTTATAAAGAGTATTTTCTTAAAAATTACATTTTAAGAGCCTACTTCAGTCAAATGAAAAGACGCGTTCGCTAATGCTAATCCTATGGAAGAAATTTATAAAGATCCCAGCAAAGAGGAAATTGCTGGCCAGCAGCAAGGTGCTGGCAATGATGGAGACGTGCTGGCTGATGGTCTACCACTGCATGACCACTGCTGGACAGCTTCAGTCAACTTTGCTGTTGGAAATCATCAGATAAAATTCTGGTGGACATCAATTTTATCTCATACGCTGGCCCACCACTACATGGAAGTGCACGAACTTTTGCCGTATTAGTGCTGGGAGCCTTACGCTAGATGGCGCTGCGAATATCGAAGACATTGAGTATTTGAACACAAATCTGAAATGATTAAACACAATTTCAGCTGTGAAGCTAATTTTTTTTTTAAAACTTTAAAAAATATAGCACCACTGCCACCAACAAAATAAATAAGTAAATGAATAAATAAATAAATTCTTTATTTCAACGAATTTTTTTTTCTCCTTAAATCTAGTTTTAGTAGGTTACAAACGATTTCGGTTTTCATAATTTACGCAGTTCAGAATCAATAATAAAAAAAAAAGCGCATAAAATACATAGAATTTCTATACAGTAGAATAATTTCTATACCAGTTTAATGATTGGGAACGTAAATCACAAAAGAAACAAACTTGAAACAGTGTAATGAGAGCTTGAAAACTACGAGCAGTCGTAGCGTACGCTGAAAGCTCTTGTTATGTCCGATCACGAAACCCAAGCAGCGTCGAGCGCAGTTAGTACTTGGGAGGTTAACCACATGGAAACCGCTGAAAGTTCAAATATTTCTATAGACATTTCTATTATAGACACTTCTACAGATATTTCTATAGCTCTTGGTGAAACTAGCTTATAGAAAAAAGATCCATAATTATATAATACAATTTTTTTTTTTATAGAATTCTACAAGAAATTTTTGTAAGGGAAAGGGCTGGGCCAGCAAAGGAATAGCAGTGGGATAGGTGCTAGCACTGCAGGAAAAGCGCCGGATTGAAGTAATGTGATGGCATACCAATGCTGGCCTGCTGTTGGCCATCACTGATGGGCCAGCTGCATTCGGCTTGGACACTTTTCGACAGGTTTAAGTAATGGCACCCTTGCACTTTACCGCTGATGGCACTGCTGGCTGCCATCTTTTTTCCAGCTGATGGCCCACTGTCTCTTTCTTTGCTGGGATATCTCGGTCGCATTTCAATATTTTTAAATGTTTTTTTTTTTTTTTTTTTTTTTTTTTTTTTTGCATTGGATAATTGAGATCGATCTGAATGCAGGCCGTTGTTTATCTTTTCGATTTCCTTTACAGGTATTTTTTATGAGGACACTTTCATTTTCGGAACCGGTTTCGAAAGTAAAAGCATCCTTATAAAAAAAAAATCTGCAACCAAAATCGAAAAAGTAAAAAACGGTCTGCATTTTGATCGATCTCAGTTATCCAATACAAAAAAAAAAAAAAAAAAAAAAAAAAAAACATTTAAAAATATTGAAATACGACCGAGATAGCTTTATAAATTTCTACCATAGGATTAGCATTAGCGAACGCGTCTTTTCAGTTGACTGAAGTAGGCTCTTAATATGAAAATGGGACTGTTTCAATATTGTCTATAAATGTGACAATCAGAACGATTGTCAGCTATTTTGTATATACGTTAAAACAGGACTATTCAACTCGGCGCCCTTTGAATGTTCTTTTTTGCGCCCCTTCGATTATATCCTGTTGATAGAGTATTTTTAAATACAGTACATTCTGCATAAGATGGAAACTTGTCTTACATAGAGCTTTAGAAAGAGTTCATTATATAAAAATCTATTTTAAAGATACTTTGCTTTCGAATCAAATTAATGACATTTACACGTTTCTTATATTACTAGCAGCATTAAAAAAAAAAATTATCCTCCCGCGGCAAAAAGAAAAAAAGTTTAAAATAGGTTTAATTAATCAAAACATTCTTCACAAATTTCGCATTTACATTTCAATATTTTAAAATGATATTTTTTAATTGCGTAGAATAAATGGTCGATAGCTAAACGTTATTTTTTATACTATTTCGATTTTTTTTATATATAAGGATACTTTCAAATCTAATTCCGAAATTGAAAGCATCCCCAGAAAGAAAAACTGGAATGGTAATGGATATTATAGATTTTTACTAGAAAGGTGGTAAAATAATGAGTTTCTAAAATGTTGCACCCAAAATCTGCGTTATTTGACAGCTATCCCTACATCCAGTGGCGGCTCTTCAGGGTTTCACAATTACTTTTCTACAAGAATAATGGTATATAAAATTTTACTTGTTTCAATTGTGTGATTTTCTACGATTAAACGCGGAGAATTTTTTTAAATTAAAATACTGGTAGTAAAGTTATTGTGAACCCCTTGTCGTGCCGCCACTGTCTGCGTGGTGAAACGTTGTTGTATAATAAGATGAGCGTGAGCAATAAAAATTATTTAATTGAGATATAAGAGAAAATCTTCATCAGTTATCGTTCGTCACAGAATCGCTGGTTGAAAAATTGTTTAGATACCAAGCCCGTCGGCCGATTTCTTCGAAAATTAATACCTAACAAAAACGCACACATACATATTGAATTATTGTAAAAAAAAAAAAAAAAAAAAAAAAAAAAAAATGTGAGAACGGATTCAGAGTATTTGAAAATGTAAAAATCTACCATTGTTTCAATTATTTTAATTACTTTTTATTGTGATTACAACGCTTTCCAATTTCCTTCCTTACATTGTATGTATATAGAAAATAAAAATTACAATCTTGAGTAAAATGTAAGCGTTTCAATCAAGGTTCTCGCTGCCGATCGCCACCGCGCCGCCAGAATGTTTCATTTGGCAAGAAAAGTAAAGATTGAAATCGCCAAATTGCAAGAGAGTTTTTTTTCCTTTCGGCGACAATCTAAATGATGCTGTACGATTAAACATTTTCTGTGTAACTCATAATTTCCGTTTTGATAATCTTAAGTGTTTCACGACGAATCTATTATTACTATTATTTGGATTTGGTTAGTTTTTCTTTAACGGGTAACCAAACTGCTCAGATAGTCAAAAGCCAGTGAGAACCTCGGTGTTAACTATTATCGTTGTCAGTTGGCTAATTTTCTAAACCATTAGCTGTAGAGATATAGTTCCAATAGTAAAAATGTTTCAAAGTTGTTTTCATCCTCTTAAAAGTAATTTATGACAAAATAGTTATTTTTTAAAAGTTACGAGGTTTAAATTTTTATTCGTTCCCAGGGTTCTACAAGTAACATTTAGAAAAATCTTCTCCGTACTTTAACAGAAGCAAATAAAAATTCATTTTTTGTGCGACCAAAACTTACCGAATTATGATACTTTGAATTTTGTGGAATTTTACTATTTTCTGGCACTAAAAGGAGAAGAACATGTTTCATACATATGCAAAAAGTAAAAAAGAAAAAAAAAATTAAAAAAATATTGACTTTCTGTGTTTTTTATTAGTATTCATCAATGTTTCAAAACACTTGAAAAGAAAAACATATACTAAGGGTGGCAGATTATATTGGTGACAAGAGGGCGCAACGTTTTAAATAGTCCATGGCGCATTTAAAACGAAAATCCCGCTCAATTCGCAGAAAATATTGGTAGGTATTCTGTACTTAAAGATTTATAATTCATTTCATTATTTATTTTTATTTATTTGTACTTAAAAAGTTGTTAAAATACTTTGACTTTCAAATAAAAGTAAGGTTTTAAATCAAATTAAGAATAGTATATAAATTTTAAACTTCAAAATAAAATTGCGCAGAACTTTTTCGAGTGGCAAGAGGGCGCACAAACTTTACTTGCTCCAGGGCGCTGAATATGTAGCTACGCCACTGGCCCTTATCGTATCACACCAGCTTTTTTCATTATTAAATATTGTCAAATGCCCGTAATGTAACAAATTGTGAAAGAAATTTTCCTTTAAATAGAGTATATAATGAATTTTAATGCATTTAATTTATGAATAAGTTGTAGAGCTAAAATATAAGCAATAAGCGGGCTTCCAACTAAACAAACTTATATTTCTTGACCCTCAAAACGAATATTCCGAGAAAATTTGCCCCTATGCAGCAGATCAATCATATGCATGTTATTCACTGGTTAAATAGTACAGTAAAACCTCCTTAAAGCGACCACGTTCCGTTTCAATAAAAATTTTCGCTTCGAGATGTGGTCTCTTAATGGAAGTTATGTTTAAATCTAGATTTTAATTGTTGAAAAAAGGGTAACAATTAATTTTAGTGAAATTTATTTTTTCCATTAGGGAAAAATATAAAAAATTAAGAATCAAAACAAAAGTTAACATAACAAAAGTTAATAAACAAAAGTTACATAAGTTAATTACTACAGAGTTTAAAAAATGAATATATTGACGTTAGCTTTGATTTTACGGTTTTATCTTTCATAACTTTTATTTCTAAGTCCTTTCGAAGTTCAGTAAATAAATGCAAATTTTTTTTTGGACGGGAACAAATAATGACGATTCCATTAACCTTTGCACTCCGTTGTCACTGTTGAAGTGACATCATCTTTCTTTGCAAAATTTGTTTTTGGCACCAGTAATAAAGGAAAATAAAATTTGCCTTACTTAATCAGAACATTTTTAAAATTGTGTACTTGAAGGAAACTTCTTTTTAAAAAGTGGTGCCGACCGGATAAAATTTGTGTAAGAGACGCCGGAGTCCAAAGGGTTAATTTACCTATTTCCTTGTGAGTTTCCTACCATAATAGGACATGGGAGTTCGTAATTCTTAATTCGTCATCAGAGATAAATTCATTGCCTAAATAGGCGCAAAGGAGTCTAAACTTAGTTTAGAAGTTTGATGAATAATGCGCCCTCCGGAATTATTTTTCTAATAAAACCTTCTTCAAGCAACCAGGAAAAAACGGAATTTGTTTCATTTTCTTCAAAGAAAGTGGTCGCTCATGTTGGGAGTTCAACTGGGATGGTCTCTGAATGGAGGTAAAATTAGTATTAAGCCTATGGGAATAAATTTCGTTCCACGAAAAAATGATTGTTCAGGGAGGTGGTCGCATAAGGAGGTTTCACTGTAGTTGTATTGGGGAGATATTGATTGCATTTATATTAACGAAACACCCCGTTAAAAGAAAAAAAAAAGAAAAGAATTTTATGAATGACAGAAAAAAACATACACTCACAGTAAAGCACTTAAAAATGAAAAACGAATACATGAAAACACAATTTTGAATTTTGAAATCCAGTACAAAATATTTACCATAACACTAGTTGCTCCCTGAAGAAGTGGACCGTAAACGCCGTATGTGTGTCCTGTAATCCAGCCGACATCAGCTGTACAGAAGTATACATCTTTAGATTTATGTGCAAAAACCAGTTGAAATGTAGTTGCGGCATATATCATGTATCCAGCTGTTGAGTGGACAACACCTTTCGGTTTACCCGTTGAACCACTAAAAAAAAAAGAGAAAATATATGTCAAGAAAACAGATTCCTCTTTGTAAGCTCAAAAAATGTTAATTTTTTAGGTTTTTTTTTTTTTTTACCCCCAATGAAGGATCAATAAAACGATACCAGGTTTTTCTAAACAAGTACATTTTTAAAACACCAAATAAAATAAACTAAGACAGACTTGAGCACAGGTAAAAAATAAAATTTATAAAGACAATAAAAAACAATTAAAAATACAAAATGTAAACGTTTCGCCAAGCGACACGCAAGGCATCATCAGTACAAAAAATATCCATTGCATTTCAAACGTCAGAACAAATCAAGAACAGTTACAGTTAGCTATTTTAAAAACAAACAATATTCACTAGGGACAGAACGAGCATCATTCAAAGCATGCGACCGCAATTCAGTGAACCAAGCCTCAAGGAGCAATCTACCATCGCTTGGCGAAACGTTTACATTTTGTCTCCTTGAGGCTGCCCCTACTATGTCTGCAACTAATCCTTCTCTATATAAAAAAAGTAACGCTTTGAAAATGGACTAATGAAAATCTGCGTAGATACCGTGAAACGCATTTGATTGGCCAGAGCTTTCTGACGCTATAACGGAGCCAAAGGAGGGGTCCCGGATCTGTCGCCAAATTTCGCCAAGTTAGTCGCCAACTTGGTGATATATCGCCAAATTTGGCCACCAAAATTAGTCGTTAAAAGTGACGCCAACTTGGCGCTATTTCCAGTATTTCGCCAAATTTCCACAGACTCCCATTGAAATCTAATAGGGTTTACTTGCTTGCAGAAAATCAACAAATTCAGATATTTCAATGCAACAGAAACTAATATTAGCTTATGAATTGAGCTTAATTGAACTATTTATATTATTTTTAAGCACAAACACTAACTGTTTAATATATTCGTAACAGTATATATATAATTTTTATTTAATTTGTAATTATTCAAATAAATTCTAAATTTTACATTTTTTAACGATTTTATATTTAATAATTCTTTTAATTATGAAACTCTGTAACCTCTAATAATTACCTGCTTGGAGATAAGGAAATAAAATCTTCAGAAGTGTGGGAGGAGCGCGTTTATACCAAGTGGAATCTAAAAATGTAATGTATGTATAGAAAATAAGGAATCGCGAAGCGATCCAGAACGGAAACGCGAAACAATTTCTTCTGGGGTTGGCTAGAAAATAGGGTTTGGTTCGCGATACCGAATGGAAATCGCGAAGCGATTACGCGGGGGGTTGGTAAGCGTAGCGAGCAGGGGGGCGGAGCACTCCTAGTTATAATAGAAGAAAGTTACTGGTACCAAACGATTGGAAATAAAGTCTACTTTTAAATGATGTATATAAAATTTGCATAGAGGCCATCTACAAATCAAAACACGATCAAACTTTGTTTTATTTCAATGGCAACACCCAATTTTGACACTATATTTTAAATTTTCGGTTCAAACTGTGCCTAGATACAGGGTTCGTACGGGTGCTTGAATTTCCAGATTAAGAAATTCTTCGGTACCAGTATTTTCTTATAGAAATCCGTTTAAATTAGATTTATTTTTCTATAAAAAAATTCTGATATTTGGCCTTGAAAATAACGGTACCCGTACGAACCCTGAGATATGAAATTTCAAGTCATTTGGATGATAAGTTTTTGAATTACAAACATGCAAAATTTAGAGCTTCTAATGTTAAATTACATTTTCATATTTTTATTAATATCTCCTGAAATAATCCTAATGTGATATTTTTTTGTGTGGTTATAATACTAAAAAACCCAAACATAAATACATTGAATTTGTAATTAAAAAAAAATGTATAATATGAATTATGAATTAAGAAATTAATATTCGAAAGAAAAAAATATGAATTGGAACCTACATCTTTTTTTGATAGATTTATATTTATTATGTCCTGCTTTATACGAATTCTCAATTTCAAATTTTTATTTCAAGTAGTTTTCGAATTGTGATTAATAAACGTCAAAATGGTGGTTGAAGAGGTCATCTGCGATGTGTAGAAAAGTATAGTTTGAAAGAAAAAAACATTTTGCTCATTTTATTGAAACATTTGGGCTGGCATTAGTCGAAACTTAGCGAGTGAAATGGTCATATTGCCTGAAATAATACATTAATAGAAGTGACATAGTCATTTGGTAGCATTTCATCAATCGAGTACCGAACTTCAATTTGGATACAGCCCCTAAAACAGGCTCATTTTAAAAAAAAATCATTTTCTCTGAAACTAATCGTACGAATTTCATGAAAATTTGTATTTAGGCTAATTGAAAGGTGTACAATGTATTTATGGTGTCAAACTTGGGTATTGCTATTGAAAAAAAGGAAAGTTTGGGTTCGTTTTGATATGTAGATGGCCCCCTAAACAAATTTGATATACATCATTTAAAAGTGAATTTTATTTCCAGTCGTTTAGTACCAGTAACTTTCATCTACAATAATTTGTTTCAGAGTTAGTAAGGGGTGTTTACTTTTGTCCCCCCACGACTGTACATTTTTTTTTCTTTATAAATCAAGAAGGTGAAAGAAGATATACCGAATAGAAGAAGAATAACGAAAATTCGTAACGAAGAACCGTTACAGATCGATTTTAAAAATAGCAAGTTAATTTATACATCAAGATTTTATTTACCATCCATAATCCGAGAATCAATAGAGATATTTTTACGCAACAAGAATATTTGCAATGATTCAGTGTCCCTTGATTTACCTAAAATTTGGAAAGAGATGCTATGTAATTTTAATAACCATAGTAAAAATTAATCCACACTCGCAAATAGCCAAGATATTTTTATTTTTCTTTTATGTTTTGCAATGTTTTTCATTATGCATGTTGTCTCGTGACATTGTGACCCCCATGTTATAGTTTTGTTAAATTATATGAAAATTAATCCACGCTCACAAATAGCTAATTTAATTTTATGTTTGCAATGTTTTTCATTATGCATCATGTCTCGTGACATTGTTTACTATGTTTATTGTTTTTAAATTATGTGAAAATATTTTCTATTGTAAATGATTTTGAAAATGTCGCCGTTGGTGCGACGAAACGATCATCAATTTTAATAAAGATATTTTATCACTTTTTATAGCATTATTTTACTTAATCTAATTAATTTTAGTCTTATATGGGAGGCAAAATGGCGGCCATTGGTTATTGAACAGCATTTAATGCATCTCTTTACCTATAAGGGGGGTTACCATAGGAGGGAACCTGTTCTGTTGCCAAATACCGCCAAGTTTGTCGCCAACATGGCGATATGTCGCCAAATTTGGCGACCAAAATGAGTCGCTAAAAGTGACGCCAACTTGGCGATATCTCTAATATTTCGCCAAATTTCCATAGACTTCCATTGTAAACCTACTTGCTTATAGAAAATCAACAAATTGAGATATTTTAATGCAACAAAAACTAATATTAGCTTAAGGGATTATATTAAATTTTTCTTTGATGACCTAAGTAAGAATTGACTTTTTTTTTTTATATTACTTGTTTTAAATCACTTTTAGCAATTTTTAGCTTAGTTTGGATGATTTTAAGCGATTTTCATTTATCATTTTCTAAACGTGATTGTTTGATTATACGCCGAAATTATGATATTAACAATTCTCATCACATGGCGAAATATAGGGTGATCAGTTTAAAAGAGCACCCGTTTGTTTTTTGTATTATCCACATCTATAACATATGTGGCAAGACTTTTAACATCATTATTTATTTAATACATTTATATTTAATGCGCGGGTATCGTTTTTTTTTTTTTTTTTTTTTTTTTTTTTTTTTTTTTTTACTTTTTAAATGCGAAAATTCTTTTTTAACACTTTCCAAAAAAGTTGAAAAGTGTTTATGCATTCGGTTTGTCTGGCCGTCTGTCCATCTGTCCACGCTCTAACTCCCGTAAATATACTCCGATTTTCATGCAATTGATAAAGGTTATTTAGGGTCACCAAAGCATGTTTGGTATTATATATGAAGCATGTAAGATTAATAGTTCATTTACAGGGGCACTCAAAAGTATTCTAATACATTATGGTATTTGGGGAAAAATCGTTTGCAGAGTATTTTAATGACATTAGGCTATATCAAATGTATTAAAACTGATATAAAACACTGAATTTCACTACGATCACGTTAGAACAGGGCATTCATAGCATTTTTTATTCATTTACAAGGACACACAAAATAAATAGGCTACAGTTCCGTCTTTGAGTAATAATTGCTGGGGTATACGGTTTAAAATTCGGTATGCGCTTTTAAATTTAATTAATTTTTTGCATGCTATACTCGTTATATATAAATTTTATACCTCATATACAGGGCTGCACAAAAGTATTCACGCGCCATTCTCCTTATTAGAGGAAATTGTTGAAAGGGAATTTTCAATTGAAGTATATGTATTTCTTATGTGAACTAAATTTTGGAATGCATATAGATACAAATCTATATATCATACACAGTACTGCTGAAAAAAATTCGCATAATTTTCCGATTGTAGATGGGAACAGCTGAAATTGGGTTTTGAAATGTGTTATGCGTCTCCATAGGGTTGAATTAGACGTAATATTTTAATTTTTTAAAAGGTGCAGTTTTGTTACATTATTCTGAATATGTTGGAAAGTGTTTCATAATCTGTACTTGACGCATGATTTTTTTCTTTCTTGTTTAAACATAAATTCACGTAAACATCATTAGTAATTTTTAATCCGTTACTGCTGGTTTCAGCAAGACGGAGCCCCTTCACACACGTCAAATCTAACAGTGGAAGTGCTTAAGGAATTCTTTGATGACCGTTTAATTTCAATAGGCCTCTGACCACCAAGGTCACTTGACCTCACCCCGTTAGATTTTTTTTTATGTGGAGTTATCTCAAAGATAGGTTTTTCCAGAGAAGTCCTGCAAACATAGATGAATTACAAACAAATCATAACTGAAGGAATCTAACACCAACAATTTTGCGAAGTGTGTCAAAAAACTTGGTTTGACGTGTTCATGTTAGCATCCAAAATAGTGGCGAACATTTTCAACATTTGCTGTAAGGAATAATAATGTAAAAAATTTGAATTAAATTATGTTTGTCAAAAATAAAATTATCACAGGATTAAGTGACATTGTGCATCTTCATTTTTGTTTTACCTCACAAATAAAGCTGTAACAGTCCAACAGTGTTGGAAATTGTCTACCACCCTTAAACTAGGCCAAGGACGGCGAACCTATAGCACGCGTGCCAAAAGTGGTACGCGAAAGAATAATTTTGGCACTTGTGACTAAATCAATATGCAGTGATACTAAACAAAATACACAAACTCTAGAAGGTCTAATCTTGACTAAATTTGATTTATTGGAAATTCAAGAATTTTAATTGCGGCTTTTTAAAATATCGTAAATTACCACATTAGTAAATGTACCAATGATAAAATTATTTCAACTTAGAAATTAATTTCAGAGCTATTTAAAGAAATGATCTTTTAATATTTTTTCCATCTATCTATATCCGCAAGTTCATTAGTTTCTAAAATGAATAATACAAAATATCAAATAAAAAGCAGTTGTCATATAAATCCAGTTCAGTTTGCATTCGGTTGAAATTAACTGAGTACGAACCTGATATTTAATTATTTTCCTTCCAAGATACAACAACACTATTAATCACATATATTTTTTAATAATTTCTAGAATTTAATCTTTTTATGATTATTATAGTGCAATACCTCACCTGTATGTTATACATTTGTTTGTTTTTTTCCTCTTAATGTTACTATTTAAAGTTTTTTTTTTTTCATGATTTTTCAATCCACTAAATTTGTCGGCACGTCACGGTCGTGCGTAAAAAATTTTTGGAAAGAAATTGGCACGCGGTTATAAAAAGGTTCGCCAACCCTGAACTAGGCTCAAACAATTATACTTCAGTGTTAGAATAGTTACCACATATGTCATATTTAAGGGTAATAAGAAAAACCAACGGGTACTCTTTTAAATTGATCACCCTGTGCATTTACAAGAAGGAAAGTACGTATCTCCGTTATGGATGAAGAATTGTCTGACTTCTGCAGATGTTGAAAAGACTAATGAGGTTGCTACGTTGTGCAATATTTGGTTTTCTTCGGGGAAATGCATTATTCAGATTACTTACTGGTAACAGTGCACAGGTAGAAAATAATGATAACAGCGAACAACAACAAAAAAAGGTATAAGATAAAAAAGAGGCAAAACTAAATGTATATGAATGAATATGAATTCCACAATGCTTGAAATTATATTACTATGATGTAATTAAAATGAAAATGCTGCATAACTGTGAAAAAAAAAACCAAACTTATTGTAACACTAATTAGTTCACGCAATGCTATCTCAAAATTAGGCCACAATAATTAAACGCCATTTTCTCAGATAAGTCTGTAAACAAATAATTGCTTGAAATAAGATTATATATATATATATAAGATTATATATATATATATATATATATATATATATATATATACATATATATATATATATCAGCCGAACTCGTTTAACACGAGCACGGCTAAAACAAGGTCACGGTTAAAAAGAGCAATTTGCTCTTTAACCCTTTGTATCAACGCGTTACATGTGTGCAACATACACAAAAATCCATTTTATTTATACTGTTTGCTTTAAAATACGATTTTATTGATTGCTGTTATCTCTCAACACAGCAGTTAATGTAAACTATTCAGAGAATTCTCAAGAGACGGCGATACTGAGTTAATTTTTCCTGACGAAGTTTTATTTCTCATTTGAGCAATTTCGCACCGTTCAGTTCATCGTAAATTTTGTAAAATTAAAAAGGCTAGAAACGTATAAAAATAGGCTTTTTACAAAGGTAAATTTGCATACTTTACAATTTTGTATTAGAAAATGGACATTATTGATGCCATTTTCTGTTAATTGCAGTGAAAAAAGTACCTTTTAGTAAATAATTTTTATTTTTTATATTCTAATTTTTTTAAAAATTATTAGTTACCCGTCATACGTAGTATAGGGTAAGTCCTGTAATTGTTTTAAGATTAGATTTTTTTTTTTTTTTTTGACGGATTTAAGTTTCAGACGCTGGAAATTTCGAAAAACATATTTTTAGAAAAAAAAATTTGCCGTCCGTCTGTCTTTCTGTGCGTGTGTGTCTGTAAACGCTCTATCTCCGGAACAAATTGAGATAAGAGGTTTGAAATTGGGTATGTACTTATTATATAATAATGAGAAGAAGCCTATTGAATTTCAGTAACCTTGATTATCCGGAACTATTTTTTTCGGACTCTCGAAATATTCGTTCTGATAAAAGGTATATAAAAATTTTCGAAATTGTTTATTTTAAGGAATGACTATAAAAGACAATAAAAACACATACATTTTGCATAAAGAATGAAGTCGGTCTGAAAATTAGTTGCCGAGATATTTGTAATCCTATTTTACACACTCTTCGATTTTTCATGACTGTATTTCAATCAAATTTCAGTTCAAAGATATATTTTAATTGGAAATGAGACGTTTAATCCGACGCAGTAAACTGTTAGTTAATAGGATTATCATTTTTGAAGTTATAAGGATGTTTCTTTTACGCAATTCAGAAATAGAGCATTTAAAATTTATAACGTTATCAAGCCACGATTTTAGACACTCTATCTACCGAACAGATTAAGACAGAGGCTTGAAATTTGGTATGTACTTAGAATGTAATAGTGGACAAAGCCTATTAAATTTCAGTAACCTTAATTATCCGGAATTATTTTTTCGGACTTTCGAAATATTCGTTCTGATAAAAAGTATATAATAAAAATTAAATTTAAAAAATCGAAAAACCCGACTACGTAAAAAGTGAACTAATTAATTATTTCTCATCAGTGTAGAACTATTTTTATTTTACTTACCTATTTTTTTTTATTATTTACTTGTATTGATGACTTTTAAGTTGTGTTTAATTGTTAGTTCCTATCTATAAACACTGTTTTGATGAGGCCTATCGATGTCTAGCATAGTTAGGGTTGCAGTAAAGCTAGAGATCCTACTTATACAACTTCCAGATTGTGTAATATTTAAACGGAGCTTCTGACTGTAAAATAGTCAATGAAACATCGTCTTCATTTTGGAAGACCTATCCAATGATATACCACGCAATAGGGTGCGTAAAAAATGTTTTTCGTGTCTACCACTATTTTGTATTTTACGGCCGCCATTTTCAATTAAAAAAAAACACCTAGCCTATAACCATCGTTTTTAAAGCTTCAGAATCGGATGGAATATTTCTCCTTATAGCCCGGGAGCTGGTGACATCAAAAATCCCGTCATCGCGTAATTGAAAATGTTTCATGTAAATCGACAATAAAAAGCCATACGAACAAAATCAGCTAGGTACGACTAGGTTTGACATGCCGAAAATAAGCTTAATTAAATTAATAATTATTAAAAAGCTATAATGTTTTCCTGTCATCGCGGATATTAACCACTCTTAGAGCATTTTTTAGGAAATCTTGTGCACTTTTAGAAAAAACTGGTATGACAATTCTGCTTATTCTGCCGAAAAAAGACTGTCATACCTATTTTAAGGAGGCTTAACAGTGTTGTCACTTTGAGGGGCTTCCGAGTTGTCTTCAACTTTACGCCCAGTCTATTGATGAATGTCTAAAATGAGTGAGCCATTGGGATAGAAAGTCTAACTGTAGTATAAATACTACTATATAATTTTATGAAACCAAAAATTTAATAATGAAAAAAATACTTTTAAACATAAGTGGTATTATCAATGTAAAAATAACAAGAAATCTTACTGGTTTAGAATTAAGAGAGAAATTAAATAGTAAAATAAAAGTTAATAAGTTTAAAAATTTATAAACACAGTTAAGATAGTTAAGAGAACAAGCTGTTGGACAAAGCTGGTAAGGGTAGGTTGGCAAAGAGTGTGACAGATGTTATGTCACATTAAAACAAATAAGGCGCTTTTCAGGGTCCATACATTTTACCCCTTTGTTATAAAGTAACGGTATAATGATCATAAGATCGTATTTGATATAATAATAGTATATATATATATATATATATATATATATATATATATATATATATATAAAGTTAAGAAAGTGATAATAGAGTTTAATATAGTAAAAAAAAATAGACAGTAGTAGGGAACTTAAGGTGCCTCGACATCCATAATAATGGGAAATTTGGGTCTTTTTCTGCGCTCAGGCTCGCAAGCGTCGTAATCAGGCTGCTCAGCAAGTATTTCATAAGGAGGCGGACGGTGATAAAACTACACCTTTCTTTTACTTTGAATTTTTACCGGTGGCTACTTTATTTCGCGTCTGGACGCTGGCCAAGTGTCGACTTTCCGCGAAAACAATAATTCATAAAGGCTTTTTAATAATTATTAATTTAATTAAGCTTATTTTCGGCATGCCAAACCTAGTCATACCTAGCTCATTTTGTTCGTATGAATTTTTACTGTCGATTTACACAATTCTTTTTCAATGCCACGATGACGGGACTTTTGATGTCACCGGTTCCCGGACTATATCCCATCATTAACAATTCAATTTCCTTTCAAACTGAACTTATTCTTAAAGGATTGTAAAACATTTTGAGAAACTTAGAATACGAATAGAGAATTTTTAAACAGGAAGTTTTTTCTTTGTAAATAAATAAAATTTTCACTT
The DNA here is from genome assembly GCA_963932465.1 of Maratus speciosus. Lineage (NCBI taxonomy): Eukaryota > Metazoa > Arthropoda > Arachnida > Araneae > Salticidae > Maratus > Maratus speciosus. The sequence goes on from OZ010793.1 coordinate 339,103,995, forward strand.
TGAGCCCGAGTTCGAAGGCTATTGTAAAAATCGAGACTGAGTCTGTTTAGGGCCCGGCCTGGAGTTCGAGCTGAGCTTTTCTCATTTCTTACAGATTGAGATCCTTATGGCGGTCCTTACCTTGTGTATAAAATAAATAAAGGATGTTCTGATTCAACCCATTCAGGATCACATGTTGCTGGAGCAGTAGCCATCTCTTCATGCCACCAACTATCTATGTCATCATTCCAAGGAATCTAAAAAAATCAAATATTGCTTTGCAATGGATATAAAATAGGTTCGAAAAAAACTATGATAAATAACATTTTACTACAATTGTTAAAAAAAAAAAAATCTTTAAAGTTGTTATAACTACTGTCTGACTCAAACAAGAAATACCCTGGAACTGTTCTTGGTTCGGTCCTGTTGCCAAGGTAACTGATCAGTCGACATTATTTTAGGGAAATCCGGCATTTTCTTTTCTCCCGTTCAATTGGACATTCCGAGAATTATCGTAGCCTTTTCTGCCCTACACATCCTACACCTCCTACCGACGAAGTTCCTCTCCTACAAGTTTTAGAACCTCCGAAAGGAGGAGATCTAATCAGGGTTTTTCTTGTCTGAGCCAGACAGAACTAGGATATCCAATCCGGCTTCCCGTGTTAAAAAATATAGGTGAAAATCATTTCTTTTTTAATTGAAAACTCTAATAGATTTTTACATTTAATTTTTTTTTAAATTGTTCATTGATAACACAAAAAAGCATTTTTATATGAAATAAACGGTCAAGTGCGAGTATTACTCGCGCTCAGAGGGTTCCGTACAATAAATATATGAATTATTAACTGTATTATTGAAAAAAATCGTTTCTAAAAGAATTATAAGACTTTGTAAAAAACTATACAACGTAGGGTTGGGTATAGCTGCATATACTAGAGACGTATGAATGGGTATACTATAAAAGTTCAAAGAGATATGAAAACTAAATTATATCAAATATTGCTATTCTGTATAACTCTTTTTTTAATCTTATCCTAATCGGTTTATTATGAACTTATTTCGGTACTGAAAATAAAATTAGAGCATATTTAAACTTCATTTGACATTTCATAAAACTCAATTCAGCGTAGTAATAGTCTTTTCTTTTTACAGTGTAGCTAAAACAAAACCATTGTTCAAAGTTTAAACTTGATATTGTGCTAAGTGCGCTTCGAAAGGAGGTCGCAAAGTTGCACCGCCGCCACCGCCGCCTTGGTCCGTATTTGAGAGATCCACTCAATGCAATCTAGTCGCGAATACCATAGTATTTATGGGATTAATTCTAATTTAATTAGTCTTTTTTTAACAATTTGACGCTTATTGCTTTTATACTGCTACAAATATATCATTAAAAGTTGTTGTAACTTTAAACGATTTGTTTTAAAATTCAATTTAAATTGTTTCCAATTTAGCTAAATATATTTACACATCTAACCAAAACTTTTAATTTTCCTATACACCATTAAATACATTACTCTCACGGAACCTATACAATGCACTGAAATGTATTTATATGAATAAATTGATTTATCTTTTGTGCCACGCTTTCCAAAATCAAAAGTAAAATTTATGTAAATGCGTCATATTATCCATTTGCACATACTTCACTTAGTTTGGATACAATGACGCAAAGAAATGCTAATCATTTGTTCACTAAGCTCATGATGACTTCTTGGGCTTTAAATAACACGTATGCACTAGTACGAAAAAATAACAATATATGATATTTTCTCTATTTCTAAAATTCAGCACTGAGACAAAATATTTATAATTAGCCATCATGTTTAAAATTGATTGTTCGGAAGAAAACATACTTTAATATCTGGTGCTGCTTTTTTAGCCCTTTGGTGCGTATTATATCCATTGATGTTATTAGCGTTGACAGTTGATCCCAGATGGCGAACAACAATGCATTTCACTGACAGATGTCTGGAAAATAAAATAAAAGATTTTATACAAAATAAATGGATATGCATAGAAAGGTAAATTGCATAAAAAAGCATAGAAAGGTAAATGCATAAAAAGGCAGTTTTAAAGGGGAATCTGTTTATGTTCATATTCCAAATAGAAGTTTTTGACTTACAGCAGAATTGTCACTGATATACGTATAAGTTCTAGGATGATTATGGATTCTATTATGTTAGTACATATAGAAAAATATTTAACATAATGCATTTGCCCTATACAATTTAAAAAGTTATTCCATTTACTGCAGTTCATTATATTTATATACGTAGTCATGACTGCCAAATGTATGCTATTGCGTATAAATGCATCAGAAAGTTTAGTGTTGTTGACCTCTTTTTCCTCTCCAATGACCATGGACTGCATTCGTAATTCTCAAGTTCCTCATTAGTAAAATTAATATTTTTAATTTCTATTTTTTGCATATACTTTTTTGAATATGTTTTTTGCTGCCTAATTGACAGAATTTTTAGATTTTATATATAAATTACATAACTTATATATTTTTATATGTAGTTGATTTTATATTTTAAAAGTGTCAAAATCTTAGAAGAGCTGACGAACTGTGAGAAAGATTTTAATGCTTCAAGTAAAATTGTATATATTTTAGTAATGTTCTGTCAAATAAGAAGCAAAATCATCCTTTAAGAATGTTAATACATGAAAAAAAAAAATTCAATGAGAAATTTTAAAATTACGAATGCATTTTAATCCGGTAAGGTTTAACATTGGAAAGGGGAATTTGAGGCTTACTTGTGGGGATTAAGTCTTGTTATCAGTCAAAATGCAAACCCCCTCTCTAATGTTGTAAATGTATGGGCTTGGGATGAATCCGTATTTTATAAATTTCTGTACAGAAAATTAAAATTTTTATCTTCTTTTTTTCCGTATTCTCTTCTTCAAGGATGTTTCTTTCTATTTTATTTGTCAAAACGTTGTAAAACTAGTGTCTACGGAATTGCCGTGAATTTAATATTTAAATTACAAAAATTTACTGGGAAATGTTCGTAGCCTGAATGTCACACACATGATTCGTGTTCAATGAACAGCGAGCTAACAAGGTATGGCACAATTCTAAAACTAACATTAATTTCGTTGGTTTATACACTGCCTCCTGAATAGGACTGAGCATTGACACAAAAATGGCGGTTGCTGAAGGCGGATTTTTTTTCAGCCTGTGTAAGATCCCTTGAATTTTGGTATCAATAATTTTTAAAAGTTTTTTACTCTTTATTTTTTTAGATTAAACAAGTCAAAGAAATCTTTTATAAAATACTGGTGTCTAAATTTAAGGGACCCTACATATGTTTAAAAAAAATCCGCCTTTGGCAGCCGCCATTTTTGTGTGAGCGCTCAGGTCTAGTATTCAGAGAATAGTGGCTTATAGACGAATGACGTCGCGAATTCTTTTTAATTTCTCTCCGGAAAACTCGCTTTACGAATGATTATCTTCATGGTTTAATATTTTTAATCGCTCATGGTGAACAAATCTCTACTGTTTCTTTACTTTAATGGAATGAAATATTCAGCTGTCAGCCTAATTTCAACTGAAGTTTCTCAGACTATATCCATATTTGAAAGTAATTTAACACTCAAACATTAATTATTTTTGAAAGATAGTTCTAAAAATGTAACTTTTATGCAGTTTTATTGGAAAAAATAATTTTCATTATAATTGGCTACTTGGCATATATGAAAACCGAAGTGATCAGCCCGTTTTTTTTTATGACAGTCACATGACTTAAGACTTTTATTATTAGAGATGAAAGATGTGTATTTTAAATGTATCTTATACATATGTATTTCAAATGAAATTACTGATAGGTTTATATTTTTAATGACGCTGCAACCCTATTTGGCGATTTAATAATCTGCGACCAGCTAACACAAAATTAGCAAAATGGCCGCCTGGCATAAAAAAGGTGAAGCGGACGGCCCAGAACTGTTGATGACAGTCACATGACTTTGACTTTTATTTATATTGTATAACACATATCTAGTTTTATTTCAAAAGTCAAATCTTATTTACAGCTCGCCTACTTCACTTAACTTTTAACATTTAGAATATAAAATAAAGTATCTATTTTTTAAATATTTTGTGGAATAAAAAATAAAGAAAGGTCTTTCAAGAAGAGCATACAGAAAGAAAGGTACAAAAATTACTTTTCAGAGGAGAAATTTGAACGGTTGCATTCCAAGCAGGGCTGCGGAGTCGGAGTCAGGCTCATTTTTGAGCGAAAGAGTCGGAGTCGGATCTGTTAAAATTCCCGGAGTCGGAGTCGTCCCTTTTACAAGCAATGCTGCGTTGCCGGAGTCGGAGTTAGGCCCATTTTTGAGCGAAAGAGTCGGAGTCGGATCTGTTAAAATTCCCGGAGACGGAGTCGTCCATTCCCCCCCCCCCCCCCCGACTCCACAGCCCTGATTCCAAGACTAATAGGTTTAACATTAGTGAGGGACGTTCTGAGTGATGAGGAGCAGGGATGTAGCGAAGGGTATACGGTGGTATACATGGCATACACACTGGCTTTCTTAACCCTTGAGTGGTAGTGTGAATACCAGCACAGTAATGGAACATATACGCCTCCTGGGCGTGTTCTCTAAAAATATGGATTATATAACCCATTTAAATGGTTTTTGGCCCCCTGCTCGAAGCACTTCCAGAGGATGGAGGTGAACCTCGAAGGTCCAACCTATTTTTTTCTACATCCATTTCTCAAAAGCTATAAATATCGTTCTAGGGTTAAAGAAGCTCCGTATACCTTCTGTTTCTCAAGTAAAGGTATAGCATACGCTCTCTAGCGTATAACCTTCTGCTTATAGCGTATACTCTCTAGTGTATACCTATTATTTATAGCGTACACTCTCTAGCATATTCCTTCTGCTTATAGCTTATACCCTCTAGCGTATACCTTTCTAGTTTTATTACGACTGAAACACGGGTGAGGAACATTAAAATTTACAGATTCTGAAAAACAGGTACACGAAACTGGTAAATTTAAGATGGTGGTGATTGAATTTCCTCGCCCTCCTTCAAGCTGTGTTTAGCCATTTTTTCTATTTTTAAAAGCTTCTTAACCCTGATATTATCGTATGTTTACTATCCACTTTCATGGTCACATTTAATGACTGACCATTTGGTGACTATCATCTTTTACCCTTCATTTCTCGAGAATCTGAAAACATTTCACAGTCTAATGAAGTTATTTGATCCGTTTCTTACCTAACAAGTTTACTCAATCATCACAGATAAAGCTCTAAAACATTTCTAAGTACGGACGATCAAAATAATGTTGAAAGAAATTTGAAGTTATCAAAATCACTGAGAAATAAAATTAATTATGTCGGATGATAGGGTATAACGACCTTTTTGTCTGCAAAATTGAAGCAATAGTTTTCAAGAATTTCTATAAAATAGTCTTAGAAACAGTGAAGTTATGCATTACATTATTCTGAACTATTATTGGGAAAAAATATCTTGGTTAAAAAATTGTAACTCTATTGTTAAATTTTGAATCTAAAAAACATTTATTCCGATAAACCTTAATGCAAAGAAAATTCCAAGTTGACTCTTATTTAATAGCAATCGTTTACAATAAAAAATTGTCGTTGGGGGCCACAGTAATACTTACCCATCCTGGATATGCATGATATAAGATATGAAAATAAAATTGCGTAAAAATAACATCCTTATAACTCCAAAAATGATAATCATATCAACTAACAGTTCATTGTGCCGGATTAAGCGTCTCATTTCCAATTAAAATATATCTTTGAATTGAAATTTGAATGAAATACAGGGTCATGAAAAATCGAAGAGTGTGGAAACTATGATTAAAAATATCTCGGCAACTAACTATCCGACCAACTTTATTCTTTATGCAAAATTTATGTTTTTTTATTGGCTTTTACATTCACTCTTTAAAATAAACAATTTCAAAAATGTTTATATACCTTTTATCAGAAAAGAATATTTCGAGAGTCCGAAAAAAATAGTTCCGGATAATCGAGGTTTCTGAAGTTAAGATTCTTCCCATTATTACATACTAAGTACACACCAAATTTCAAGTCTCTATCTCAATTTGTTCGGGAGATAGAGTGTTTACAGACACACACACACACACACAGACAGCCGGACGGAAATTTTTCTTTTCTAAAAATATGTTTTTCGGAATCGACAGTGTCTGAAACGTGTAAATCCGTCAATTTTTGTTTTCGATTTTTAAAACGATTACAAGACTTACCCTATATTACGTATGATGGGTAAGTAATATGTATAATGTTCAAAGTGATTAAAGCAAACATAAAGGCTAAAAAATCCTTTTAATAAGCCTTTATGTTTACTGTAAGCACTTTTAGAATATATATATATATATTAATGATAATTGGGGATTTAGTAATATAATTCTATAGCAATCATTTACAGGGTAATTTAAAATAACGTGGCCAAAATGAAAGGGCAAAGCAGGCATACAAAAAGAATAAAAAATCACGTAGGAACATGGGGTAGCAAACGCCATCCGGGGACGCTAGAGAGCGTTTTTATGAAAACACGGGCTGAGCAAATTGAGCAGCGACAAGAGCCTCTATGAGCAACTTGACATATATAATTTCAGCACGACGGAGCTCCCGCATATTTCAGCAGAGAAACCAGAACACATCTACAGGCCCTCTTTCCCAGGCTTTGGATTGGTCGAGGTAGGCCAACACATGGCCATCACTAAGAAAAAGGAACTTTTAACACCAAATTAACATGTGGCCGCAGTAGTTCTACATATTTAAATTTAATTAAGGTGAAACCTCCAGTTATTGACACCTAACCAGTAGCCGGCACTTGAGCAAAAATCTAACTCAAATAAGCATTTTCTTGTAAAATTCTTACAACGTAATGTCATATAGTGGTAACGTAGACACTTATTTTCATTTTGGAGTCAATATATTCACGAGAACACAAAAAGTTCCATTTTGAGGCATCCATCTTATTTCTAAAACTAAGCTAGCGCCTTTTTTAATCTATTTGTAATGAAACCATCCTAAACTTTTTAAAAAAGTTATTTTTGTAGAAATTACTTAAAAGATGCCTATGATACATTAGGACCATGATTTCTAGTTTATTGTTATTTAATTTAGCTTAATTGGAGACGCCAGTTATTGGTTGCAGTAACTTCATTTCACGAGTCTCCGGCAGATAATTACTGGTAATATTACAGAAAGTTGAAATCAATTAAACAGTTAAAAAAATAATAATAAATCAATCTTGTACTACACTTACCGGGTGTCCCAAAAATTACTGATGGATTTTAAAATTCAATAACTTGCAAACGGTGACAGATATTTAAAAAATTCTTGCAGGAGTGTTATATATGATGTCAGGAGTTTTTTTTACAGTGATTCTTGATTTTAGTTCGAATTTCAAACAATAGATGGCGCTGAATGCTCACTCCAGACTCGATTTTTGGTACTTCGGGATCCATTCAAAGTATTTTAATCTCCTTTTTTTCGCATGAAAGAAGATACAGGCAGGAAAATCGAGCCTAGATTTAGCGGTTACTGCTTACAGCGTCATCTATCGATCCTATTTGTAACTAAAACTGAGAATCGCAGCATAAAAACTCTTGACATCTTACATAACACTCCTGAAAGAATTTTTTTAATGTCTGTAATTTGAATATTTTGTAATGTCTGAAATTTACAGAAATTAGTATTTATATGCTGAAGAACAGTATTTTTCAATTTCCTTTAAAAAGGTGCATATCTTAAATATAATCGATTCCTTCCGCATAACAATATTTTGTGGTGAATCCTCGAAAATCAGATAAAATTAAAAATTTGACACCGTTATCTGAAAGATTCGAGACTTTTATAGAAAAGGGTAAACACTGCTCGATTGCTTTCTTTCAGAATAACACTACATGGAATTATATGTACTTATAAATGAAAGTGACTTCGTAAATTTGCAGAGCAGGGCCTTAGTATGGGCAGCGTACACGATACAAAATAAATAGAAAATCATTAACGGGATTTTTATACTCGTACTTAATAGAAGACAAAAAACCTCAAACAAACAACACCTCAAGCAGATGCTCCTTTGCTAAAAACAGAAAATATTCTTTTCAGGTTAGACATCTAAATAAAAAATAAATTAAACCAGCTAATTAAAAATTATCCCACTGTCACAAAAGAAAATCGAACTAAAAGCAAAATGAGTGTTCAGTTGCTTGAGTGGCGCCGTTTTCAATGCGTCGCCGCCATCAACGCAATAAATTTGCAAATAACACTAGAATAGAAAAACGCGATTTCTCTTTTCCCTTTATTCTGATCAAAATAGCATTAAAATGATTTGAAATATAATATAATACGTAATTTTGAAGGAGGGAATTTTTTTTTCTATACATGAATAAATAAAATTTTGAATGTAAGACAGATTGAGCTTGAGCCAGTCCAAGCCCAAAATCTGATGTAAAAATTGAGATCATTTCACCTCCATCTCCTACGTGTGCGACGCACTAGGTCAGATATAAGTGTTTTGATAAAAAAAGAACGCGAAAGCTTGGAGATGGGAAGGAAAGGAAAGGATAATTTAGGCTTCCGTTTTTCGGAAGCGCTATAGCACTGGACTCCGGAGCTCTGTATTTATGAGCTCCGGTGAATTACGACCAATATTTAATGAACTGAAAGAACCACCCATCGGTAGAGCGGAGCAATTCCCTTGTCTCTTTATCAATCGCTATTGTTACAGTGACGAGGGACCCATCCTCTACCCACATTTCATTCCCATCAAACACGTTAAACAGATTTTAAGGTGAAATAGAGGTGGCCACAACTGCTATCAGTCATAAACATTGACCTTTTTGAATAGCGAAGAATATAAAGAGAGAGATTTCCAGCACAGAAAATAAAATAATAATCAAAAAGACAAAATAAACGCGCTTTGAAAGTAAAAGTGGAAGGAAAAATAAAACTTTTTAAGCGGGAAAGAGTTTCGAACTAAACTTCTTAAACGAGTTATTTTAGCGTTGCAAGAATAAAAGAAAAAATGGGAATCGAAAATATAAACTTCTTAAACGGGAAAACTTCTCGGGAACTTCTTAAACGGGTTTTACTGTATTTACTAAAAACAGAGAATTATCGGAGCTGGGATCCTGCTTGTAATTAAGCCCTGCTTGTAATCAATATTATTAAATTTTAAGTTGTTCTACCAGCGCCTGATACCATTTGCCAGTTACTGGTTTGTAAATATCAATTATTGGATATCTGCATTAAAACACGAAAAAAGGGACACATGTATCTTTAATATGATATCATATATGAATAAGGTTTAAGTAATTTGTTTTTATAATAGATAGTATTTTTAAAGCATAAATTCAATGAAATATAAAATAACTTAAAAAAAAAAATCTTTGCAAGTATAAAGTGTCAGACATTGGTTCACTCTGTGTCAGTTAATGGTTTTTCAAATTAGGGTTGGTGCAGGGCTCTCGGTGACTTTTTACGAACATGAGCAATTCGGCTAATCAGAAATAAAAAACATTCGCCAAATGAAAAAAAAAAAGTTAGCAAAATAAATTCGCTGTGAAATATTGAAAATTCGATCTTTAACTCCTTCCTTAATATATCCCTCCCTTTTTTTTTAATATCTTCTAAAATAACCTAAGTTTTTGTGACTGCTTATAGATCAGTTATTAATCTAAATTTAATCATATGCTATAGAATCTAAAAAAAAAAAAAAAAAACTATATTCTAAATGGCTTGCGTAATCAAGAAAAAATATTAAAATCTGATTTAACTCAATAAAATGTTATTAACCCTTAACCGGAAACGTGAAAATCCCGTGTACAAAAGAACACTTAATAATTTACCAAATAGTGAACTTAACCATTTAATCTTTAATAGTAATGCATTAACAGGACCAATTTTTTAATATAACAGCATAAAAATACGTTTTGAATGTCGGAGAGAGAAAATATTAAGGACAGATATGTAAACACAACCGTCTCACAGACGGCACGTTTCCAGTTAAGGGTTAAATAAAACTTCCAATCCTAGTTTACTCAGGATTTCAAGATATTACATTCAACGAATTCGGAAAAATTTTAAATATAAACAACAAAATATCTGAAAACTTTTTTTTTCTTGACTTCTTCGACTTTTCATTGTTTGAAGTTCATACTTCAAAGGCAATTTCAAAATAGTACTGTTGCCTATTGGGCACATCAACCCGTACTGAAATGACATTTTTGCTTACTGTGGCTTTGGCTGATGCTAAATTGAGTAAATGGTACGGTACGATGGAACATGACAAGTAACATCAATCGTTCACTAGTGTAAATAAGAGTTTCGCCTGTACTAATACACACAAAAAGAAGAGCAAGCATTGAGCAGTCGCAATTTGGCGAGTCTAATATCCGTTTACTCGCCAAATGAAACATTTTGTCGTGATTTGGCTCAATGGCGAGCGGCAGCGAGAACCCTGGGTTGGTGTCAGAGTTACTTCAGTTATTTACCATACTTCTATTTTAAAAAATCAATTTTTAATAATACGATGCATATTTTTTGAAAATTTAGTCAACAGTAATTTTTTAATGTTATCCTACTATCCTTTCAAAAAGAAAAATAATTATAAAATGAATTCTTTATTATTTATGCTGATCGAGTTATGCACTAACGTAAAATAAGTTAGATTCATACTATTGCAAATAAATTTAAAACTTACCGAGAAAGGCAGTGTTTCACAGCTCCATCTGCAAGTTGTTTCAAGTTTATAACTTTGTTCCCTCTCCACGCACCGTCTGAAATGAATAAACATTTTGAATAAAGTTTTGGAAAATATAATTAAAATAAGATAACAAAAGTTTTTGACATATGGATAACATCATACCTGCAGTGATTAAAATGCTACTTTTTGAATCAAACATTCTTTCTGCTAAAGATTCGGAAGAAAAACCTCCAAACTGAAAAATAAAAGAAACAAAAAATCATTCATTATAAAACTTTTTATAATACTTTTGCGAACAATTCAATTCTAAGTAAATTCTAAATGTATTTAACTAATATATTATATAATATATAATATATTATAATATTAATTATATTAATTATTATATATTATAATATATTATATGTATAATACTAATATAGTATTTAACTAATGTAATTCTAAATGTATTGCACGTTATCCATAGCCAGTGCCGTAATCGTAAACAAAAATCAGAGGGTATACGCTATACCCTATTGGTAGTTCGTAAGCTAAAATCTTCCGGCAGCGAATTACGGCATCTTCGCCAAGAATATCGAAATTAGCTGTCATTAGTCATATTTTGCACTTACAAAATTCATTTTGACGACCGATATATTAGACAGAGTATTTTTTTAAGCTTGGAAAATTTATAGAAGTTTATTTGACAATAATTCTCCAAATAATAACAAAATGCTAATCTGTTTTTTAAATGAGGTATGTTTTCTTCAAAAATGTTTTCAACAGAAGGAGATTTTATGAGATGTTCATGAGAAGGCTCCCACTCTCCTCCCACCGTACTAAAAGGAGGAGGAAATATTCCTTGGAAATTTATAAGTGGAATTTTTGAAGAAATTCATATGGTATATGGCGTCTACCATCGTATACCCTCCATTGCATCCCTGTTCATATCTCAAGCTAACGGGAAAGAGATTTGAAATGAAATGTTAGAGAATTCTTGACAGAATTCAATTGATCCTTAATTTCATTTGATAAATAGTACATAACGTCATCGCATTCACATAATTTTGGTTTAAAAAAAATATGAATACTTAAACCTCCACCTCTGAATTTTCGGGTTGGGCCGCAGAGCGCCTGACAGCGCTTGTTTTAAAATCTTCATTAGCACCTAATTAACTCCCTTTTAACTCTCATAAAGTGATTAGTGACCTTTATTAGGAATAAAAAAAGATAATATTCGAAATCTGATTAAATCTGAATGTGATTTTTTTTAACCGTGATGAGAATTATTCCTATTTAACAACAAAGAACAATTCAGCAAGACCGTTGTAATTTTTTGCCAACAAATAATGACATAAAAAGAGTTTGTCATTCAGTAAAAGTGGTTTTTTTATTGTTTGCTTTTAGATAAAGTGTTAAAAAGAATGGCATAAGTTATCATTTAGATACCAAGATAAACTTCTTACTATTCCAAAACTTCTTAATATTTTCTTAATAAACTTCTAATAACTATATAAATAACTTCTAATAATATATAAATAACTTCTTAATAAACTTCTTCTTAGATAAACTTCTTAATATCCCAATGAAATAAACGATAAAAAAAATGTAATTCATAAAACAACCACTTAATAGTTGTTTGTGAATAAATATGTTAAAATCATTTGCTTTTACTTACCACAACATTATGTGTAGCACCTATTCGACTGCATGAAAGCATAGCTATTACAGTTTCAAGAATCATAGGCATATAAATTGTAACTCTGTCCCCTTTTTTAACTCCTGAAAGAAAAAGAAAAAATCCTTCTAATATCGCTTTAAGTAGAAGATTTTGTGTTAAATAACCTTACACTTTTTTAAGGTTTTTTTAAGGCTTTGGGTGAAGTTTTGAGACGGAGACAAAAAATAAAGGCAAACAGATTAATAAAAAATCGCAGTAAATTTTAATCAAATGAGCCAATATAATTGAATAAAATTTACTTGTTCATAAATATTGGTTTCTTTTGATTTTATAACAAAGTTTGAAAACATTTGCCACAGACTAATAAAATCATTTTTTTTCCATTAAAAAAAAAAACAAAAAAAAAAACAGAACACAATAAAAGGCGAAAAGTATCCTGACGTTCGTATCGTTTACATCATACTTATTTATGTTATACATATTTTTAATTATAAATATATATTATAATAAGATATATGTTTTAAATGTAGGATTGCTAAAACTTCTATAAAAACAACAAACTTCATTCTTTTTCAGGGAATGTAATATTCATTATAATGCTTTAATAATTATTAAAACAAAATTCAAGAGTACAGTCTGACTACGCATCCAAGCTTTAACCTCTCAGACTTGAAGTTAAAATAGCACTACAAATACACTTTCATTAGTTTTGCACACACAAAATGATACCACAGATGACAGATGGAACCCTTTTTTTGAAATTGGTATGCTTTAGGGGACTGGTAATTTAGGTTCACAGATATGAATCTAAAATGACTAACTCCCTTAAAATATCAATTTAATTATCCATAACCTAAATTCGCGCAATAACAAATTGAAGGGCTTTAAACAAGTGAATGATTTACAAATCCTCAAAATTTTTTATTGCAAAGGGCTTAAGTTAAGTAATTATGAAAATTTCTTTTTTTGGTCACACTGTCTTGAAGTCATTTTGCAAACTTAGTTAAAAATAACATTTATTTTATGTGGAAATAATCATTAGTGCTGCAATCTGTTGGTTCGATTACAAAGCAAAAAACATCCGGCTATATAGAAGTAAAGTAAAAATGTAAAAAAATTCAAACAGTATAGTTTTTATGAGAAAAATAATAGAGGTCCACATTTGGGTACCCCAGGTCTGAAGAAGTTAAGGACGGTTAAGCCATAATATTAATTAAAGAATTATAAGCCAGAAAAATGTATCTCATTTAAATGCAGATGCACGTATTCTTTTCATTATATTAACAATAGCCTGATACTTTTGATACAAGCTTTATAAATAGAATTGTACGAGGGTAATCCAGAAAGTAAGTTTCCCACGGCCCGTAAAAAGAAACAAAACGTAATTACCTGGAAAGATCTATTGAAAAAGATACAGCAATGTTTTTGTAGTCCAATTTCATAGAAGTCTGCCGACTGGGAATGGAGCCAGCTTGTCACAGTTGTCCACCCACGTCTCCTCACCCGTAATGATCCCCGTAACCCTGATCGTGGTATCGCTGCATTATCGTGGTACTGCCGTATCAATGCTGCTCCCATGCGCTTGGTTTTGAGTTCGGGTGTAAGGTTCTTCGGCACCCCCCTGGCGTACAATTTCCGGAACAACATGTGTTTCGTGACGATTTCATGCATCGTCAACCTTTTCTGCCCTTTTCTGCTGCAATATCCTGAAGAGGGTAATGAGGATCGTTACGGGTGATGAAACGTGGGTTGACAACTGCGACAAACTGGCTCCATTCCCAGGTTGCAGACGTCCATCACACAGGACGACAAAAACTTATCACATGCTATGATAAGTATTACAATTCCGGCGGTTCTTACGTTGAGAAGTAGCTGAAACAATGCTGTATCTTTTGCAATAAATCTTTCCAGGTAACTATTTTCCGTTTCTTTTTTATAAAACTTACTAGGAAACTTACTTTCTGGATCACCCTCGTATATCTCATGTAGTAACATTAAAAGGGTTCGAAGCGTATAGCAAAAATTTTATTGTTCCCATTCGTGATGCTCCAACAATAATCTTCGGGGTAGATTTGTTTAACGTAATATAATAGAAATATACTACGAAAACAATTCAAAACGGTAGTAGGGCCCAATATTTTTTTTTCTCTACGTTTTGAACGCTGCATTAATCATGAAACACGAAAACAACCACATAAGATAGTAATTTATATAAATGATAACTACGATTCAAAGTTTTCGAACGGAAATGCAGACAAAAATATTGGGGGGGGGGGGGGGGATAGTAGAGAAATACTTAAGAGAGATTTCTCGGAATTTGCTTTTATGTAACATAAATTTTGTTCTAGAAATAAGTTACAATAAAATTAAAGTTCCTCATCAGTCAGACCGCAAACTCCACTCTATAATGTTAAACCTATGAGCTTGGAAAGCAACTTTTTTTTTTTTTTTTTTTTTTTTTTTTTTTTTTTACAAATTTCACCTCTGAAAAAAAAAAAAAAATTTCTTTCTTTTTGCTGTATGCTCTTCCTGAAGGATGTTTCTTCATTTTTTATTTCCCAAAATATTTCTTAAATATATACTTAATTTCATATTCTAAGTGAACATCTGTTTAGTGTTAACCTCTAAGTGAAGTAGACAGGGCCCGACTAGCAAGTTTCTGTGCCCAGGGCACTTTCAATTTTTCGTGCCACCTTAAATTGGTTTATTTATTGATACTAGTTTTTTTTACATGTTACACACTTATTCGAAAGTGTCAACTCAAAAAATCAAGTTTTTTGAAAATAGAAAAACGGTTCCAGGAATAAAAATAAAATATTTTTCCTATCATTTATTGAAGTGGGTTTTTAACCATATATTTAGATATATTTTTGTCATTTCATGGTATTAATATCTGTCAAATAGCGCATTTTTTCACAATTATTTTATTTTTTAATTAATGGAAATTTAGATGAGAATGAAAAATTTCATACCCCTCAGAAATTTCGCGCCCAGGGCATGGGGCCCGAGTACCCGTGCGATAATCAGGGCCTGAAAGTAGGCGAGTTGTAAATACTTAACACTTGAAAGAAAACTATGTACTTTAAAAATTTTGTTAAATAAAAAGGAAGAAGCTTTCTGGAAGAAGACTAAACTAAACTCTGTGGCTATACAATCCATGAAGGATCAGGGCCGACAGTGCCCATTCCTGTTTTCTTGACCCTGGACACCGAGGTGCTATACAGCATGCGTCCCGGTCAGGTGGTCAGCCTAACGTGAGACCCACGGTATTTAGTTCCCAAGCAAGTTTGGTACTCATTTTATCGACCCCAAAGGGATGAAAGGCTGAGTGAACCTTGCCCAATCGGGAGTCGAACTCTCAACCTGCGGTGCGGCAGTCAGATGCCCTGACCACTACACCACTGTGCTTATGTGCGTTATGGAAGAAGAACATACATAAAAAAGAAGGGGAAAATGTTAATTCTTCGCGGAGAAATTTGGAAAATACGAATACATTCGAAGCCACAGGTTTAGCCCTAGAGAGGGGTATTTGTGGTCTGTCTGATAACGACCTTAAGAATCACCTTTTTGCATTTGTATATATAGTTTTTATATTTGCGAAACTTTCAAATTGTAACACGTTCTGTACAAAATAGTACGGGGGCGTGCACAGAAATTGCGAATCTCTGCGCAGATAAAGATTGGGCTCCCTCTATAGATTGCGTTTAGGAGCCTCTTGCGTGTCCAGAATATGCAAATTCTTAGTAAGAAATCCCCCCTCCCCCGCCCCCCGCCCAAAAAAACCCTGTGTATGCCCCTGAAATAGGATTACATAATATCAAAAAGCACTGAAATGTGTCATAAATTCACAGTTCAGAAATTACGGTTAATGGAATTTCTTCGAAATGACGATTTCTGTCAGTATTTGACACTTATAACAGAAAAATAAATAAATCGCAACTTTAGAAACATTTTATTTTCAAACTGAATATGAAATTCTTGAAATGTAAAGATACAAAGTTATTGCCAATTTATTTGACGCACTCTGTACTGTTATTTGCCCTTATTTAATATACATTTCCTTAAGGTGTTTTTCTTTTCAAATATTCTCCCCAAGAACAAATAAATAAATAAATAAATAAATAAATAAAGCTGTAAAAATTAATGACATTTCTTTTATTGCAACAGAAACGCGAATGACATTGCATAAAAAATTGTAAATAATCGAAGTTTTAATACCAGATCAGCGACAGCTTAACATTTAGTTCTGGTCCCAAGTACAAATCAAAGGCAAAAAACGTGTGATGCGGATTTACACCTTTCCCTAAAATGATAGTGTTATTTAACATGAGCCAATGCCTTGATATTTGAGCAGATACAAATCGAAAATGAAAGTATTGTTCTATAGATAAGAGTTATGGCAACAGCTGTCGAAAATATTACGTTGATGTAAACGTGTCGGAGAAAGCGTGCTAAATGAAACGAGTACAATATACACCAGTTTTACAGCTGATACTAATTCCATGCAAACTCGGATGCTTTCTCCAATGCAATTGCAAAAGCACACAGCTGAGAGGATATCAAAACACACGTGTTACATTCCACACTTAGCTCAAATAATCTGGACTGCGATATAGTAAAATACATTGGAACTCGGTTAGAGATTTCCAATTTTGTGGCATGCTCCAAAATTTGGTCTGTTACATCATGTTAGATGTAAATTTCCAACTGGGCGAAAAATGTCCGAACCAGGGATCTCCTGGCTGAAGCCGCCAGTGCTCTACGATCTGAACTATCCCGGACGAATCTGGTGGAACTTTTTCATCCAGCTAACCTTAATGATTATAGCATCTGGTCTGAAACCTGGTTCAGCTCAACAGAATAAATCTTAGATAATGGAACTCCAGAAATCGCTGGATACGTAATTACACTAGATTAATTACACTAGATTAATTTACACTAGATGGTAGAGCACTGTCGGCTTCAGCCAGGAGATCCCTGGTTCGAATTCTGCTCCGGACATTTTTCGCCCAGTTGGAAATTTACATCTAATATGATTTATTTATCAATTAGAATAATTTTGTGTTAAAATTAATCTAGTGTAATTACGTATCCAGCGATTTCTGGAGTTCCATTACTTGAGATTTATTCTGTTGAGCTGAACCAGGTTTCAGACCAGATGCTATAATCATTAAGGTTAGCTGGGTGAAAAAGTTCCACCGCAGATTCGTCCGGGATAGTTCAGGTGGTAGAGACTGGCTGCTTCAGCCAGGAGATCCCTGGTTCGAATCTTGGTCCGGACATTTTTCGCCCAGTTGGAAATTTACATTTAATATGATTTATTTACCAATTAGAATAATTGTGTTAAAATTAACACTTAAATGCCGGATGTTTCAAAAATGATTGTAATAATGTTTTTCGGCTTTCATTTTTAAAGTAAATCATGGGAAAAATATTTAAATAATCCTATTTTGTTTTAAGTATGGTTTACGGCTAAAAAACAGTTTGTTACTAATGGACAATATTGGTCTTTAAATGAAAAAAAATTTCCTTGATAAAATTCTATAATATTAAACACATAAGAATTTTAGGAACTATAATAAGAAATAAATTTTACTTGCTCACTGCAGAACAAAATAGGGTATTTCGCAAGCTTCCTAACAGAACAAAAAGAAAAAGTAGCAACAATTGAAAAAATAAATCTATCGTTATTCTTAAACAGCACAAGTGTTGCCATCTACATGTTGAAAATCGATTTAATAATATTTTCAGAATGTATTTTTTTTTTTGCAACATTAGGCATTACATCTTCAATATTATTCTGATAGTATTTTAAAGCCTAAATTGGATATGTTGCCGAAAAGCAACACCCGGTATTTAAGGGTTAATCTAGTGTTACATCATGTTTTCATTAGTAATATCGGCGAACAGCCGATACCTTTGTTTGAACCTCTCACATTGTTGGCTTCAGAAATGTTACTTTTCTTTTTATCAGTGTCACTAACAATTTCTTGATCTCTCAATAAAATAAATTTCGCCAAAATTGCTTTTTAAGAAGTAATGTGCAAAATGCGTGTCTTTAAATTCTGTCTCGTTAATTGTGAAAAATGTGTCCGCATTATCCGATGGATAGTACACATTAAGCGATATCGTTAACGATTAATTTCAAATAGAAAATGATGAGGGAAAACGAAATTATCCTTATGCCTTGTAATATCGGCAAACAGCCGGTACCTATATGTTTGAACCTCTCACATTGTCAGCAAGAGAAATGTTACTTTTCACTTTATCAGTGTCACTAACAATTTCTTGATCTCTCAATAAAACAAGTTTCACGAAAATTGTTTTTAAAAAAGAAATGTGCAAAATGAGTGTCTTTCAATTCTGTCTGGTTAATTATAAAAAAATGTTCGCATTATCCGATGAGTAGTACGCATTAAGCGATGTCGTTAACGTTGTTTTCAAATAGGAAATGATGGGGGGAAACGAAATTATCCTCATGCCTTATAATATCGCCAAAGAGGATTTGTTTGAACCTCTCACAATGTCGGCTAGACAAATGTTACTTTTTTTCTTCATCAATTTAACTAACAATTTCTTGATCTCTCAATAAAAGAAGTTTCACCAAAATTGCTTTTTAAAAAATAATGTGCAAAATGGGTGTCTTTAAATTCTGTCTGGTTAGTTATGAAAAATTTGTTCGCATTATCCGATGAGTAGTACAGCGATGTCGTTAACAGAAAATAATGGGGGAAAACAAAATTATCCTCATTAACCGGAGGTACGTCTTTCTTAAGCTATCTGCCTACATTAAAAAGGCCTTTTGGTGAAAATTTTCGATTTTTTTATTATTTTGTTTAAAGAAGCAATCTTTTAACATTCCAAATCTGTTTTAATTTATTTCTACGTTTACTAGACGAGGAGTTATGGCAGGAAGCCATTTAATAAACAGGAAGAAATGAGTCGAACACCGGAAGTGAGTAGGAAGGCCAGGAGAAATATAAACAATATTTCTATGCATGATTTTCTTACGTTTTTTATATAAAAATACAATAAACCTTAATTGACATGTCTAGATTAATTTTATAGATAAGAAATAATATACATAAGAAATATTTAAATTAGATTTCTGGGAAATCAATTTTTCTGTTGATTTCCATGTACGATAAACTTCATTACATAAAATGTTTTAAACATATTTCAGTGAAAAATTTGTCAGAAAGCCTTTCATATTACTCACTATGTTCTGAACTAGAATCTAAGCTCTATGTGACAATGAATTCATTTTATAAGTACTCGAATATAAAAAAAATGGTAATTTTTAGTAGAAAATATGTATTTTTTGAGATAGTTTGAAATATTACAGTTAATTTTGAAGATATTGCAAAACTCCTAATTCAGTGCACAAGTAAGTGTAACAGTACGTAGTACAAAGAAAATTGAAATATATTTAGTTGAATTGGGTGTACGCTGTTAAACATGGACTTAAACATGAAATTACGAAAAAAAAGGCAAAAAATCCCCCAATTTATAAAAATGTTATGAAGATATTGCTGAGATTTTATATTTTCATCATTCTGTAATACAATTGAAGTAAAAAAAAGTACGGTGTTTAATACGCGATTTATCACATTGCTAACTAAGCGTAGAAACCAACAGAGTGAAAAATGTCCAAGCCGTAATTTCACCGTTGAAAATTAATTAAAAATGATAAAAATGTGATATTTATTCAATATTCATTTTTTTTTTCTTTTGGTAAGCGCTCCGAGCGGAGATTAAAGAGCATCTACTGTATACGCAATTTAATGTTTTTTTGTTTTATTTTGTTATTATGATGACGCACGCTGCGGTGTGAATTACACAAAGTACTTCTCCACAATTTCAGACACAAGTCTTCTAAAACTATTATTGTAGTAACAACACAGCAGGAAAAATGTCAGTGTTGACCTGTTACAAATCATGATAAACCCAAAACGCAGGCAACGTCGAAGTGTCGCGAGTCAAAAGGACACGAAGAAGTTTGGAAAGTTATAAAAAGCATCTGGTTATAACGGCAAATGTTGATTCGATATCAACATCTTCATTAGTTCTCTAAGAAGACAACAGATGGGCTTGAAGTTGTGCGAGATGATTTTTGGAACAATTACAGAGCGAAAAAGAGGCGCGGTCCGGAGGGTGCATTGTGAATTGTATGGATGACGGATTTTATCTTACATTGTCTTTATGTTACAAGTCCTATTTATTTTTTATTCTTAAAAAAAAAATCTGTACATTATGTATAATAAAACCATTAAACGATGGATCTGCTACAAGAACTAAGGTATCTCATTTGAAATTAAGCCTAATGTTGGGTTATACAAAGATTACTTCTGGGAATAAATAAAATTATTTTTTAATTCAGGTTCATTTTTTATAAAAATTGTTTTTTCGATCTCCCACGGATGAAACGAATCCAGCTTTCTAACTTAAGAACTTTTTGGCAATATTTTTCTAAGTTGCAAACCAATACTGATTAGATATTGACGCATATATAAATGGAACAATATTAAGAACATAGGTGTCTCATTTGAAATTAAGTATAATCATGGGTTAGGCACAGATTACTTCTAAGAACAAATTAAACTTAATTTGTATTCCAGTTTTTTTTAATTGCTTTGAGATCTCGCACAAACGAAATTAGTCCATTTTTGCTCATTTAAGAACTTTTTGGCAATATTTTTTTGCAAGCAAACCAATACTGACTAAATTTTACCAAATGTCGAACAATATTGCATCTTTAACTGCAGTATTCCAAAAACATATAACTACCATTGTGAACTAAAAAAAAAAAAAAATTATTTCACAACAGCAAAAACCCTTGAATTTGAAAATCAATATTTTTTCGCAGAAAATTTTGCCTTATTTAATCCAAGAATTTCAGCAATTAAAAAATATAAAATAAAGTTTGTTAGAAAAAGTGGTACCGAAGAAAATAATTTGAAACAAATACATTTTGGACAATAAAACTTGGTTGTCGCCCATAGGGCGGCGTTCGTTCGTTAAGGGTTTAAAAATGACACTAGAAGGGTTAATAAAGTTTTAACTCTTTCTGTATCTGTAGAAAATAAAAGGAAAAGCAGACAACAATCACTTACAATTCCAAAATTTTATAATCTGCACAACCTTTGGTCCCAAGCTTTACGAAATAGAGGGAGTCGGCTGTAATTAACCATTGATTTGTTTAACAAATTTGTTTAACAGCCTATTTCTGATGGTAAATGTCCAGATTCTAAATTTAAACAAAACAGAAAAAAAATCAAACGTAATAACGTTTGATTTTTTTTTTTTACCTTTAAAATCGCATAGTAACTTTTGCATTACCCTGTACAATAAGACCCTTTTTTTTGCTTTAAGTTGGCACCGCTTCTTATGCCCTTCATGAACTTCAAGGAGTAATGACATTTGCACATCGTCAAATTCCTGAGAGGAGTAATCATATTTGATTTTCTAAGGCTGATAATGCCACTACCTTTGGTATAACACCAGTGTTCTTTGTAAATGATAAAAATAGAAATTTTGCGCTTTTATATAACGAATAATACACACGAAAAATGTATTTTTTTTCATTATTGGACAATTTCTATTGGACGTACTCCAATACTTCTGCAGCTTTCAGAACCGGTTGCGAAAGTGAAAGCACCCCCATAAAAAAATCGAATAAGTAAAAAACGCCCTTGTAGAGATCAAGCTCATCTATCTAGTGCAACGAATCCTTTAAAAATATGGAAATGCATATTTAAAAATATTCTCCCATAAGATTAACATTAGCAATTTTGTGCTTTCTCATGAGTGAATTAGTCCCTTAATATTACAGCGTTCAATATTTTCAACGTAAAACCAATAAATGCAACATTAGCACTATATTGAAGTCATATTGGCAGGGCCATCTTCACGCATTCTATATCCAAACCCTGAAGTAGATTGGTTGAGAGCTATTACCTTACATTAACTTATATTAACTTATTTCTTTTTCTAGCTCTGGGAAGTTGTAACTATCATCCAGGGGCGTCATTTAGGGTGGGTAGGACAATCCCCCACCCTCTAACTTTCAGGCTTTTTTTATATGATTATTTTTTAAGCATGGTATTTAGAAAATCACAAAAAAAGGTGCACTTTAGAACTTACTACATCGTGGAATAATTAGGAGGGCTCTGTGAAATAAAAAGATAAAAAGAGAGATAAAGAGAAATATCAACAGCTTTCTATCTGTTTATTTTCTTTGCTTTTTAAAAACAAAAGCAGTAGATATGCATTGCATTGGCAAATTGATCATTTTAGTTACAAGCTGCAAAGGAAAGAGCAGGAAAAGATTTAAAAAGTGTTTCTCAACAAATCTCGTCGATGACTTAGCAAGAATGAAACAGAGGACATTCTCTTTATCTCATTAGTAAAGAAGCGACGTGTAAATAATAAAGAATTTGTATATTGATTTAAATTAAAACTGATCTATTTTCTTATTATTTCTTGAAGTTTTTTATTTGCTTAAAAATTATATTAGTAATCGCATGTAAATTGCTTATAACCATAAAAATCTTGCTGTGTGAAAAATGGCCCAGCCTTAAAAATAAAAAATTGCTTCTTCACGCCTTTTCTCTAAATTTTACTTAACAAATATGTGAATTATATAGATCTGACATTCCTAAATTTAAATATGGCATCCAAATTGTTCCAACATGCACCATTTTTTCCAAGAAACAGTTTTCTAAAAACAACAAATAATGAAGTATTGTTATGTATTAACACGTTCACGCCGGCGCGGTGGGTCACACTCGACTCTCTCAGAGCTTCCAAGTCTCCGGCTTTGTGGCTACCAGTATTTTAATACAGAAAATGTTGTTTTATTTAATGAGAACAATTGGGCGATTTAAAGGAACAACATTTTCTCTAAAATATTAGTGGTGTATAAAAAGCCGGAGACTTAGCAACTCTGTGACAGTCGAGTGTGACCCACCGCGCCGGCGTGAACGTGTTAATTTAAAATAGTAGGCAAAACTGAAAACATGAAAAGGGTATTTTCATTGTCTTAGATAACATAATTGGATAAAATATATCATGAAAATATATTTTGCTAGCAAAACCCGCTGCTTTGCTTGCATAATTATTGAAATATGCGAAGTGGTATTTGTGTGCGTATGTTTATTAGAGGAAATTATATTTACGGATAATTACTAACCAAGCCACAGGATGACTAAACTTCATTCTTATACTGTATTAGACGAAGATGAGGCTTAAATAAATAAGAAGAACTAAAATTAATTTAAAAAAAAATTTGTAATTTAGAATGTGTTTTGAAAGTTTTCCGCTCATTTAATTTTCCATTTGAAGTTTCAAATTTTTTAGAAACGGTTTTTAGTGAGCGTTTACATCTTAAAAGTATCCCCCATGCCAAATCCCAAGTTTCTAGTTATGTAAGATTCTGTAACAACTATATATTACAGAAATCGCAATTTTAGACCGTTTTTTGTTCCAGCACATTTTAAAAATTCTAAATTTCAAAAATCTGTTCTGTGGGTGTATTTACGTCTCTAAAGTAACAGCCATGTCCAATTTCAAGTTTCCTCATTTTATAACTTTAAATTTCGAATTTTTTTAGAAACCGTTCTTAGCGAGCACTTAAATATTAAGAAAAAAACACCATGCCAAATTTCAAGTTTCTATTCCCGCAGTATCACAAACATAGCAATTTGAGAGCGTTTTTTGCTTCTGCACCTTTTAAAATTTAGAATTTTGTAAAAACTGTTCTGTACGAGCATTTACGTCTTAAAAATAACAGGCAAATATTAAGTTTCTATCCCTAACAATTCTAAATAAATCATAATTTAGAAAGTTATTCGCCCATTTCACACCTTTAAATTTCGAATTTTTAACCAACTTATTTATACCGTGCATCTGCATCTTAAAAAAAGTAACTACTGTATTAAATTTCAAGTTTCTAACCCGAACAATCCCGCAACTAAATCGTAATTTAGAACATTTTTTGAACGTTTCCGCTCATTTTATCTTTTTAAATTTCGAAATTTTTATAAATCGTTCTTGGCGAGCATTTACATCTTAAAAGTAGCCCTTACCGAATTCCAAGCTTCTATGTCAAATGTATCGATCGCAATTTTAGAACGTTTTTCTTCCTGCACCCTTTTAATTTTCGAATTTTTAGAAAACTGTTCTGACCGAGCATTCACGTCGTTAAAGTGCCAAATTTTAAGTTTCTAGCTCTAACATTTCAAAATAAATCGTAATTTAGAATTTTTTAGAATGTTTTCAGCTCTCTTCACCCTTTTAAATTTCGATTTTTTTTTTTTTTTTTTTTTTTTTTTTTTTTTTTTTTAAGAAATCGCTCATAGTCAAGTATTTACATCTTAAGAGTAACCACCACACCAAATTTCAAATTTCTAGTCCTAACAGTGTCACAGAAATCGCAATTTTAGAACGTTTTTCGTACCGACTTAAAACATAAACTATGTTGGAGAAGAGATGGTCACCAGCATTTTGCCACCATTATTTTTCAAATAGATTTGGTAGTTCTGGAGACACCCTACAACGAAGCGTTACTTCTGTATAATATTAGTATTAGTGTAGAGTGATATAGAGGTCTGCACGGGCCGGCCCGGCCCGCGGGTCGGGCTCGGGCCATACTTTTTTTTGAAGGCTCGGGCTTTACTTTTTTCCTGAAGGTTCGGGCCGGGCCTAACTTATTTTTTTCTGCACAGACCCGGGTACTGGTTTCATTCCTAATCTTCACGGCCCAAAATTTTCATTCCTAGTTTTGACCCAGCCCGTATGAAAATCATTGTTTCGGCGTAGCCTGGTCCGTTCAGAGGTCAGTAAAATTAGGCTTGGCACAATTTTTTTTTCAAAAAATACGTACATTTTTAAATCGTCATTATTCTACAATTAAACATTCAAATTCATTCTTTTTAAAGAATAGTAGATTTCTATACTTATTAAAATATAGTTAAATTAAAATATAGTAAAACGTGTGAAAAAGAATCTTTGTATGACGGAATCTTGTTTTAAATTGAAAAACGTGTTGATCCATGAAAATTAATATACTACTACATAAGAAAATAATATATAATACATTTACACTTGCTAAGAAGGGAACTTGTCTATAACGCATTTTTTTTTCTTTTCTATGCAATTCAGTCTTAGATTTTACTGTATAGCATTTTTCAGATTTTTAACACATCATTACATGGAATATGGATTATCAATATTAATGATAACTGAATTATTTACATACAAGAA
Organism: Maratus speciosus; assembly: GCA_963932465.1. Taxonomy (NCBI): domain Eukaryota; kingdom Metazoa; phylum Arthropoda; class Arachnida; order Araneae; family Salticidae; genus Maratus; species Maratus speciosus. The sequence continues at coordinate 339,129,614 of OZ010793.1, forward strand.
ATAGAGATTCATTAAAAAAATAAATATCGCAGCCTGCGGCATTATAAAAATGAAGATTATAAACATGAAAAGAAAAATTAAGATAAATATTTTTGGCTCTAACTTCTCGTACGAGACAAACTTTTAACCAAATCGACGTAAAAATCAATGTTTTGTAGAAATTCACTCGGGCCGGGCCCGGGCCGAGATTTTAACTTTTTTTCGGGCCGGGCCGGACACGGGCCAAACTTTTAACTGCTATACCGGGCCGGAAGGGCCAATAAATATTTTTCTACGGGCCGGGCCGAATTTTTTTTCTCTGAGTCTGGCCGGGCCCGGGCCTGGAAATGTCGGCCCGTGCAGACCTCTAGATTGATATTTGCCTCGTGAGTTGTTCCTGTGGTGTCTTCTCTTTCGCATCCAGCAGTATCCTTTAAGATATTTTAATTCCTTTTGCCGTTGTGTCTTAACTAATGTTTACATATATTTACTTATAGGTTATTTATATATTTTTATTAACGCAATTTCCATTTATGGTTTAATAAGACATAAATTACCTTAATTTTAAAAACATGCCAACCCACCTAAAAATTGGTTCGTGACACAAAATTTCATTGCCATATTTTGATTCAGTGCTCAAATCTATAAGGATCAACCATTATATTTAGAGGGATGACTTTGCTGTCGGCCGGTGTTATTTGAAAGAATGATTCATGAAAAGAAAATCTGATAGAGTGCTTGAGATGCATCAGTTTTCTAATCTTTAATTCGATAACATTAATTGATAACAGTGATGTCTTAGCCAATGCAGGCAGTAATACGTGTATTTGGATATTTCATGGCAAAAGATCAATTTAGTTTCTGTTTATAGAGGTTATTATGAAATTTTATTACAGATAAAAATATATTATCGGCTAGGGTTTTATTTTAGATGAAAGAAAAACGAATGATAAAGCAATCTTATTTCCTTATCATTATTACACTTTTCAAATTTATGTACTTTATGTTACGTAAAAAGATATTTTTAAGTTTCTTCCCAAATCATATATAAAATCATCTTTGGTTTTCTCTTTTCATATAATATTTTCAAAATTTGTGCTCCGCTTGTGTTTTTTTTAAAGTTTGATCTTGATTTTAACACCAACGCGATTTTTCTACTCATAATGATTACAAATAGCGATTAAAACTTATCATAAAATTAATTGTTTGAACAAATACAATCAAAAAATTTTAAAGAAAACCACAAATTCCACAACTCTTGACCCAAGTTTTAAGTTTTTTAATTTTATATCTTTGAAAGAAGAGGAAATATTTGGAACGTTTTGTAGATGATAAAAATAAAATAACAATGCTGCATAGTTTCAAAGGGAATTGAAATAACAAATTATACTTAGGAAATAGTGTTTTTAGTCCTTGGAAAAAATAACTACTGTCAACCGGGGTACTTTGGTCCTTGCCATACTTTGGCCCATCCCATAAAAAAAGTTTTTATTCTTTGTATTGAACAAACAACACAAGATAATTTGGAGGTTTTACCCTTGAAAAATATTTTATACCCTACTATAGGGTATTTGAATAGTTTGGGGGTAATTTAAAAATTTTTTAGTGGCAACACTGAATGTACTTGTAAACAACTGTTTTCGTGTGTAAATTTTAACTCTCCTAACTTTCTACAATGAAACAATTTGGATAAGAGCTACAAATAAGATAAGTGTCAAAATATTACCTTTAGTAACCTGTAACCCATGTGTGATCACAGTTTTTCCTTTAACTTTTCATTTTGAGAGAAAATGTTTGCATTTTCATAAAGCTAATATGAAAACTAGTATTTCGGGGCTACTTTGTGCCAGGCCTTTTCTGGTCCGAAAATAGCCCCAATTACTTAGAAATGCCTTTTATACAACGAAATCTCTTAAAACATGTTTTAAGTAACAATTTTTTTTCAAATGTGACTGTAGCGAAATGTTACATTAATTGTTTTTGTTCCAGTTGCTGAGGATAACATGACGAAAACTGTTTCTCGTTTCTTTAATATTAACAATTGGTTTGTGTTTAAATTAAAAAAAAAAAAAAAAAAAAAAAAAAAAAAAAAAAAAACATTTGTTTATCGAGGTTTGCAGTGTTAATTTATTAGCAAATGCTATTGCAAGGGAGTTTCAATAAAAATGTATTCATTTACATATGAAACGTATTCATTTTACATGGAACTAAGTGAATGGACCAAAGAAGCCCTCAGCAGGGGCTACTTTGTTCCAAAACTTTAAAAATAGTTAAGAAATAAAAAAAAATAAAAAATTTTCTCTTTAAAACCACACACTTTGCTTCATTGTTTCATGTTAATTATTTACAACTCCATTTCAACGCTGAAAAATCACATATAATATTTTTTAATAATGGTGGTATTTTTTAATATGAGTGGAATCAGGCAAAAGTGGCCCAAAGTACGGTAATGTTTGAAAATTTAAAAAGATTTTTTTTCGCAAGAATTTAACTCATGAACATTTATACACTTTTCAAATTATTTTGAAGCTCTTTAGAAAAAAAGGATGATATTTTCATAAAAAATAATTTTTAGTGATTTTACATTGTACTTAATCGCAATAAAATGAACCTATTTTCTCCTTGGTTAATGTACCAAGCGCAAATATTGACATGAAATCTAGATAAAAAAAGATTGATTATAAAAAATTTATTGAAGTCAACATTTTCACACTTTTGAAAGATATATTATATGAATTCTAAAGTTGCTATCACACGTTACCAACCTTAATCACAGGCAATGCATTCCTCATAAACAGGTTTTCGATGTGAAAAACGTTTGAAAACACACCGTGTGCTATTTTACACTTTCGTAGCTCCATTAATGACGAACTTATCGCTGATTTTACCTACTACGATAGATATTAGCTCAAATTCTACCAATCACAGTGCTCTAAAAATAGTTGATTTCAATTCTCATGCTTTACATTACTTTTAAAAACATTTAAAAAGCCAAATGTTCCGCCAAATGTTCAAAATTACCCGCCAAATGTTCTGCATGTAAGCCTACATTTTCGGAGTCTGTTCAAGATTGAAGTGCAAAAGGTTAAAACTGATGCTTATTTTTACGTTAAATATGATAATCATCGCTTTTTCAATTTTCCCAATCTCCTAAATAAATAGCTTACCTTTATCTTTCAAGACATTTCCAAATTTGCACACCTGTTTCAAAAGTTGTCTGTAAGTAATGGAAGTTCTGTCCTCCAAATCATTCCCTTCCCTATAAAAAAGAAGGATTTCAGTCAAATGCTAATTTCATAAGGTATTGCTCTATTATTCAAAGGAAACTTAGGACTTGATTTTAGTATTATTAAATAAATTTTTATTAGCTTTACTACTTACAGTTTAACACTGAACACCACATCTTGATTTTATCATTTACAAATGTAACTGTTTTCTATGAGTATACCATGTGTCCAACTATTTTAATTGGAACATTAATTTTACCTTATTAATATTATTTTAATAGTAATGACAAAGGATCGGCGAAGTTTTCAATAAGACGTACATCAGGATTTTAGAATGTAAAGTAAATGTCAGGTTAAGTCAGTCTCCGTATCCTTATCATCAGTGGCGCCAACTTCTGTGGGACAATGGGGCGCAAACCACCCAATAATTTGATCTCTCCGACCACCCAATTTCAATTGTTTTAATTCGTATTTTTTATTTATTTAATCGCGGAAATGAAATTTGGTTTTATTAATGTTCTCAAAATAATTTTGTTTGAAAAATAGTAAGGTCATCCATTAGACTTACAGGAGTACTGAAAACCCTTCAGCGCTTGCATGGTTAAATTTCTCATAAAAACAAATTTCCTGCTTATTTTGCCATCTGTTTTGATGAATTAATAAAGCACTTAGATGACTAAAATGAATGCTTTTCTTGACATTTAGTTTTTTTTTTTTTTTTTTCATTTTCAAAAGTTGGCGATTCTAATGCTTCTTAAAATAAATATTAATGTATTTCAAAGGAAGAACTTATAAGAATATAAAGAAACAGGAAACCAACGTTTAAAAATGCACAAATAATACGTGAAAAGCAGCAAACAGGTGTTTCGAATCTACTAGCGAGATTCTTCTTCAGTGCAAGATAGAGCAAGACACAGCGCGCTAGAAAAAGCAAGGCTGAGCAAAATGAAAATGACAGAGACGCCGGCTTATATACCCGATACGGGTGGCGAATGCGCCAAAACAACCAATGAGACAGAAGCAGAAGAAACGACTGAGTGGACAAGTAGCGACATTTACTGGAGAACGAGAGAAAAAGAAACCAAAAAACTTTGGTTTTAAACGTTGGTTTCCTGCTTCTTAATATTCCTGCACAAAGGCTTTAATGGCTATTTTAATATAAGAATATAATTTGATAAAATTATTTATAAAATTATAATTAAATTATAACAATTTAAAAATTTGCTTAGAAAAAACATAATTTTATTTCGAATTATCATCTTTAGTCATTCGCTCCTCACCTCTCTCTCTCTCTCCACACACATACACGCTAAGGGAAAAAATTATATGCGTTATTTTACTCAAACATTTTTGAGCCCACCCAATATTTTTGAAAAGTTGGTGCTACTGCTTATCATGTATTGTTAAGTTATCTCAGTCTTCTTATCTTTATCAGAGATTTTGAATAAGTAAGTTTGGAAATACACAATTAAAATTAAAATTAATAATTCTTTTTATTTCTTTTCCGTGACACATAGGCGTAGAGTTTTCAAAATTATTGGAGGGGCTCAGCCAGTGGCGCAGACAAGGAGGTGTCTACACCCCCCTTTAACAGGGATTTAATTTACGAAGTAATGGATACAAAAATAGTAAAATCTGCTAAAACAAAATTACAAATAACCGCTGAAAGTTTTCGTTTTATACAGGTTTCCGTCTGCCATAGCAGGTAAAAATTCGAAGTGTTCCTTTCGATGGGGTCATGAAATGTTTGCCATTAGACAAGATTTCCTTATAGACACGTTTTGATTACACAGTCTAACCTTATATCCATATCCATACAGTAATACCTTTGTACAAGCAATCGCAAGCGACCGAAACAATATTCCGTTTAAGACAGGTTTCTGGCTAATTAAGTAAAATTGCACGGTAATCTTTCCTTCTGGAGCATGAAAAGTTTCCATTTATGACTGGATTATGCCACAGACAGGTTCCGTTTTGACAAGTTTTACTCTACGTATATCATAAATATCTATATATCTAATAATAAAAGACAAAAACGCTGCTTGTGTGTGTTTATTGCCGATGGCTAGGAAAATCTACTGCCCGCAGAGGTCTGAAAATTTATATGAGAATAGTTCAATGAGGTATGGATGCCCCTGAGGCTCACACTTTTAATTTTTTGATAATTGGCCGAGATAGTAATTAAAAACTCATAAAAAAAGAGATTTTATTTTTTTAATTGGCGGAGGCGCGCTGGTGCATGACCAGAACCTGCTTTTCGAGAGGAAAGGAAGGAAAAACTAAATACATCAGCCGTGCCGTTTAAAATACGGAAAAACGGACGACTTATTCTTATAGTTCGTACTTTTACGTCTCAAACGCCTCAATCAGTTAAAAAAATATGCTTCTTAACTCTTTGAAAAAAAAAATTCAAACAGGGATTTCTCAGTCGACTTTTTGTCCCTTTCGCCAACGCTTACTCAAATTTTAGGTGTACCGATTCACAAAATACACGTACACTGTTAAAAAAATTTCCGTTAAAATACGTAAATTGCACTGGCAATCGAGACGCCAGTACTATTTCCGTATTTTAACGGAATTTTTTTTCCGTAAATTCCACAAAAAAATTTCGTTTTTTTTTCCACAAAATTTACGGAAACAAAATTCCGTTAAAATGCGGAAATATAACTGGCGTCTCGATTGCCAGTACAATTTCCGTATTTTAACGGTAATTTTCTTTTTAGATTGTTTTTAAAGCTAAGATCTTCTTCTCGTCGGTGGTGCAATCGGTTTTCTAAAAGGCTAATTTTAATTCTTTAAACAAATTTACGACCGTAGGTCACTTCGTGCCTCACTGTGACGAGACTATCTTTTTCACAATCTTTATAGAGTATTTCCACAGACTGGATTTTACATCTATTACAAAAATTACTTACTGTTCAAACGAGTAGAAGTATTTAAAAATAAAAATAAAATCTTAGAAAATTAGACGAAAAGGCTCAAAAACGGTCTCGGCGCGGTTTCGCTTGGCTTCGGCACACGTTTTCACTATTAAAAATGCATGTTTTTCATGAAATTTTATAGAGTACTCGGGTACAGTTAAATTTATAAGCATATTAACATTTCGGACAACGAAAAGTATATTTTGTTTGTTATATTAAAGAACCCGACGCGAAAACAAGAAAACTAGTCTGATGTGACAATCCTAAAACTTTCTTCTATCTCATACATGTTAAAACTTTAAAAATCGTTATCACAGTGCCAAAATTAAATGACAATCTATGCTCATCTCCATCATAAGGATTCTAAAGATATAGGTTCATTAAATTGTGTGCATTTTAAAAGGAGAACTTTGAAACAAACAACTGAATTTTGGCATCCACCCTCTTAGATGTCTGCAAGCAAAATTCTCAGCTCAAAGATCATAAAAGCGACACCTGTCGCGCTGTATACACCCGAGCTAAAAAAAAGATCTATGTGAAAGTGTAACAGAACATGAAGTCTGATTAAATTCCGTGTATTAGTTTTTGAGACAGAACAATTGCGGGAATCGTGAAAAACGGAGCATAGCAGCGCCACCTGTTGAGCGATTTACACCAAAAGGTAAAAAGAACAACATATATCAACGTCTAACTGAATTTGAAGTTTGATGAAAATTTGTGTATTAGTTTTTAAGATAGAGCTATTACGAAAATCATGAAAAATTCTGTATTGCAGTGCCACCTGTTGGCCAATTTACACCAAAAAGTAATCAGCACCATTTAATATCATGGACTAACCTAATCTGAAGACTGATGAAAATACGTGTATTAGTTCTTGAGAATGAGCTATTGCGGAAATCGTGAAAAATGCAACTTAGCAGCGAAACCTGTTAGACGATTTACACGAAAACGCAATCAGCACGAAAAAATATCAAGATGTAACTGAATCTGAAGTTTAATGAAAATCTGATCATTAGTTTTTGAGATGTAGCTATTGCGAAAATCGTGAATAATGCATCATAGCAGCGCCACCTATTGAGCAATTTACAACAAAAATTAATCAGCACCAAACAATATCAAGAACTAACAGAATCTGATGTTTTATGAAAATCCGTGCAATACTTCTTGAGATATAGGGCAATTTGCACCAACAACTATTAAACACCACTTTATCCTCCTGAGACCTGGCATCCATTTAAATGGATGTTTTGCTTTCGCCTTCTATTTCGTTAAATTCCATTGTAGCAATCTAAAACCAGTTTGGCATGGTAATGTATGAATCAAAAATCAACATTCAGCTTTTGGATTTTGGCAACAGTAACTACTTTGTTTACAAAATGGCGTAAAATGAGTCAAATTGGAATTCTACGTTCTGCTGGTAAGTTTCGTTTTTATGTTATTTTAATTTGTTTAAACTTTTTTTTTTTTTTTTTTTTGAAGTGAAAACTTCTTTAGGCGCGTTGAGCTTTTTTTGAGATGGGGAAAAACCACTGATTTCGAGACACTGTAACGTAACGACATGCTAGCATTTTGACACATAGACACTAGCGCGCCAAGCGGTGAATGACAGGAACTTTTCCCTCTTCAGCTCAATCCCCAAAAGAAGAAGGAAGCTAAAACTCACTTTTTCTCCCGGCGTATTGCTAAAACAAATTATTATTTTGTTTTTCGTCAGTTAAAATGAATTATACCGTATTCGTGACCTACCTATTTCGTGTAACTAAAAACCGATAACGCTGTATTTTATCGTGTTGATGGTCTGGTGAATAACCAACAGTATTGGCGGGAATTTCGATTACGGAAGATAAAATACGGGGCACAGATGTCAGATACGCACTTGGGTACCTAATTGACAGCAAAATGGCGTTACTTTATTTTACAAGGTAACCCGGCTACTGTTGCTTATTTATTAATAAATTGTTCATTTACTTTTATTTTATTTTTTTTAATTGTACAATTGTTTTGTTCTATAGTTATTAATGAAATTACCGTTTATTTATTGTTGTTTACATTTTAAAACAGTAGAAAATAATTTAAAAATATATATCGTAACTGGTATTGGAAAACGGGCTTTCGCCAAATTGACGTAAAAAAATCGCGCCAAACCTGGTTCGTATATCACATCTCTGCCAAATTCTCGGTTTTTTGATTTTTCGACTTTTTATCCAAATTTTCCGGATTTTTTAAATTTTCCCTTTCATTGTATCCCAAACACTACCTTCATACCAAATTTCAAGATTCTAGGGATACAGGACGTACCTCTGAGTTTTGATGATCGGTGAATCAGTGTCGAAAAGGCGAAAGTTTAAGTTCATATATCTTCTGAAATAAAAAAGATAGAAACGTGAAATTTCAACATTTAGTTCCATTTCCACATTACTTTAGATTTACGAAGTTTCAAGTTTCTGGGAATCACCAACACAAAGATATTGGGGGTCAAAAGTACCCTGAGTTGCTTCCAGAAAAAGATGCTTACGGCTGTGCTTTCAAGACTTGGCAGGGGCACTGCCGTGTCCCCAGGTGCTTTCATTAGTGCTGCTACACAATTCAACGCATAAAACATTTCCTGACGATTAAAAAAAACACACACGTAATTGTTGAAGTTTTTACTTCTATTGGCACTCCCGGAGTGCCACTGTTTTTTTTTTTCGTTTTAGGTAGATTTCGTATGAAATACTACCTATTGGGATCGTTCCTATGTTGGAATTTCTGAAAAATTTTTGCAGATCTACACCGATCATGACCCCTAGAACCCAAAACCACCCTCAGTAAAAAACTTTATATATATATATATATATATATATATATATATATATATATATCACTTTCTTCTGGACACGATAACTTTCGTAATTCTGCACCAATCTCTTCCAAACTGATACATAAAATCAATGGGCATAAAATCTCGGTCAAGTTCGTTAATGGGCAAAATCGGACCAAGGGGAGGGAAATAGGGAGGGGTTTTGTGAAAACAGAAAACCCCCCATAACTTCTTAATTTTTGTACATATCAAATCAGTTTAAAGTTTTTATTACTTCTAAAAATAGGGCCAAAAATTTATGTATCACAGATTTTTGATAAAGTTAAAAATGGGCTCAAGGGGCGCAAAAAATAGGGTTTTTGGGAGAAAAAAATTCATAACTTCGTCAATTCTCAAGATATCAAATTTAATTAATTTTATTATAAATCTCCTTAACATTATCTAAAACTTTTATATTCACAAGTTTTTGATAGAAGCAATTCGTACCGCAAAAAAAAAAAAATTAAAACGAAAACAAAAAGGGCGTTTGAAGAAGAAAAAAATCCATAACTTCGTCAATTCTCAAGATATCAAATCCAATTAATTTTATCATGAATCTCCTTAACATTATCTACAACTTTTATATTCACAAGTTTTTGATAGAACCAATTCGTACCGCAAAACAAATTAAAAACGAAAACAAAAAGGTGGTTTGAAGAAGAAAAAAATCCATAACTCCGTCAATTCAAAAGATATAAAATCCCCATGAATTTATCATATATCTTCTTAATATTGTCTACAACATTTATATAGACAAGTTTTGGATAGGACCAATTCTTAGAGCAAAAACAAATTAAAAATACATACCGGTTGAAGTAAAAAATGATCTTAGTAAGGGTGTTTTCAAATCCAAACTGCTTATTTTCTGACTCATTTTACAATTCATTTTTGCTCTCAAAGGCTTCCAATTGGTACGTTGTCTTACTCAGAAACTATATAATGTACCGTAATGGTCGATTTTCTGATAGGGGCAGAATATATTTTTTTAAATGCTGTTAAAAAGGGCATTTTGAACCGAATTTACCGAAGCGGATTGTGTTGGAAATATCATTGTATTAAGGATGCGCTTAAATCCAAACTGCTTATTTTCTGACTGGTTTTTAAATTCATTTTTGCTCTCAAACGCGTTTAATTGGTAGATTCGCTTATTCAGAAACTATATAATGTACCGTAATAATCGATTTTTAGATAGAGGCAGAATATATTTCAAAAAATGATGTCAAAGTGGGCATTTTGAACGGAATTTCCCGAAGCGATTGTGTTAGAAACGAAAAATATTGTCCTTCTGAGAAAATAATTGTTTATATATCAAGTTTTAATTAATTTAACAAAAAATAAAAACACAGGTCGCTTATAAATCTCTTCAAAAATCACGTCAGCAAGTTTCATATTTTTTTTAAATTAAAAATGAATCTGGAATTATGCCAGAAAATTTCGAGTTGTTGAGCATGGAAAAGTATTTTTTTGAATACCGGCCTAACATGATTCTGATAAAACCAGCTATTATATGAAAATGAAATAAAAACTCCTCAAATTGTTAAAGTGCATTTATCTATAATCATGATTTAGTTTTTGTTTGTGAAATTAGTATATTTGACTTCGAAATCTACCTCTGCCTGTAGGCCGGGCCGGCAGGGTTTTTTTTTTTTTTTTTTTTGCAATTTTAATAGCAGATGTTAATACTTGCCTTATGTTCTTTATAGTAAATTCTATTCTTTCTCATACTTTTAGCATTTTTTAAATTATTTTAAAGCGAGTTATGGCCTGAACATCCATTTAGATGGATGTGCTGTAAAACAAAATTAAAAAATCGAAATTTATTAATTTCTTAAAAAACATCATTTTTATGCCTATTTGTTGAAAAAAAAAAACTCATATTTAAAAAAAATATATGCATTATATTTTGCTTGGGTCTCAGGAGGATATATCAGGGACTAATCGAGCCTAAAGTTTTATTAAATTCCGTACAATAGATAGAGCGCCCAAAAAATTTATGTCACACATACAGGCAAACTCACAGACGATTCACAGATAGACATTTTGTAAAAACATATTTTTCGGGATGTGTGACCGCTAAAAAGTGTAAATCCGTCGAAAACTGGAATTCGAAAATTCTCCTGAATCCAATATTTTCTTCTTGCAAAGATAGAAAGTAAAAAGGAAGAAGAAAACACACGTTTTTTAGAATCAATATTTTTTTCACGAAACTTTTACAGGGGCTCAGAAACGGTTATATTTATAACGATAAAAATTTTAAAGAGTTCCAAAAAAAAAAACTATTTAAAAAAAAAAATTATGAAACGACCGTGCGTGAAAAACAGAAAATAAATCCTTACGAGCGCTTTTACCATTAAGGCTAATGTCAGACGAACGTCTTTTTGCACTCTTTTTCCCCTACATATCATCCCTACACAATGCCGCTAGCATTTCGTCTGACATTAGCCTTAAAGTCAATATTTTTTGGAGAATTTTTCGTTTAAAAATATAAATTCGGCAAAATCGGATAAAAGGTATAAAATCATACAAATTTGTGCTTTATTAAAGGTTATTAACACGGGCCCGGGCAACACCGAGCGGGTCCGCTAGTCTATAATAATAAGGAAAGAAGTTTGTCTGTCTGTCGGCCATGTTCTGAAAAAATCGCTGCGCGCAGAGCTACAAAATTTGGTATGAAGGTACCTCTATGTATTTAGCCCGATTTCGGAGTTTTTGATTAGACTTTTTCAATATAATTTTTAATGCTATTTCTAAAGCTTTTTCACGGTTCGAGGCGATTCTTTTTTTTTTTTATTATTAAAATAAATCCGATTTCAATCTTTTAGCGCATAATATAGTTAATTTTGTCCTCTTTTCAAAAAAGTTTATTCGGAATTCGTACAGCGATTTTTGAATTTTTCGAAAATATTTGCATGCGATTTCGTGTTTCGCAGCGATTTTTTTATATAAAAGAAATTTGGTTTCAATTTTTTAGCATTATACAGTAAATTTTGTCCTTTGAAATTTTTGAATTTTTAATTCTATTTTTAATGCGAGTTTTTGTGATTTTTCGCAACGAGTTTTGACACTCGTGAAAGAATTACGTTTAAAATGTTTTAGAACACTTGTAGTAATTTTTCGTCTTTGCGACTTTTGGAATTTTTAGCGTTTTTAATGCAATTTTCAGCGGTTTTTCGCGTTCCGCAGTGACAGTGATTTTTTGCATTCCGTGGAGATTTTTTGGCATTCGTGAAAAAATTCCGGTTAATGCTTTTAGTCCACTATAGTGAATTGTGTTCTCAGCGATTTTTGAATTTTTAATGCTCCTTTTTGCGTTTGTTTGCGTTTTTTTCGTATTCCGTAGCGATTTTTTGGCATAATAATTTTTCAGTTTCAAACTTTTAGCCTAATGTAACAAAGTTTCTTTTTCGCAAATTCTGAAAAAAAATAAATAAATAAATCCGCATTTCAACACGATTTTTAGCGTTTTTACGCGTTCCGTGCCTTTTTTTTACATTTATAAAAGAAATTCGTTTCAACCTTGTAACACACTGTAGTAAAATTTTTCCTCCGCGATTTTTGATTTTTTATCGATTTTTAATGCGATGTTTAGCGTTCCGCTGCTATCTTTTGACATCCGTAAAAGGAATTGGGTGTCAAACTTTTAGCCCAATATAATAAATTTTGTTACATTTTCAATAAAGTTTATCGAAATTCGTACAGCGATTTTTGAATTTTTTGCGAATATTTATGCATTGTTTAGAGATTTTTCGCATTCCCGGTGATTTTTCTGCATTCTTAAAAGGAATCATGCTTTAATATATCAAAAAAATCCCATAATAAGAAAATTTTGTCACCTGCGATTTTTGAATCTTTAGCGATTTTTAGAGTTTTTTCGCGATTCGCTACAATTTTTCCAAATTAGCAAAATGAATCCGCTTATCTTCTATCCCACAATAGTAAATTTTGTTTTCTTTTCATTTAAATTTATTTGGAATTCGTGCAGCCTTTTTTTTTTTTTTTTAAATTTTTCGCGATTTTTTATTACGATTTTTTGAATTTTCGTGTTTTGTACTATTTTTCAACTGACCGGACGACGCCGGGCATGTCAGCTAGTTAGTGTATAAATGCATAATATAAATAATACAGGTTTGCGCACGAAAAAGCGGCCCTGCTGTGTTTGCCATGAATGCGCATGTACAGATATACTTTTATATGAACATCGAAAAGTTTGAAAATAACACGAAAATCATATAACAGGAAATAACACGACAGCACGGGGGAAAATGAAGTTTAGGACTGGCCCGGGTTTACTGAAAAAATTTAGACCCGGTCCCTACTCAGCCTGATAATAATGAAAGAAAATAGAAAATGGGCCTGAGAAAGGGTTTCTTGCTCGGCCCGAATAAGAACAACTGAATATGTATTGTTTATTGTTACCAGATCCTGGTGAATCGTCATTTACTATGGAGAGACCGCTTGATTGATTTGGACTATTTTAATAAATATGACCTTTATGCATGATTTAGAGACAAATAATTTCTTCCTTTATATTCTATGCTTTGGAGCAGTGGTGTAGTCGTAAAACAAACAGAAGGTATACGTTCTAAGCAGAGGGTATACCCTAGTGTATACCGGGTGTCCCAAAAAGGACTGACTGATTTTAAAATTCAATAACTTGCAAACGGTGACAGATATTTAAAAAATTCTTGCAGGATGGTTATGCATAAGGTCAAAAGTTTTTTTACAGTGATTTTCAATTTTAGTTCGAATTACAAACAATAGATGGCGCTGCGATCAATAGACGCTGAATTCAGGCTCGATTTTTGGTACTTCGTGGCCCGGATAATACATTTCCATCTCCTTTTTCAGCATGGAACAAGAAAAAGGACTAGAAATCGAGCCTGTATTTAGCGACTACTGCTTTCAGCGCCATCTATTGTTTGTAATTCGAACTAAAATCAAAAATCACTGTAATAAAACTTTTGACCTTATGCATAACCCTCCTGCAAGAATTTTTTAAATATCTATCACCGTTTGCAAGTTATTGAATTTTAAAATCAGTCAGTCCTTTTTGGGACACCCGGTATATACTATAGCTTTCTTGAGAAACAGAGGGTATACGGTGTTCCTTAAAAAAAATCCAGAGGGTATACGGCGTATACCTCCGTATACCCTCCACTACATCCCTGCTTTGGAGACACTGGTGATTCTTCCTGGCTTCTGGTTTCATCATTTGCAGCAAAACTTAAAGCCTCATCCCCTTCCCTCCCGAGTTCTTCAAAGCTTGTAAATTGGAGTCCCTTTCTTTGTAGCTTCGGAAAATAGCGAATCACCTGTGCTCTAATCAGATCATATCGGACACAATATGTTGTCCGTTAAAAACGTGAATTTATTGCTCTATGTCTATGACGCCGAATTAGAAAAAGAATTTCTTCCCAGAAAGTGTGCCCAGTGTCCAAAGAAGGAAGAAAAACCCACCATGGAGAGTGGTTTGTTTTTTCTCATATGTCACAATAAAATTCTCCAGTTGTTATACTTATTTACAAAGAATAAAAGAAAATAACGAATTTAGAGAAAGAACAATTATCCATCGAAAACATACGCTAAAAACTTTTGTAAATTATATGAAATTCCGAAATCTGAGTTTTTTCTATGTCAGTTGGCGTGAAAAAATTTAGCCCATCTGAAAAATTATTGGAGGGGCCCGAGCCCCACGGGCCCATATAACTCTACGCCTATGCCGTGACATCTTCTCAAAGTCAATCTTTGTTTACGTCACGCTTGTGTGTTGCGTCACACTAATCCTGCCAAAACTTTCTTTTTGTTCTTGAGGAAGGATCAGCGAAGTTTTCAATAAGAAACGTACATCACGATTTTAGAATGTAAAGTATATGCCAGTCTCCGTATCTTTATCATGTATTGTTAAGTTATGTCAGTCTTCTTATCGTTTTTTATCATTAAAAACCTCCCAATCCAACAAGGCCGTAGCCAGAAAAATATTTTATAGGGGGATTTGATCATGATTTGATTATTATCTCATTTTGGATTTTTTATTTTTAACAGAGTTATTTTCTTCTGATGGACTGATGGCTTCCGTTATTATGAAACAGCCAATAAATGAAGTGTTAGGTGAAGATGAAAGAGCAATCGTAAAAAGTTAGAATTCTGATTTTCTGGTCAGAAAGGGGAAAAAAATTTTTTTGAAAAAAAAAAAAAGTATGCCATTATTTTTCTATTCAGGCCAGAAAATCAGAGTTCTAACTTTTTACGACTGCTCTTTCTCATAATAATAATAATAATAATAATAATAATAATAAAATACCCTTCCCTCCTTCCTTTCTTAAAATAAAATATTTATAAATTTATAAATATAATACGAAATACCAACAAGCATTTGAAATAGATAATACAGTAAAGTCTCGATTATCCGAGTCCCGCTTAACCGAGTTTCCGCTTTAACCGAGTTATTTTCTTCTACTGGAATGAAAAAAATAACCATATATTAAAAAAAAAAAGGCCTTTTTTTTCCCCATTCAGTCCAGAAAATTAGAGTTCAAACTTTTTACGGCTGCTCTTTCATCTTCACCTAACACCTCATTTATAATGGCTGTTTCATAATAACGGAAGCCATCAGTCCATCAGATGAAAATGGATGATGCATTTCAAAGGTATAAGTTCGATTGAAAAAGCTATTTAATACTTTGAGCAGAAAGAAGAGGCTACACTTGCAATTTTCATGACACTAATAGAATCACATAGCTGCCAATTTGTACGGTTTTGTTACTTCTAAATTTTAATAAAAATTTTTGCCCTATTTAACTATCAAGGGCTTTTTAAAATAAACAATTTCATTCCTCGTTTTTCTTAAAAGTAGCGGAAATCTACATCAAAGAAATGTTACTAGTATCATAAAAATTAATGAAGGAAATGAAAATATATATTTCACCTCCTTGATTTGTGATAGTGTAGCCAGATTGGGGATTTTGTCCCCATTTTGGGGAATTTTGAACCTCTAGGGGAAATTTTTGGAGAGAAGAAGTTCGTGGGGAAATATTTGGGGATTACAAAAATTTGGGGGGGGGGGGGATTTTTTTTTTTTTTTTTTACTATTTTCCGAAAGATTTCTTTTAGTCCTGTAGAAAAATTAGATGTGTCTTGAACTCAATTTTGATTTGAAAAACGAAAATACAATCCAGAAATTCGAAATATCATCATTATTCTCTTGTATGTGGTCGTGTTCGTTGTTTACTACAGTATAGTTTACACGTATTACAGATGCATCAGGTTCTAAATAATAAACCTGCACGTGACTAATTAATCTGCAGGACTTATACGAAAAATTTTTTCGCCGTACTTAAAAAAAAAAAAAAAAAAAAAAAAAAAAAAAATTTAAATATGTGAAAAGCAGATATTTTTTTCTTATGATATACAAAAGCACATCGATTGATACAGCGAAAATACCTTTACATTATGATTATGTACTTCAGTACAGAGGTGACAAAACAATTCGAACGGCGTACCATCTCAGATTCATTCAAATTCCAACTGATAACAGATTGTCTAAAGCTATGGAACAAATGTAACAATAATCCAACATTGTTGGAGAATACTTTTAAAAACAAGCGTAAAATAACTTGTTACTGCAAAATATATCATTCTCTTAATGTAGCTACAGAATATGCATTCAGCCCAGTAGTCCAGGCAATAGGGAATTTTACCTAGCAAAATTAATGGTAGTTCTGGAAATCGGCTTACTTTATGTTTTTTGGGTCGCTGAATCCGAATTTGTAACTTCCCACCAAAATTTCCCCCAGCACCCCCCCCCCAAATTTTGGTAAAATGCCCCCCCCCCCCAAAAAAAAGGTTTTTATTAAAAAATTCCATTTTTTTATTGTTTTAGGGGAAAAGTATCTAGAAATTCAGAAAGTCGACAAAATTTGCAACAAATTAGATATATGACATTATGACTTGGGATGAAGGGGAAGGGGGGATCTGCCTCGGAATATGCGCGCGGTGCTGCGTGGACTAAGTTGCGCAATTCCACTTAACCACTCACACGTTTACATTCGCCCTCCCATCTCCCCTCTGAACTTTCCTTATAAGGTTTACTTTAAGTTTTTTGGGTCGCTGAATCCGAATTTTTAACTTACCCCCAAAATTCCCCCCCCGAAACCCCCAAAATAGTTGTTATTAACTTAAATTTCTTATTGTTTTAGGGGAAAAGCATTACGAAATTCAGAAACTATTTAAAATTTGCAACAAATAGGATATATGACATTATGACGTAGGATAAACGGGGAGAGAGGGGGTTGCCTCGGAACATTCCCCGCGCGCTTTTCTCAAAAACCAAATTTTTCCAAAAAATCAATTTTTTGGGAGGTTGCCGGGTGAAATTTTGGTGGGAAGTTACAAATTCGGATTCAGCGACCCAAAAAACATAAAGTGAGTCGAAATCCAGAACTAGTATTAATTTTTCCAGGTAAAATCCCCTATTGCCTGGACTTCATAACTTAGTGCACGTAGCGCCGCATTGCATGTTCAGAGGCAGCTCTCCCCCTCCCCGTTCATCCTACGTCATAATGTCATATATCCTATTTGTTGCAAATTTTGTCAAGTTTCTGAATTCCGTAATGCTTTTCCCCTAAAACAATAAGAAATTTAAGTTAAAAACAACTATTGGGGGGTTGAGGAGGAAGTTAAAAATTCGGATTCGGCGACCCAAAAAACTTAAAGTAAACCTTATAGAGAAAGTTCGGACTGGAGATGGGAGGGCGAATGTAAACGTGTGAGTGGTTAAGTGGAATTGCGCAACTTGGTTCACGCAGCACCGCGCGCATGCTCCGAGGAAGATCCCCCTTCCCCTTCATCCTAAGTCATAATGTAATATATCTAATTTGTTGCAAATTTTGTCTACTTTCAGAATTTCTAGATACTTTTCCCCTAAAACAATAAAAAATTGATTTTTTTAGTAAAAACCCTTTTTTGTGTATGTGGGGGGGGGGGGGGGAGTGCTGGGGGAAATTTTGGTTGGAAGTTAAAAATTCGGATTCAGCGACCCAAAAAACTTATAGTAAGCCTTTTTCCAGAACTACCATGAATTTTGCTAGGTAGAGCCCCTATACGGTCTCTATTGCCTGGACTACAGTTTAAAAGTTTGTTTCTCGTAAATGGGGAATTTTTTAAAAAAGGCTTGATTTTGGGAAAAATTTTGAGCTTAAATTACTTAAATATTTTTTATAGCGGTAAATTGAAAATTGAAAATTCCCTTTTTGATTAAAAACTGAATTGGGGACTTTTGCGGTAAAAAAACACTGATTTGGGGGAAATTTTCAGAAATTTTGGGGGAATTGACTTTTGACTATCTGGCAACACTGATTTGTGACGATTTGTGTCAATCCGGTTTTGTCCAAATTTTTTTCTTATCCGAGGTGAGCTTGGTCCATATTAACTCCTATTACCGGGACTCTACTGTAGTTGATATTTTCGAATCTTTACTGTGTTGAGTGATAGTTAATGGCCTATTTATAGTCATCTTGAGCGAAATTTCGGAGGAGCTTCAAACCCTGGTGATCCTCCAATTGGCTACGGCCTTGCATTCCAATATATTCTTCGAGATTTAAAGTAGCATTTATAAAAGCAACGTTTCTTTTGTTACTGCTAATTTTTAGAAATGTTTCCAACTTGTTTTTACAGTGTATTAATGCGTTTTCTCAACCCGAACTATCGGTTTTCGAATGCTATTCATTCTCAATTAAACATTTTCAGCAAAACTGAATTTATATGTACAAGCGGGTAACAAAATAATATTATTAACACATATTTTACAATTGCACTATGAAATATAATAAATAAACGCACAATCTTGCTCAATGGTGCACAAAATACGAACTACGAACTTTAATAAACTAACATTTAAAATCTACAGCCGTCTTCAGGAAAATATGATGGTAAAATGGCTCAAAGTTCAAAGACGAAAGCTTCCTGTGCAAGAGATAATTAGTCGAAACTTGACAATGATTTGAATACAAAAATATAGTGTTGCCATCCAGTGAAAATAAATTTGCACAAGAAGCTTTCGTCTCTGAGCTTTGAGCCATTTTACCATCATATTTTCCTGAAGATGGCTGTAGATTTTAAATGTTAGTTTATTAAAGTTCGTATTTTGTGCACCATTGAGCAAGATTGTGTGTTTATTTACTAAAATAATATTAATTTTAAGATTAATGTTGATGCTGTTAATTTAGCATGTTTGCCTGCAAAACATGTTTATGGAACATGGAAATGTTTCCTTGAGAATAATGGATAGCATCTTAAAAACTCATACTGTGGGTTGAGAAAACTGATTTATGCACTAGAAAAAAACTCGGTAACGTTTCCGAAAATCAGTGGTAGCAACAGAAACTTTTTTTTGTTAATAAACTGTTAATTAAATCTCGAAAATGGTGTTAGTTACTGAGGTTCCTAAAGTAAAAAAACCCTTTTTAGAATCGAGGGTAACTCGGAAGAGGTTATTGTATATTTCCGTACGTTTTTAAGGTGCGTTCGTAATTATATAAATATCTTGCACCGTTCAGTTCGTCCGTCTGTCTATCCGTCCGTTTACATATAACAGAGAAAAAACTACCCAACCGAATGGTCTGAAATTTTAAATATATAATTGTTTCAAAATTTTGTCGAGTCATTTCAAATTCTATGAAAATTGGATGTATAGTTTAATTACAGGGACAGTCAAAAGTTTTCTGTTACATTACGGCCAATGGGAAAAAATTATTGCCAGTGCATTTTAATGATGTTACAGCCTTTCGAACAGAATGAAATGGATATGCACTTATGAAGTGCACGAAAATATACATTCAGTACAATATGCGATGCAAACAATATTTATAAAACTAGTTATAGTACGAACGCACCTCATTTGCCGCGTTTGACGTGCAATTTTCAACTTGTTTAAACACTTTTTATAAATTTGGTTTGTCTGTCTACCGCCTGTCTGTCCGTGCTCTATTCTAAGCTCTAACTCTCGTAAATATATTTGGATTGCCATGAAAATTTAATATGTTTCGGGGTTTACTACAGAATGTTCGGTATTGAAAATGAAGTGTGTAGAATTTATAGTTCGTTTACAAGAACACACAAAAGAATTTCGTTACATTACGGTCTATGGGGGGAAATCGTTTTAGGCGTATTTTATTGATGTCACAATATAATGATCAAGCGCGGATCAAAGGGGCAAGTCATGGTGTCATGGGGGTCATGACCTTCTTCTAAATAAAGAACATTTTTTGTGTAGAGTAAAACACTTTTTAATATAAATATGTATTAAAATGCTTTCATCTCCTGAAGTGTCCCATTTTTTTATTGTTTTAGGGGAAAAGTATCTAGAAATTCTGAAAGTAGACAAAATTTGCAACAAATTAGATGTATGACATTATGACTTAGGATGAAGGGGAAGGGGGGGATCTTTCGAACAGAATGAAATTGATATGCACTTATGGAGTGCACATTCACATACATTCAGTACAATATGCGGTGCAAAAAATATTTATAAAACTAGTTATAGTACGAACGCACCTCATTTGCGACATCTGACGAGCAATTTGCAACTTATTATATTGTTATATTATATTTTCGTTGGAATTAGAAACTTTTTTTTTTTTTTTTTTTTTTTTTTTTACGTTTCAAGACCTGACTGTCTGTGATATTTTCACGAACTGATTTCCCAAAATACTTCATAAACTGACTAAAACACGTACGTACATAGCGCTCGCTACTTATGATGGATCACTGTGAAAAACGTAAATAAGTTAACAGAAAACGAAAACACTCAATAAGGAAAAAAATGCGCTGAAATAAAATTATCCTACGTCAAATCACAAAGTGTCAGAGAGAAAGTAATTATGACAAAATAGTTGCTCTGAAAAGATATTATTAGAATTTTCCCTCGTTTTTGCGACAGATGCTATTTGCTTTTATCTGTTTCTAAATAATAATGCACTAGGCTATCTATCTATCCATATTATAAAGGACAAAGGTGTCCGTGCGTAACTCTGACGTCATTTTGACGGTGGAAACATAAGATGATTAAATTTAACTTTTATTGCATTTTTTTAAAATTTCTAAATACTGAACATTTTCAATTTTTACACCGTCAAATAGCGAAAAAAGGTACTTTGAAATGCAATTTGATTGAAAACTATATCGTAATTTGTTTCAAAACTGTATTGCAATTTAATCAAATTTTATTGTATTTAAAATAATTTTCAAGCATGATTTTTTTAATCCATCTCTGTCACTTGCAAACAGACGATTACAAAAGATAAATCTGTTTGCACTCAAACTAATATAAATAAAATAGTTCAACATTTGTTTCCGGATTATATTCCATAACGAAATCGAAACTTTCTCAATCTAAAAATAAAATAATAAAATACAATAAAACACAAATTTAATACATGTAATCGAACCACGCTTAAATCACTGAAATTATCAGAATAAAAAGGGCTAGCGATATTTGGCGATTTTTTTTACCGTAATTCTTGGCACGAGGCCAATACGAATGTGTCACTTATAATAAATTTCAAAATTTTATTTGAATACATAATTTCTATTTTTCTTATAAAAATGATTTATGGTATTATCAATGAAAAATCTAAAAGATATATATTAAATGTTAAAAATCTATTAGAGTTTTCAATTAAAAAAAATATGTATGGTTTTCACCTATATTCTGTATAACCCGAAAAACATTATATATCTGAATTAAAAAAAAAAAAAAGTGCCTAGGTAAACTGATGGCATTGAGCTCACAGGCTATTCGCTCTAATTGTATATTATACTCTTATTTCAAAGAATAATACCCCTCGAAAAATAAATGATGGGGGATTAGCCCCCGTTTCCCCTCTCTATACTTAACCAATGAACCTCCAGATCTAATCAGGGAAGCTCCTTAACGTAATAAACCGGTATACCAAATTTGAAGCAAATCAGATAATTCTGCATGAAAAAACCATATCGCTAAATTAAAGGGGGGGGGGGGTCTACCCTCCTTTTCTCCCTTTATACTTAACTAATGAATCTCCAAATCTAATCAGGAAAGCTCCTTATCAGAATGAACATAGAAAAAAAAATTAAAGTAAATTGGATAATTCCGCATGAAAATCCATTTATCTAAATTAAGGGAGGGGACTTGCCTCCCTTTCCCCCTTTTATACTTAACCAATGAACCTCTGAATCTAATGAAGGAAGTGCCATATCGGAATAAACCGGTATATCAAATGTGAAGCAAGTCGAATAATTCTGCATGAACAACCCATTTATCTAAATTAAGGGGGGGGGGGTCGCACCCGCTCCCCCTTTATACTTAACCAATAAACCTCCAAATTTAATCAAAATAGCTCCTCAACATAATAAACCTGTATACCAAATTTGGAGCATATCGAATAATTCTGCATGAAAAACCCATTTATCTAAATAAGGAAGGGAGGGTCAGCCCCCTTTCCCCACCTTTATACTTAACTAATGAACCTCCAAATTTAGTCAGGGAAGCTCCTTAACTCAATAAACAGGTATACCAAATTTGGAGCAAATCGAATAATTCTGCTTTAAAATTCCATTTATTTAAATTAAGGGGGGGTTGCCCCCCCCCTTTCCGCCCTTTATACTTAACTAATGAACCTCCAAAACTAATCAGGGAAGCGCTTTTCAGAATGAACTTAGAAAAAAAATTGAAGCAATTCAGATGCTTCTGTCAAGAGTTATCGCGTTACGTACATACATACGTACGTACGTACATTACAGAACCGGCGGGCACATTAGCTCTCCGGCTTTGATAGCCTGTGAGCTAAAAATCGATACAACAAGATGTTACCACTGTATCTAATATACCGGGTGTCCTAAAAAGGACTGGCTGATTTTAAAATTCAATAACTTGCAAACGTGACATATATTTAAAAATTTCTTGCAGGAGGTTTATGCATAAGGTCAAAAGTTTTATTACAGTGATTTTCAATTTTGGTTCGAATTACAAACAATAGATGGCGCTGTAAGCAATAGTCGCTAAATACAGACTCAATTTTTGGTCCTTTCTCTTGTTTCATGCGGAAAAAGGAGATGGAAATGTATTATCCGGGCCACGAAGTACCAAAAATCGAGCCTGAATTTAGCGTCTATTGATCGCAGCGCCATCTATTGTTTGTAATTCGAACTAAAATTGAAAATCACTGTAAAAAAACTTTTGACCTTATGCATAACCCTCCTGCAAGAATTTTTTAAATATCTGTCACCGTTTACAAGTTATTGAATTTTAAAATCAGTCAGTCTTTTTTGGGACACCCGGTATTTATGCCTAACTATATACTGCATAAATTTTATTTACTATTCTTACAGTAATTTTCTGCCGGTATTCGTAAATTGTTTCGTGGAACAACATTAAAATTGACGCTTTTATTTCTCCTGAAATAACCTCAAAAGTAGCGTCAATGTTCGCAACATAATGCTCATTTTTTTTTATTCTCTGCACTACCTTTTTACAAAAGAGTAGCCCGCTACACTAAACACTACCAACTACTGGAAAAAATAACGACTACTGTAGTTTTACTACTTGGAGCACGCTACTTCCGACCCTCGGGTGTAGCTTTTCTCTGATTTAAAAAAATGATTTTCTGCAAAAAGCAGTAAAACTCTTATTCTTAACATTTTTGACACATATCTACTTTCTTGTTTTAAAAAAAGTCACTCGCAATAGGTATTTTTGTATATTATTGGCGGCAAACCATGCATAGGTGCATAGTCTAATGCATAGAGGAGAAAAATACTTTTGACGAAACTGTAAAATTTAAATTTTAAAAAGTTTTTCTTTTTAATTTCCCAAAAGTCCTCCTTTTTGCAGCAAAGCTTTCAAAGGTTATGTGAAAAATTCATAAATGTTTTACGGAAAGAACTATAACTATTGATTTATTAAATCAGTTTTAATGAAATGAGAAAACTTATCCAAATTTCTTCTTATCATATAAATTTACTAATATATCTTCAGACATTACGAAAGATAATTACTGAGGTGAAGCAGCTTATTGATTCATAATTTGGAGGTGGGAATGATGTTAACCCTCTAGTGCATGATTTTTTATTTTTCCTTTAAAAAAATATATTTGATTCTTTAATGGGCATACATTAAAGGAAAAATACTGAAAAATTACCACTCTTATATTTTTCCGTATTTTGGTGTTTTTTAAATGGTTGCCGAATGGCAACACCGTGCATTAAGCGTATTCTAAGCATATTCTACGATACTTCTGTGGTCATTTTTCTATTAATTGTCGGGTGGCATTTTGCAGCACGGTGTTCTGTCTCCTCTTATTAGGCACTCCAAGGCACGAAATTACTTTTGATTTTAAAAAGTGTCATTAGGTTCACTGATGTTTAATAGTTATCAAAATACAGTTCATGATTTACAGGTTCAACAACTGGATGAGTTCGTCTAGCATTGACTCAAACGTTAACCTCCACGTCATGTCCACTTGGCAGACTGGTTGTATTTTTTTTTTTCGCAATAAATATCAAAATTGTACGGAAATCTTGATACTCCTGCGAAAAATAACAATTTAAAACCATAATTATGCAAGTTTTGTTTGGGGTGGGGGGATATACTGCTTCATGGTGCCGAGCCTTTGTCGTACTTATTTTGCTCATAAACACAGAGAGCATGGGCGTACCCAAGGGGGGGGGGCTGATGGGGCTACAGCCCCCCCGAAATTTTCGAAAGTGATATGAAAAAGTGCTGCTTTTTCGTCTTTCTTTTTTGAAAAAAATTTTATTTTTTTTTTCAATCATACAGCGGACTAGCCATTTTAACAAGTCCCATATTAGTCCACATTGACAACAAAGCAGAGAAAGGGGCAGACGGGGTTTCAGCCCCCCCCCCCTCCTCCCAAAATAGTCGAAAAAGGAAATGAAAAAGTAATTTTTTCTTACTTTTTTAAGGTATATCTGTTATTTTTTCTTCTGTCATATAGCAAAATAGACATTCTCGTTAACACCATATCAGTCCACATTGACATCACAGCATACCTAAAGATGTTGAGGGGGCTGATTGAATTTCATCCCCCTCCTCTCGAAATGTTCGAAAATGAAATAATAAAATAGTGCTGAATTTTTTCTGCCTGTTTAAGATAAATTTGCATTTTTTTCACTATCGTTCAACACACTATAGTAGTCCATATTGACACCAAAGAAGATAAAGGGGGCTGACGGAGTTACAGCCCCCACCCTCCCCAAACCAGAAATAGTCGAAAAATTAAATGAAAAAAGTGTTTTTCCTTACTTTTTTAAGATAATTCTATAATTTTTTTCTTCTGTCATACAACAAAATAGCCATTCTCGTTAACTCCATATTAGTCCACATTGGTATCACAGCACACCCGAAGGTGGGGAGGGGGCTGTTGGAATTACAGCCCTCCTCCTCTCGAAATAGTAGAAAATGAAATGAAAAAATAGTGCTGCATTTTTTTTCTGTCTGTTTGAGATAAATTTGCATTTCCCTCCCTATCATTCAACAGACTAGCCGTTCCCTTCGCTGTAGTTCCATATTAGTGTACAGTGACACCACGTTTTACCCAAAAAGGTAGAAGGGGGCTAATGGGGTTACAGCCCTCTCTCCAAAAAGTCGAACATGAAATGAAAAAGTGCTGATATTTTTTTTGTTGTTGTTTGAGATAAATTTGTATTTTCCCCCCTATCATTCAACAGACTGGCCGCTCTTTTCTCTTTAGTTCCATACTTGTGCACAGTGGGCCCACAGTATACCCAAAGAGGGGAAAGGGGCTAATGGGGTGCCCCCTTCCTTAATAGTCGAAAATGAAATGAAAAAAAGGCTGATTTTTTTCTTCTTGTTTCAGATAAATTTGTAATTTTTCTTCTGCCATACAGCGAAAAAGGCCATTCTCGTTAAATCCATATTAGT
Organism: Maratus speciosus; assembly: GCA_963932465.1. Lineage (NCBI taxonomy): Eukaryota > Metazoa > Arthropoda > Arachnida > Araneae > Salticidae > Maratus > Maratus speciosus. Next base: position 339,155,516 of record OZ010793.1, read on the forward strand.
CCACATTGACATCACAGCATACTGAAAGAAGGGGAGGCGGCTGATGAGCTTACAGCCCCCTCCTCCCGAAATAGTCGAAAAAAATGTTGCTTTTTTTCTTTTTGTTTGAGATAAATTTACATTTTTTTCTCCCATTATTCAACAGACTAGCCACACTCTTCTGTTTAGTTTCATATTAGTGCACAGTGACACCAGATTATACCCAAAGAAGTAGAAAGGGGGTGATGGGCTTACAGACCTCTCCCAAAATAGTTGAAAATGAAATGAAAAAAGTGGTGATTTTTTTTTTTCCTTTTTGTTTGAGATAAATTTGTTCTGCAATTGTTTTCTGAAATACAATGAACTAGACTTTCTGGCTAGTGTCATATCAGCACACTGTTACTCCACTGTATACCCAATGAGGGGAAGGAGGCTGATGGGTTTATAGAGCCCCCTTTCGAAGTAATCAAAAATGAAAAAAAACTCTTTTTTTTTTTCTTTTGAGATAAATTTAAATAGTTTTTGTGCGACACAGCTATTCTGGTTAGCTCCATAGACTAGTGCTTAGTGATGCCCCAGCATACACCCAAAGAAGTCGATGGTGACGGGGGTTATGCGGTTACAGCTCCATTCCACCTCCGAAGAGATCGCAGTGAAATGAAAAAAGGTCTGATATTCCTTCTTTTTCAGATAAATTTGTTTTATTTTCTGGCATGCCACGAAATTGTTTTTCGTATTAATCCAAAATCCTCCTCAGTCCTGCGACCAAATTTACTTGAAACCACAAAATCAATTTTCAAATGACTGAAAAATAGCTCCATGCCTGTTTTACGGGATAAACGAAAACGTATATGGTCAGTTCAAGAGACCTACAAGTAAATTCGACAAATCTAAAAGTAGTTTAATTTAAGGAGATTTTTAATTTCTCTCATATTTGGCGGGCACCAAGATTGTCAATGCGGAAGTATTTTAATGCACAGTAACACCACAGCCAATCACAAGTCGATTTCGGGTAAATTGGAAAACCGGAGGTGCGGAAGAGTGACTGTAAAAGTAGCTTATTAACTTTCATTTTTCTGTCGCATCTCCATGCCAAAAATTTGTGTTTTTTCCACGGTTTTATGACAAAATTTACATTTCCTCAGCAGTCCTTTGGAAAAATTCGCTTTTTCTGAGGCTTTTTGCCGAAATTTGCGGGTTTTTTGCGCACTCTTTCGTCGAAATTTGCGTTTTTTCCACGAATCTGTGACGAAATTTACGTTTTTCTGGTGATCATGTCGAAATTTGTGTTTTTTCCGCGTTCTTCGTCGGGTTTTTGATGAAATTCAAGTTTTTTTCGCGGATTTTTTGCCGAAATTCGCGTTTTTTTTTACGAAACCCTTCGTCGAAATTTGTTTTTTCCGTGGCTTTTTTGACGAAATTCGCGTTTTTTTCTCGTCATTTTGATGAAATTCGTCTTTTTTTCTGCGGCTCTTTGACGAAATTCGAGCTTTCTTTGACGAAAGTAGCTTTTTTGCGGCTGTTTGACGAAATTCTCTTTTTTTCCGCCGTCTTTTAACGAAATTCACGTTTTTCTGTGGCCCTTCTTTGTGAGCCTGCTTTTTCTTTTTCGCGATCCTTTGACGAAATTCGCATTTTTTCCGTTTCATTTGACGGAATGCGTGTTTTTTTAGCGATGCTTTGTCGAAATTTGCGCCTTTTCTGTTGACATTTGACGAAATTCGCGTTTTTTCCGAGGTCATTTGCCGAAATACGAGTTTTTTTTTACGCAATCTTTCGTCGAAATTTGCGTTTTTTTCTCGTCTTTTTGATGAAATTCACGTTTTTTTTTGCGATCCTTTACTAAATTAGCATTTGTTTCACAGCCCTTTGACGGAATGCGTGTTTTAAGCGATCTTTTTTCGAAATTCTCGTTTTTTTCCGTGACCTTTTGATGAAATTCGCGTTTTTTTTGGCGGCCCTTTGACAACATTTGCGTTTCTTTTCGAGATCCTTTGTCGAAATTGTCTTTTTTCGGCTTTTTGACGAAATTCACGTTTTTCTGTGGCCCTTCTTTGTTACCCTGCTTTTTTTTCTTTTTGCGATCCTTTAACGAAATTCGCGTTTTTTCTGCTTCCATGTGACGGAATGTGTGTTTTTTTAGCGATCATTTTTCGAAATTTGCGTCTTTTCTGGGGCCCTTTGACGAAATTCGCGTTTTTTCTGTGGTCATTTGCTGAAATTAGCATTTTTTATGCAATCCTTAGTCGAAATTTGCGTTTTGTTCGCGGCTTTTTGACGAAATTTGCACTTTTTTTCTCGTCTTTTTGATGAAATTTGCGTTTTTCTCTGTTCCTTTGACGAAATTCGCGCTTTTTCAGATTTCTTTTGAAGGAATGCGTGTTATTTTAGCGATTCTTTGTCCAAATTTGCATTTTTTCTGCAGTCTTCTGACAAAGTTTGCGTTTTTTCGGAGGTCATTTGCCGAAATTCGCGGTTTTTTACGCAATTCTTCGTCGAAATTTGCGGATTTTTGACGAAATTTGCGTTTTTTCCCCGTGTTTTTGATTAAATTCGCAGCCCTTTGACGGAATGCGTGCTTTAAGAGACCTTTTTTTCGAAATTCGCGTTTTTCCCCGACTTTTTCATGAAATTCGCGTTTCTTCAGCGGCCCTTTGACGAAATTCGCGTTTTTTCTGTGATCATTTTCCGAAATTCCCTTTTTTAGGCAATTCTTCGTCAAAATTTACGTTTTTTCCGCGGCTTTTTTGACGAAATTTGCTTTTTTTTCTCGTCTTTTTGATGAAATTTGCGGTTTTCTGCGGCCTTTTGACGAAATTCACGTTTTTTTCTGTGTCCCTTTGACTAAATTCGCGTTTTTTCCACTTCCCTTTGATGGAATTCGTATTTGTTAGCGATCTTTTGTCGAAATTTACGTTTTTTCTGCGGCCCTTTGACAAAATTCGCGTTTTTTTCTGTGGTCATTTGACGAAATTCGCGCTTTTTCGGTGGCCATTTGACGAAATTCGCGCTTTTTGACAAAATTAGCGTTTTTTTCTTGTCTTTTTGATGAAATTTGCGCTTTTCTGCGCCCTTTTGAGGAGATTTACGTTTTTCCTTGTCATCACTTTGACGAAATAAGCTTTTTCGCGATCCTTTACGAAATTAGCTTTTCTTCGCAGCTCTTTGATGAAATGCGTGTTTTTAGTCATCTTTTTTCGAATTTCGCATTTTCCCCGGAAACTTTTGATGAAATTTGCTTTTTTTCTGCGGCCTTATGACGAAATTCGGTTCTGTGCTCATTTGACGAAATTAGCGTTTCCTCCGCGAGCATTTGACGTAATTCGCGTTTTCTCCTTGATCATTTGACGAATTTGACTTTTTTTTCGCAATCCTTTGACAAACTTCGCTTTTTATCCGTAGCCCTATGACAAAATTTCGTTTTTTTCCTTTTCGGATCCTTTAAAAAAATTGGAATTTTTTTTTTTCTGCGAACGATTGATGAAATCGTTTTTTTTCGGCGACCATGTCAAAAATCGCGATATTTTTTAAGTCCGAATTTTCGGAAAATTGGGAACAAAGTCAACCCTGCCCCTCCCCCCCCCCGCCCCCTGGCTACGGCCTTATTGGCAAAAATGATTTCTGTTTATAACACAATTCAACGTGTTTCGTAAGATTTAGAACATTATGGAAATTTAAGTCAGCCCCCCCCCCGAAATAAAATCCTGCGTACGCCACTGACAGAGAGATTCTTACATGGGAATGGATAAGAATTTCCATCCAAGGTACCGATTATTGGTCTCAACTTGAATAACTTATCCTCCCCATTAGACAATGTATTATCGTTCAGATGGGAAAATTGTCGTATACTTTCAAATGTATTCAAGATCATAGTGCGACTACCTGGTGGTATACTAATGACAGGGTTCCCAAACAATCTTATGATTTTAAAGTTTTCCATTCTACTCAAGATACAAATTCTTAGATACTTTTTTATATTTGTCGAGCATATAATGAGTGGCTTTTGAATGTGTTTTAGAACACTATATAGGCTTCTTTCTTCAGAGATATGCTCGAAAAGTACTGGGTGGGAAAATACAAAAAATATTTATATGGTGTTTTTAATGATAAAACACTTTCAGGCAGAGAAACATCACCAATAATCTTTATCCAAGAAGGATCTGGCTGAAGAGTTTAAAGCATTCTCTTTTTTCTGTTTAGGTTTACCTGACTGCTTTTGTTTTGATGTAGATGGAATATTCACTATACCAACGTTTGCATCAATATTCTAGTCAATTTCATTAGCTGATTTATCTGCTTGTAAATCATAATCAGTCTCATCATAAGTCTCTGTACCGTTTTTGAACAGAAGGTTTGGATCAAAAGGTGGATCGTCATTGCTGTCATTGTAAGAAATGCAACTTTCAGTTGACGATACAATCCACATTTCTTTTGATAATATATCTTTTTAGTGTCTTTGTTTTAAAATATATGTTGAACATGATGAGGCTTTATCAGAACAAATATTTTAATGAAAAAATAGTCAAAAAGCAAGATGAAACAATCAACAAATTCATTGAACATAATACTAAAACTGCAAATGAAAGCAGAACTCAATTCATGGTGTTGCCAAATGGCAACAAACGTATATTCGCATGCATACTATATTTATTGTAAAAAACTTTACTGAAAATTATTTAAAATAACTTTTAAAAGCATATTATTTTGAAAAAGATTTTTTGCAAATGAAAATTTGCATTTTAAATATTTTTTATTTCTGTTAGAAATCCATCTATGGCTAGGAAAATGGAAGGTTTCAAAAGTTCATTTTTATTTGTGAGTGATAAACACTATTATCCCCGATGGTATTTTTAATGAACTAAATCTAAGTATAGGGTCAAAATCAATACTGTAAAAGCACTTGTTTTCGCGAGGCTTTAATTTTGCGAGGCCGTCGTAATCGCGAAAATATAAGCCTCGTGAAATATTTTTCTTCGCCTCAAATAATAATAAAAAAATCAGAAAATATTCACTTATCCATAATTTAATGATTACAGTTACTTAAATAAGAAATAAGTACAAAAATTTCTTGAATACTTTCAACTATTTCTTGAATACTATACAGCTATTTCTTGAATAAAAACAATAATACAACTAATAGAATGCAGCTCATTCACTTACAATATTTATACCAGCTTCTTTGAAGCCATCAAAATTATCTCATATTTGGCTTTAACACCATTAAATGTTCGCAAAAGCCAAGAAGCGTGAATCGGTTTTAGTCGTGATATTCGCAGGTCCACACATTCTTTTTCCTCTAGAAATTTAAACAAAACGGGTTCTATTAGGTAGTTTCGGGATTTTTCAACTTTCGGTTCTGTTCATATAAAATTCGCGAAATTTTCAGCTCGCGAAATCACCGATATCCTCATTTTCGCGAAAATAAGTGCTTTTACAGTTCGTAAAGCATAAATGTATCAAGAGACAAAGGTAAATAAACGATAAGGAGTGAAAATTTAATTTGTTGCCAAATGGCAACAATATGCACTAGAGGGTTAAATAGTGATAGAACAAAATTAGAATATCGAAAGTAGAATATAAATACATAAAACAATTGTGGAAGTCTTGAACACTTTTCATGTCCAATTCAAAATTTTCAAAATATGGATTAATAAGTGTGTGTCTCTGGCCGAACGTAAAAGGTCCATGGGCCAAATGCGGCCCGCGGGCCACAGACCGAGTAAGGCTAATTTAAAGTTTTAAGTACTCCTTAGAAAACCACAAGCAGTACAACATAAAAAGGGTTACTTTTTTTAAATATGATTATTGTGTTTAAGATGCACTTTGAATAACTTTATTTTGAAAAAACTAGAGAGTATCTTTTAAACAACAATAACAACAACAAAAAAGCAAATTTGATTTTTTTCTAAACTTTTGCGCCTTGAACCTCTTTAAACAATCCCACTTTTGAAGTCCATTAAAAAAAAATAAAGCAAATAAGAGTATAAAACAAATTATTTCACATAGATTTGTATATAAAAAGACAATTTCATTTAGCTAGTCATACAGCTAGACATGAAAGCTCAAAAATCGATTACAATACCCAGATCGATATTCAAATGAAAAAAAATTGCTGACTGAGAAAACATACAAGTTGAATGAACTGAATGAAAGGAAAATAAAGATGTCGAGCGAAAAATCAGTTGTTTGAATGAGTGATTTTAATCTCACCCTCGATAGGGTACAATTTCTTTCCTTTTAAAAAAACGTTTGACTGTTGTGTAACATTTTTGGGTCCGACAATGATTTTTCAGTTTTAGGGAGAAAAACTACTTTAATAATATTAAAAGTAGCTATACAACTCAGAAAAGATAAGATTTAGTGAAATGTAACGAATGTGGCATATTTATTGAAATCTAACTAATATGGTTATTTTGCGTACTAGCTCAGGAAGAATTTTTGAAGACGTTTGGAAAAAGTTGTATTACAACAAGATGAAACAGACATACACTTTATAGTTCTTAACACTTTCCACCATAGTTGAAAAGTGTTTAGGAATTCGGTTTGTCTGTATGTCTGCGTCTGTCATCTGTCATCTGTCCGTGCTCTAATTTTCATAAATATACTTGGATTGCAAAAAAAAATTAATATTATTGATGTTTACATTAGAATGTTTGGTATTTAACATTAAGTGTCAAGCATATATGGCTCGTTTACAAAGAAACACAAAATAATACCGTTACATTATGGTCTATGGGGGAGAATCGTTTTCGATGCGTTTTATTAATGCTACAGTACTTCAAGCATAATTTAATTGATATGCATCACTTATGCGAACTACAACATGCATTATCAGGCGTATAGAATAAATTGCATTTACAGTTCGTTTACAGGGACGCACAAAAGAATTCCATTATATGATAATCTATGGGGAAAAATCGTTTGCGATGTATTTTAATGATGTTATGATACTTCAAACGTAATTAAAATTAAAAAGAATGACTTAGATGTAATGTTTTCTATAGATTAAGGAATACATAGCATTTATTTTCATTCGTAATTAAGACAAAATAATAAAAATAAACATTTCATTTTAGTAAGACCTCTTAATATAAGTTACGATCTGTTTTTACTTTCTTTCTGATTGCTTTTTATATGAAAATTGTTTAAATGTATTATACAAAATTAGAAACACGTTTAGAAAATTTAAATTTATTTTAGTACAGTAAAACCTGTGTAAGTTGACCACTTGCGGTGCCGCACTTCAGTGGTCAACTTAGAGGAGTGGTCAACTAATAAAGGGTGATGATAAATTTACTTTTTTTTTTTTTTTTTTTTTTTTTTTTACGTAATATTCATACCATATCATTTTTTTCCACAAAAATTTTATTTATTGACATGGCTTTAAAATAATATTGTATTACCATGCATATTTCTAACACCTTATAAAAGAAAAGATTAACTACAAGAATGAATTAATAGTTCTATATCAATTTTAAAATCAATTTGTATTATTACTATTTATATAAAAAAAAACGTCAATATACAGCCAATTAGTGATTCTTCAAACTATACTAGTTATTACACATAATTCATAAAAAACATTAAAAAAAAACTCTTCTTACCAACTAGCACCTGGGGTTATTGAAGGAAGGGAAGGAATGATAAGAGAATGGGAAATAGAAGAAAGAAATCTAGAATCAAAGAATGGAGAGGGGGGGGGGGGGGGTTGAAAAGCCAAATCCACAAGAGCAACAATGTAAGAATAGATAAGACTTGAATTATTTAACTACACCTATCACTGCTAAAAGCATTTCACAGGTTATAACTATTTCACCCTTTTAGAAATTCTAGTTAAAAATAAAAAAGAAATAGAAAATTTCGTGGAGAGTTACTTTTTTTTTTTTATTCATGATTTGTTAGCTTTTTGGATGGACAAGTTATAAAGGGTTTTGATGGGCATTTTATAATAGTTCTAGTCAAATTTGAATAATTTCACTGGTCAAGATACAAGATAGACAGGTGGTCAGGTTACAAAGGGTTTGTCTAGTTTTGAATAGGATAAATTTGGTTCTTCACAACAGAGGTCAACATAGACAGGTGGTTAACTTACAAGAGTGGTCAACTTTACAGGTTTTACTGTACTATATATATTTTTTCACACGAAGCGCTCATAACACCATTGTCGATCTTGCATACGTTAATATGTGAGTAATAAAATTAAACATATGTTTAAACTACAATGATATTATAAGCGCTTCATATTGGGGAGGGGGGGGGGGGGAGTAATCAGACTGACATAATTAAAATATAGTAAAATTTACTGAATAAATATATATTTTTGATCTTATAAAACACATTTAAACAATCTTCAAACAAAAATCAATCGGTCGGAGAGAGAGAGCAAAAAATAGATCTTAAAAATTATATTAAAATAGTCAAAACATCTTATTAACAAGAAAGACAAATCATGCATTAAGCATAGATTATGAAATACTTTCCAACACTTCCTGAATGCTTTAACAAAACTTCGTTATTTAGGGAAATAAGATAACTCAGTAAACATTTAAAAAAAAAAAAAAAAAAAAAAAAAAAAAACGCACAAAACATTTGAAAAACTGATTTCAGCAGCTACCGTCCATAGCCAAATATATATTCCAATTCTTTTGAACAGCCCTGTATTTGATCTGTAGGTTGATATATATATACTATATAATGGAAAAATGTAGCAAGAAAACGCATAACAGGTTGAAATTTCTCTTTCAGCAATTTATGCTAATAGATGGAAACATACTTGAATACTTTTGTACAACCCTGTAGTTTTACCTAGTACCTTTATTACACGCCACTATTTAGCTAAAATTTAATTCGAACTAAAACACTCTTAAAACTACTGAATTCACATTTCCAGAAATTATCAACCATAGACGGCATGTATCCAATTCTTTGCGTGGGCCTGTATATGATTTTATCTATATTCTACAAAGATTTCTTAGTAAACTAAATTCAGTTCAGCGTAAAAATGCAAACTCATTTAAAACCCACCTTTAAGCAATTCACGTTCATACTCAGTAAACCTTATGAATTCTTTTCTGTAGCCCTGTATATGAACTATAGCATTTATACACACAATATAGTATGCATAAATATAGTGAAACTCAAAGGCGCATATCATAATTAAAAATGCATTTCGAGCAATCATTGCCAATGTACAGTAATTCGGATACAATATCGTATCTGAAATATTTTATGTGTCCCTGTAAATACTATGCACTTTGTATTATACACGAAATAACTTATATCAATTTCATTATATATGAAATAACTTAAGATAATTCAAATACGCCGCAAACAATCCCCCCCCCCCCCTATACCATTATGTAACGGATTTCTTTTGTGTGGCCCTGTAGATGAATAATAACTATTCTTCCCACTGCATATTCTACAGAATGCACATGTTATTGGATTTTATATATGCATATCAATTTTACTATGTTTGAAAGAGTGTAACACCATTAAAAATCATTTGAAACGATTTTTTCCCATTGGCCGTAATGTAACGGAAAACGTTTGACTGTCCCTGTAAATGAACTAAACATGCTACAAACTTAATCTGAAATAAGGATCGTGCTATGGTAGAGGTGGTCACTAACATCCAAAAATTTCAAAACGATCCGAGTATATTTACGAGTTAGAGCGCGGACAGACGGACAGACGGGCCGACAAACCGAAGTCATAAACAGTTTTCAACTTTGTTGGAAAGTGTTAAAAAAGGGAGGGGCGCGGCATAATGTTAAAAAAATATCAAGTGGCAAAAATTAGCTTTATCTACCCACCACCATTATCAATAGTATAATAATAATTATTATTATTTATTATTATTATTATAATTATCATTTGTAAATGATCTTAGTCTTTTGCTTCAAAATCTGACAATATTTTGAACGTTGGTACAAACAAATAAATGTACATTAAAAAGCTATATTCAGTGATTAAAGTGTAAAGTATGAAAATAAAACAATTTGCAAAATAGTCTATAACACAAGCTTTTAAAGTGACATGGTACTCTTTGAACTTTTTATTATTATTATTAGTTGCGTAGTTTATAATACCTTTTTGAGATATTAAAATAGTTTCCTGAAGGAAAATAAATGATTTAATCAAGAAAAAATACACTTATCATGCTAAATTTGAAAAATTCAAATACTGTTTAAAAAAATAAGGAAAATTTAAAACCACACTTCTTTTGTATTATGTTTTTCATACTTTTTTTACAAGTGTACAACCTAGAGTAAAGTAAAATTGGTAAGTAAAATACAGCTGTAAGAATAGTACGTATATCGAAAAATTATTTACTTTACGAGGAAAAAATAAATAAAAATGTCGTGACATATCCTAAGAATAGAGCAAAAAGTACTGTTTTCCTTAATATTTTTTAAAATAAACTATTTATTTTATTCCATCGATTTATATTATATCGTATTACGTATAATAAAGGGGAGCCCCCATGAGGGACCAATAAAATACATAAAATGACTTGGCATTTTGGATGCATGCAATGGAAAAAACACAAACTTATGGCATTTTGAACGTATACAACTGATATATGGCGAAAACACAAACTTAGAAAAATAAATTTAAAGATTACAACTCTCATAGTTTTAACGGAAAATGCATGCAGTAAAGGTTCTTTTTCCCATATTTATAATCATTGATTTTTTACAGAACGTCGTTATATTAAAGATGTCTAAGTACATTAAAAAAAAAATGTAAAAATGATAATTTAGTCGTTTTTATCAAAGTACAGGGTCCCTTTAAACAATCATTATTCTAATAAATATTTTGAAGACTATTCTAATACAAGTCGTTTCTTAAATTTATAATAATACCAATCAAAGTATTCTGTAAAATTTTATGAAATAAATACAAATATTTCATTATTTCATAAATGCTTCAATTGACCTTTTATCTTATTATAATTTACAAATATGCATATTAGATCTAACTAAAATCGTTTTATTTTTCAAGTAAAAAGTACTTCACAGCAGAGAAATATTCTTTATTCACTTCTGTAAATATACTTTCTATGACCTATTTGCAGTAGATAAGAAGTTATGTTAAATGTTATAAAATATGGGGTGTTTTTTAAAATGCTTCAAAGATTTTTTTTTTTTTTTTTTAAGTAGATATATCATTCAGAAAATTTACGATATGCGAAACAAAACGTTTTGCATAAAAATATTTATAAAATATTTTTTTTTTGTATGAAACAGTTTAGATATAGCTTTTAAGTCAATATATTGTTTGTTATTAAAATTTCATAACGAAATTATGCCTTATTTACACATTAATTTGTTTTATTACATTTTTATAAAAGAAAATCATAATGAATTAGCTTATGTAAAAAATAAACAAAGCTATTTAAATCTACCAATTTTTGAATTAAAAATAATTCGATTTAAACCGAAAATGTGCATAAAAGAAGTATATAAATTGTAGAATAATATTTTACGAATGAACAAATAATTTCAAGTACTCACCAAAAGTAAGCTATTTTGTTATCAAGACTATTTTTAACATTTAAGTCTAAAGCATTATAGCATATATTCGTCTCTCCGTTTATAATAGTGTTTTTCTTTTTAAGTTTTGTTTTAATGATTAAGGTAGACATAGCATTCAGAAAGTTTACGATATGTGAAGTAAAACATTTTGCATAAATATATTTACAAAATACCCTTTTCTGAAACAATTTATATGCAGTTTTAAGGCATTATATTTTTAAATTAAAAGTTCATAATAAAAATGTGTTTTATTTACGCAAAATGCAGACATCAATTTGTTTTATAGCATTTTTAAAAAAGAAGAAAAATGCAAAAATAAAATGCGAAAATAAAATAAAAATAAGTTATTTAAAGTTACCAATTTTTAAATAAAAAACAATTCTATTTAAATTAAAAATGTGCATAAAAGGAGTAATATAAACTGCAGAATCATACTTTATGAATGAACAAATAATTTCAAGTACTCACCAAAAGTAAGCTATTTTGTTACCAAGTCCATTTTTAACATTTAAGTCCAAAGCATTATAACATATATTTGTCTCCCCATTTTCCATCCATTTGATGCTAATAGGTCCTTTAGAAGAATCAAAATTATAACTGTAAAAATTTCCCTTCGGTTTAGTTTTCCAAGCAAATTCATGCGCTATACTGCTCCAAAATGCTTCGGGTTTTTCTATTGAGAATTTGTAAAATTTGTGGTAATCTTCCATATTTCTTATTCGAATGTTCTGGAATTTAAGTTTTGAAGATTGTCGCATATCTTCTTCAGAATAACCATTTAATTCGAAATCAGGCATCCTGATTATTAAAAAAGTACAAAACGGACAGAAAATTTCTTTCAAAATACAGTGATTTAAAGTTCAGAAATGGAGCTTTAAATAAAAAACATATTTGGATGATCAAATCATAGAATTCAAGGAGTTCCAAAGGAAATTTGACGTAAGTCCAGAAACTATACGACTTAGAAAATATAGAACTTCTATTGTAAATGTAATTTAGATCTAACATGAAAAAGACCGCATCGGGAAAATTTTCCAGTCTTATATCACCTCATGAAGCGCCTCATTGCATGACGTCACAAGAAAACTTTTTCCTCTAGTCGCTCTTCTGTAGAAATCAGTAGCATTAATAAAATAAAGAAGAAAGATTTGTTTATTTGGCTCGTGTTCAGAATATTCCTGTATCAATTTTATTCATTAGTTTTGAGGACGAATTTTCATAAGGGGTCGCAACATTGATGGCTGAATCGTTGCTAAAAATAGCAAGAAAACATCTTTCCTTTAGCAGCAGACGATTTGAAATTTTGTTCCATTTGTTCTACACCTGGCTATCGCGTGATCACAGAGTGTTTAGCTGTGCTTTCACTGTAATAAAAGATATTGTATAATTATCGCGCTTTAGTTTATAAGTCACCCGATGTTATAAAATTCAATTTCAAATCACGCTATATATGATGTTTCATCGTCAGGAAATTGCACTTTCACTAGTATTCACACTTAAGATAAGAGTGAAGAAGAGTTGCTTCTTGGCTTTCGTAAGATTCTATATTTAAAATTTTCACGTGAACGGTTCCTCAGTTTTTTGTTTAGTTCTCTCTTTTTTTTTTATCTCTTGTTTGAATGGGAGCCCTATTTTTAGTCTTTAAACAGGTGATGCAATTAAACAGGAACTGTAAAGATTGTTGACATTTCATTGCTCTTTTTAATATACAGGGTGCTTTTAAGGGCTTTATTTCTGCAAATATCAATCATAGGCAACCATTTAGTCCTTTACAGTCCGTGACCGGATTTACGCGAGACATCCTTATTTCTAGGACTCATAGAACCAAGGCCGTAGCTAATGGGGGATAACCAGGGTTTGATCTCCCTCCGAAATTTCTATCAAGATGATTATAAACTTGCCATTAACTATCACTCAACACAGCCAAGATTCGAAAATCATTCGAATCGATCGAGTCCCTATTATACGAGTTAATATGGACCAAGCTCACCTCGAATAAGCAAAAAACTCGGGTAAACCGGATTGACACAAATGGTCACCACCCGAGGAGATGAAATATAAATTTTCAATTAATTCATTCATTTTTATAGTACTAGTAACATTTCTTTGATGTACATTTTCGTTACTTTTAAGGGTGTATTCGAAAAAATATTTTTCCACGCTCAACAGCTCGAAATTTTCTGAGACATTTTCAGACTTGTTTTTAAAAGTAAAAACATGAAACTTGCTGGGGTGATTTTTGAAAAGTTGTATAAGGTGCCGTGTGATTTCATTTTTCGTTCAATTAATTAGAATTTGATTTTTAAGCAATTATTTTCTCAGTATGACCATCTTTTTCATCCCCAGATCTCCCGCTTCCGGAAATTTCGGTTCAAAACGCCGATTTTGACAGCATTTTTTACAATATTTTCTGCATTTATCAAAAAATCGAGACGCACGGCACATTATGTAGTTTCTAAATAAGGGAATTTCTCAGTTTGATGCGTTTGAGAGCAAAAATGAATTTAAAAATGAATCAGAAAATAAGCAGTTTGAATCGGAATACACCCTTAAGAAACACGGGGAATGAAATTGTTTATTTGAAAAAGTGCTTGTTTGACTTTTGTTTGTTGAAATCCAATTTTGCTATGAAATTCTATTAGTGTCATGAAAATTACAGGTGTAGCCTCTTCTTTCTGCTCAAAGTGTTAAATAGTTTTTTCAATCAAACTTATACCTTTCAAATGGATCATTTTCTTCTGTTGGATTGATAACTTCCATCATTATGAAACAGACATTATAAATGAAATGTAGGTGAAGATGAAGGATGGCTGCTCTTTCATCTTCACCTAACACTTCATTTATAATGGCTGTTTCAGAATAATGGAAGCCATCAGTCCATCAGAAGAAAATAACTCGGTTAAAAATCCAAAATTCAAAATGAGATAATGATCAAATCCCCCTACAAAATATTTTTTCTGGCTACGGCCTTGCATAGGACCCATCCCACGAAACTCTTGCAAGGAACGCGAAATTCCCGACTTTTCAGAATGCACACACTCTTTTACCTTTCCACGCAAACTCCGCTAACTCCGCATTGAATTCATATAACGCAGAAAATTTAAAAAAAAAAATAAATAATAATAAATGCAAAATACTCAAACTATTAAGAAATGTGAATTGGCTGTTATTTTAAAGCAAAGCACAATATTTTCTATATGAATGATAAATCTACAGAACATATGTTTTTGAAAAGATGAGATTAAAAATTCGAATGCAATACCTAAGGTGGTGATATTTGAATATTTTAAACTAGCAGGCTACGCTGGTCCATTTTTCCAAACAAATCTTGAATCAAATGAACTATATACCGATGAATATGATGTGTTTTAAGGCAATAGGATCCATATATGGAATGTCTTTCCGCGTTGCTGAAAACGATGTGAACGCTATTGCGCTATCATATTTTCTAATGTGCTGGAAAAAATTTGAGCTATTAAGGACCAACTCTTTTAGTTGATTATTTAGAATAGGATTTAGTAGGAAATGATGCCCTCATGACAACATGAATCAAACTATTCTCTAGTCGCTTCACTACTGAAATGGAGAGCATTATGAGTACAATGATTGCACAGATTGCCCATAGCGCCAAAATAATGTTCTAGTGATTGATTCTCGTTTGCTAGTTCTTGAATTCCGGGATTCTCAGCTTGGCGCCATATGTGGTTCTGGTAGTTTAAATGCTATCTCACTCTACGTTCTGTTATATTTTGTAAACGGAAGTCTGCCACGGTTTTTCATATTTGGATTATAGCAGAGAAAATAGAGTTAAAACTGTAATAGAGGTAAATTAGACTGTAGTCACGAAAAACATGAAGCAGCAGCAATTATTTGTACCCAAAGAACAATGAAAATAAAGTGGTAATAACACAGATCTTTATGATTTTCAAATAATTTAAATTCTAGCTTTCATCATCAGTTAAAGCACAGCACACTTTTTTAATGTGTCGCAAAAAGCTCCCTCTCAAAAAGAAAAAAAAAAAAGGAAAACAAAATCTTGTTTTTATTCATTTTACGACGATTGTACCAGAAAATTTTGTACCTTTTTCGTGTGAATAACAGAAGAAACATTCATCCTTTTCATAATCGGAGTTTTCTTTTCATTGGATTGATGCATGATTGCGTTAGTGTGTTTAAATTAACCGCCACTAAAAAATGGAGGGATCAGGGGTAAAAAATTACATTTTTTCGGAACCACGGGACCACAAGCCCTTAGTAAGATGTAAAATGTGTGGATCGGTCCAGTAATTTTCTCGACGCTGATTGAAATACTATGTGGCGACGACTTATCACATATGCTCGATCAACAGAAAAGTACCAAACATATCCAAAAAATTACCCAACTGTGAAAGACTTATCAAAATCCTTTCAGAAGAATCCTGCTTATAAACAGTTGGAATGAAATACGAATGTGAATTTTATATGTAAAGGGGAAAGTAGGCTAATGACGCTCAGAAGGGTAATCCCGCTCACCAAATATCTCCAATCAGAATTGAATTGAAAACTTGCGATCGGAACCGGCACCTAGCGAACTTCATCCTAAGTTCCCAGTAAGGATTTAGTGCCCGTCGGGAGGAAAGTATTTTTGTATCCTCACGTTATTAGTTTGAAGTTGTTTTATTATAAAATTCTAGAACATCTAACTTGAAGATAAGTGTGTACACTCCTATTTTCAAACATTAATTTACTCATTATGTCTACAAAATATATACATTTAGGTGTATTTTCATGCTTTTACTTATTTTTGTAGTGCGTTGTTACGCCAATTATAATACAATAAAACCTAACATGGCGATAACGGGTAATGGCGCTCGCGTGGAATTCCAGAAGAAGTGTTGCCAGTGGGAGCTTTTTTAAAATTCAAATTTGTTGATTGACACCACTTTTTTGAAATGGTAAAATTTTCCTGTTTTCGCCTTTATTAATATGTCATTAAACAAGAGAATTTTACGATTTCAAAAAAGTGGTGAAAATCAAAAAACCTAAATATAAAAAAAGTAGATCACTATATGTCTAACACAATATGTGTGCTCAATATGTGTAGAGTGGTCGCAAAAAGTCTGCAGTGGTGTGAACAGCCCACACAACAACATATATGACTTTTGTCTTACATAAATGTTGTATTCAAACTCTGAGCGCAATTACCCTACCATGTCGGGCATTACTGCTCAATCGATGGTCATTTAAATAAAACAATAAAAAAAAATTCCTAAAACTTTTATGAAAATTAGTTGATTGTAAACTGTTCCTTATGCTTTGGAGTTATACTTCGTTAATAAAATATTGATTTTTTTGTCTAAATTTGATTAGCTATTCATGTTTTCTCTTAAGTGAACGCCATTCCCCTACTACCAGGTTTAGCCCGCTACGCTGTCGGTTTCTTCAAACGAACCTTGAATCAAACAAAATATGTCGGTACCTTTTATATGTATACTACCAGGCTTCGCCCGCTACGCTGTCGATTTCTTCAAACGAATCTTGAAACAAACAAAATATGTTGATGAATTTGACTGTGTTTTAAAGCAATAGGGACCTTTCCCTGGAATATCTTTCCGCATTGTTGAAAAAAATACTAGCGTCATTGCGCTGTTATATTTTTATTTTCTAATATGTCAGACAAAATTTAGGCTGCGAACGATGAACTCTTTTAGTTGATTATTTACAGCAGGATTTGGTAAATAAAGATAGAAAGATATGCAATATAGTAAAACCATTCTGAAAAATTATCTAACTAAGAATGCGAGTACCATCGAAATCCGACCAATAGAACTTAGTAAAAAGACTAATCCTTCATAATGAAATTCACCTATTTATAGAATATTTCTATAAACATTCCCCCATATTTCCATATCTAAGCAACGTAGAGCAATATACAATATACTAAAACCTTGTCTGAAAAATTATCTAACAGTGCAAGTCACGTTAAAATCCATTCAGCAGAATACAAGTTATAAACAATCGGAACAAAATTTCCATTTGCATTTTATACAATGTGTCCTAAAAGTTCCCGTACTCCAACTTAAAGAACTCGTTGTCCGTGATTTTTTATTATTATTATTTTTTTAATACTAGGGGTACTATTATTATTATTTTTTTAATACTACTTTAATATACTCCCTACGAGCTACGCTCGTCAACCCCGTTCCGACACCGCAGACTCTAACAGCACGCTAATTTGATCGGCTTTAAAAAGATTTCGGAAGATTGAATTATAATTTGAATCTGGCAATTATAATCTGACGTAATTTTCACCAAACTTTCCTTACCCTTTTAATATTCAAGTAAAAATACTTTTGTTGGAAATGAAATATTATGATCATCTTAAAATATCAAATAAATGTAAAGTGTAATTTTTAAATTTAAACTGTTTTGCAACATTATTTTTTGTTCATTTTACGTAATAAATGTAATGTGAGGTAAATGTGAAGTAAATTCTCCTATTTAAGACTTTTAACGCATGTTAATGTATTTATTATTTTACAATATTCTTTCTCTTTTAAAATTCACGTGTTTATAGTTTTTATGACGTGATTTTCAATGAGTTCCTGCTTTTTATGTTTTCTGTTTATAATAGTCACGTGTAAAATAAATTTTTAATTTGAAGCAAACATTATTGTTTGCGCTGTTTATACAGCTGGCAACAGTTTAAATCAATACAATTCTCTAAAATATGTAAAAAATATCTCTCGAAATGCAGAAAATTTGAATTTAAAATAGAAATAAAACCTCAAAAAATGAGTCAAATTAAAAAACTAAATGCAAACTGCACACTGGGAAATTCTGACGCATAAAATGATCTAAAAAATGATTAAATTCCTATGTACAGTTTTTGCTCCTATAAAACTTTTTTAATGGAACGATTTTGTCCAACTTTGGCATTAAATATCTCTTAAAATAATTCTTCGATTTGAAAACTGTCTGCATCAGCGTGTTTATCAAACATTTCTCTATTATACTACCGAATTCCATATTTTTGTATGGAACAGTTTTTTTTAATATTAACGAAGAAAGGCCATGCTTAAGCATTCAAATTGGATGCCGATCTGCCGGGAATATCTACGCAGATTTTCATTGGTCCATTTCCAAATCAAAACTTTTTTTCATATATAGAAGGATTAAGTTTTATTGCCTGCTTGCTTACCATAGCATCAATTCTTGAGTTTTTGTTTTTATCGTTTGGTTCTTTTCGTGCTCAATTGGTGAGAGAATAAAGTTCTATGTTATTTTGTTCTTCATAGTGAAATGAGTTTATTATACGCATTCAGAGAATTGCGTTGCTCGAAACTTACTTCTGAATGTAAATCGTATGAAAGGTGCGCAGATGTTTAGTGAAATAAATATCCAAATAATGCAATACTGAGTAAAGATACGCTTTATGGGCTCGTTCGATGATTTAAAACGCGTTTCTACAAACATACGCACACGAGTTCAGTTTTCTCTCCTAGAAAGGGGTGACATTTTGAACATTTACTATAAATGTAAGTTCAGTATTTTTTCCTACGTGATGTTAAAAGCTCTTTTTATCATTAGCATAAAACTAATTGTTTAAGGGGTCTCAGGACTCTTAAAGCTTTAAAATTTTCGAAATTTTAATTTTCTTTTTAGATATTAAATTACTATCTTTTCGAACATTTTGGTATAAATGCCTCCTTGAAATTCCTATTAGAACAGAAGTTATGGCTTTTAGAATTATACACGCTCAATAGCTGAAGCGGCGTTTCAGAAACTTTGAAGTCAATTTTCTCCAAATGACGTTTTTGGGCACAACGCGCACGATATCTCAAAAACTTCTGAATTTTTTTTCATGAAATTTTCAAAACATATGTTTCATGTTAGTCTGTATAAACTGAACCTAAAATTTCCTTCTTATTGTTCAGAAATATATTCTTTATAGGTGATTATACTGTTGAAAATTTCTAAATTTTGCATTAACTAAATACAACTTTGTATTAAAAATAGAAAAAGGCTTTAAATACAAATTTATTTAGGTTCAGAGTAATTATTACAATGTGAAGTATAAGTAGGAACCAAAATTTTCCTTCTACTTGCAAAATTTATTTTGTAATCGTGCGCATAATCTGTTATGCCGATTTTCCGCTCGTCAAATGTCTGACGTTTTGGAGCCCACTGTAAATTCTAATTCTGCATCTTGTAATTTTTCAAATACATGAAATGAAAGAACATACTTATATCTTTCATCCCAATATAAAATTTTGTCTTAAAATTATATATATTTTACGATATTAAATGTTGAAAATAGTCTTTTTTTTTTCGATTTTTCCAATTTTAAGGGTCTTGAGACCCCTTAAAGGTTTGTTTTGTGAATAATAAATATATATGTCATTAGTGCGGGAACTTTTAGGACACTCTGTATATACTAAGGGATCCAACTCGGCCTTCCCAGGTTACAAGATGTAGGTGAAACCCATTTTATTATTTTACTATTACTGAAAACTAACAGATTTTTTACATTTACTTTTTTTCCACTAGCAGCACCAAAAAGCCTTTTTAGATGAAAATTATCAATAAAATATTCAAATAAAGTTTTGAAATTTATTAAAAGTGATACTTTCGTATTGGCCTTGTGCTAGGAGTTAATGGCCAACGAAATCATCCCAAAAGTTACAGCAGCAAATTTGATTATGATAATTTTAGTGGTTTAATCGGGTAATTTCTTTCCATGTCTTAAATTTGAGTTTTGGTTATTTTTTATCATTTTATTTATCGATGAAGTTTTAATTTCGTTATGGAATATAAGCCAGAAACAAATGCTAAACTATTTATATTATTTTAAGTGTAAACGGATTGTACAATTTCGTAATCATCTATCTGCACGCGATTGAGATAGATTTTTTTTTTTAAAAATTTCATGCTGAAAAATTACACTGTAAAAATTTCCGCAACGTTCCTGGGAAAAAATGGGCAGCTGAGTTGCCCATTATTTCCAAGAAACATTTCTTGAAAATGACTGGAATTTTACTGTATATGTTAAAAACTTTCTACAGAAATGCCAGTAAGTTTCCTGCGAAATACCAGGAATATTTCTGTTGACAGCAAAACATTACTTACATTTCACAGCATGCGAGATCCGCAGACGATTTTTACATTTCCAGTTGACAATTTTCGCTTTATTATCATTATTTGTTAGAACGAAAAAATATTTTGAAATTAACATCAAAATTATTATTTATAATTTACACGAAAAAATAAATTTTCAGTTAAAATTCAATAAAGTAAATATATATATATTGTTTCTGAACTTTGCTTAAAATATAAAAATATATAAATGTAAATAATAATTAGAAAAAAAATCTACACATAAAATATTTTGGATTTTCGTCAGTAATTATGTTAGTTTACAAGTTAGATAAAATACATATAAATTTTCATGAAAAAAAAAAAAACCTAAACGTAATTGTATATTTTTTCCGAAAATAAAAAAAAATTCAAATTTGCAGCAATTCAAAGTGTCAAATATATATCAAATTTAAATCAAATTGTAATAAAGTGTTAAAATGTAAAATTAATTAAAAAAGAAAAAAAAAGCCAAGAGGTAGCATCGAACTCGGGCCGTACGGGTGGCGTGCGAGCCTTCTGCGTCCACACCACGAAAGACACGTTGAGAGCTGCAAACTAATGGGTATTTGAAACGTATGCTAAACCTCGGCATCTAATTTCTGAAAATCTAAGGCCCATTTGAAAAAATCCTTTCACAAGAATAATTAGAGATAAGAACTCTAAAACATACTTTAAATTAACCAAAATCGGTGAGAATCATGTTTGATGGTCCCCTGGTTAATGGAGATCCAAATAATAGGTGTATTTTTTTTACATGGTCTGCTCGTTAAACATTCCACAGACAAGTACGAGAGATAATCTCTTAGCGATGTCACAGAGGTATTGTATTTTCATCTGAGTTGTCTTGACAATAGAGACGTAAAGGATTGTGTCGTCTATTGATTTATTTGCATTCCATATTGATTTTTTTACATTCATTTAAGGAATTCGTTTTCGACACTCGCGCGCGAGCAACGGATTATAGCAAAAAAATAATAAATGGCGGCCGCAGCGTTTTGCTGTTTCCAACTTTTGTTCAGGAACGTTTCAGATAAGAAAACCAGAATTTCACAGGAAAGAGCTAAATTATTCTGAAAACCTGAGAAAAGGCGAAACGTTCCTGGATTTTATATGGAACGTTACCATTTTTTTTTACAGTGTAATTTTAAAACCAAAGAAAATGAGTAAATTGCGATACACTTTTCAAGCAAATTGTATTTGAAAGTATATTTTGTTTCCTATTCGACGATGTAACAATTGAAAATGTACGATGTTTAGAAATTTAAAAAAAGCAAAAGTTAGATTTAATCGTCTCTGTTCTTGCCACCGTCAAAATGACGTCAGCGTTACTCACGGACACGTTTGTCCTTTATAACATAAGGTTAGTTGGGGCAACTGGGACATGATTTTACAATGTGACTCTGGAGCTTCTGACAATTCAGCTTCAAAAAGCTAATGTTCATTTCAATTAAAGTCTGAACTTCTGTAAATGTCTTCAGTTAGGTTCCCTCTATCAGACAGAAATGCTCAAAATTACATTTTAATATTTAAAAATATAAAAATATGCATATTTCATCTTTCTTTCCTCATGGGTCCAGTTGCCCCCAAAAATGGGGTAACTGGACCAGGGGGGGGGGGGTGTCTATGTTCCACACGCGTCTATATTTTTTCATATCGGATATCAGGTCCTGTTTGAAAAAGTGTAAACAACTTAAAAAAAATTAAACCAGGCAGATCATGTAAATTATATGTCAGTAAACAGCGTTGTAAGGGAAACCTTTGCTGTCAGTGTGCCTAAAAAAAGCACTAAAAGTGAAAATATTAGATTTATTTATACCAAAAATATAAAACTTAAGTAAGTACTTATGTACTTTAGTATAGATAATAAGTATAAAAGTCACATGGGTATTTTAAGGAAAAAATAACAAGGTAAATCTCTGAACAAAAGGCTACGTAAGTACTTAAGTACTTTATCTTTATCCAGGGGTCGCATTGCATAGGGAAAATTTTATTGTTCCTTAAAGAAAGGTGCGATGAAGATATTATTTTCAAAATAGTGGTAGGGACGATAAAAGATTCCCTATAGCATAGCTGCCAACTTTTACTCTTTCCTCTTACCACTAAAATATTATAGTAAATGTTGTCTTATTTAATCGTCGAAATCTTATGATTAAACAAAACGAAAATCTCTATTAAATTTTAGTGGTAGCAAGAAAGCGTAAAAAATTGGCAGCTATGCCTATAGAATGCGACCCCTGTGTATAGTACAATTTCAAGGTCTGGCTATTTGGCTTTCAGGGACTAGGTACTTGCATTCGTAAAATGTTGAAATAATTTAATGACACCAATATTTACAAGAGAATCTATCTGAAAACATGTAAAAGTATATTTTCGCGTACTTAATAAAGGTTAAATTTTAATTATAAAATTCAGGTGCCAATGTGGCAATTAGGAATTAAAATTAAGTGATGCATAACGGCATTACCGCCTCTCAAGGGGTCAAAAAATTTGGTTTGATACCACACAATATGCTTTTTTTTTAATTTCATTACGTTATTTTAATAAGGTATTCTATTATTTTCTTTATTGTGAGCAAAAACCAATGGAGAAATTTGCTTCCCGTAGTAAGAGAAACACAAAAAAATTATTTATAACTATTGGGGTAACTGGATCCAGCATGGCCCAGTTACCCCATTCTTGAAACATTTATGGGGTAACTGGGACACCGGGCTTACATTTAAAACATGAAGTAAATATGTATAGATACCTAATAATATTAATGTAGTTATATGTCTAATCTTAAAAAAAAAAGAATGTTTAATAAAAGTACTTACAGTATTTTAATAAAACTCCGAGGAAGTTCAACCATATTGACGTTGTTTTTTAAAAAAAGAAACGTAAATTTTTGACAACCTATCACAGCAAAGTGAGAGTTATGATTGAGTTGATGCACGTTGTTTTAGGAAGTAGAGATAAAGGGGCATTGCTCACAAAAGCTAAAACTTAAAAAACACCAACAGTTTTTTTATAAAATAGCCTATGTCCCAGTTACCTCGTGGTTCTAGTTACCCCCCAACAAACCTTAGATAGATAGTAAACTAGTTGGCTTAGAACACCAATTGAAATAAAACTGATTAATACACTACACTGTAAAAAAAAACGATAGATGTTTCTTAATTTACAAAAATGTACTTCACGAACGAAAATACACAATAACCTCTTCCGAGTCACTCAAGATTCCGAAAAGCGTTCCTTTATCTTTAGAAACCTCTCAAAAGAATTTATTTTTGAAATTTAACCCTTTATGCACTGAATTCTGAATTCATGAAAATTTTATCTTCTAAAGCAATTTTCGTGAATCGTTTAAACAACATTAGAAGATTTACATAATCATTTAATAAATTTTAGAAGGATTTTAGAAGGATTGAAAGATTTAGAAGGATTTATTAAATTTCAATTTATAGGGATTTTGTGCAATATTTATAACCGCACCCAAATCTTTTATTTTAAATATTTTTCTTAGTATTTTGTAGAATTGGGAAATGTACAAATATAATGTTCTTACAATAGAAATATTTCTGAATTGAAAAATCCCGCTCCCCTCCCCCAACTCCAAGAAAGCTGAAAAGATGCAAAGGCAAAATATATAATTTTTTTTTATATATATTTTTTTGTTTTATGTAACCAATGATGTTTTTGGAACAAGATAAAGTAATGTGTCTATAACTCATTCTAAACTGTATTACAACTAATCGATGTATTAAATGAATTTTATAACAAGTTATTTTAATGGTACTTATAAGTGCCATCAGTAGATAAAGGGTTAAAGAAGAATTTATAAAAATAATTTTCTATTAGCTGCCCGTAGTGTTCGAAAACGTTTCCGAGTAGCTTTTACAGAGCATTAATCGGTTCTCCCTGCCGGGAAAATTGGTTTTTCGGATGCTATTATGCTTCAAAGTAAATATTTTCATTTTCAGCAAACATGTTTAACTGAAAAGCATTAATATTAACATTAAATTTAACATTATTCTGTTACAATTGCATGCACAAATTCAATTTTGCAGCTAAATTCTGATTGCAGATTTGAAATCAGCATATAAATCTAGTCTAGAAAAACATTACGTCAATTCTGTGGCAACTGCTTCAATACAGGAACGCTCAGCCGGATTCGATTCGACTCCGACCAAATGATTAAATGTCGATTCGAACCAGAAATTTCTGCATAAAATAAGTTAAATATCAACTGTACAGAAAGAAGTTAAACAAACAAGTTCAATAGATTCAACTAAAAACTCTGGTGTGAAATATTTTTATAAACCTTGAACAAAATTTCCTGGCGTTCTAGTGTTAACCCATTAACCGCTGACGTTGCGTTCACGCAACAGTCAAAATAATTGCTCATGCAATGGATTAATTACATTGGCACCACTATTTTAGAATTTAAAAAAATGTCTTATTTATTGGCAGGAATTTTGCTATTTTAGTAAAGCGAAATTTACCTTACTGAATTTGTGGTGGGAAACTACTTTCAACAGGAAATTTGAAAAGTTCTATCGTAATAGTTTTCGCGGTTAATGGGTTAAAGTTGAAAGCAATGTAAACATTACACCATAGAAAAACATGCAAATTGGGCTTAATGACTGACAGATAAATGTTAATAATATGCACATTGCGACATTTATATAAAGCAAATAGTCCAGTAGTCATTATCTAGAAAATGTAATTCAGTCTGAACTGATTCGAACAAGAAATTTCTTACATAAAATAAGTTAAACATCAACTATTACAGAAATAAGTTAAATAAACAAGTTAAATAGATTTAACTAAAAACTCTGGTGCGAAATATTTTTATAAATCTTGAACAAAATTTCCTGAGGTTTTGTAGTGTTAAAGTTGAAAGTAATGTAAACATTACACCATAGAAAAAAAATGCAACTTGGGCTTAATGACTGACAGATAAATGTTAAGAATATGCACATTGCGACATTTATCTAAAGAAAATAGTCCAGTTCTCATTATCTAGAAAATGTAATTAAATCTGACATTTATTGTACCTAAAATTTGCAAAAAATGGCGCAAAAAAGCTTAAATTTGCATAAATGTAAATATACAAATTTCTCAAAAACTGCACCACCTAGAGAAAAACGGAGAGCACTTTAGTAATCAGTGCAAGAAATTGATCTAGAATCAACTAATTTCTATTCTGTGAAAGAACCCATTCTTGTCCAGTGTTATTAAAGGATCGTAAAACACTTTAATCTCTTAACTGTTTTGCACGAGTACCGCTCGGGCAAAAAGAGTTTGCTATCTTCTATACTAAAAGCTTTTGGATACCACTTAATTTTAACCCTAATCTTTGGTTTGTATGTTTGTTAAATGGCATACCTTTTTCGATTGTACAAAGCCAAATATTTTAGTAAAAAAAAAAAAAAAAACAGAAAAGAAAAGGAAGAAAGAAAGAAATAAACAGTTATGGGGCTAAAAAACTTAGACTGTATCCTTGTTTCTCAAATAACAAGTGATTTTTTTTAATGTGTGAATAATTAAAATTTTCATTTTTAGCCCGAGATCGACGACCGGTATAAAATTCTTGTCCGAGTCTGCAACGGGTTCAAGCTTGGTCTGAGCCCGTCTCATCCCTAGTATATTTATTTTTGTAAGATTCCATTTCTCAAAAGATAAATACATTTATAGGAGTTCATAACTCCTATAGTTTTTAACAAATCACGTTGACATTTTTTGTAAGTACGCTTAGAATAGAGCATACAATTTGAAAACCATCTAAAGAAATTGTTAGGGGGGGGGGGGTACATTTTTATTGAGGAGATATTTTAACGATGTTACCGGTCAGTAGTCAATTTATAGTAGAAGTAGCTTATGCACATGCTAAGTGATGCTAGCAAGTAATTAACGATATCCGAATATACTTTATATTCATGTTCTGCTGAAAATTCTAGAATTTTCAATTTTCTGTTTTCTCACGTTCACTGTCACACTGCATTGAGAACAAATCCTTTCCTTTTCTTTCATGGAAACGCTTTTAGAAATTTGGTTTCCTAGGTTAATCTTTCTGTGTTCAGTTGTTATTTATAAATATCGTGAAAATGAGCGTTAACCTTATAGGGGGGAGGAAGGACAAAGTGGCCAGAGAGGGTAAAGTGGCTATTTGAGTTTTTTTTTTTTTTTCGCAGTATAGTGCCCCCGCCACACTGTAAAAAAAACTGTAATTTTTATCGAAATAAATCGTATTTTTTACAGAGAAATTTGTTTTAAACAAAAAAAAAAAAAAATTTCTGTAAAAAAAAAATCGCGGATTTTGTAATTTTTACAGAAAAAACTTATTTTTTTTTTACAGAAAAAACTGTTTTAATGAAACATTACAGATATTTTCTGAAAATTAAACGGTTTTACACTGGCGCTAAAATTGGCAGTATTTTTTCTGTCAATTTGAGAGTTTTTTTTTTCTTTTTTTACAGTGCACACAGGAACTGGGTGAAACAGTCGTCACAGATGCTGGTAGTATTCTCTGAGACTTTGAAGCGGAAGGCCACATTTTTCTAGTTCTGAACTCATTTTATTGTTTTTTTCGCATTTTTGATTTTAGGCAAGTGGTACAATTTCTTGATTATATCTAAATAAAATGTAATGTTATAATTATTTATTCTTATGCTGTTTGAGCAGTGGGAAGTAACCTTTTAAATGATGTGTGTTTGAAAACGCTAAGTTAAGAAAATTAGATACTAGGGCACAGTTTTTTGTAATGGTGTCATTCCGGGAAAAGTGATCACAAAAAAATCGCGCAGAATAGCCAGATGGCTACTTTGCCCGGAAATGATATTTTATTCATTGTTCATAACAAAATACTATACAAAAGTACCTTACCCGTGGCCCTAATTTTTCGCGCATTAGTTTATGGATGCTTTTTTTTTTTACAATAAAAGTAAAAAATAATTCAAAATATTTTATTTAAATTATTTTTAATGAAAAATGATACATTTCACTATTGCATAGTGATATTTAACAAGAGATAACAGCGTGCTAGCAAGGCTCAGCCTTGCTTTTTCTAGCACACTGTTCCTTTTACCCTATCTTGCACTGAAGAAGAATCTCGCCAGTAGATTCGAAACAGCTGTTTGCTGCTTTTCATGTATTATTTGAGCATTTATAAGCGTTGGCTTTTGTGCTTTTTAAAGTTATTATAATTACTATTGGTCCTTGTTTCTAGAACTTTACTGATTAAAAAGGTATCATAAAAATTCATCAAACCTTAGAGTGGCCCCTTTACCATTCCCCTAAGTACCTATTTATATGAACAAAACGATCTGTTAGTAAAAGGGTCAAAATACAGCTGCCATTTTCTGACAAATTAACCTCATACAAACAGAATGAATATTCTACCTAATAAAACGATATTTTTCATATTCTTTTCTTTTTCTCGCGTATCTATTAGAACTGAGGTTATATTGGATATTTGTATTTATTTTATTTTTCTAGCGACAAAGGCCTATTTCTTCCTATATCTACTTTTCTGTCCTCAGAAGTATGCAGCCGATTTTTGGGGTGGCTCCAGAATATGTTGTTCTATACTTACTATATACCGACACATGTGCTTATTCTCATTCTTTTACGAGTCTTGGTCAGTAATTATAAAAAATATTTGAATACTATTAAAGATTTTCAAAAACATTCTGGCGCCAAATCATTTGTTTAAATACGCCATTTGCTGTATTCCTGATTACAGAAGATTAACCAGGAGATATTACCAGCAATTTTGCACTAAACTGAAACATCTCATCGAAAAGACATTACTTTCATTTTATTTGAACATTAAATCAGTTTGGATCAAGACAAGTCGATTTTGTTAAAATAGGAGCCTTCATCAGAAATGCATTTTCTTTATTTTTTGTAGTTACCATTCTAGTATATATATATTTATTTTTCTGCAGTGCTATACCAGAAATTGCGGCTGTGTAAAACTTCTAAGATACTTTCTAACTTCTATAAGCCATTTTGACATTAGTCTTGATGACGTTGGTTGATTCTGTTTTATTTATAAGCTATAATTAACAATTATTTTTGTCTTTGACTTGCGTAATATTCCAACACCGAAAATCGAATCTATAGGAGGAAAACTCACTAGAATTCATGTCAATCAGTTTTTCCCACTTATCCATCACGATCTGAATGTACCATTATACATAAAACTCACAAAGCATGTCCTTCAACTTATGGTATTTCAAGAGCAATCCTTTCTCTGTTTTGACAGCTGAAGAGGATTATTGAGAAGTTCTTTTGATATTTAAGGCTTAGCACAGGGCAGGAAAAACTTGAACTAAACTAATTAAATTTATTAAAAAATAATAACTTCGATGAGTTATTGTAATTCAATTTCTATTTTATCGTCATCATAAGCTCAGAAATGAAAGATATTTATTTATTTTAAATGTTTTATGACGCAACTGAGATCTATAATTAGAATCAAAAGAACGTATTCGTCAGAATGAAATTGCGTGTTCCATAACTAAGAGTGTGCTCTCTTTTTTTTTTTCTTCGGTTTGCAAAGATAAAATTGATTCGGATTCGGCATTGGCAATGGAAGTGTAATTTTTACGATTACAAAACTGTATTGTTCTTCTAAATCAATTGCGTATTTTCTACTTCACATTTTCTCACATTTATTCGTTATCAGAAATCTTGGAGTAATCTTTACGCTCCACACACATACACGCATGCCAATATGTCCGGAAGTTTAAGTTTAAAAAGAAAAAAATTACATCATGGCAAAACAGCCTATGAATTTAAAAAATGTACAGAAGTTTAGAAGATTACACTATTCTAGCATTTGAATACGATATCTGCTGACTAAAAATTTAAAGAGGTACAGGGGTTTCGAAGGTTAAAAAAAAAAGCATATTTTCTCTATTTTTTTTTTTAAATATAATAAATAATTTTATTCAAAATTTTAAGCGTATAAAAGAACAACATTTAAACAATATTTTATAAAATTTTCGTTCAAAAATTTGGAAAATTCAGCCGGTTGGGCTTGTTTCCGGAGACCCCTAAAAAAGTGTCCTCGTGGTGGTCAGGATAACTGATGATAAGCATAAATAATACTTTGTGCGAACTATTAGATAAAAAATTTCCCAGAACTTTTTGCTCAACCTAATAATAAAAATGCTAAAATCTTTAACAACGATTTTTACGCACAAATAACGTACAGAATGACAAAAAAAAACCCATACGATTGTTTCGAGGATTCCTGGATCCCCTTCCTCAGTGAGAAAAAAAAAGAATTAAAATGGGTTCGAAGAACCCCTCGGTTATAACCCCGAGTACTGGCTTATGGACTGATTGAAATGGCGGAAACAAGAGTTATATATCCTAAAGAAATGATGTAATTGACCAGAACTAACTGAAAAAGAGTCACTACGCAGGATCCCTCCTCACTGGTTTTTTTTTTCCTCATTGAGGAACGGGATCCAGGAATCCTCGAAACGATCGTATGGGATTTTTTTGTCGTTCTGTACGTTATTTGTGAGTAAAAATCGTTGTTAAAGATTTTAGCTTTTTTATAACTCATGATAGTTTTATCTGAAATAGAAAAACAATTTTTTTCTGTTAGTACATAAGTACAGCTCGTGATTGAAAGAAGGATTTAAATAAAAATTGAAATTCGAATTTTTGGTAGAGTTGTATGCAAAACAGTACAATTTTTGGTACAATTTACACTACGTATAGCCTTGTAAAATTAGTTGTAATCGAAAAAACAAAACAACCTTCCTTCAATCACTAGTCAATCCTATTTTGAAGAAGTGTGCAAAATTTCAAAAAGTTTTAGTTTAAAAAGTTGAAAAAGCATTAGTTTTTGAGAAATCATGTCCACCGACTTCAAAAATAATGTTTTTAGAAAAAAGCGATTAATTATAAGTAGGAATAAAACGAAGAATTTGATTATTTATTTTAAATCTTACATAGAATCGCCAATTCCAGCTTCTTAATGCAAAGATCCTGCTGTATCTGCAATGTCCAGGGCAGAGTTGGAGAAATTTGTAATTGCAATTATCTGCAATGTAATTACAATTTAATTGTTTGTAATTAATTATAGTTGAAATTACATGCCGTAAAAAATTCTTGAAGCACTATAGCCGGAACCGTCCTCATCCCATTATTTGACAAAATTTTTGCATTTGAATGTGTGTAACTATAACCAATTACTTGCAATTAACTTGTAATTACATTGCGGATAACTGGGATTACAAATCTGCCTAACTCCGATTCAGAGGGCATTCTTTTGCTCCTGCCTGAGACGAATTCTTGCTTCTCGAGTAGTCTAAGGCTGCGAACGCACCATCCTTCTAACTGTTATCAGTGTCGGCTTCGTTTTTTGCGGCCACGCGGTGTCTTTGATTTTTAACGACTTTAGCAGAAAGGGACTGATGTCCGGCAAAAGAGGAACCTTTCCTTCAAGTAGAGTCGAGCTCCTTATCTCCTGACCCATTGTTGATTCCCCTCATTCTTTTGTGAATAAACCGCAGAACAGCGCAATATAAAAGGTTTTACAAGAAAACTGGAGAAGTAGGCAAAATACGCGTTTGTACGCAGCCTTAGGCCACACACAGACGTTTGTTTTGCCATCCTTCTCCAGTTTTCGTAGAAATCTTTTGTTTAGGACCCTTCTGCGGTTTATTCACAAAAGAATGAGGAGAATCAACAATGGGTCAGGAGATAAGGAGCTCGACTCTACTTGAAGGAAAGGTTCCTCTTTTGCAGGACATCAATCCCTTTCCTGTTAAAGTCATTAAAAATCAAAGACATCGCGTGGCCACAACAAACGACGCCGACACTGATAACAGTTAGAAGGATGGTGCGTTCGCAGCCTTGTCGGCGTCGTTTGTTGTGGCCAAGCGGTGTCTTTGATTTTTAATGACTTTAACAGGAAAGGGACTGATGTCCTGCAAAAGAGGAACCTTTCCTTCAAGTAAGGTCGAGCTCCTTATCTCCTGACCCATTGTTGATTCCCCTCATTCTTTTGTGAATAAACCGCAGAACCGTCAAGAATAAAAGATTTTCCACGAAAACTGGAGAAGATGGCAAAACACGCGTCTGTATGCAGCCTTAGCTTTTTTTCTCAGCTATGAGAGTGCGATGTTCAACCTCTTTCCCCACGTATTCGTGTCTATTTCGGTCAGGTTTTATATTCATGCCGGACTCCAATTCAGGAGCTAGTCCTGCTTTCGCATCTTACGGAGTATCCAGAATTTATTTGAGGTTTCCCATCAGCAAATTAAATTCGTTCCAAACGCAAGAATTTTTTCAAATAAATCTGTAACCAAGGGGTTAAACTAAAATATTTAAAATAGGTGACCATTAGAAAGTGAGAGAAGTGAACGAGAAAGACAGACAAATAATAACTAAGCAGCTGCCTCAATATACCTGCGTTGCCCCCCACTCCCGGCCGGTCTATAATTTCTTAAGAACACAAAAACGGCCCCGGTCTGCCGTGGGCGACTATATTTTGTTTGTTTTTATTTTGTTCACCACTCACTGTTTGAAAACAATAATCTTGGTCATTTTTTAATGACCTTCGAGGTAGATTAGTATTGTTTAAAAATAGTGTAGTCAAAATAAAGAAAAAAAAAGGCATTGCCGATAGCAGTGCTGATACAGTTCAACGCATAGTTTAGAAACCTTGCTGTTTTATTTATTTTATTTTTGTTTACTTTTATTTTTTATGAGGATCCTTTCACTTTCGAAACCGATTCCAAAAGTGAAAGCATCCTAATAAAAAATAAAAAAAAACCTGCAAACAAAATAAAAAAAAATAAAAAACAGCCTTTGTAGAGATCGAGCTCAGCTATCCAATACAGAAAAAGAAAATCATTTAAAAATATGGAAATGCAAACGTGATATTTAAAAATATTTCTCCCACAGGATTAACATTAGCGAGCGGGTGTTTTCGCATAAATGAAGTTGCCCCTTAAGTCAGTTCAGTAGAAATGTCAAGGTAGAAGTTCAGCTATGGAATTTGATTACAACAAAAAGATTTATCAGCAGTTTTTATAGGGTAAACAAGATCCCATTGTTTACAAGGCATATTTGAAAGTCACTTACTACTTTTTAGTAAATTGGATATTCCAATGCGTGATTGTATAAGGCTAATGTCAAACGAACGTCTTTTTGCACGCTTTTTTCCCTATGTATCATCCCTACACAATACTTAGCGGCATTGTGTAGGGATGATATGTAGGGAAAACAGCGTGCAAAAAGACGTTCGTCTGACATTGGCCTTATAAACTTCTGAATGTCTTTATTAATTAGTTCTCTTACTAACCTTTTTGAATGCTTCAGGCTCATTGCTATTTCATCTATTAAGTTGATTTTTGTTTTAAGGAGGGTTTAAAAAGTGGACGGATTTTTTAAAACTCTAATTACGCATGAAATAACTCATGCTTTTTAGCACTTTCCAACATAGATAAAAAGTGTTTATGAATTCGGTTTATCTGTCTGTTCGTCTTTCCATGCTCTAACTCGCGTAAATATAGTCCGATTGTCCTGAAACTGATATATGTTATTGGGGTTTCCATGGCATGTTCGTTATTGAGAATGAAGTATGTGGCGCTTAAGGTTCATTTACAAGGACACTCAAAAGAATTATGTTACATTACGGCCCATGGGAAAATATCGTTTGCGATGTATTTTAATGATGCTACACTATTTTAAACGTATTGAAATTATGTATATCACTGAGATGTGCTACAAACCGCTTATTTTAGAATCTAGTGTGCATGTAATTTATCGTTCACTGACAGAAACATACAAAAGTATTTGGCTACAGCCTATGAAGAATAGAAGTGCGTTTTCAGTTGTGGTATGCGATTTAAAATTTAACTATTTTTTGCATATTACTTGGCATATATAAATTCTATAGATCATATACAGGTCTACACAAAAGATCTCAAGTATATTTCCATTTATTGATGGAAATGGCTGAATAGAAATTTTCAACTGTGCTACGCGTTTAATTGAACTAACTTTTAGAATACTACGTAGTATGCATACAAATCTCTAGATACTATGCAGGGCTGCGCACAAAATTCGGATATTTTCCGACTATTGATGGTAATTGCAGTAATTGGGTTTACAACTGCGTTATGCATTTTCTAAATTGTTTTTCTAGACATCTCTCACCTTAATAGACTGTAAAGTTTTATTATAAAATTCGGAATGCGTTAGAAAGTGTTACATAATCTATGCTGGATCATGATTTTTCGTTCTTGTTTATAAGTTAATAAGGTTCCAAATTTATCGGATATCACCTTCTTATTAGAATCTAACTTTTTCTATAAATCGATGTCAAAAAAGTGATAATTAAACTTTCTATTTTAAAATCTAAAAATGCCATTTCATATAGAAAAAGAAAGAAATCAAACTTTAAGATTTTCAGATGTTAAAAGCTACTGTAAAGTAAAAACTGTACTATAGGATCATAAAATACAGATTCAGAAATTTATAAAACCAGAAGCGCTGAAAATAAATAAATATAAATGCACCATTATGAAGTGTCAAAGACAGCTTTCCTGAACAGAGAATGTTGATGCTGTAAAAAGGGTTTTACAGGTAACGCTGAATAATGGTTCTGTGCGGTAATGGAAATAGACATGCAGAAAGGGAAGTTCTGATCAGGTCCAGAGGGGCAAGACTCTCTGATGAACAAATTCTCAATTGCTGTTTTTCTCAGTGTTTAAAAATTTTATGGGGCGATAACAGTTGCGAAAGCACATATAAAGCAGTTGATGTTCATGCATCTTTTCTCGAGAAATATTGAAGCGATTTCAATCCTTTTTTAATGTATAATAATTTTAACTGTAGCTGAACTTTAAATTGGTCGTTTGGCTAGAAACAGAAATTAAAAAGGACAACAATTGCTTGGTTAAAAGAAAAGAAAAAGAAAAAAAGAAAAATACCCGCCTTTATCCATAGATCGTCTACAGTAAAACCACAACAAAGATGTCATTACACTTGGAATATTGTCTTCTTTTAGAATATGAACGCAATTTTTGAAAAAAGAGTTGTCTAACTACTAAAAACTGTACAAAGTTTTTTTCTTTTTTTCAAACGGTAACACCTACTTTTGACACCCTATTTGAGTTTCTTTGATCAAAGCGGCCTGATTGATGCTATTCTATAAGTGAATAAGATTTTGCATTTATTAGATATTATTTTCTCATGAGAAAATCGATATCAAAAAGTGGACGTGACCTTTCTATTTTAAAATCTAAAATTGCCATGTATATAGAAAAACAAGCAAATCAAATCTTAATGTTTTTAGATGTTAAAAGCTACTATAAAGTAAAAATTGTACTGTAGGATCATAAAATACAGAATTCAGAAATTTAAAATCCAAGAAGTGCTGCAAATAAACAAACGCAAATGCATCATTATAAATGGCAAAGATAGCTTTCCTGCGCGGAGAGTGTTGATGCTGTAAAAAGGTTTTAGAGGCAATGTTGAATAATGGTTATGGGCCGGTATGGAAAAAGACACTTTTGCAGAAAGGGAAATTCTGATCAGGTTCACAGGAAGGGAAGGGGGAGGGGAGACTCTCCGAGGACAAAATTCTTAATTCCTTTTTTATCTCAATGTTTACAAATTTAAGTAGGGGATAACAGTTGTTAAAACACCCGCCATCCATGTATATTTTTCTCAGGAACTACTGAAGCGATTTCAATCCCTTTTTCAAAAATAATTTTAAAAGTACCTAACTCTAAATTGTTCGTTTAGAAAGAAACAAATATGAAAAAGTTCAAATACTGCGTGATTAGAAAAAAAAAAGAGAGAGAGAGAGAAAGAACGAAAGAATAATACCCGTGTTACTGTAAAAGCCGAATGTCTGGTAAATCCTATGTTTTACCGGAAAATTCTGGAATTTACCAAAGTGAGTTGGTAAAATCCCGAAATAAAATTTTAAACTGTTCCATTTCGGCTTTTATGAAACCATTTCGGTAAATGGTATGATTTACCGATTCATTTTATTTAAAGTCCGAAATGAGGGCTTTTTTATGAGTCGGAAACGAAAAAGGTTTTATGTCCTTAGGAAAACTGAGAGTTAAATACATAAAAATAATTACATTTTATGTTGAATATAATCTGCGTGAGGAGGTGGTGCAGTATGTTAACTGCGTATTTCCCAGACCCTGTGCCAAGCTCATCATTTATTTCGGACTATTACGAACAGGAGTCGGTAAATCATAGCATTTACCGAAGTAGTTTGGTAAAAGTCCGAAATGGAAGAATTTAGGAGCATGTTTCGAGCATTTTACCAACTCACTTTGGTAAACAAAGCCAACATTGAATCGACGTAATTTTTAATAAATATCTTACAGGTTAAATTTGGCGGAATTCCATTCCATAATTGCCAAGATATAGATTTCATGGTAATCGTGAAAAAACACAATACTACACCGATCTCTGTTGAGTGAACAAAGCCAAAATTCAAACAACATAAACTTTAAGAAATATCTTTACATATTAAGTTTGATGAAATTCCTTTCCATAGTTGCCAAGATATAGCTATCATGGAAATCGTGTAAAAGCACAGCATTGCAGTGGTCCTTGTTGAGTGAACAAAGCCAAAACTGAAACAACACATTGTGAAACAAGTTGGAAATTGCACGTCAAACGTGGCAAATGACTATAACTAGTTTTATAAATATTTTTTGCACCGCATATTGTACTGAATGTATATTTTAATGCACTTCATAAGTGCATATCCATTTCATTCTGTTCGAAAGGCTGTAACATCCTTAAAATGCACTTGAAATATTTTTTTCCCATTGGCCGTAAGGTAACGGAAAACTTTTGACTCTCTCTGTAATTAAACTATACATCCGATTACCATACAATTTGAAATGATCCGACAAAATTTTGCAACAATTATATATTTAAAATTTCAGACCATTCGGAAGGCTGTAACATCATTAAAATGCACTTGCAATAATTTAGTGCCATTGGCCGTAATGTAACGGTAAACTTTTGACTGTCCCTGTAATTAAACTATGCATCCGATTTTCAAATAATTCGAAATGACTTGACAAAATTTTGCAACAAATATATATTTAAAATTTCAGATCATTCGGTTGGGTAGTTTTTGCTATGTTATACGCGGACAGACGGACAGACAGACAGACGGACTGAACGACGACTATAGGTGTTACGTATTTATATAACTACGAACGCACCTAAAAAGACAGATGTTTCTTAAACTATGAAAATTCACTATAATCACGAACGAAAATATTCGATAACCGCTTCCAAGTCACCCAATATTCTCAAAAGCGTTCCTTTATCTTTAGAAACCTCATAAAACAATTTATTTTTGAAATTTAAAGAATAATTTATAAAAATAAATTTTTATTAGTTGCCTGTAATTTTCGGAAACATTTTCGGGTAGCTTTTACAATGTTCTCTCTACCATCTTACTCCATTAGTTCTTTCTAGCCGGAAAATCGTGTTTTTCGGTTGCTATCCGACCTCAACTAAACATTTTCAGCAGCATAACTGAAATTGTGCGTGCAATTGTAACAGAAAAACTTTAGTGTTAATGCTTTTAGTTCTATGTGTTTTTCAGTTAAACATGTTTTCCGAACATGAAAATATTTACTTGAGACTTCATAGCATTCGAAAAACTGGTTTTCTGGGTAGAGAGACCTGATGAATGCGATGTAAAAGCTTCTCGGAAACGTTTTCGAAAACTACGGGCAGTTAATAAAAAATTATTTTTAGAACTTCTTCTTTAAATTTCAAAGATAAATTCTTTTGTGAGGTTTCTAATTTTAATCCATCCTATATAGATGCTGATATATAGCTATGACAGAAATCATAGAAAGTACAGAACATCAGCGCCACCCCCGTTGAGAAATATATACTCAACCTAATCAGCACCAATTTATGTCAAGGTCTAATTGAATACGAAATTGGATCAAATTTCATTCCTTAAATATCGAGATGATATCTATCACGAAAATCGTGAATAATAGTGCATAGCAACAACACCAGTTGGGCTATACATACCAAAATCTTATCAGCTCCTACATGTTCCAAGGTATAATTGAATATAAAATTTACTGAAATTCCCTCCCATAGATAGCGAGATATAGCTGAAATTACGAAAAATGCATTTATTCGCTTACGCCTAATCAGCGTCAATATTTCTCAAGCTCTTAGATTCCATGGATTAGTTCTTCATATATAGAGCGCCCACAAAATTTGTGTCACATATATGCAAACGTCAGAGAGACAGACAGACAAAAATTTTTTTTTACTATTATTAAAAAAAAAAAAAGATCATCATCATCAAATCAATCTTTGTCAAATCGTATTTAGACGTCCCGAACGTGTAAATCCATCAAAACATGGAAATCGAAAATTTTCACGATTCTAATATTTTCTTTTACTGTACTAGGGGCTCCTGCCCCTACGAGCTACGCTAACCAACCTCCGTTCAGACACCGCACACCCTTAAAAACACGCTAATTTGATCGGCTTTAAAGAGATTACGGAAGACTGAATTATAATTAAAAAACTAGTGGCGATCTCACTGTAAACGGGTTTCCATTCATTTTCCTCTGATTGCGAATTTTAAGGGCGAATAAACTGTTGTTAACACTAGAACCGCCATAACGGTCATTTTGACCGGTATCAAATAAAAATACTTCGATTCGAACCAGAAATTTCTTTCTAAAATAAGTTAAATATGTACCACGGAGAAATGAGTTAATAAATAAATTAGATAGTTTTTAATAAAAATTCTGGTTTATAACATTTTTATAACACTTGAGTAAAATTTCCGGCGGCTCTAGTGGTAAGAGATCCAATGGCTTATTTCGTCTTTGATTAAATAAGGTCAGTTAAACATTTGAAAATAAGCTAATATAAAATGAATTAAGTGAACAGAGTCTTTGTTTCCTGGTATTTTTTAACAACGCTATAAGAAAGTTGTTTTAAATGAGACATTTTAAATGTATCGTTTTAAATCTGACGTAATTTTCACCAAGGTTTTCTTTCTCTTTTTAATATTCACGTGAAAGTACCTTTGTTGTTAGAAAGGAACTATTATTTGCGCTGTCTTAGAATTCAAAATAGTAGTTTAAAAGATCTCAAAATATGAAATAAATGTCTCCTGTAAATATATTTTAAATTTAAACTGTTATTTGTAATATTATTATTTGGTCATTTTAAATATGACGTAATATCTCATATTTTCTGTTTTTAATGCATATTAATGAATATATTATTTTAAAGTTTTCTTTCTCTTTTCAATAGTATTCACGTGAAAATACTTTTGTTGCTAAAAAGGAAATATTTTTATTTGCGCTGCCTTTGAATTAGCAGCAATAGTTTAAAAGATCATCTAGAAATGTAAAATAAATATGTCCGGTAAATATATTTTTTAATTTAAAATGTTTGACAATATTATTATTTGGCCGTTTTAAATTGGACGCAATTCCCTCCATTTACGGCTTTTAACGCATATTAATGGATTTATCATTTTACAATTGTCTTTCTCTTTTAAAATTGACGTGTAAATATTGTTTTTCTGACGGAATTTTCAATATTTTCCTGCTTTTAATACGTAATCATTTAATTCTAATTTGAAAGTTTTTTTATGTTTATAATAGTCACGCGTAAATAAATTTTTAATTTGAAGGAAATATTATTCTTTGCGCTATTTTTATAATCGGCAACAATTTAAAATAAGAACCCTTTCTAAAATATGTAAAAAAATATCTCTCGAAATGCTGAAAATTTTAATTAAAAATGGAAATAAACTTCCAAAAAATTAGTCACATTAAAAAAATTAATGCAATCTGCACACCGGGAGTTTCTAATCAACATTCTTAGGAAAAAAATGATTAAATTCCTATGTATAGTTTTTGCT
Source organism: Maratus speciosus (assembly GCA_963932465.1). Classification (NCBI taxonomy): domain Eukaryota; kingdom Metazoa; phylum Arthropoda; class Arachnida; order Araneae; family Salticidae; genus Maratus; species Maratus speciosus. The sequence continues at coordinate 339,195,071 of OZ010793.1, forward strand.
CCTATAAAACTTTTTTAATGGAACGATTTTGACCAACTTTAACATTAAATAATCCTTAAAATAATTATCCGATTTAAAAACTATCTTCATCAGCGTTGTGGCGGTAATTAGTGTGATCGTTTAAGTGGTTAAAGTACACGTTGTGAAGTTCTTTTAATAAATTACTATTGATTGTTAAAGAAATAATAAAACTGGAAACGTCTTACTTGAAATGTAGACAATGAAGAGGCAATTTGATGAAAACAAATAATATTCTTTATTTCGGTCGTTAGTAGCAGTAGAAGGTTAAGAAAATACTTGCTTCTGGTCACCATTTTAAAATAGGAGAACTAATCTTTTAAGAAGAACAATAGCAGCCAACATGGAATAAATCCATGGGATTCCTTTTAACGAGAGCAGCACAACTTTAAAGCATTAAACTTTGAGAGAAAAAAAAAAAAAAACATCCACTTAAATAAAATATCAAACTCATTCGGCAAAAAAAAAAAACGGCACGGCATTCGAACGGCCGGCCAGCGGGCTGGCGCTCCGCTAAAATCTGCGTTAAAAGACTACATCTTTTTCAGACAACATCAAACCAAATTCTGAATTGAAAATTAACGAGTTTTAGTTTTTAAATGATGAATACGGGGTTGACAAAGTAATTAAAAGGCAGACTTTAAATTGATTAGCTAAATTAACATTTACGGGAAATTAATGAGAATCGAATTACAAGCTACAGAATTAAAAAAGTTTCCACTGATTGGAAAACGAAACCAAACGATTCTCCTGTCAGCGATCGGCGTCAAAAGAGGGCGGAGCATAATTTCAATGACGTCATCATAATGCAAGCTGTCTCCATCGATACGAGAGCTCCAAGATATGTTCCTAAAATACGGAGTGCGCATGCGCTAGCTGCCGATCCGCTCCCAACGCAGATATGAATATCGGCGGTGAAAAATGAACTTGCTTTACGGTGAGAGATAAACGCGTCAACATCGCGGCGTAAAGATTGAGTTTAAATAAACATTGATGCAAAAAAAAAAATAGCTGAAAGGAAATAAAAATAAACCAAATTTAAATACTGTGAGAAGTATTCTCACAAGCGTGTTTATCAATTATTACTCTATAATAATACCCACTTTTATATTTTTGTATGCAGAAGTTTTCTTAAGGGGTCTCAGCTTCGAAATTTCCGAAAATTTAATTTTTTTAGATGTAAACGCCTATTTTTTCTGAACATTTTGATGTAATTGTTTCCTTGAAATTCTCATTCGAACAGAAGTTATGGCTTTTAGAATTATACCCGCTCAATAGCTGAAGCGGCGTTTCCGAAACTTTGAAGTCATTTTTCTTCAAATGATGTTTTTGGGCGTAACGTGCACGATATCTCAAAAACTTTTGAATATTGTTTCATGAAATTTTCAAAACATATGTGTCATGTTAGTCTGTATACACTGAACCTAAAATTTCCTTTTTATTGTTCAAAAAAGTATTTTTTTTAGGTGATTATGCTGTTGAAATTTTCAAAATTCTAAATACAAATTTGTATTAAAAATATAAAAATGCTTTAAATACAAATTTATTTAGGTTCAGGTTAATTACAACCTGAAGTATAATTAGGCACAAAAAATGTCAGTCTAGTTTCAAAATTTATTTTGTAGTCCTGCGCGTAAGCTGCTATACCAATTTTCTGCTCGACAAATGTCTGACAGTTTGGAGCCCCCTATAAATACTAATTCTGCATCTTGCAGTTTTTTTAAATACGTGAAATGAAAGAACATACTTATATCTTTCATCCCAATTAAAATTGTGTTTTTAAATCATATACATTTTAAGATATTAAATGTTGAAAATGGTCTTTTTTTTATGTTAAGCGTCCCGAGACCCCTTAATATTAACGAAGAAAGGCCCCCGCCCCCCGATCACAAAAAAATCATTTACAGTGGCGGTAACAGCGTTGGTTATTTTTATTCATTTGTTTATTTATTTATTTAAGAATAGAGAGATACAGAAGAAAGTAAAAATGCATGATTTCTGAAAATATAGCATCATTTCCACCGACAAAAGTTTTTCAAGCGTACACAGATTAGAGTCGAATTTAAAATATTGAACATTTAAGTAAATGCAATTTACACCGACATTTTTGTGATACGGCTAAACGATAGAAGTTAAACTTACCAACTCTTAGGAATGCTCAAAGTTGTTTCCTCCAAGATCAATACACTTTTGTAGGCGAATTTTCGAAATATTGAATACTTCAAACCATACATTTCTTGGAATAAATGAAAAAAATGCTTTTATAGCCTCAAGCTGGAATAATGCTCTCGCGTCCACTCTATTTTCTTTTCTTTCAAGATTTATTCTACGATAGCTGATTTGCAGTTGTTGCCACAAATTATCGTCCGCGGACATAAAAGAATTCAAATTTAAATATCTGACTAATAATTTTTTTTTGGCGCATATCGTCTGCTCCTCTCTCAAAAACTTATTAAATAAATAATAAATAAATAAATTATATTAATAAATGTATTATATTATTATCATTTATATATTAATATAATTATAATATTTATGAATAATAAATTATATACATATAGCAATATTAAATTAATTAATTAATTAAAAGACGGAATTGATTTGATAAACTATGTTAATTTATTTTAAATATTAATCAGAATTATGCTTAAAAGAACATGGTCTTAAATGCGTTTAAAAAAATTAAAGTTGTGAAGACGAATCATTTTAAGTCGGCTCTACAACTTGGATTCTTTTTAACACGACGCATTTAAAATTCGAACAAACCTCGTAAATCAACTGTTATCCGATGAAAGTATTATTTAACTAGCACATCCCGCGGCTTTTCGGGCTCTGCCATTTAAGTGTAGACTCTATTTCATCCATTTGAAATTCGAAGTTTTTAAAAACTAGTCTTTGAAAACATCAGGTCCTAAAAATAACCTGCATGCCAAGTTTAAAGTTTCTAGCCCCGCAGTAGTTTGAGAGTAATCATAATTGTAATCCATTTATCAAACTTCACGGCTTTAAATTTATTATTATTATTTATTTATTATTTATTTATTTATTTATTTTTACAATTTTTTCACTTAAAATTTAAGCCTGAAAAGTAATTTAAAACAGCCGCTGTTACAGGAATTTTTCTTGTTGCCGTTACATAAAAAGTTCTAGGAATCCCAGTTTCCTAGAAAAACTTTAGTAACTTTACAGATTTTTTTTTTTTACAGTGTATGTTTACTTTCAATTTTCTAGCACTAACAGTTTAAAATAAATAATTTTTTTTTTCATTTATACTCTTTTTGGATAAAAAGTAACATATTTTTGATGACAGATAGAATAATCATTATAATTCTGAAAGAATTTTTTACATCGGTTCGGTAGTTTCAGCGTAATCGGGATTTTAAAAGTTTTCCGTTCATTTCACTCCTTTAAGGCTCTTTTCAAATCCAAAAGAGATACTTTCTGACACATTTCTGAATTTATTTTTGTTCGGTAACGCATGAAATTGACAAGTGTTCTTATTCAGAAACTATGATCGAATGGTGTTTTTCATTTTTTGTTAAAATCAGAAAATACTGCCAAAATTAGCGTTTTATACCGGATTTCCGGACGCGACAGCGCGGGAAAGGAAAAAAAAATACCTGTTGGCACGTGACATCAATCGCTTATAACTCGATAAGTAATTAAAAATTAGCGTTTTATACCGAATTTCCGGATACGATAGCGCTGAGAAGGAGAAAAATCTGCCGTCGCGTGCATGGTCCGCTTAAGACTTAGAAGTAGGGAAAGCGCGACGTTATACACAAGGGGGGGGGGAGGGGGAGGCTATTACTCTACCAATTGCTTTTTTACTTACTAAATCCTTTTTTCGTATTCTTAAATAGCCTGAAATTTTATCATCGAAATTTCGAGTAAATAACACTTTTAATATTAAACTGAAAAGAACTAACCTATATACATATGAGAAAGTATCTTATTGTCTGAGCGAAGCGAAGGCTAATACTCAGCGAAATATTACTGTCCGGACACTTTACTACTACGATGGATATTAACGCCATGTCCTACTAAAAAAAAAGCCTAATAAAAACCTTTCGTCAAGCATAACTCAAAAAATATTTGTCGGATTTCGTTTCTGATTGCACCAGAAGGTACCTATGAGGGTCGCCTACTGAATGCACCTACTATGAAAAATAAGTTCCAAACCGTTTAAAAATTATATAGAAAAAACTCTTAAAAAAGCACAATTTATCTGCATACGTCACAGAAATTTGGTGTGCGTCACTTTCACCGGTTGATGTTTTCGTAGACAACTGGTTTGAACACATGGAGCAAACAAAAAAAAAATACGCACGCAGTAATATTGGATAGATCAGTTTCAACCACGTGATCACAAACCTTGCAACAATCCGTGGCAACCAGTTTTGCTGGGCAAACAAATAATAATACCGTACCACGGTGACCGTTTTTAACCTGTTGTATAAAATCTGGCATGTTGTATGACATACAATTGTGGATGATTAAAACAAAAGACATGAGTGTTTATTGATCCGGGAGGTTATCTTTCTCTGGATGTCTGTCTGTCTATCATACAGCATGCAATTTTCTTGTAAAGGATGATATTATTATGCAGTAAAACCTCCATAACGGGCACTCCTGATTAGTGGACACCTCTAATTAGCGGGCATTTTTTCGATTACCAACCCTTAAATAACTGTACATTTTTTACTCTCAGTAGCGGACACCTCCAAATAGAGGACAAATTCTGCCCTCCCGAGGTGTTCGCTATTCAGAAGTTTTACTGGTAAAACCTCCATAGCGGACACACCCGATTAGCGCATACCTCTACTTGGCGGACATTTTTTCGATTACCAACTCTTAAATAACTGTACATGTTTTACTCTCAGTAGCGGTCACCTCTAAATAGAGGACAAATTTTGCATTCTCGGGGTGTCCGCTATTCAGAGGTTTTACTGTATATAATATTGATAATTATTTTACAGGGCCGCACAAAAGAATAAGAATATATGAAACGAATATAAACTAAATTCGGGATTGGTAGATCGCTGATGGTAATGTAATTTTAGGATGTTGTTACAGTCATCCGCAGCATGTTTTTAGAGTTTTGTTCATCTAACGAAATCCTACCTGTCTCACTCTTTTGTCTGTCTATTCGTCCGTCTGTCACAGAGCCCGTTCTCAGAAACTATGTATGTCGGAGACTTGAAAATTTGCATACTTATAGCTGAACACCACACATCAAACGGCAAATAATAAAATTTTGAAAAAGTCTAATATTTAACCCTATGGGCTCTAACTTGTGTATTTTAAGCAATTTTTCTAACTCAGCCCCTAATTTAATTAAGTTGGAGACATGAAATTTTGCATACTTATAGCTGAAATCCTCACATCAAACGACAAATAATAAAAATTTGAAAAATGTCTGATATTTAACCCTCCAGTCTCTAACTTCTGTATTTTAAGCAATATTTCTAACTCAACCCCTAATTAAGTTGGAGACATGACATTTTGCATACTTATAGCTGAACACCTCACATCAAACGACAAATAATAAAATTTTGAAAAAGTCTATTATTTAACCCTCTGGGCTCTAACTTATGTATTTTAAGCAATTTTTCTAACTCAGCCCCTAATCAAATTGGAGACATGAAATTTTGCATACTTATAGCTGAACACCTCACATCAAACAGCAAATAATAAAATTTTGAAAAAGTCTATTATTTAACCCTCTGGGCTCTAACTTGTGTATTTTAAGCAATTTTTCTAACTCAGCCCCTAATTAAGTTGGAGACATGACATTTTGCATACTTATAGCGGAACACCTCACATCAAACGACAAATAATAAAATTTTGAAAAAGTCTATTATTTAACCCTCTGGGCTCTAACTTGTGTATTTTAAGCAATTTTTCTAACTCAGCCCCTAATTAAATTGGAGACATGAAATTTTGCATACTTATAGCTGAACACCTCACATCAAACAGCAAATAATAAAATTTTGAAAAAGTCTAATATTTAACCCTCTGGGCTCTAACTTTTGTATTTAAAGCAATTTTTCTAACTCAGCCCCTAATTATGTTGGAAACATAAAAATTTGCATACTTATAGCTGAACACCTCACATCAAACGACAAATAATAAAATTTTGAAAAAAATCTAATATTTAACCTCTAATATTTTGTCTCGCGCAATTTTTAAATTTAAACTCTTTTGCAATACTATTTTTTGTTCATTTTGCATAATAAGTGTAATGTGACTTAATTTGTTCTATTTCAGATTTCTAACGCATGTTAATGAATTTATTTTACAATATCCTTTCTCTTTTAAAATTCACATGTAAATATATTTTTTATGGCGTAATTTCCAATAAGTGCCTGCTTTTTATACCTAATTATTTAATTCTAATTTGAAAGTTTTTTTCTGTTTATAATAGTAACGTGTAAATATTTTTTTTATTTGAAGCAAACATTATTGTTTGCGCTGTTTGTACAGTTGGCAACAGTTTAAATTAATACCATTTTCTAAAATATGTAAAAAATATATGTCGAAATGCTGAATATTTGAATTTAAAATAGAAATAAAACCTCAAAAAATGAGTCAAATTAAAAAAATTAATGAAATCTGCAGACCGGGATCTTCTATTGAATAAAATGATTAAATTACCATGTATAGCTTTTGCTCTTATAATTTTTTTTTAATGGAACGATTTTGTCCAACTTTAGCATTAAATGTCTCTTAAAATAATTCTTCGATTTGAAAACTGTATGCATTAGTGTTGTTGATCAAACATTTCGCTATAATACCACCGATTTTCATATATTTGTATGCAATAGTTTTCTTAATATTTACGAAGAAAGACCTCCGGTCACAAAAAATTCAAAACCGGCGGCGGCGGTGACAGCGTTAGTTATTTTTTATAGAATAGAGAGATATATAAAAATGAAAACTTGTCTATCTGTCTGTTTGTAATTCTATAAAAAATCCACAATTTGGAAGCCAAAATTGTGAAGAGATACGTACATGTGTATTAAAACATGGCCGACACAACTAAAGTAACCCGGAATCGAAATAACTTATAGTTAATTTTTAATTAATAAAAAACCACCAATTTAACAGCAATTTCTTATCAAATTTAAACATTTTTCGTTATAGCAGTTGCGAACAATTAAAAAACACAATAAAATTATTACTACAACAATTAATTTTCTACTGCAAGATTTCCATATGAAAAATGAAAATGAAATAAAAAGTTTGCCGAATTTAAAAAAAGGTGAATATTACGTCATAACTTTTCTATTGCAAGATATTCACGTGAAATATGAAAATGAAATAAATGGTTTGACGTATTTAAATGAAAGTGAATATAACTTCATAACTTTTCTATTTCAAGGTTTCCACGTGAAAGAGGAAAATATTACGTCATATTGGAAATATAAAGGGCATGGTGGATATAGTATAACGTCATATGAGTGTGAAAAATGTATTGAAGCATGATAAAAACCCGATTAGGGAAATATTGGCGTATTTTAACATTATTGCTCCAATTATAAATTGAAATAAGTTCATTTATAGCTGTATTCTTTTGCGTCTGTTATATACATTTATACATTTTTATATGATTTTCATTTTATATGCGTTTTCATATGATTCATTCAACAACATTTCGACTGCTTTTTTTAATGTTTGTTTTGTGTTGCATGTTAAATTTTGAAATTGATTTTTCAGAACAAACATCCTTCAAATTCTGGGCAGCGCCGGCACTTTAGTTTGTAACAGATAAATGGCTTTTGTATCTGTACATCTAATGTAATATTACAAAGCGTTATAATATTATAAAGTATATAATATTATTAATGCTTGTACGTTTGTGAGGTGTTATCTCTGAAACTACATAGCCAACTTAAAAAAATGTTGGTGGCCATCTCTGCTCCGAAAAAAAGACTATTTTATGTCAGTGCAAGAACCTACATCGCTGCAGGAGCAAAAAAGTTCTAAAATTGTGATTTCTGCGATATTGATTGGGTTAGAAACTTTAAATTTGGTGCGGTAGTTACTTTTAAGATGTAAATACTCGTAATGAACGCTCTCTAAAAGGTTCAATCTTACGGATAAACGTAAAAATTTCTAGAAAGGTTCTAAACTATGATTTATTTGGAATACTGAAATTTTTGGGATACTGTTGGGGTTAGAAACTAGAACTTTGGCATGGTAGTAATTAATAAGATGTAAATGCTCGTTGTAGAACGAATTCTAAAAAATAGAAAGACTAAACAAAGCGGAAAAAGATCTTAAGATGATCTAAGTAACGAAGAACATGGAACTGTTAGGAATATAAACATGAAAATTGACATGGCTGTATTTATCATGACGTAAATTCTCGCAATAGAACAATTTCTAGAAATGTCGCTATATAAAACAGTGCAGAAACAAAAAAACTTTCAAAAATTTTCTATTTCTCTGTTACTGCTGAGCCCAAAATCTTGAAATTTTGCTTCGGGTTAGTTTTAAAATATACAATTGTCTCTATGAATGGTTTCTAAAAAATTTAAAATTTAAAAAGATGAAATTAACGGAAAGCTATCTCAATTACCATTAATTTGGAATTATTAGGTACAGCAACTTTAAATATTTCATAATGCTGCATTTCCTCCGCAAAACATGCGATTTAAATGCAACAAAACTGATAGATGCCCACCTAGCATTAAATAAATTGTGTAAATATTGAATAAAGACCTGTATGAAACAGTGAGTAGGTTGCCCGAAAGTACTTGTTAAAGTGTTCCTTCTCTAGGCTTTATTCTCTCTCTCGCCAAGGCCACTAACAGAGGGAAGTGCAGTTTTAAATGTGATATGAATTTTTTATCCGATTCATTTTTCTAGACATTTTATCATAAGGTCATATTCTCAATTATCATTAGTAGATTTTTTTTTATATTAACTTATTCTGGTGAAATTTTGGAATCGGGTTCATATTGGCGTATGTTAGCTTGCATGATTTGCTGAATAAATATGTATGGATTTGTAAATTACTTCAAATGACACTTTGACAGCTCAAAAGTTATGCAGACGATATATTCAGATCTCGTGTCATACTTTATGTTGTAATCATTGCCGATTTCTTTTATTTAATACATGCTAAATACAGCTCAATTTGTGCAGAATATGTTTGAAAACAAAACAATACAGCGTATGTAGTGGCCAGCATACACTCATCATTTAAATCCGATCGAGCATATCTAAAACACACTCTAACGAAGCATTGCATGCCACTTTTGATGTATTCGGTACTTTGATACTATGTTAGATTTTGAGAAGAGAATTCCTTAAATGTTATCGACAACCTCATTGCATCCGTGGAAAACAGATATTGTACAATATTAACTATTCCGGGGGAGCACACACCATATAAAGTATAGTCCATTCTGTTTAAACATCATATATTTGTCATTTAAAGTTACTCAAATTGGTGCGGAGCGTATGATTATGCTCTCGACATCATTTTATACAATTAAAATTCCGATATAAGTAAATTAGTGTTTCATTTTCTATTTTACTTTTAATATATTGCGTACTTTCAATTTTATATCCATGCATGGCTGTCTTGAATGGTTTGATTTCCCATTTTTTTAAACAGTGTATACGAATTTATATATAAGATTTTGTAATTCTACAATTCGTTTATTTTCATCATTTAAAATTTTCGCAGTATATGGACAATTAAAGATAACATCTCATTTTCTTTGCTTCCACATGTTATTATTAAATCTATGTTCTCAGTAATATCGCTCAGACTAATCCCTCTGAGGGAAGTCCTAGTTATATACATAATTATACGTAACCAATTAATTTTGTAAATGACATTATATGTAACTAAATATACAGTTGAGAAAATTTGAACTTCAAAATATCTTTTGCGATTTACAAATTGCAGCATAGTAAAAAAAAAAAAAAAAAAAAAAAAAAAGTTTCGTACACTGTAAAAAAAATCTGTAAAGTTACTAAAGTTTTTGTAGGAAACTGGGATTCCTAGAACTTTTTATGTAACGGCAACAACAAAAATTCCTGTAACAGCGTCTGTTACAGGAATTTTTCTTGTTGCCCTTACATAAAAATTTCTTGGAATCCCAGTTTCCTAGAAAAACTTTAGTAACTTTATAGAATTTGTTTTACAGTGTAAGGAAAAAAATGAGTTTTTTACCCTTATTAATTTTTTTTCTTCTAAAAATTAGTTTGAAAAGTAAATTTGAGGGCCCCTTTGTATTTCAGTGGCACGGGCTTCAAGGACCTATTCGGTAAACAGGCTATGGTCACGTGACACCAATCGCTTATAGCTCGATCAGTAATTCATTTATCAAAAAATGAAAAACACATTTCGATGACAAATCTCTTTAATAGCCGGGTTTCCGAGTGCCATGCTTTTGCATTTAACAATGAGCCAGTAAATGCCAACGCTCACTACAAAAAATGAGCCAATTCAAACTCAAATTCAACTTCTCAAAAATGAGTCAAGTTCATGCTCTAATTCCTCGTGTATAAAACGAACCGTTCTATTCAAACTCGCTTTATTAAAAAGAGTGAAACTCACTAAGGATTCCATAAATAAATACATACATATACATATATGTATAAGAAAAAGACAATTATGAGAAAAAAAGGAAAAAAATATCTTGCATAATTTTATGAACTTAGTACAGTGATATCAAAATCTCTTTAATTAATTTGGTATCGGAACAAGACTTAAACTACTTAGGTGTAATTGAATATTTCTAATTAATCTAAATAATTTCTGACAATTAACATTAAATTATGAAATATTTGAGTAGTTTTTAACATTAAATTCTCAGAGTAATTTTCTCTCCAAAATGCAATTTAACGAACATTACAGTATATCTTTTTTAGGGTTTCGTTCATCTGACGAAACCCTAAAAATTCTCTGTCAAAAATTACACATGTGAGAGACTTGAAATTTTGCATACTTATAGCTGAACACCTCACATCAAACGGCAAATCATAAAATTTTGAAAAAGTCTTATATTTACCCGTCTGGGCTCTAACTTGTGTATTTTAAGTTTTTTGTTCTAACTGAGCCCCTAATTAAGTTGAAGACTTGAAACTTCGCATACTTATAGCTGAACATCTCACATCAAACGACAAATCAAAAAATTTGAAAAAGTCTTATATTAACCCGTCTGGGCTCTAACTTGTGCATTTTAAGTTTTTTTTTCTAACTGAGCCCCTAATTAAGTTGAAGATTTGAAATTTTGCATACTTATAGCTAAACACCTCACATCAAACGACAAATTATAAAATTTTGAAAAAGTCTTATAATTATCCTTCTGGGCTCTAACTTGTGTATTTTAAGCTTTTTTTCTGATCCCCTATTTAAGTTGAAGACTTGAAATTTTGCATACTTATAGCAAAACACTTGCGATCACACGAAAAATCACAAAATTTTCAAAAAGTCTTATATTATTTACCCCTCCGGGCTATAACTTGTGTATTTTAAGCAATTTTTCTAACCTCCCCCCATTGCACCCGGTGGGAACTTTTCTAACTTTTGCCGTCACCCCTTTGACCAATCTTTCATATTATGCACATCATAGCCTTACATATTTCAGTTCCAATTTTTACCACCCAGGAGCGCCTACCTATCTCGGGTGCTATGGGCCCGATCCCCTAGACTAATATATCTACGGATAGGTTGTAAAACGGAGTTTCGTTCGGATAGAGGTTTGTGTAGAATAGAGTTGCGAAATGGTTGCGAAATGGCCCCCTGGTTGCGAAATGTGGAACTAACAGATTTTGCACAAGGATAAAGTGTTTTGAAATGAATATTAAACGAAACCCTCTGTGCGATCTGTGATCACACTTACCCACTTGTTTTTTATCATTATTATTTAAGTTATCATGTTTTTCTTATTTTCAGACTAACGATATTACAAATCGCCCACAATAAAGAAGTTGGTTAAATAGTTTTAAGAAAATAAGAAGAAAAAATGTAAAAATACTTTTTAACTATTGTGGAAAATGTTCAAAATATGCAACTAGAGTAGACAGTAGTCTCTTCTCAAAAGGTTGGGAAGGATAAGCATGGTGCGAACTGCGAACTCCTCACGATGCCGAAGAATCCAAATAGCGTGTAGATCGTCCCCGTAACTTAGCACGTTATCACTTTCCATGTGCGCCTTATGATTTTTCAAATGGATTGCGTCATTTTTGGTACACGTCATCTTCCCTTTTTTTCCTAAAACAAGCATTAATAATACTATTTAAAGATATAGTCCAGGCAATAGGGAATTTTACCTAGCAAAATTAATGGTAGTTCTGGAAATCGGCTTACTTTATGTTTTTTGGCTCGTTGAATCCGAATTTGCAACTTCCCACCAAAATTTCCCCCGGCAACTCCCCCAAAATTTTGGTAAAAAGCCCCCCAAAAAAGGTTTTTATTAAAAAAATCATTTTTTTTATTGTTTTAGGGGAAAAGTATCTAGAAATTCAGAAAGTAGACAAAATTTGCAACAAATTAGATATATGACATTATGATTTAGGATGAAGGAGAAGGGGGCAGGGCCGAATTAACCACTGAAGCTATGGGAAGCACGGTGTCATTTTGGGGCCCCCTTTCATTCGAGTTTTCTAAGTTGGACATACCCGGAAACTCCCAAATATTATTCCACAACATAAAATATCCATAATTTGAAGTACTTCTCTCAATTTTGGAAGTATTTTAAATTATTAATATTTTATGTTGTGCATATAAGCCAAATTAAATAATATTCAAATTCAATATGTAAAATAAACATATACGTCTAACATTACAATTACACCTCAATAAAATCAATATAAAATGTGGGGCCCCTGTTTTCTCAATTTCTGGCGCTTTCAAAATTTTCACGGGCTTCTCGTGCCTATTCGGGGATCAGGGCCTGGAAGGGGGATCTGCCTCGGAACTGTAGAAAAATTATATAATGTCAGGAAAGAAAGAATTTATTAAGTTACGTTTTAACAGGAAAATTACAGTACGAACATTTACTCACTCGTCTCGCCGGTAACTGCGAAAAGTAAACATAGTGAGAAAAATACATCGGCACAGCGCCGTCTATGGGAGATAAGGAAAAGTACAATTTTATTTTAACACTCTCCCTAAAATTGGACTATTCCTGAAATATGAATAGTTCAGTCTTAAACGAGTCCAATATTTGCACATAGTTCTTTTAAACGTAAATGTCCCATAGGCTTTGTCATCATATCTGCTATTTGATTTACAGTGTCCACATACTCTATCAAGATCTTTTTCTCTTCCACTAACTCTCGTATATGATGATATCCAATATCTATATGCTTGGTGTGTCCATGGTTAGTTGGATTACTAGCTAACCGAATTGCACTTTGGTTATCAACGAGTAGACGTCCTTGTATTCCAGGTTGAAATTCACTTATTAAATTGGTCAACCAGACCAACTCTTTGGATGCTGTTGATGCAGCCATGTACTCAGATTCTGTCGTAGAAAGGGCCACACATCCTTGTCTTTGGCTACTCCAAGTAATTGCACCATCACCTAAGGTGGAAATGTATCCTGTTGTGGATCTTCTTGTTTGAACATCCCCAGCATAGTCAGCATCAGAAAACACATTGATATAACCGTCTGTTGAGCCACTGTAGTGGATTCCCATGTTTATTGTACCTTTCAGATACCTCAAAATATGTTTAATGAATTTCCATGATCCAACAGTAGGTGTTGACATCCACTGTGCAGCTTTTCCAACTGCGTATGCCAAATCTGGTCTTGAAACAACAACTAAATACATTAATCTTCCAATAGCTGATGCAACTGGATGTTCATAATCTAATTCAGTTTCACGATACAGAAGATCTAAAGAACTTTTATCTACTGGCACTTTAGCAGGTTTACAGTCACCCATTTCAAACATTGACAGTGTTCTTTTAGCATAAGCTGCCTGATGAATTCTTATGTTGTCTTTCATTAATTCAATTTGAAAACCAAGAAATTGTCTGACATTTTCACAAATCGTGATTTCAAATTCAGTTTGTAACTGGCTAAGAAGTGTTTGAATATCTTCCTTATCAGTGGCAGCAATCAGTCCGTCGTCAACATATACAGCAATAATGACTAAATTTTCACCAACATACCTCAGATATGCACAAGGGTCATAACTACTAGCTCTAAATCCAACGCTTGTTAAAAATTCAGTTAGTCTTTGATTCCAGCATCTAGGTGCCTGTTTTAAACCATATAGACTTCGAATCAATCTGCAAACACGTCCAGATCTATCATTATAACCTTCTGGTTGCTCCATGTATATCAGTTCATCAAGTGTTCCATTTAAAAATGCAGTATTGCAATCAAATTGTGCTATTTTTAATTTCTTAAAATAAATAAACCAAAATAGAAAACGTACAGTATCATACCTTATAACCGGACTAAAAGTCTCTTCATAGTTTACTCCATATTGTTGCTCAAATCCTCTAATCACCAAACGTGCTTTAAAGCGTTCAATTTCATCATTTTCATTTGTTTTGACACGAAAAACCCATTTGGCAGTCAATGGTTGCATCGTGTTATCACGTTTCACAAGTTCCCAAGTGCCGTTCTTTTGATGGGAATGCATCTCATCTTCCATAGCTTCAATCCATTTTTGTTTCTCAGGTACTTCCATAGATTCCTGGTATGACTGAGATTCAATTACCTTTTGACAAAGATGGGAATAGCGTATAGGTGGTTGTATCGTTGAACGATCTCTCAACTGGTATCTTACTGGTTCTTGTTCCAATTGGTTATCTTTGTCTTCCTTCTCTACCAATTCCACCTCTTGCTCTCCCTGACTCCCATCTATCAATGTATTTGGCACTGAAACTTCATGAAATTCAACATCTCTACTTATTTCTATTCGATTTTCACCTGTATACACTCTATAATTTCCAGTGACTTCTTCATAGCCCACAAAAATTCCCCGTATACTTGTTTTACCAAACTTCTTGTCAACACGTCGTTGCTTCGGAATTTGGACAGTACATTGACTTCCAAAAATTCTCAAGTGCTTTAATGAATATTCCCTTCCATACCATGCTTCATAAGGTGTTTTACTTTTATCACGACTCTTACCAGTACGATTTAAGATATATGCAGAACAGTTCACTGCTTCAGCCCAGAAGCGTTTTGACAATCCCTTTGTCAACAGCATTGTTCTCGCCATTTCTATCAATATTCTATTCTCACGTTCAGCACGTCCATCCCGTTGAGGTGTATACGCAGCTGATCTTCCAATTTCAATTCCATTTTTCACTAGGCAATCTATGAAATCTTGATCTGTATACTCTCCTCCATTATCTGACATAACTGTCTTGACTGTATTTCCAGTTTGAGTTTTAACATATGCTAAGAACTGTTGCAATTTATCTTTCACTTCACTTTTATGTTGCATAAAATATACTTTACGGTACTGGGTGTAATCATCTTTGAATGTAATAAAATATTTAGAACCTTGAAAAGATGCTTCTTGCATTGGACCACAGACGTCACTGACAATTAGTTCACCAGCTTTACTGGCTTTTGGCATTTCTCGAAAATTTGTTCTCTGAAACTTTCCAATTGCACAACCATCACAATATTCAGTCTCATCAATTTGAGATATTTCAATTCCTTTCGTTTTCAGCAATTCTTTTGTATGATTTTTACTCTGATGACCAAATCTTTCATGCCATACTTGAAGAGAATTTTCTTTGTGATTTCTTACCATAAGGCTACTTTCTTCATTTTCCAAAACATCTATATCTAGAAAGTACATATCTCCATATCGATATCCTTCAACAATAAGTTTATTATTTTTCTTAAATTTCCATTTATTTCCTTCAATGGTTTGTATGAAACCTTTCTCTGCTGCTGATTTTACAGAAAATAAATTTGCCTTCATTTCAGGAACATACATAACATCACAAAAATGATGTTCTTTTCCATCTAGATTTGAACGAATTTTGATATTACCAATACCTTTGGCTAAAATTTTTCTGCCATCACCAAGTTCAAACATAACCTTTTCTTCTAATTCTTTATATGTTTTAAAATATTCAGGTTTCCAACACACATGTTGAGTACATCCAGAATCAATTATCCACTTTGATCTTCCTGATTCATCTGACTGAAATGTATTTACAAAGGCAAAACCGTTACTATCTTCTTTTTTCTTATCAGAATATCTATTATTTTGTTGATTCTTTATATAATTACGCCTCAGATGTGGCCCTCCACAAGTCCAACATCGTAATTTTGGTTTCCTTTTGTCATACTTGCCTTTTTCATTATTGAAATGAACATTTTCTACACTTCTGGTTTTGGAAAAGTTCTTATTTGGCTGTCGTTTTTCCATTATCAATGCTGATTCACGATTTATATTCACATCAACAATACCTAATCTAGTTTCTTCAATCATCAGTCTAGATATTAATTTCGACAATGTACGATCATCCAAAGGTGTTGAGTCCCAAGCACTATGAAAATGACGATACTGCGAAGGTAATGTATTCAAAATGGTTGTTATCACTAGTGAATCTGATAGTGGTTCTCCAAGTTCACGTAATCGTCGAGCAAAAGATTCGATTTTGCTAATATGTGTAGCTATATCATCACCAGCAACATAGCGATACTCTCGGAATTTAGTTTGAAGTAAATAAACAGAGTCCGCTGATCTTTGCTCATACACATCTAATAATTTAACCCACATTTCTCTAGCATTTTCACAGTTCATAATTAAAGCTAAGGGCTTTTTATCCACCATTGTCGCAAAAATCTCTTTCGCCATTTTGTTTGCTTTCTTCCATTTCTTCATTTCAGCATCGTAATTATCGCTACCAACTGTCGGTTGTACATGCGTTCCATCAATCAGTTCTAACGCATCCCGAGCATCTAAAATCGCCCGTACTTGGAATTTCCACTGTGTCCAATTATTTGAGTCCACAAGCTTTTCTATTTTCGCTCTGTCACTTTCCATTTTTGTCAGGAAAATCGAAAACAAAGTCCAGAAAACAGTTCAAAGAAGCGCTTACTTCGTTAGGCTTAGCGATCGCCGTAGAACTCAAAAAACAAAACGCAAACACAAGTTAAATTAAAACTATCAAATTCTTTCCAACAGAAAACCTCACACGCAGGCCGCAAACGTGACTGGGGCCGATAACCTGTAGAAAAATTATATAATGTCAGGAAAGAAAGAATTTATTAAGTTACGTTTTAACAGGAAAATTACAGTACGAACATTTACTCACTCGTCTCGCCGGTAACTGCGAAAAGTAAACATAGTGAGAAAAATACATCGGCACAGCGCCGTCTATGGGAGATAAGGAAAAGTACAATTTTATTTTAACAGGAACATGCGCGCGGTGCTGCGTGGACTAAGTTGCGCAATTCCACTTAACCATTCACACGTTTACATTCGCCCTCCCATCTCCCCTCCGAACTTCCCTTATAAGGTTTACTTTAAGTTTTTTGGGTCGCTAAATCCGAATTTTTAACTTACCGCCAAAATCCCCCCCCCCCCGAAACCCCCCCAAACTAGTTGTTATTAACTTAAATTTCTTATTGTTTTAGGGGAAAAGCATTACGAAATTCAGAAATTAGACAAAATTTGCAACAAATAGGATATATGACATTATGACGTAGGATAAACGGGGAAAGAGGGGGCTGCCTCGGAACATTCCTCGATCGCTTTTCTCAAAAACCAAATTTTTTCAAAAAATCAATTTTTTTTGGGGGGGGGGGGGGTTGCCGGGTGAAATTTTGGTAGGAAGTTACAAATTCGGATTCAGCGACTCAAAAAACATAAAGTGAGTCGAAATCCAGAACTAGTATTAATTTTTCCAGGCAAAATCCCCTATTGCCTGGAATCCATAACTTAGTGCACGTAGCGCCGCAGTGCATGCCCTAAATGCTTTTCCCCTAAAATAATAACAAATTTAAGTTAAAAACAACTATTTTGGGGGAAAATTTTTGGGGAAGTTAAAAATTCGGATTCAGCGACCCAAAAAACTTAAAGTAAACCTTATAGAGAAAGTTCGGAGGGGAGATGTGAGGGCGAATGTAAACGTGTGAGTGGTTAAGTGGAATTGGGCAACTTGGTTCACGCAGCACCGCGCGCATGTTCCGAGGCAGATCCCCCCCTTCCCCTTCATTCTAAGTCATAATGTCATACATCTAATTTGTTGCAAATTTTACCTACTTTCTGAATTTCTGGATACTTTTTTCCAGTGGTGTAGTCGTAAAAATAGCAGAGGGTATACGTTCTAAGCAGAGGGTATACGCTCAAAGCAGAGGGTATACCCTAGTCTATATATACTATAGCTTTCTTAAGAAACAGAGGGTATACGGCGTTCCTTAAAAAAATCCAGAGGGTATACGGCGTATACCCTCCACTACATCCCTGCTTTTTTCCTAAAACAATAAAAAAATTGTTTTTTTAATAAAATCCTTTTTTGGGGTGCATTTTACCGAAATTTGGGGGGGGGGGGGTTGCCGGGGGAAATTTTGGTGGCATGTTAAAAATTCGGATTCAGCGACCCATAAAACATATAGTAAGCCTTTTTCCAGAACTACCATGAATTTTGCTAGGTCGAGCTTCTATACGGTCTCTATTGCCTGGACTAATATCATATAATTAAATATTCCACTTCTGGTTTTTTGTTGTTGCTGTTTTTTTTTTTTTTTGGGGGGGGGGGGGGGGGCTTTTTTTTGTGTGTGCGTGTGAAATGTTTTACTCAGTATTAAGTTTCATTATTAATTAATAATGATTACAAAAATGAGAGATCGTACAATTCTGCAAAACTCCTGATTTTAAAGTTTTTTCTTTTTAGCCCCGATATGATATTTCTTTCAGGCAACAATTAAAGTGTCGTCAGTAAAAAATAACGTTACGTTACATAAGCCAGCCGTAAAACGAAGCAGATGTATTATTGTGCGATTAAATACTGATAATCTCTACTGCATTTTTTTGAACTTCTAAGCGTCGCACATTTTCAATTTTTACAACCTTAGGGGACCATAGGGGACATGGGGTGCATACAAAGGGGTACATACTTACACCATAGGGGGGAAAAGTACTTTTAACACGTTGAGTGTCACGGTGACTGACACTGAAGCTGAAAAATTTACAATGTTTTAAGTAATTTTTAAGAAAGTATAATCCTGTAATAAATAAAAGGTAAGTAAAATTTAAATAAATTTTCAGTAATTACTTAAAACAATATATATTTATATTTAGTTTTATATCATATTTTAGACCATCGGTCATTGGTGAATGACGCGCTATAAACTGAAAGTTCAATGTCCGGTGACTGTCACCGGTGAGTGACGTGGCGCTTAACGTGTTAACTGCAATTTGTTTGAAAACTGCATCTCAATTTATTTTTGAGATTTTTTTTTTTTTTTTTGTAATTTTTAATGCCATTTCTGTAATGGCGGCAACTGAAGTGCTTCATTTCTGTAGAAAGTAAAGGATAAAACTATTGGAAAATAGTAGATTGCTATATCTTTTTGTTGCCATTTTCTCATAACAACTGAAAAAAAAAAAGTAATTAAAATACGAGCTATTATAAACTATATTTAATTTTCAGTATCCATTTTAATCTTACAGACAAATGAAAAAATATGAATCGTTAGATAATCGATTTTTTTAGTAGGATTTACGACATCGCTTTTTGCTGGGTTTGCGTATTATTCCGCGATAGTAACGTCATATGCATACTTTTCTATAGATGTTGTTTAAGACGGGGTCGTAAATGCGGAATTCTTCAGCGGATGCAAATGACATCATTTTATATAAAATAAAAGCGTGTATTTTAAATTATAAATAGGTTTTGTAAAAGTGTATCATTTTCACTCAGGTGGCTTTGAAATTCTTCACACGTGGAAATGCTTCATTTTTGAAAGTAACGCATTTGAAAGCACACGCTGATAAAAAGCAATTTTTTCAGAAAAACGTACTTCCAGCAATTATCGAACTTAGTCAGACCTTTAACCGAATTCTTTTGTGTGTCCCTGTAACTGAAGGATAAATGCTATGCATTCTATAACCTATAGAAAACATGAGGTGCACTTCAGTGATTTCGTTATATTTGAAGTATCATAACATCATTAAATTGCACCGAAAACAATTTTTTCCCATAGATTATTATGTAATGGAAAACTTTTGTGCGGCTTTATAAATGAACTACAAATGCTACTTATTTAATACTCAAGAGAAAGCATGTTATAGTGCATCTCAATGATGTACATCAATCTCATTATCAGAGGCGGATCCAGCCCTCAATTTAAAGGGGGGGGGGCGGTCATGCCACATGGGGGGGGGGAGTCACGTGTCATCATGAAATGTTTATATCTTAGATCAAAATTGGCCATTTCTGACATATACCCGAATTAATTTTCATTCGTAAATACATAAAATTTGCAGGTTTTATTCCGATGCCTAGAAAGAGTTTGACTTTTTTTTTTATATACTGTGAACATCTTACGTCCAAACACCTCACCTATTAATGAATCTTACAAAAATTGTTCTCAAAGTTCGTATTTTGAGCCGATTTTCGGGAGTCGACAGCCATGGAAATGTTCTGATGAAGCAAAGCAATTGAATGCAAGATTGAAGTCCATCGACTTCAAGATGTACCACATTTATAGGAAAATGAAAAACATCGTTCGATTCTATTGTGCTTAAGTAGAAATCTCTGCAATTTTCATGCGTTTTTATATAAAAACAAAACTACGTAATCAATAAAATTAACATTTTTAAGCGTGAAAGAAGGGGATGAAAGCATTTTAATACATATTTATATTAAAAAGTGTTTTACTCTACACAAAAAATGTTCTTTATTTAGAAGAAGGTCATGACCCCCATGACACCACGACTTGCCCCTTGGATCCGCGCTTGATCATTATATTGTGGTATCAATAAAATAGCCTAAAACGATTTCCCCCCATAGACCGTAATGTAACGGAATTCTTTTGTGTGTTCTTGTAAACGAACTATAAATTCTACACACTTCATTTTCAATACCGAACATTCAGTAGTAAACCCCGAAACATATTAAATTTCCATGGCAATCCAAATATATTTACGACAGGCGCAGTTCCACGGGGGGGCCATTGCCCCCCCCCCAAAAAAAAAAATCCGCCGATTGTTGCGAATTTCGACAAATGGTCGCCGAAAAAAATCAATTTCATCAATCGTTCGCAGGTAAAAGGATCGCAAAAGGAACGCAAATTTCGTCAAAAGAACGCGCAAAAAACGCCAATTTCGTCAAAGGATCGCAAAAAAAACGCAAATTTCGTCAAAGAATTGCGTAAAAAGCGCTAATTTCGCGAAAGAATCGCGCAAAAAACGCTAATTTCGTCAACAGATCTCTGAAAAAATGCTAATTTCTTCAAAGAATCGCGAAAAAAATGCGCGAATTTCGCCAAAGAATCACTGAAAAAACGCGAATTTCGTCAAAGGGTTGCCAAAATTAACGCACAATTAGCACCGGGAGGAGATTCCCCTAGGTGCACATCCACCGGGGGAGAGGGGATTAGATCGGGGCAAAGAAGGGAAGAACAAATTACCAAGTTGGTTTTTAAGAAATCAACACACCATACGCATTTTAGCTTTTAACTGACTAGGATTAGGACATAATCCTTTTTTTTCATTCATGAAATACCCTTGAAATTTACCAATGTGGGTGGCAATAACAGTATATTTTTTACACATTATTGATTTTCTTCAGAAAACATTAAGATGCTTGAATTTTTCAAAGGACCCTTCTTTTTCTTGTTTCTTTCTTTCTTTGGAAATTGCTATGAATCCCATTCTTTTCTCAAACAATAAAGCACTCCTCAAAAATATCATTATACAGAAATTAGAATTGCAGCTTCTTTGAAAGAACGAAAAAGTTTCAACACTTCAAAGGGATCCGAATAACGTTGCCAATTTCTGTTGTAGAGATTCAACGAAAGGTACACGAAGTGGCATCGTCCCCACCTCAAGCCATTAGTGTAAAAAATTATGGCGTCATATGCCTTTTGACAGGACATAATCCTATTTTGTTCACTAACTGCCGAAACGTCAGTGAGGTTTACCAATGACACCCGAAAAGTGTTTTCGTTTGCTTGTCTGTCTGTTCCGCGAAAACTGCCGTTAAATCATTGGATTTATATGTTGGGGGGCGGCGACCGCCCCGATCGATCCCCCCCCCCCACCCCTCCGTGGATGCGCACCTAGGGGAATCTCCTCCTGGTGCTAATTGTGAGTTTTTTCCGCCGCTCTATGACGAAATTCGCGTATTTTTTTCGAGATTCTTTGACAAAATTCGCATTTTTTTCCGAGATCTGTTGACGAAATTAGCGTTTTTTGTGCCATTCTTTCGCGAAATTAGTGTTTTTTGCGCAATTCTTTCGCGAAATTAGCGTTTTTTCTGCAATTGCTTGGTGAAATTAGCTTTTTTCTGCGTTCCTTTGACGAAATTCGCGTTTTTTCTACGATCCTTTCACGTAATTCGCGTTTTTTTCGTGGTCCTTTACGAAATTCGCGTTTTTTTTTGTGGTCCTTTGATGAAATGTCCGATTTTTTGGCGAAATTCACGTTTTTTCCGCGCTTTTTTGATGAAATTCACGTTTTTGCTTGATCCTTTGACGAAATTCATGTTTTTTGCGTGATCCTTTGACGAAATTCGCATTTTTTGCGCGATTTTTTGACCTGCGAACGATTGACGAAATAGATTTTTTTCGGCTACCATTTGTCGAAATTCGCGGTGGATTTATATTTTTTGATCCAAAGGGGAGGGGCGATCGGGGCGATCATCCTTCCTTCCTTGGATCCGCGCCATTGAAGAGGTATACACACCATAGAGGCCTGCACGTGTCCGGGCTTGGCCCGAGGCCCGTACCCGGCCAGGCCTGCGGGCCGGGCCGGCGGAATGAAGACGAATTTTCCAACGGGCCGGCAGAATTAGGACAATTTTTTTAAAACGGGCCGGACCGACAGACAAAATTGAACGGGCCTGCAGGGCCGGGCCAGGCCCATAAAAAAGTAAACGGACCGATATACGAGCCATTTTCAATGAATACGATTTTTCTCGAGAAGTATAAATGTGTGTCACGAGCCAATGCGATTTTAACAACATCAATACAGATATATAGCATGTCCATCGTAGAGATCGGCATCGTACAGTTACAAGACATCTGATTCCGGGTTTAATTTTTTTTCAGCAGACTCGTGCCGGGATGGAACTGGTCTTAATCGATCTCAGGATGTGTAGGACAGGCATTGTGTTTTGTAAAAGTATTAATAGTGATAATGAATTTCTGTTAACAGTATCTTTGGAAATATACCTTAAGGGTTCTCATATTCACTGCTCAACAATGTGAAACTTTCAGACACATGTTCTGGCTCATTTTTAATTATAGAGGCATAAAATTGACAGGCATGACTATTGAAAGCATTTGGAAACGAATAGCTTTCTCCATATTTGATAAATTAGTTACAGAGATAACAGAGATTCTTGTCACCTGACTGTACGTTTTTCTCCTTTCCTGTGCTATCGCTTCCGGAAATTCGATTCATAACGCTAACTTTGGCAGTATTTTCAGAGAAAGATATATTGCTTTTATCTATGAGAAAGACGGTATTTACATAGTTTCTGAATAAGAATACCTGCCAATCTTACGAGTTTCCAAAAAGAAATGAATTCATAAATGTGCCGATATGTAGCTCCTTTGGATTTGAGAAAAGCCTTAAAAATGAGAGAAATATTTTCACAAATCTACTTTTTTATTATACAGCTTCAAAAGTTATCATGTTTTTAATCCTTTATTTTGAATTACATTAACCTTTTAATGAATCCTTATTGGAATTTTGAAATGTCTTTAGAGACGATGACTAAAACACTGTAAGTAATCGTTAATGTTTACTATTGTGTGTTTTCTGTTTTGCGAACACATAGTAATCTAAAATATACTGTAAAATGTTCCCATAAATATGTATGTAGTATTCATTAAAAGAATCTTAATTGTATGTCCAGTGATGGAACAGTGGCGCAGCAGTTAGGCGATTGTTACCACTAACTTTTTTTAGTATTCTTTACATTGAAAAATCTCAGAATTCTTTCCTTAAATAAGATGAAGAATACTAATAAATTTTAGCGGTTTCAACTTATTCTCTAGTGCTACACTGTTCTATCACTGTATGTCGAGAAAAAACGCATTTCTTTTTGTAGAAATTGAGTCGGGCCGGGCCGGGCCTGTTTCACTGATTTTTGTACGGGCCGGGCAGGGACGAGAACTGTAAAAATACAAACGAGCCGGCCCGGGCCCCAGCCCGTGCAGACCTCTAACACACCACGTAGATGACACATTTTGACTTTCTAGGATGTTAAAGGTCCGTCAGATTTTTGAAGGGGATCTTTTTTCAGAGATTATCCTCTTTCAGAAATCTGATATTAAAAAATGGATGTGATGATTATGTTTTTCAGCTTTCGGTAATTGGTTCTTATGTATTTTTTAGTGCTGAATCCAAAAATGACCTTCATTTTGTACCATGCCATCACGTCAGGATTTCACATAAATCGCAAATTTTTAAAAAGTCTTACATCAAAATCAATTATCAAAAGTTAAAAAAGACAATCATCGCAGGCTTGTGTTACTAACGTTCTTCAATATAACTAAAAGAACAAAAAATAAAATAAATAATTACCATAGTATAAGAGTAAACAGAAAAAGAAAAAAAAAAGCCATTTAATAAATAAATTCTGTTATAACGTTTTCAATTTTACGACCTAATAAGTAACAATAAACGATATTTTGAGGAGAGGTCGAGATTATAAAATAAGAGTGATGGATAACCGAGTGTTTCGGTTAATCGAATGTCGGATAATCGAGAGTCTGTAATATTTTTAAATAGCATTAATTTCATATTCATTTAATAATTAACTGCAAGGAAGGATTTGAGCTACAGAAATTATGACTACGTTGATTATATGTCACTCAATATCGCCCCCCCCCCCCCCAAAACGATTCTCTGGATCCGCCCCTGATCTACGAGAGTTAGAGCTTAGGATAAAGCACGGACAGACAGGCGGTAGACAGACAAACCAAATTTATAAAAAGTGTTTAAACAAGTTGGAAATTGCACGTCAAACGCGGCAAATGAGGGGCGTTCGTACTATAATTAGTTTTATAAATATTTTTTGCATCGCATATTGTACTGAATGTATATTTTCGTGCACTTCATAAGTGCATATCCATTTCATTCTGTTCGAAAGGCTGTAACATCATTAAAATGCACTGGCAATAATTTTTTCCCATTGGCCGTAATGTAACGGAAAACTTTTGACTGTCCCTGTAATTAAACTATATATCCAATTTTCATAGAATTTGAAATGACTCGACAAAATTTTGAAACAATTATATATTTAAAATTTCAGACCATTCGGCTGGGTAGTTTTTGCTCTGTTATATGCGGACGGACGGACAGACAGACTAGCCGAACGACGACTATAGATGCTACGTATTTATATAATTACGAACGCACCTAAAAAGGTTCACATGTGATGTTTTAAACACCATTAATCAAACTTAAAAAAGAAGTATTTTAGAAATCCTATTCCAAAATTACTTATTGTTTCAAATTCATATTTCCATTCATATTGTAATTGTTTGATAAAAGGTAGAAATAAGCAAATAGAAAGCTTGACACTCGATCTTTGATAAAACATTGTGATAATTTATTCAGTGGTGCCAGCTGGCAGCGAAACTGCAATAACACAAGCCTGCGATGGTTGTATTTTTTAACTTTTGATAATTGATTTTTATGTAATTTTTAACTTTTGATAATTGATTTTTATGTATTTTTTAACTTTTGATAATGGATTTTTATGTATTTTTTAGTATCCGAAAATGACCTTTATTTTTAACCATCACGTCAGGATTTTTTTGCAAATCGTACATTTCAAAGATAAAAAGTAAAAAAATATCGAAATTCTGATACTATAAAATAAATGGGATGGATATGTTTTTTAACTTTTGATAACTGATTTTCATGTATTTTTTCAACTTTTGATAATTGATTTTTATGTATTTTTTAACTTTTGATAATTGATTTTCATGTATTTTTTTTTAACTTTTGATAATATATTTTCATGTGTGCTTTAACTTTTGATAATTGATTTTTATGTAATTTTTTAACTTTTGATAATAGATTTTCATGTGTGTTTTAACTTTTGATAATTGATTTTTATGTATTTTTTAACTTTTGATAATTGATTTTTAAGTATTTTTTAGCACTGAATCCGAAAATGACCTTCATTTTTAGCCATCACGTCAGAATTGTTTTGCAAATCGTACATTTCAATGATAAAAAGTAAAAAAATATCGAAATTCTGATATTGTAAAATAGATGGGATGGATATGTTTTTTAACTTTTGATAATTGATTTTCATGTATTTTTTAGCGCTGAATCCGAAAATGACCTTCATTTTTAACTACCACGTTAGGTTTTTTTTTCACAAATCGTAAATTTCAATGTTAAAAAGTCAAAAAATAGCGAAAATCTGTCAAAGCCTTACCAAAAGAAGGCAAATGTTTTAAATACAGCTACGGCAAATTTCCAGCCTTATCAAACGCCAAAATAAAAGAGGACACCGAGATAAACGCCATAGAATAGGGGCTCCCAAACTTTTAGACCGACGTACCACTAAATCGAAGTTTCTAATACCGCGCACCACCATTTGACAAACCCAATGCTAATATTGAAAAAACAGTAAAAACAGAGCTTCCCATATTTTTTTTTTTTTTTCAAATCACTATTTTAAATAAATTTACTGCTTTAAAAACGAATTTCCATGAAACAGAAAACAACAACAACAACAACAACAAACAAAAACAAAAACAAAAAAAAAAAAAAAAAACCTCACACGTTTGATACAGAAGAGAAAAATTTCATTCCACAAACTTATATAAATAACGAATTGTATTTCAAATACAACTCAACACTGCAATAAAATTTCAACTTCTCCTACCAGATTTTCCAGCACAAAAAAAAGAGGGGGGGGGGGGTTATAAAGGACACTTGGGAGAAATTATTCCTATTCGAACAGGCTCATCCCTATTTCCACTCATTCAGGCTTTACCTTCAGATAATTCAATTTAAAAAGCATGTTCAAAAACTGTTTTTCTGCTAATTAAATTTGTTTCATCGATTAATTTTAAGATTAGGTCTTTATTTACCTATTTTTTTTTCCTACATTAATGCAATTCTTACATCTGTTTGATTTTGTAAAATTGATTGTATCCTAAGCAACGTGTGCGGAATTCAGAGTAGGCTAATAACACAAATTTCTAGTAATACATGAAAAAAAAAGTTTACAATCTCTTATTTGCATTAGAAAATTTCTAAAAAAGAAAGAAAAGCATTTGTAGCCTTTTATTTGCATTCGAAAATTTCCAGGATGATAAATTCATGCCTTTTTTGTTTTATAGCAATTCGCTGTATTTCATTTTACATACTATTATGTAACTTTAACGTACCAGTAGGCAGAGCTTCACGTACCAGTACTGGTATGCGTAACATAGTTTGAAAACCCTTGCCATAGATAATATAAAAGGAAAAGCGCGAGGCAGAGCAAGAAACTTCCAAAGAAACTTCCACATATAGGATAAAATTGCAAGGATTTTAAATCCTTACAGAGGTGGGGAAATGCATCATTTCACTCGCCACTGGCGAGTCCATTTTTTTGACAGGACGAGTGAATTTTTAGGTAGTCTTTGAAAACTGCAAACTATAGAGATATGCGAAAACTTTTTTCTTTTAGTAGTTAGCTATATTTTTCAACTTTCCTAATTACTGCGATGTAAACATGGTACTAAGTTCTATTTTATATTAAACTTTCATCTCTTCTTTATATTTCTTAATTTTACAGGAAAAAAAACATGAAAATGCATTATAGTAATAGTAACCAACTACTTTTGAGTTGCGTAAATTTTGTCATAAATTTTTTCAACTGTACATTGCATTTTACTGGCTGGTGAAATAAATCTTTGGCTGGTAAGATTTTCTAGAAATTCCCCACCCCTGTAAAATACATAATATTTTTAACGTTTAGCTGTAAAAATGCGTGGAATAAGCCAAACGGTGAATAAATTATTATGAAAAAAAGTTATACATCTATTTTATAGTATCAGATTTTCGCAATATCTCAACGTTTTAAAAATTTGCGATTTGCGAGAAATTCTGACATGATTTTAAGAATTGGAAGGCATTTTCAGATGCACCAATTCAAAATACATAAGAATTCAATTATCAAAAGTTAAAAAACACAACCGTTTACACCTGTTTTATAGTATCAAATTTTTGCTATTTTTTTACTTTTCAATTTTGAAATTTACGATTTGCGAAAAAAACTGACATGCTGTTTAAAAATGAAGGTCATTTTCGGATTCAGCGCTACAGAATACACAAGAATCAATTATCAAAAGCTAAAAAACATGAAACAACCCAAATTTTGCAGGCTAGTGTAATTCAATGTTTTCAAAACTAAAAAGTAGATAGGGGGGGGGGGATATGAAGAGTGTAATAATAGTAAAAAGAATAATAAAAGCCACTTTTATAAATTGTTTAATACTAATTAAATTATGATTCTATTTTGAGAAAACAATTTACAAATCCCGAATAGGTAGTTTAACTGATGCCCCCCCCCCCCTCTTTTCCTGTTGTCATACTTAAAAAAGAACAAAAATTATACATATTTTTATACATTCACTTGTTCGTGCTTTCTACAAAGCGTAAAAAAAAAAGCAATAAATTTTCCATTATCGGGTTCAGTGCTCACACCAAATTAATGTCACTTAACTGAAATTTGCTTGGAAAAATCATGCATTGCAGTCATGAATTTATGCAGGATCGTGAAGATAAACAATGAATGCTTATTAAAAAAATAAAATAAAATAAAATAAATAAATTTTACTTTTATACATAGATCGACAGAAAATTCGTTTTTGTTTTTGGCCCAAAATCTGAGTTTCGCAGAAAATTCGCTTTCGGCGGAAATGCGGCCTAAAACTCGGCCGGACCGAACCCGAAACCATCTGTATCCCAAAAATCTCGTTTCTTCCTTTGAAAATTTTCAACATTACTCATTTATTTGACGTGTATCGGCTGAAAGAGACGCTTTTTATTTATTACTATGAGCTACACTGTTTATCACGTTATGCGCCATGTCCGTCACCGGTGACTGACGCTGCACTTTCTGTTTAAAAAGCGTCATTCACCGATGACTGACGCCTAAAATATGATATAAAACTAAAAAAAATATGTATTGTTTCAAGTAATTACTCAAAAATTATTTAAAATTTACTTACCTTTTATTTATTACAGGATTATACTTTCTTAAAAATTACTTAAAACATTGTAAATATTTCAGCGCAGACACTGAGGTCAGTCATCGGGGCACTCAACATGTTATAATTATCATTCATGATTGACTCAAGACGTGAGTGAAAATTATAAAGCAAGAAGTGCATATATGCAGGGCTCGCACCGTTCCTAAAATTTTCGCACTTTACTACCAGTATTTTAAATAAGAATTCTTCGTGGTAGATTCCTTTAACATCTATTATAGAACTATACAACAAAGATTATCGTTTTAATTTAGTGGTAGCAAAGTGCGAAAATTTTAGGAACGCTGCGAGCCCTGTATATGACTAAACGCTGAAGACGCTTTAAATGTGCTCAGTTTCAAACCGCAGAAGTGTTTTGAATACTCTTTGAGAAAGTTTTAGGGTACAGATGTCATATTCGCCCCATATTGGCGCGATTTTTTTCAGTTGCAATTTGGCGAAAACATCAACAGCATAAACAACATAATCCGGGTTACCACATCAAGCAAAATAACGACACTTTGGCGCAAGTTAAGTACCTATTGCGACAGATATTGGCGACAGAAAAAAATCGCGCCAATATGGGGCGAATATGACATCTGTACCAGTTTTAGTATAACGTTAACGGATGAAGATGATCATTTACCAAAAATCATTATAAGAGATAAATCAAGGTATGTATACCTAAAACATTTTTTTAATTAGATGAAATTAATATATTTAAAAAATCGTTCTGTATCGTTGATGAATTAATTACATTCATTTTATATGAAAATAAAAAATTTTGGTCAGAAGCACAGGGAGCCAACTTGCGTCTACACGTATGCCCTACACGTATAATCAGGGGCCTCGCTAAGGGGGGAACGGGACCCCCCCCCCCCCCCCAAACATTTTCGAATGTTATTACACTTGGCAAATTTACAAACTTAGTTGACAAATTTGTTTAAAACTTTAATAAATACTCTAATATATTTTCTATTTCTGATAGTCTTGGCAAAAATTACAAAACTAATTGGAAATATTATTAAACTTTTAACAAATAAGAACTATATTACATTTTCTAACTGTGGTAAGTTGGCAAAAATTATAAAACGAGTTGGTAAATACTGAAATTTGACTTGGCAATTTAAGGTTCTCTCCCCACCAATAAAAAGTCTTAGCGATGGCGCAGCGTATAATTAATTAATAATTATGTTTATTTGTGTATATATTAATTAAATAAAAAATTTTTGGCATTTTCGTTTTCGTTTTATGTTTCGGTCTTAAAAACCTGTTTGTTTGTTTTTTTTACTTTTTTTGATTGGAGAACAAGAGCTTTGACAAGGAATGAAATGAACTCCGATTTCAATAGCAGGAGCTCTGTTCATCTGTGGTGTTGCCATCTAGTGGATAACATTGAAATAAACATTACAATTTCGAAAATAAAATAAAACTATGGTGATATTTTTTAATTATTATTATTATTTTACAGCAGCTGCCAAACAGCGGTAAATTTTCATTGTCCACAGAAAACTGTGGACATTATTTGAATTTTTTATGCTTTATTAATAATAAAACAAAATTAATATTCTAAAAAATTCTTGTAAATACATTTGTATAACACTGGTAAGTTATATTTTGTTTATTTGCAAAAAAGATAATTTAAAATTTTTGGTTCTTCATAAAATGTGAACAGACACTGCCGTGCCGAGTTAAAAACAGTGCTGCGGAGTAGGAGTCGGAGTCGCTGAAAACATGCAGGCTCAGACTCCAGCTTATTGTTGTACAGTTTGAAGTGAAATCAAACTAATTATATTTACTTTTAAATTTATAAATGTTATTATTATTTTTGTTGTTGTACTAAATACATTGATAAATATTTAGTTATTTTTTAGTTTATTGGCATGTTAATACTTTAAATATAGGGGAAGAGAGCAGGTATGACATCTGCCATACATGAATGCATGAATCATTTAATTGGTTCATTTAATTACTTTCTTCAGTTCCTGGATACCACTATTGTAGCATAATTAAGTAAAAGTGAGCTTTGAAAGTTATTATTATTATTATTATTTTTAGCACTAACTCGAACCGAGGTTCAGGCTCGATTACCCGACACAATGCACGAATCTACTTCAGACAACAATGGATGTTTCATTTTAGCCTCTGTCCACTCGGGTTCGAGTTGAAATATGTCGGGCTCAAGTCGTCGAAAATTATTTTGGAGGGTAGCTTTCTGGCCCTAGAAACGGACAGACTAGTTTTTAGTGCTCCATATCTCTGAAATATCATAAAATCCAATGTACCATAGCTCGATTAATTTTGGTTGTAAAAGAATAGAAATTTTTCTGTTTTACTTGTTAGAGCATAGATTTTTTTCCTTAATAATTTATGGGATACAGAGAAGGTATAAGCAAATTATTAAAAAACATAGCTTTTTAAAAAATAGCGACAGGTCTCAATATAATCTTAATATAATTCAATATAATCCTTTAATCAATATAATATTAATTCCTACCTTATTTTGAACAGTTTTTCAATTTATATATGCACCGTATGTGTCTCCACACTGTAAAAAAAACGGACTAAAAAACGGAAATACTACTGGCAATCTAGACGCCAGTACTATTTCTGTATTTTTACGGAAATTCCCCCCCCCCCTAAATTACAGAAAAATTTCCGTTTTTCTGATTAAAAAACGGAAATTTTTCTGTAATTTATGGGGGAAAATTCCCGTAAAAAAAACGGAAATAGTACTGGCGTCTAGATTGCCAGTAGTATTTCCGTTTTTTAGTCCTTTTTTTTTTTTTTTTTTTTTTTTTACAGTGAACAGGTAAAAAATTAAAGGACGTTTTAATCTTTTATGGACGCCCTGCATTGATGCCTGAGTCGGAGTCGGAGTCAGAATCGAAGTCGATCTTTTTAAAATTCTAGGAGTCTGAGTTGGTCGTTTTTTCTTTTAAATTTTCTAGAAGTTCTTCTTTTGTAGAAAATAAAAGTTCCGGTTCGGATATTACACCACAACTAGTCTTTAGAGTTTTATGTACCTGAATGGAAACTGAAAAAGGTCCTATTGTAGTGCAATTGGAGAGAAATTGTGACCGTTTGGGAGAAGAGACCTCCACCAGCAAATCCCCATACTGTAATTTTTTAAGTGAATGCCCATCTCCGAAAACAGATTGAAATGTTTTTGCGATAAGAAATGGTGTAGTACTCTTGAAAGAACTATCAGACTGATTATCAGTGCGTTTAATTAGAAAAAAGTGAGTGAATGAATTTTTCTGTACATTTTGTTACTCTCCACTTGGGAGAGAAATAAAAGGAAGTGTAGTATTTCTATCCATAATAAAAAAAATAAATAATTCAGACCCTGGCAGCACCATCCACTACCGAGTCCAACAACGGGATGCATATTCGTGCTACAGTGCTAACCAAGGCCTATATGGTCACAAGACACTCCTACGCCAGTCTACACCCTTAATGAGATGGCTAGTAAGTGCCCACTCACTTGATCCCTTAGCCAGTGACAAGTCAGCTGACCAGCCAATTTATGCATACGGGACCAATATGCACCTCCCGTCTAAATGAAGCAGAGGCCAAAGCAGTGTGTTGGTTTCCCTCAACTGCCAGGATTCCCATTTTCAGGTACACGGGTCGCCACGCAGGGCAAGCAGGTCACGCAACGCGTGGGTGGTTTGCGATTCTCCATAAGTCGATATAAACAGGATGATATTGGCTTATTGAGAATTGCCCTCATCTCCAAAGAGGAAACCGCAGTGAGAGTGAAATAAAGAGGGAAGAAAATAAAAGAGGAAAAGGAAAAGAGAAAGATCGTTCGGGTGCCCGGGGTTGCGAAGCCCGTGAATACCTAAAGAAAATATCCCCCTGTGGGCAAATCTTGTGACTCAATTTTCACCCACTTCCTGGTGACACAGAGCTTTAAAATTTGGAATATATATGTATTCCTGAGGTCAATACATAAATTGGACATTGATTTTTTAAAATTCGATCCCTAAGGGGGCAGGGGGTAAATTCACTTAATGATTACGTTTGATTTCCTATGGAGAAACCAGCATCAGCTTCAACAATGAGTATTTGTTGAAAATTAATAATGACAGGGTTACCACAACAGCGCCAAATTCTAGCCAACTCGGCGAAATATCACCAAACTTTGGCTAACTTTGAGGAAATATCGCCAAATTTGGCCCTATATAAAGCCAACTTGGCGATATCTGGCTAATTTGGCAAAATTCCCATTTAAATCCATTAATCTTCCATAA